>CM069313.1:22810000-24020000 GCA_035609425.1 Epinephelus awoara
AAAAAAAAAATAAAAAGGAAAGATGTGTGCGTCCTATCTATGATGCAATAGAAATATTTGTTTCGTGACTTAATGTAAGATAAAGTGATTCCAGTATGTTTTTGAAAGCCCTGACGAAGACCTGCAGTGGTCGAAACATGTTGGCTCTTGTAATGATTTAGCCACTACAATAAAGGCTATTTAATATTCCTCCTTATTCCCATTTTAAGAGGTTTAAGCACATTTTGTGGACAATCATGACAAGACATGCCCCAATGTTTTGACAATAAAAAACATAAGATAAGGTAATACTTTGTCTGTTTGCACAGAAATTTGTCTTCTCCAGCTCACAATCTGTCATCCATCCACAAGCAGAACACAGTAAAAACATAAGACATAAGCATGAAAGACTTAAACATGACATAAAAAACATTATAGAATGCAAACCCTCAAAAGTAGTAAAAAAGCAGCATGGATGCATTGTGTCAAGGACAATATAAGGGAAGATGATCCAAAGATCTAACGGTAAAGGTCGATTTATAGTAAGGGCACCACCTCTAGTTCTTGCAACACAGTTCACCTTAATGCAAGGGTATCACAGACAGATGTACTACTTTAAAGTACTAGTTTAGTAATAGTTTACCATTTTAAAGTTAGAAAAAATAAAAAGGCAAAAGGGAAAAAAGAAGATGGAATTTGCCAATTTACAATTTGTCTGTTATTTATTATTATTGTTTGTTAGCTATTCTTGCTTATATGTGTTCATTTCTCACTACTTCACCACTTATTTTTTTGTCCGTAATATCTGATTTGACTTATTTTTTTCAAACATTAAAAAAAAACAAAAAAAACAACCCAGAATATATTGTAGGAAAAAAAAACTACAAAACAGAGACAAACAATAAATCATGCACAGACTTACAATGAGAAACATAAATTAAAATTTCATGTCCAAAAAGGAGCAAGAAGAAGCAACCCCCAATCCCAAACTACAGTAATCCATCACTCATCAACCAGACATTTACACCGCTGCACTTCTGAATACCTGATAACCAATATTACCCTGTGTATAAAACAAAAAAAATAATTACAATAAATATAATAATTACTATAAGGGAATATTTTGGGAGATGGAGGCACCGGGTGAAGCTTGCCCAGGGTGCCATATGTGCTCGGTCTGCCACTCATAGTAGAGTAAATATTCAACTCATCAGGGAGGAAAGCTTTGCACTTAATGTTATATGAGCCAAACTATTGTGGAAGTTCCTGTTGCAACTCCGTCACAGTCACTGTCAAGTTTGCCTGGGATGGAAAGGAAATCCAGATCCATTACTTGTGTGAACAAACCAATTTGTGCTCAGTGTTTGCCATTTGGTTTGCTGACTCCTCACAGTATACGTCCAGACTCTAATTGTAAAGAAATAAACCTATAACTGATGCCTTCTTTATTCGACTCGACTTGGGGATTATAGAACACGTAGATTCAATATTCCTACACCCTGATAACATGACATTCCTCACCATTTCTCCTCTCGGCCGAGAATTCCCAAAACACAAAATCCCCCTTGTATACATTCTGCAAAGGCCGAGGGCCAGCTGCAGATCCGATTACTGGCCCCGCTGAAAAAGGGCGTAACATTAGCCATTAGAGCTGTAGGCCTCCAAAACTATGATGTCCATAAATTTTTATTGTTTGTTCAGTATTGAAATCTCATTAAAGCACATAAATCATCTGTGCGCAGTGCTGCTCACTTTCAGTAAAGAAAGAAAAGGAAACGAGGGAGGAAAAAAAGACAGGCGAAGCGGAGCTGGGATGCTCAGGGAGTGTAGGACACCTGAGGCAATGGTTAATGGCATCTGCATTGTTTGTTACTGGTACAACATAGTGACACAGATTGGGAGGAAAGAGACTGCTTATGCATCACACAGTGTTTTTTAATCTAATTATTGCACAGCTTTTTCCTTCACATAACTTTTCAAAGTGAATGTTTTTGTTGTTTCTACTTTTGACTGAAAGATACTAAGATGTTTTTTTTTCTGTTAGCGTTCGTGTCAGGGAAGCAGGGAGTAACACATCCACAGTCTGACACCCAACACCAGCTCTATTGTTGTGAAATTTGACCTGACTTCTTCAAGCAAACTGATGAAATGTTTGGACTCATGATGTGAAAAAAAAAAAAAGCTTGCATGAAGTTTTGGTTGTGTGTTTAAACATAATTTAAAGATGTGATAATTGGGGGAAAGACGGGACATCTATTTCCTTATCGTGCCTCGTCCCTCAGTTTTAAACAAGTTGAATCAAAGCACTTATCTTCACAAGGACTTGTCACGACAGTTTAATTTCGTGAGGTGCCTCAAACTGGTTTCCGCTCATAACAAAACCATTCATCAGATAAATGCTTTAAACTCTTTGGGCCTAAAGAGACGTCTGTTTAGGATTCCACGACAAAGAAGCGACGAGGATATTAGTGTTTATGTCTGAGTCCTTTTTATTAACTGGTAAGGAAGCTCCTCCGCATGGTGTTTGTTTGCCATTTTAAATCAACCCTCCAAATATTTGCTTCAAGTCCCGTGTGGTTTTTAGCTCTGCATCCTGTGTGTCTCCAGATACAGATGATGTTGCAATATTGCCCACCAGCATGCACACAAACACATCCACGTACAAAGAACACACAAGTACACACACACACCCACACACGCTGACCCTCTTCTTATACAAATGTACAAAGAGCTTGCACTGGCCAAGTCAAAAACCATGTTTTGCCTGCAAACATTCCTTCACATGTGAGTTAAAAAAACAAAACGGAAAAAACAAAAAAACAAAAAACATTTTCTATGACAAAGTTTGTTCACATCACGAGTCTTTCTCGAAAGTGTGCATCTCTGCCTGCATCAGTTTTCAATGCAAGAAGGAAAAAAATATGGGCTTACAGATCAGACTGTTTATATGCTTATACACAAAACTCTGCATTAGTGGCCTCCATAAAGTGACTTTAAAAGACTGTAGTGAACTGTATGTATTGTAAGATGCTTTTTTCTTGAACATTAAATCCTTCCATGAAGAAGAAACATAATGCCTGCCTTTGTTTTTTAATAAGAACATGCATGCTGATGCATTTGACAAACAACTCAATGCTCTCTTGGGTCAAAATGAGGTCACTTAAAGGGGACCTATTGTGCTTAAGCTCAGGTTCATAACTTGTATTTTGGGTTTCGACGAGAACATTTATGATCCACAGTCAGGGAGAAATTAACAACATCAACAACCAAGATTACACGCTTATCTGATGTCAGCACAGCTACGTAATGTAAACACTTGCAGTAGCGTGCCTGAAGCAAACAACCATTTAAGGGGCCGTACACATGCCACGTCTTTAACCACCTGGAAAACACAAGGTCAGGCGCTAGGCACTACTTTTGTGCCTTTTTTGAGTGCAGAGCTGATCTTCTTCCAGGCACTGTTTATAAGTGCATGTCTGCTGTGCCTTTTCATTGAAAATGATGAATTTGAGTAAGGCCCCTAAAGAAATTTGTCGTGAGCTGATGTCAGCTTATCGCAAAAGTTGAAATAACATTGGAAACAGAGTATTAAGAACAGTAGGAAACCTAAGGTTTTTTGCTCAAAGGGATTACTTTCACATATGTTTACCTCATTATTTGAAGCTTGGCCATGTTTATTGGGAACTTCCGACACTGTGACATTATATGTGACAAAAAATAAGGAAAAGCAACAGGTCACCTTTAAAACACTTCTGAGAACACATAAAAATGACCATATAGTCCATATAGTGCGGACGCCTTTATGTCTTTATAACAGACATTTTTTTTGAGGGTATAGTGAAGGGACTACATTAATCTAATAACTAGGTATTGCCATGACAGCAAATGACCAAAATAATTGTTCAGTGGTAATTTGGTTTCAGTTTGCAACAGATCAGAAACAGGACAGCACAAAAACCTGCCAGTGAAGAAAGCCACTAAAGTCAGTTTCCTCTGTTGGTACTCAGAGGTCAAAGGTCACGTTTGTGTGTCAGTGTGGACAGAATGCCGACTAACCAAGCTAGGATTTCATAGCAGGGCCACGGGCGAGCAAGAGAGGCCATTGCTTGAACTTGACCCCAAGACCGTCGCGCCACTTTTGCCACTTGCTCTGTCCTGCAGGTATGAAAGGACCGAGCCAGCCAAAGGTCACAGTGTCAGACTCTATACATGCATGTTTGCGAGAGTAATTTTGCACGTGTGTGTCCGCATCGAGAGGGTATTGAGTGAAATGTGTGAAAACTACAGGAGCGCGTCTGGCAATGGGGTGTGAAATAAAACAGTACAATTAAGGATTATGTGAACCATCAGGTCGGTCTTGTTTGGACATGCAGGAACAGATCGGTTTATCCAGCAGGTAAGCAGAGCAGAAACAGAGACGGAGGAGGAGGAGGAGGAGACTGGGAGAGACAGAGAGAGAATGTAGGGGTATAATGTCATCCCACAACCCCCCATTTGACACTACAAGGGAGGCTTTAGTCAGTCTAAATAATCCATGCTGTTCCATTAAATTTGCAGACTAGCTTCCCTAGTCCCTGTGTCTAAGCTGAGAGAGCCTGAGAGAGGGGAAAGAGGGGAGGGGTCGAGCTGGGGGAGATGAGAAGGGGAAGTTGGATAATGGTTCAGAATAAACTCAAGCAAGAGTTTTGTACATGGAGGAAATCACCAGTTAACCAACGCTAAAGCCAGAATTAGACGTCCAGAATGGAAAGAAAGAGGTTTATAAGACAGATAGGAAGACAAAAAGAGCACCAGGCCCTTTGAGTGACACTGATTTGCTCATAATGCCTCCCTCACTGCTAAATCTCTCCATGAAAAATAAGCAGTTGGAGTGTGTGTGTGTGGGGGGAAGCCACCAGTGTGACGGGGATTGTTGCAGTAACGGCATTATTGACTTGTTGCTCCAGCTACATTTGCTTAGTGCTCTGGAGGCCCGATCAATAGGCTCTGCGCTCTGAAGCCCTGCTAATCAGGGCCCGCAGCCATGCAAGGTCAGCCTTCTGCAAAAAAGTCAGAAAAAGAAGAGGGGAGTTGAAAAAAAAGAAAAAGACTAAGTGAAGAAGCAAGGAAATGGGAAAAGATAGGGGCCAACAGAAGGAGACGCAGAAGAACTTTGAGGGCCGGCGATGACAGCCTGTGTTAATCGACCAAGAATTCTCCTTCAGTTCATTTTCTTTCCTTCCACCACTGGAGGTAAACTCATGTGGCATTCTCACTCTCTTTCTCAGCAGCAGTGTGGGCGTGAGGCACCACGAGAGATGCAGATTGCTGCTTCACCTCTGCTTTCCTCTGAACCGTGGTTCAAAAGTCAAAGGGGCAGTTGGGCTGCTTTGGGACTTTTGGAAAATGCAAGCGCCAATCCATATTTGCAGAATCCAGTTGTGAGATCTCCAGAGGACTGCATCGTGCTTAACATAGATATAGAGGCAGAGAGTTAACCTAAAGCATGTTAACATAATTATTCAGGAGGGAATCTGAACGCAGGCCTTTTTAGAAAACCGTGTCAAAAGCATATACGCTTAATGACACTACGAGATCCCGAACATTGAAAGACGAGATCTGACTTTGTGACATTTGCAAGGCCTACAAACACACGAACACAGCACATGTGGACACAAATCATCTCCATCTGTAGCCCCATGTTCTGCACATCACAGGCCCACTATGGAACACTATGGGAAATTCATGGGGGAACTGTCCATCAAATATTAATGATCGAGTCGAGCGAAGTGGGTTTTCTTGGTGTGTTTTTCCCCTGGTATCTATGGTCACTGCCGCTCTCAGAGACTTCCCACAAGAAACGAACCAAAGAGAAAAAGAGAGGATAGAGAGAGAAAAAAGGGCAAAGAAGGGTAAGGAAAAAGGCGAGAAGGGTGTATGGGTGTTCAATATTTTTCTTTTGAGGGGGCCAGAGCCTGGTTAGCTTCAGCGCAAGCAGGGTCTTGATACACAGGTCCCAAGGTGTAAACACAAACTTGTACACTGTTTGTGTCATTGTTTTTTTGTTTGTTTTTCTCAACATTTCTTTCTGTTGTGTTGTCAGCTGGCGACGTGGGATTCTTGTGCCCGGTGACACAGATGTAAAGGCAAGGTGGCTTTCACTGACACTGAGCTTTTCGGTTAACTTCTTCCAGCCTTTGTGACAAACTCTAAGGCCAAGAACTTCACTGTAGGATTGAATTGAAGGAACAGTGTGTAAGATTAAGGGGGATTAGTTGCATCTAGTGATGAGGACTGCGGACTGCGCCAGCTGAAACTTGTCCCCATTAGATTTCCTTCAGTGTTTAGTGTTCAGGAGGTTTTTACCGGGGTCCAAATTATCGGCAGAGGTCTCCTCCTCTCCAAAACAAATGGACCAGGTTATTAAACCCAGTAAAAACCCTGAACAAAGTTTCTCTGATGATGTTTGGCATGTTGCAGAAGGTCCGCTAGCCCAGCACCTGCAAATGTGACCTCACCTCACCTTTTTCTGATCCAGACATTCAGGAGGTTTTTAACGTGAGCTGAATTATCCACAGAGGTCTCCTCCTCTCCAAAACAAATGGACCAGGTTATTAAAAACCCTGAATAGAACAGTTTCAAATCAGTGTTTCTCTGACGCTGGTTAGCATGCCGGAGTCCAGCCGCTAGCCCAGCACCTGCTAATGTGTGCTCAACTTTTTTTTTCTAATGACTTATGATCCAGATGTTCAGGAGGTTTTTACCAGGAGTTTTATTATGCACAGAGGTCTCTTCCTGTCCAAAACAAACAGACCAGGTGATTTAAACCAGTATAAACACAAAATAAAGCAGTTTTATGTTAAAAAAAATCCATGTTTTTCCAATGCTCTCGTTGCAGATGGCCAGTGGTCGACGCAAAAAATACAGCTAGTGATCAGTTTGTCCATGCAAGGCTACTGTAGAAACATGGCGGGATGACATGGTGACCTCTGTAGATGAGAACCCGCTCCGTATGTAGATATAAATGGCTCATTCTAGGGTAATAAAAACACAAAGAATCTTATTTTAAGGTGATTAAACACCAAAGAATACTACATTTTACATTACATATTATATATTTCTGCCAATATATCCCCCTAAATCCACCACACTGAACATTTAATGGCTAAATGTGAAAGAAAATAGCAAATTTTTCGAGCAAAATATTAACTTTATGGAAAGAAAATTAACCAAACTTTTCTCTGGTTATAAAAAAAACCCTTGTGGCTAACGGCTGTGGTGAGAGGTTCATTTCAGAGGATGCAAATCAGATAGCAGGACAAACAATGAAAAAGGGAAACCACAGAACAAGGACTGAAACAGACTTTCATGCAAATATTCAAACAATCATAAAAAGAAAATACACTGTGATGGAAATATTGAAACTGCTCATCAATGGAGCCCTGTTCTCTGTCTTTGCCACAACCCTCGCAACACCCCCCTGGAATACCAACACCCACCATCCCAGCATAAGTGGAAGTGCAGGGTCAGCAGCGTCCCCTCTGGCCTTGCTGACCAACAGATATTCTAATAATCACCTTCCTTCTGTACTGTCAGGCCTGCAACCAATGGATCCCTCGTCCTGCCTTCGCCCTCCATCTCCACTTATACTGGGGGCTTTACGGAGCAGCGCTGCTTCGATACATTAAAACTGCTGCCCCATGATCAAACGAGCAAATACCTCCCGGGTCAGCAAAGGGCTACCCCACGTCAGTTAACAATGCAGCATTTAAACATCAGTCGTATGCAAAGCGGCTGGTACACAGGGGAGGAGATGGGCGGCAGGAGAAAGCACAGAAGCAAGGCCTGGACTGGAGAGATAATGAGCGCAGGAGCACACAGGAGAACATCAGCAGCTATTTAGCGCACTACCGTGTCAGCTCCTACACAGCTTTATGATGAAAATATAAGATGTGAGGCTCCATCAGCATCATAACAAGGATGAGCTAACGGCTGAGCACATATTTATCTCGGTCAAAATGCAGACTCAATATTATTAGATGGCGAGTTACACTCAAACATTTCCATTTGCTCGGTAAATCACAACATCCACCAATTCTGACAAAAATACTTCAGAAATTTCTCCAAGTTTGCAATAAATGCTGCCACAGGATATAAACATTTTACCTTCACAGACACTGGGGCTGTTTAAATAAAGCAGCCTCCATTATCTAATTATTTCAGGCAGGCAGCTGAGCTCAAAGTTCAGTTCAAACAAATTATATTTAACTAGTTCACTTTTATAGTTCACAATTTAAATGCTATACTAAGTAAAATCTCATGATCATCATCACTCACTGGTCACTGGTTGGATGCTTCAACTCGATGCGTTGTTTCAGGACCCATCGACACGTGTACAGATAGTTTTGAAAAAGTATATTATCCTCTAAGTTTTGACCTCATGTCCGCATGCAAACAGAGTTTAGGTCATTCAAATGGAGATTTTTTTTAAAACACTTCTCAAGGGGCAGATATTTCAAAACTCTGGACATATAAAACAGTGTGTGTGAAACAATGACATCATCTCCTCAATTTGCTCATGTCAGTTGCTGCTTTCGTAATGAGCACGCGACAGAAACTATAACAACAGCAGCAGACTAACAGTTTGTTTATGTGTTGGTCTAATGACTAAACTTAAAGTTCATATTGCAGCACCACTCTGGCCTGTTCAAACCAGCACACGATGGGACAGTGTCTCCAGTGGGAATGTTGTCAGTGAGGAGTAGAAGAAAATATTTGCATGAGCAGAGTATTGCTTATGACTTGGAGTGAGCTCCTTCATTCTTAGATCAAATGGAAATCAACGGTGATGTACACGTCATCTATTGCACTGACACTGACAATATTACCAGTCATATCAGATGATTATTTTACATATTTAAGACATGCATTTGTCAGCACTGGATGTCCTAGCAGATGTAGGCAAACACATAAAACATACACACAAGCATAGATCATATTTACTAATGTATTCTGTGCACACACAGAGACTATGACTGTGTTTGTGGAGCCAGCATACAGTCATCCCAAAGAGAGCCACTGATGTAACGCGGTTTCTAAAAAAACAACTAACTGAAACTGTGTGTTTTTAATTTTTTAACAAACAGGAGTACGCATCTTTTTTTAGTGCAAAGAACCCTTTAATGAAGCTTAAGGGTGAAGAGGCGAAGAGGAGGTTTTTTTCTGGCTTATCCCTCTCTCCCTCTGCCTACTGCTTGGTTAACCGACTGACCTGCTGTCAAAGGAGCCTTTGTGAGTGCGCTTTGGCGGAAGGCCAATCAGATCCTCGGGCTTGTCTGTCTCAGAGAGGAAAATGGCGCCCCTGGTATGCCATCAGCGGCAGAAATGTGCAGACAGTCTGACTGCTGAGGCAGGCTTGGCTTGCTGTGGCCCTTCGAAAACTATGCCGGAGGAATTACCTGTTTGGCCCGTGGCCAGAGGGACTCGTTCTACAAGGGCTGGTGGTTATTTATCTGTTTATTCACTTAAACCTCATGCACGCGGGCACTTTAAAAAACATTTCAACTCCTTCACATCCACTTCCACGGGTTCTGACAACAGTCTCCTTTGAACTACACAGGTAGTTTCAAGGGGTTTGAGTTAGGAACAAACAGTTAAGTGTCAAAGGGTTTCTATTCCAAAACAAAGCTGCATGAACACGTACTGGAAGAATGACTACTGGGTTAAATCATATTACTCACTCTGTCTTTTATTTGCTATAGTATAGAAAGCTTTACTTCCACACCCATATCCATCTCCCAGTGTTGCTTCACCTGACAACACTTCATGTATGCCTGTATTTTGGCAACAATGTGAATGACACTGCCAGATGACTCATTTAAATGTCCTTTACTAGAAAAACTCAGATTCCAATTGTGTTTTTAAAATAAAGGTGCTACTTGAATACTGTGAAAATATCAAAACACTCAGTCCACAGGGAAATGCACAGAAGCTGTGCCTTTAAATGAGCCGTCAGCAGTCCATGAAGTTGTGATGTCACAACTACACAGACCGTTTCATACAGTGCCATTACAAGTCATTCCCCCGGCTGTAATGACGGTGCAGAGACACTGAGAGGGTGGATGTGGAAGGCCCGGAAACTCTGGCCAATCAAAGCAAACTGGGCTTAAAGAAACAGGCACTAAAACGTAGACAGTATGAGAAAAATGTGTTTTTTGAAGGTTAAAGCAGGTTACACGTTATAGTCGAATCCCAAAAGACAAGTATAAACCTGAAAATGGGCAGAATAATAAACTTATTTTGCACTTTTGAAATAACTAAAATGACTGTGATGACTACTAAGGTGCATTTGGATCAATATATATTTATAAAAATTACAAATATGCAGAAGATTCCTGGTCATGGTACACATGACCTGAAACTAAATAATCGGTTATATTACATGCCAGTGGTATAGTGTCTGGGTGCGACTGTGGGAACTCCCAAACCCAAAAACAAATCAAACACTGAAACGAACACAAACACTACACAACGCGAAAACAAGTTCTGACAAAGCCCTGGTTTACACTAAACAGAGATCACAACTTGCTCACTGCACAACCCCGTTCATTTCCGCCATGTAAAAACCTGCCAGAGACGAATACAACTGCTCAACAAAGTGCCACTTGTGACACATCATCCGAGGAAGCAAGTGTTTAGGCTTCTGCTTCAGAAACAAACTTCTGACAGCAGGAGATGATGAAAAGGAGCGGATCCAAAATTATTCTCGCGCTCCTCAGAACCTGCTAAACCTGCTGCAGCCTGGAGCGTGCCCCCCGCCCTCCCCCAGAGAGACAGAGAGAACGAAAGTAAGGAAAGGGCCAGAGCAACTAGTAAAAGAAGCTATAAAAGGATCGCAGGGTGATGTGGGAATGCTACTTTAATATTAATTAGAATTGTAAATTTCCACAGAGCAAACGCGAGGCCCTTAGATTGTTTACCTGCGGATGTAAATGCAGTGCCAGCAGTACAGTACGAACGCACAAACAAGAAGTTGATCTTTGTTGTTTGTGCTTAAGAAAAATCATAAACACATGCTTGAATATACGCACACAAACATTTGACACACTGTACGACCGCGTTCCTAATGACACACTCAGCAGATCATAAACCTCCACATGTTTAGACCCAAACAGAAACACCATTCTTGGCTGCGCTCACGTGTGCCTGCGAGCTCCCGGGGTGGGGTGAGGAGGATAGTCGAGACTTGCTCATTTCACACTCTGAGGTGAGCCAGGGAGCAGTAACAGAATCTAGCCATAAAACATGGTGGAAAAACGGGGGAGGGAGGGTGACTATAGCCCATGGTATAGTACATGTCCAACTGCCACCTCTTCCAGACACCGTCCCTCCAAGCTTTTCTCACAGTTATCCATTATCATAACCCCTGTCTCTGTGGGCACGTCTCACACACAGGCCCCCTATTTGCGTGGTGGCTCTCACCTTGATGGCCCCTTGCTGACGTAAACAAAGCTGGTGGGAATGTGGTTTGATTTGGAAACGCTGAAAAATCATTACAGAATTCTTTGTGATATTAAGCCTGTTGTGCTGAATAAATACTGTGATTTTTTCCAATATGAATATTTCTTTAAGTTATTCTGCGGCATGCATACACAAAGATAATTAATATTTAAAGGAGACCTATTATACTTTAGCTTATTTTCTTTCATATATATAATATTTCAGTGTTGAAAGTTCATAAAAACATGGCCAAAGTCTCAAATACTGACGTAAACGTATATAAAAATAATCCATGTGAGCACAAAACTCAAGCTTCAGGCTGTTCTAAAGACAGATTATGTAAGAATATGAATTATGTATTATGGTTTTATGGTTTGTATGTCTTCCTTCTGTTTCCACAATGCCCTTTTATTTATATCTTTTTCTCAAGGCATATATATCCTTTGTTTTTATTTTCGTTCTATGTATTTATTACGTCTGTGGCGTACCACTCCACTCTACTGTTTCAAGTTGACTGCAGCAGGGTGTAGCACTATTGCCCAAAATGTGTCTTTATCTTATTCTACTCTGATTCCAAGTTTTCTACTTTTGCGACAAGCGCTACAAGCTTTGTAAGGTCTGTTCCAGGCACGCAAGTGTTTACATTACGCACACTGTCTACTCCATGTAGCTACATGCTAACGTCAGGGAAACATGTCATTTAGTTTCCCTTTGATTACAGATCATATTACTGGTGGAAAATGTCCGGTTGTGAAGATTTGGGCTTTTACTGACGATTTTTCACAGTAGAAAGTGCCACTATACTCCATTAGCGTCATTCCTCGACGACAATGATGGGCCTTTTTTGGGAGAGGGGCTTAAAGGCCAGTTCAGACCAGAGATTTGCGACAAGACGGGTTTACACATGCAACTACTTACAACGTTGTAAAAATCTGCCGGTTCACACTAATGCAACAAGATGAGATGGTGTATCATCGCTATGCAACAACGCTCTGTTCTTCTGTTCTGATTTCTAGCTTTTCAGGTTTATTTTGTGGCTGAATATAATTTGTAGCTTCTTAAAATATGAATGAGGATAGTGATAGTGAGATACTGGCTACAGGTGCACTTGTTGTAGTGATGAAACAGAGAAAAAAAATAAAATGAGCATCAGATGGACTGTATTCATAAGAAATACACCTCAATAATATAAGTAAGCAGCACCTACTAGTTAGTCAATGAGAATGTCTGTGTGTGAGAGGTCATAAGCACATACAGCTACCAGTGGCCTTCACTTCAAGCCGATTGGCTGTAGAAACAAGCAACAAGCTTTACGTTCTAAAACCAGCCACGGGCAATCTGACCCGCTGAGTTACAGGTGACACTGTCGGCCAACAGCAAGTTCACACCGCTGCAACATTTCATTGCAACGTTCTGAAACGGTTTCGTCTCGTCGCAAATCATTGGTCTGATCTGTGCTTAAAAAGACAGGCACTAAAATGGATCTTTCTGACAGAGGGCAAACACGTTCTAGTAGAAACCTAAAATACAAGTCTGAACCTGAAAATGAACCAAGATCGTTACAGTCACTTCAATAAATCATTAGATGATTTTTCTTGGTCAGCTGGTCAAAGGCTACTTGCAACTTGGAGAAGAAAAATAAAACTAAAACTGAAAATGCTCACATTTACTAGAAATGGCTTGTTGGTTTAAACCTGGCAGCACAGATCTCTTCATATTTCTCTTTCAGGAGTCGAGACTTTTTCTGAATTTAACCATTTCAGCTCTGCAGCATTATCAAAGTCTCAGGTTCTCCGGAGGGGGTCCACAACTCAAACAGTGCCACTGTCGACAGAAATAACCCTTATCCCCCATCTTCTCCTTCATTTGGGTTAAGTGCATCAGCTCACATAGGCCTACGCAAGGAGAGGCAATTCGACAGAGGGGAAAAATAGAGGAGAGTGGGAGGGAAGAGGGTGGATTTGACATGTGAGTTCAAGAGCAAGAGGACGGGGTAAAAGTTTTAAATAGCTGGACAAAATCTACATAAGCTAGGCAGTTTCACAACACATCTAAGGTAAGGTACAATATATAAAAGTTTCAGATCTTTTTTTCTGACGGAGATGGGGTCATCAGATAGATCCAAAGGGCAGTCAGTTGTCAAGTGTTCCAGTGACTGTGCCATTCTGAATCTGAAGCGGATTTCACGGGTTATTCTATTCTCGTCTGCAGGCCACAGTGGTGTGTAAAATGAGAGGGAATGCAATGTTTTGGGAAATCTAATTTGAGGCCCGTGTTTGTTTTCCTGGCCTTATTTTGCAACCAGGAGGCTGGCTCCAAAGCAGAGCGAGTCTCTTTTTTTCCCCCTAGTTTCACAACAACAATGTCCAACACCAACCAAAAAACCCCTCATATTCAATTGAGACGAGGACATTAAGCTGCTCCTCTCCTGGGTGTCTCTCGGTTACACCACCGAATTAAGCAGACAGTTAATTGGGAGGTTATCCACCATGTCACAGGAACATATGCACACTTACGTACATATAGAGGTATTAAAAAAGCACAAATATTAGCAGCCATCTTTTGGCAGCTAATTGCGACGTGCTCCCTGTGGGAGGAGAGAGGGGTCCTCGGTCGATAATTAATCTGCGTTTGGAAAAGTAAATGACATTCATTAGCGGGGAATCGAGCCAAGTGCCATTATTTACATGGCAATAATCTGGAGCGTGCTGGTGGCACTCTTTTAATGTTACAGAAATAACTCTGGGACAGGGGACGAGTACAGTTGCTTTCCTCCCTTTTTTTTCCCGTGTCTTCGCACCCAGGAACAATTAGGCCCAGGCGAACAGATGGGGACGCCTCTGAGTGAGAAAGCTCCTCTGAACGACTCTTCATCTCCTTCTTATCTCACTCCCTCATTCACATGCACACGGGCATGTGCGCACACACAGCACAAATAAAGACAAATACACAAATCCGGGCACGCACGCGCAAACACACTTCAGAAATACACACGCACACATTCGGGCACACAAGAGAGCATACCAAGTATCGAGCGAAATAACTTTTAACATTAACTGTAGAAAGACGAGAGTCTTACAAGAGGCTAAACAAGAACTTTGAAAATGTGGGCACACTGAAAACACTGAGCTGTGACGGTGAAACACAAAAGCTGCAGATATTCATGGAGGAGAAAAACACTTGCTTTCACTATTGATGAAAAGCAAGGTTCTACATGGCAAAAGTCAGCTCCTTTCTACTGAGATATCTATGTTTATCTTAGCATATTTATTTATGAGTGAAGTGGATATTTTGAAGTTATAATTGCGAAAACTTCCAAGTCTTTGGTTACCACTGTAAGTTCATAGACAGTGCATGCTTTGTACACACTCGCCGCACCAAACACAATAGATACATATATGTGTTAACACTGCTGAGGCTGGTGTAATGATAAAAAATGTTACACAATGGGGCCAATTGTTGCACAACCCTGAGGTTCTCCACAATGGTGCTAGCCTCTGCACAATGTACTGTTAGGGATGTACACATGAATGGAAAGCAATGAATGTAAAGACAAAGCAGACCTGTCGTCAATACCGTTCACAAAAGCGCAACAACTGTATGCTTGTGTTCTAAAATGAGAAAAGCAGTAATGAAAAGATGCACAGAGGAGAAAAGTGACAGTCTGCTAAACTATTTTATTCTATATATTACATGATCAGCTTTTGCTAATGTATTAATTACTATGTTTTCATTAGTTTATAATCACTTGAAAATACTGTAGGAACTGTTCAGACCAAAGATTTGCAATGACACAAGTTGAAACAGGCAACTACTTGCAATGCACTGCTCTGCAACGTTCCTTAAGGGACCCCTTTACTCTCACTGAGTAATCTGACGACACCTGACATAGTGACATATTTTATGGATATTTTATATTAGATTCAATGCATAACAATCACAGCTCAAAACAAGTAATTTGGATTAACTTTTAGACGATTCTCTGTCTGTATTATTATTCTTTTATACTTTAAGTAATAATCTAAACTTTAAAAATAACCATTTAACTTAGTTTTCTTACCAGATATCAGAATGCTGAGATATAGGGCATCTGTATATATATTTTTAAAAATGTTTTCTTAAAATCAAGAAGGCCTTGGGATCCCTTGAAAAGCTTTGGTAACCCATGAAGGGTCCCCAGGTTGGGAACCAGTGTGCTAGACCTTGAAGGAATTTTTGATATTTTCTTCTTCTTCTTCTTTTTTTCTTTAAATCAAAAATGCAGCTCTCCAATACACGCAGTATTATTTACTGCATGTAGTGTATAACTTTTTTTTTTTTTTGCTGTTGCCTTTTTCAATTGAGCATATGTGGCAGCATGCGGCTGCCTTGAGAAAAGCGCTCCGAGCGCATTCATTTGAAAAATTCTGAACCTTTCAGAAAGGTGCCGGTGTCGATACTGTCGCTACTTTACCCCAGCTATTGTCCAGCTGTCACAACAAAAACAGAAAATCGTTTCTATGGTAGCAGAATGGCCGGCGGACACTGCATGTTGCTGGTGAGCATTCTACTTTTATCACTGTATGCCTTGTGTAGTCACCGCTCTGTTAACATAGCAGTATCGTTACCTACCTAGCTAACAGTAATGTCAAGATATTGTTGTCATAGAACAAAACACAGCTTCTCATTTATCAAAGAGCTGGGAGCACTTTTTTTTTAATCAAGCGACCTGCTACCGCTTTTCTGCCAAAGAAAACGTTGGACACAGGGTCTTAAGATGTAATTATAGAGTTTAGAGTATAATTAGAGAGTATACTTTTAATACGAACCCCAGGAAGAGTAGTTGTTGCCAACAGTGCTTGTTGACAAGGCAACTAATAGGGGTCCAAATAAACAATAAAGAGTGCTCTAATTTCATACAGTCAAATCCAAAATGTGATTAAAATACACTCTTTCAAACACAATGGTTCAAACTGTAATAAAATATGTTTTTGTGTAATTACTGATAGGCACTGGATGAAGACGCTTTGTTGCTCTCTTTTATGTCTTCACCTGAAATTGTTTGTGTTTGTAACTGTAAATCACTTTGAGCTACATTTCTTGTACGAAAGGTGCTACATAGAGAAATATTTGTTTGAATACTTGAGTGGTGGAAAATTTGCGTGTCAGAGTTGAGTCTGTGTCACCTTACAGCACATCACCCCCTCACTTAATCTCTTTTCAGGATCGTTGTCCCTGCTGAACTGAATCCTGCTGGGTTTCTCATTCTGTCCGATATCAGGCAGCAGGTCACAGCCATGAAAACTAACACACCTGTTATTGTGCGACCTGTTACCAATCTTTGTCCCGCTAAGTACAATGATTAAGGTATCAGTCCCTGGGGAACCAGATGACAAAAACAGAGGAGACAGAACTGAGCGTATACATCACACAGCCTCACAGTCTCAGCGTGCCCTTAGCCTCTGCGGACACGGGGGACAGTCCCGGCCCCCTCCGGTCACGCTGCGAGACAGGGAGTGTTCCATCAGACAGTCTCACCCCCCTCTTTTACCCAGAAGATTAGGTAACATCGTCTTGTGTTTGCTGACACCAAGGAAGCAGCCCCGAGCCCCGTAGGGCCTCTTTCTCCATCATATTTTGTTACGTCTCCCAAACAATGGGCCCTGTCAAAGAGACAAACACTAAATATCTTTTTATCCCTCCTTTCTCACTGCTATATCTAAATCCATCCCTAAACTAGAAAACTAACATGTGAGGTTACAAAAACACCCAAACAAGGCCATTGGGCACAGGCATGTTGGAACTTTTTGCTCTTTCAGTAACTATTGAATTAATGAATGCATAATGATGTCCATTCTGTAAATGTAATGGTTGCCTCCAATTTGTGACCGAACTTAAAATTAAACCTACTTGCCCTCACTCGACCGGATGCCAGACTGTAATTTTAGCTATGGGGAGGACTGAGGCCTGGCGTGACCTTTCCTGAGCCGAAGGGAAACTTCCTCGAGAAATCCGATAAAATCCAGGGTGTGGGCCTCGCTAATTCGTCCGTCCAGCTCGCCACACTTCCGCGACCTCTTTTCCTTCAGCCACCCCCCACCAACCCCCAATCGATCTGCTTATCTCCCGAGATCAAAGGCTCGCACCGCCGTTGTACATTTAGCCCGGGCTGGTTCCTCCCACATCATGTCTAAATATTAATGATAATAAAGTCTCACACCCATCCCTGTGTCAGGCAATTACAGCCAACATTGATCCTCAGCTCTCTGCTCCAATTAGAACTCACCGCTCGTAATGCGTCCTAGCACATCAAAGGATAACAGCCATTGATCCACTCCTGGATCTTAACGTTTACCGTTAGGAGAGAGGGAGGGGGATGTGGTGTGGCGGTGAAGGGAAGCAATATTCTGACTGGAGAAGAAGAGGGGAGAAAAGAAATCATTTTATCCAGCCAGTCAGGTAAAGGAAGTGCTGAAACTCAGAGGGTAAGGCATGGCAGAGAGAGCTCAATAATAACGGACATTCTGACAGTTCAGAAGGCAACCAGCAATCCGGAAAGACTCCTTCACAACAGCATGAGCACACTGAACACTGAGAGCACTTCTTTTATTTTAACATAGCTCATATTGCTTGAAACCATGAAGTGCACGTGAAAAAAAAAAAAAAAAGCCACGTTTAGTAAGCAAAAGTTTCCACAGATGCTTTGTGTCTGCCCGTCATAACTGCAGACACGAGATCACTGAGAAGCAATTGAAAAGACCATTTGTAAGTTCAGCTCAGGGACAATAAATCCTATACTCCCACTGCCTGACTTTCAGGATTATGCCTACTTCTAAATATCGATGACTGAACTACGACCAAACTTAATAAACAAGGAGCAAAAAAACACTGGGAATTTCTGATCAGGCTTATACAATACAGGTCTCAGTGGGAGGCAAGAAACGCTTCAGTGAGACATGAGTTATCATGTCACCTCCCACATCTATGTCTTTAGGCCAACTATCCTTGACAACTGACCTTTCTGACATCTTAAAGTTTGAGGAAAGGGAAATATTTCAAATCACCGTACAGCATACACTACAATATACCATTCGACAGCAAAACACGCTCAGAGAGAGACACGGAATCAACAACGGGGTAAAATCCGACCCATTGAGTCAATAGACAGCGACATGTCACCATTAAACCAGGGACATTCCTTGCACAAATGAAGCTAAACAATCCCAGTGTTGACACCATTATTTGACAGGGCTTGTTGTTATGCTCTTTCTCTGCCGGACTGATAGCTCTGATAGTCCTGGCCTCGGGCACGACCTCACAGCCGCCTTTGTCACAGAGCTGGAGGAAGGCTTAACCATCGCTCTGGGCTACAATGATACTCTTCATGGCACCATAATACACTGAAACACTGTGCAACTGGAATGCAACCCAATGGTTTGTATACCTTCAATTAATTGACTGACCATGGCTGGCCTCTTGACACTGAGCTGAAATATGTTGAGCAATGAGGTAACAGCGAAAAAGAAATGAAAGACGGGCACAAAATAACTACACTGCTTTAATAAGTAACAATGCTGTAACAGTGTTGGCATCAGTGGTGAATCCTGCAATACAAACTGAATGACAATTAATACCTGATTAAGAAATGTGGACTGTTGCCTCGACGTGGTGAGGTTCATTCAAAGGTCATGGCAGAGGATCTGTGTTATACTTCCATGTTTATAGTAATATGTAGTTTCTTATGCACAGTTAAGTGAATGAACAGTAACTCAAGATCACAGAGACAGAACGAGAGTAGAACGGACACTGCTATAAACTTATGTATAAACAAACCAACTTGTGAAAAGTCTTGAACTCGCCAAGGTGAGTTTTTGCAGTAAAGATCAAATGAACAGTGGAGGAGTACATTTTTAAAGCTCTAGTGTGTAGGATTTGGGGGGACATATTGGCAGAAATTGAATGTAATATAAAAGGTATGATTTCTTTGGTGTGTAACGACCTGAGAATACGAATCGTTGTGTTTTCGTTAGCTTACAATGAGCCATTTATATCTACATAGGGGGGGGGGGGGGTGGTCTTATCGTAGGAGATTGCCATGTTGAACTGCCATGTTGCTGCAGTAGCTCAGAATGGACAAACCACACACTGGCTCTAGACAAGGCCATTTATGTTTTTGCATCCGCAACTGTAGTTTGCAGCCTTTCTGAGAGGATAGCATCAGAAAAACATTGATTTTTAATTTTCATTTTTTGTTACGTGAAACTGTTTTTTTTCCCAGTGCTTTACTCGTTTAAATCATCCGGTCTGTTTGTTTTGGAGTGGAGGAGACCTTTATACACAATTCAGCTCATGGTAAAAACCTCCTGAAAGTCTAGATGAGGAATAAGGTGAGCACACATCAAGTTATCAGAGAAAATAGCACATATTAGCAGGTGGTGGTGTGGCCTGCTAGACAGCCTGGGAGAAACACTTGAAACTTGAACTGCTTTATTAAGTGTTCCTACCAGTTTTAATCACCCGGTCCATTTATTTTGAATAATTCGGCTCCTGGTAAAAAGCTGAACAATGAACACTGAAGGAATTCTAACTGGGAGAAGCTTCAACTGCTTGCAATCTGCAATCTTCACCGCTCGATGCCACCAAATCCCTCTTTGTCTTACACTGTGTTCCTTTAAAAAAGCACCATTTAATTTTTACTTTTAACGTTACTTTTAAAATATTACTGCGACTGTTTTTTGCCATTAATTGCATGTTTATGAAACATGGTGTACGGTAGCTGCCTCTAAAGAACGAGTGAGGGCCGCTGTTCAGTGGACAGCTGGGAGGCAGAAAGAGAGGGGTAAACAGCCTGCAGATCAGCATATTTTCACATCTAACTCTGTGAATTAAGGATAAATTTCCACCAAACAAGATTTGGTGATTGTAGAACAGTGGACTAACTAAGTACATGACTAACAAGACTAACTAAGACAGCTCTGATGAATATCAGTTTGTTGTTTCTGTTGAGTTTGAATAGAGCCAGATTTACACTGACTTTATGAAGCATAATGTTAGTCTTAGTTTGATGAAAGAAAGCAACTTGGGTTTGTGTATGGTTGTATTTTTCTGTTTAATAAGGAAAATGGGTGTAAGAAAAGGACAAAATGGAGTTCTCAAACTAGTGAGCAACACTTTATGACTTGTCACCACAACAACAATCCCTATTTTCTTTTGTACCAGTCAGATGACCTTGGCAAACAGTTCAATGTATTTTCTATTCATTTTATTTCTATGCTTAAGATAATCTTAAAATGATGACAGATTTCTCAGTTAATAACTTTCCACTACTATCATCACAAACCTGACTCTCACAAATCAAATAGTTATAAAATGTTAAAAGTCAACCCAGCCATCTTTCAGGCCATAACCAACTCATCAAAATCTTTTTAAAAAGTCTGTGAACCTTTAACACCTTAAGCTTTCTTTCAGCATTTGTTTGTGTACAATATTTTTCTCTCTTCTCGACCCACTGTCCTCTGGCTGTGGTATCCCTCACTATTATACGCTTTGCTAACATGGTGCTTTGCTTTAACCCTGTACCTCGGCCTCTACCAAACGATGTAATTAAAGATTGGTGAAATGAAACCAGTGTTTAGAAATGGTTTATGTCAAGTCTGCTCTGAAATGCTATACCACAGGGAAACTTTTAGATGGGATGGGTGTGCGTCGACGTCTTGTTAAATAAAATAGAGTCCTGGCCTGAGGAGTCAGGCGAAAACATCTAACCGACAGAGCCCCAGTGTGAGCCAGGTCAAAAGGACTAGGGCTGCGTACAATAGTAGTGCAATGGTAACGGTAGGAAAAACATTTGTTGTTGGCTGGGATATCAGGCTCCTCACATGTGTGTGATACTCAGTGATGCATTCAGGTCAGCTGAGGAGAATGAGGAGATTGGCGGGCTCCACAAACAGGCTGGGAAAGTGACACTGGGATGCTAGGCCAAGACATCAATGTCCTCACAACTTCCCTTTAACACTGAAGCAATGTTAGCCCTGGCGCCATCAGAATATGGGTTGGGGTTTAAAGTTTACACGATGGCTGACAGGATGTCCATGTGACCTAGCAAACACTCCAAAAATAAACAAAGTGGCTCTAAATTTTGAGAGGCATTGGTTTTCAGTGCTTTAAGTGATGGTTTAGAAAGAACTGGATATTTGTGTAAGGGTTATCTTTGTGGCCTCCAGGCTAAGATATGGGCCATGTACAGTAGCTGTGATGCTTGTTGCTCAAATCAGATGTATGTTGTACTAAACTAGGGTAACTTACAGTATCGCGCATATTGAAAGTTGCCTCTGGTGAGAGTTCATGGCCTTTTGTTGAACCCAACTGCATATATAATCAAATAAAATAATCATCACAAGATTTTTTCATGACTTTGAGCTAATTTTATTTAGATAAATGTAGTTGGTGTTTATGGATTTTGTAAATTATGATAAGCATTTATTTTTTGCTGTTGCCAGCAGCATAGGAACTAATCCTGAAAATAACACTCAAAAGAGTGAAGGCAATGACTTGATAGGTCAGCATTTTTCATTTTCACATCCCTGCAAGAACTTTGGCAAATGCAATATGGGCAACTGAACTTTTGGACTGTGGAAGCAAAGTGTATGTGCGTGTGTGCAAAAAACAATATTTGTGTTGCAATGCACTACAGGGGGAGGGGAAAAAAATCAAAATATATATTTGCAAAGTTTTCAGTGCTGTTCTGTGAGCAAGGTTGTTCAAGCTGAGACAGATCACGATGGGATGATGTTGACCCTTGAGGTGCAAACTAAGATCCCTGTCGCCACAGAGACGTGAAGATCGTGGTGTGAGCGGGGAAGTCTTCTCTCTAGTTGGCAGCAGGCCTGGCCTAGCACCAGGGTGCTCAGCCAACAGCTCCTCTCCTCTGTCAGACACCCCCCCAACCCCACCATCCCTCCACCTCTTCCTACACAGCCTCCTGGATGCCAGTCTGCCTGGCTGGTGTGGGCCAAACAAGCCCCAGCCATCGGGCCAAAGGGGCAACGGAACTGCTGCCAGCTGGGCCAGCACTTCACGGCCGAGCACCACTCTCCAAACAAACAGTGCAGTGGGCCACAAGCCACGGGCAACATGGAACCTGTCATTACCAGCCGTGCATGGCTGGTTCACTCCCCAAAACCCAAGCCAGGCCAAGGGCTTGAACGTGTACTGCACTTGACTCGAATTTCTCAGCCAGGGTATGTCATGAGAGAATCCCTTGTCAGAATTATACTAGATTATCAGCATATTAAGATATATGTGTCTATATACTGTCCAAAAATAATGTTGACTGTAACTGTCACAACGTTTCTGAAGCAATAAGAAGAATATATTTAAAGCCATGACTGACAACTTCAAGACGACTACATACAAGTAAAAAAACTTAAGAGTGGAAAGACAGCGTCTGCCAAACAGTCCCTTAGGATTAACTGCATACCGTCTAATTATACAACATCTACAAAACTTCCTATGGTCCCTGGGCTAAAAATGGACTCTATGGGCATTGGACCTCACTGGGGTTTTCTCCACTGATCACGGTTCTACAGACTTTTGTGGCATAACTCTGCTTTGTCCTTACGATCTTGGCTACAACAGATGATGGTTTGAGGCATCCATCACGGAAAAAGGCCTTTTCAACATCACTAAATATGAATCAGTCAGAGGGAGGACCGTTATGATTCGATGTCCAACCGTGCTTTCACTGGAATGCACCACTGGGACAAAAGCATCTGGGCAGTGACTTGGAGTAACAAACAAAACAACCTGTGTCTCAAATTAACTCAGAGGAATAGTGTTTCAGTGGGTTCAGTGATAATTCAATCGTCTGCATCCACACAAAAGCATTCAACACGTCTCAGCGGTCATGCCCGAGTCATTGTCAGAGCCTGCTAATTCAAATAACTATGGATGTGGCTCTGTCTGTTTTATTTGTCACATGCAGTATCTCAAACATACCTGACATTCTGGTGCAGCACTTCATGTTTCCAATAACACTGATGCCAGACAACAAAGACAGGTAGCAGCCAGCATAAGATAAATGTTAGTACAGCCTAAGCAGGTTGAATACTGGGCCCTAAAACCTTTCCAGGTGACGTCATATTTGGCCCACAGCAACCTACAAAGCAAGCTCTGACTAGAATTCCCTCCTTGAGATTATACGCCTCTGCCAACCAGTGAAACTGCAGTTCAAATCCATGTCTGTCCAGACTAATGTAGCTGTGACAGTAGACAATGATTCAAATACGAATGTTGCTGGACAGAAGCTACAAATTCTAAAACATGAACCCTTCACACATACCTTCAACCCTGCAAGCACAGAAGATTTATACAGTCTGCACAGTTTAAAGATTAGTGTCACCAATTCAGTATTTGACCAAATGTCTCCCCTTCGGTTACTGAGTTATGACGTGGAGTAATTGCCAGAAAATTGTTTTGGCAGAACATTATGATGTGACCATTGACCTTCTGGATATAAAATGTTATCACCGTACCATCCAAACAGGCCCCTCAGGTCTGCTAATATGGGCCTTCGAACTGTTCCAGATTCCAGGTTGAAGACAAAGTGTGATCAAGCATTTTCAGTTCTTGCTCCTCGGCTTTGGAACAGCCTTCCCCTGAGCATCAGACCAGCTGACTCTGTTCACGTCTTTAGAGCTTGTCTGAAAACTTACTACAGATTGGTCTTTCCTGACAGTTGATAGACTTATTGTGCATATGGGAGTATATGTATTTGCAGCCATGTGTCTATGTTTGCACGCTTACAGGTATATATGTGTGTTTAAGTGTCTTATGTTTTATTAGTATCACTTTCGTTTTGTATTGTCTTCACCCTGGAAAACACTTTGTGCTTTCAGCTTGGAAAGTTCTCTACAAATAAAAGTTATTATTATTATTAGTATTATTATCTTATTCTATTAGAAATTTGTGTGAAATTTTGTCATAATTAGTGTATGAATTCTTCAGTTATGGCCAAAAACATGTTTGGTGAGGTCACAGTGACCTCGACATCTAAACCCCAAATTCTTATCAGTTCGTCCCTCAAGGCATTCTTGAGATATCATGTTCGTGAGAATGGGATGGATGGACTAAAAACCTGAAAACATAATCTGGCCACAGCTGTCACCAGCACTGAGGCATCAAAACCCCAAAAAATGAAATCAGAGGTTTGGTAAGTATTATCACAAGTAGTGGTCTTAGAGTGCCAATAACATTTGTTTTTAGTCTTTACATGTTTGATTAGTGTAAACTGTTCTAATGATATTTTATGACATTACATATGGAGGATCATCCTGCAGAAATAGCATAAATCCTAATGAGTATTGTTGTTGCATAATGTGACAATTATTATCTAACACATACGTTATAACCCAACACTAATCAGCTCTCCTGAATCTAGTTACAGGAAGTACATTAGTGAGGCTATGGATAACAAACAGCAGCTGCATATATCTATTTACCATGATCAAAGCTCCTATAGCAGCACTTTTACTCCAATTTAAAGGCCTCTGATAGCTAGCGTTGCAAGGCTAGACATTTCAGTCTATAGGCTGCAGCAGTGGCAGTTTAAAATGATGGCCTCTTTGTATGAACATCAGTCATTTTCTAAAGGGTCAATGACCAAGCTGAATTGGGTCAACAATGCCCAACAACAGTTTGAAGTGATTTACTTCGGTTATACTACCATGACGAACTGATGATATTGGACCACTTAAAGATTCTTTGAGACAAGAGTCTAAATCTCATCCATGGTATTATTAACTGACAAAACTCAACAGAATTACGAGGGATTATTGGGTATTTTGGCAGTAAAATGCATTTAAGTATAAAGCTTCAAAAATGAAGTTTATTTATTAATGCTATTGGTTGATGAATCTATTGAACTGTATTTCAATTACTAAAATATTTTTACTTTGCACTCTGTCATCTGTCCTTTTGTTGTATTCCGTCTTGTCTGAGATGCGTATATCCAAGAACTTTGATATGACAATAGAGGGAATTCAAAAATGATTGAGATTTCACTTTTGTGTAATAGTAAACTGCATTGTGAGATTAGATTTGGCAAAAAAGATATTTTCAAAGCCCTGTTTTCTTCAGTTCTCGTCAAAACTCTTGTGTGTTACACATCATGGAATGCCCTTCACAGCAAAACCAAAGTAAGGGATGGGTGGGGTGGCGGGGTCTGTCCTTTTGCCTTCCAGCCTTTGGAATAGAAAACAAATTCTATTTTTGTGTTTAGTATGAAAGCACTCAAGGTTAGGCATTTGCTTAGACAACAGACCAATGTGCTGTTTAAGTATTTTGACAGGAGTTCCCATTGAATCCTGATGTCAATAAACGCCTTGCCTTACAACCTTCTCACTTCCTTGGGAAAAAAAAAATAAAAAAATGTAGTCCTCTTTTTATTGTTTTGCCCATTGTGATAAAGGGGATCTTTTATGCCATCAACAACATGGCAACAATGTTCTGCCTTTGTTTCATTGCACCATCCTGGGGGTCTGTTAGGATGAGATACAGACATACAGAGGCGCAGTAAATGATTGATGGGTTAGAAGAAAATATTAAAAAGAAAAAAGAAAACAAGTCAAAATTTCAGCATTTGTAAATATTTCAAGCTCTTGCACCCTGCCAAAGAGAGATCTGAGGGGCAACAACAATAACAGCAAAACTATACTTAACCATCCATCTTGATGCAAACACAACTTAGACAGCTGACTTATTTTGTTGAGACTATCACTGCTCTCAAAAACTACTTAGATATCTTTGCTGGGAATAAAACTACCCACAGTAGCAGTCTAGAACCTTGAGCCCCATTGGACATGCTTTTCTATCAACTATAATAATCTACATTAATGTAGTTCAAGCGCACATAGGGCTGAGGTCCTCCCTGTACGCCACTGTATGTCTTCAGCCAACAAAATGGACTATGCAAAGATGGTGAGAGAAAGAATTAAATGAGAACTGACTGAAAGTGCAGGGAAGGTATGTACAGTGCAAGTGTTTGGGCAGGAGCCACTTGATCCTGGCAAGCAACGTAGCCCAAGAGCAACTTATCATGGCAAAGGGATCCCATGTCCTGGCATGGCTCAAGATGGAATAGTGCCTGACATGCGCATATGGGTGCAGCGTCTATTGCAAAGATATAGATAAAATAGCCCGTTTTTCGCCTTGACACAAATACTGGCATCCAGTAACGCTGTGGCATTCCACAATATCTCAGGCAGCTGTTGCATGGTATGCCTAGAAGTATGCACAATGGCTTGCTGGGAGGGAACAACAGTCAAATAAGAGACAATGTGATAGGTTCTAATTGCTTCAAAATGTCCTGAAGAAGGCCCCCTATTATCTATTTAAATCGGCTGATAATGGGAGGCTAGGAGGAGGAGGAGATGGAGAAGGGGAGGAGGAGTAGGAGGGGGCGACCTAGGCAGAGGGAGAAAGCTATCCTCTGCGCTGCTGTCGCCTCATTATTTTCCGTCTTGACGGACGCCCGCGCTCAACCCCTGGATGAATGGCCCTGTGCTGAATAAGTTATCGCCAGACACACAAAGGGAAGAGTGCCACAAACAACACAGCAGTACTGCAAAGCATGAATCTCTTTTTCCTCTCCTTCTCAGTCTTTCCTCCCCCCCCCCTCAAACCTCCTCCCCACCCCACCCTTCCCCCTGCTCCCTCTAGACGAAAGGCAGGCCCTGCCACAGACTGAGATCTCACCTGTAATTTCTACAGAAGCTCACAGTAGGTGGGAGAAAAAAATGTAACGGATATAAGAAAATGAAAGGGAGGAAGGATACAGGCATCTATGTTTGCTGAAAAGATATATACCTCCAATCCTCCATTTTGTTTCATCTGCCCCTTTTGTTTGTGCAGCTCCTCAGTGAAGACAGGGACCTCCTTTGGACAGCATCTGAAGATGTTTGAGAGGATGTTTTTTTGTTCTTCTTAAGACAAGGCCCACAGCATGATCAGTGAAAATGGTTTGGTTTCATCTGATGTTTATTTTGTTTCCTTCTCTGTTGTTTGGACCACTGGGGCCTGGCATATCAAATCAAGATCACCTCTATACAATGCTCCCATGAGAGTGTGTGCAAGAGAGTTCCCTATAGCTGCTAAACGGGAGCTAGGAAATAACGACAGCAGGAAACGGTCCATTCCCAAACGGTTACGGCTGCGGCTTTGCTCCACAGCCGCCAATCCCTCTCCCTCGCTGTCACTCAAAAGTAGCGGTGGAACTTTTGGACAGGAGAGCCTCTTTCCCCTCTGACCGGGAAATCAGAGGGTGCCGTGGCCCGACAGGCGCTCGACGGCAGATCAAACGGGGCGGGTACCCTTGGAGTGACACCTGGAGCCACTTCAAGGGATGAGAGCGCCACTGATCTCCAGTCATCTCGTCAGAACGACAGTCTGTCAGGGTTAAAGGAGGGGGAAAAAAGAAGCTCTATCAGCTAGGATGGTACGAGCGAGGTCGAACGAAGTATTGCCTCAATGTCGTGAATAGCTGACCCTCGAGCATTTGGAGAAGTGACGGTGCAAAGGGTGTTTTTTTTGTTGTTGGGATGCTGAAGTTCAGCCTTGATGCACAGTTCAGGGACTAGCTGATTGCTAATTGTGCTGATAAAGCAGTTTCACACAAGATATGACTGACTGTTTCACTTTGATCGCAAATACCTTCCGCCTTATTAGAAAGCATTCAGTATTTACCATCTTTAAAGCTAACTGTCTCCAACTCCTTTTGATGATTTCAGTTTTAAAAAAGAATTTCTTCACCACCACATTTAGAATAATTGCAATTCAACTTTGTCCTGACCTATCAAAAAACAGAAGCCAGCTATGGGCTAGATAATAGAGAGAGGGAGATATGTAGGGAGAAAAAGGGGGCTTTGGCAGCCAGTTAAGCGAGTCAATCCTCAACAGACAAATGCATCCCTTATATAAAACAACAACACGTCTTTGCCCTTGTCAACAATCCCTTCTTCTACAGCCCAGGCTTGTGTGTGTGTGTGTGTATCTTTTCCTTTCTGCAAAAAACGTCCCATCAGCACTCTCTAATGGGCGAGGTGGAGGAAGAGAGAAAAAGACAGATATAAAGCAGGAGGGAGAGCGACAGAGAAGGGGAGAGAGAGGTGGCAGTGGTGCTTGTTTGGCTCAGGAGCAGTGAGTAATGAGGCTGAGGCGCACCCTGTCATTGTCCCAGCAGCAGCCTGTAGCCACAGACACACACACACAGACACACGGAAACATTAAAAAGTAGCTCCTATCTCAAAACAAGACACTTATCTGACATTCAAAACCAAAAAGTAAAGTAACTTGATAAAAATAAAACAGCAGTTTAAAATCAAAACATATTTAGCATTACTTACTTTCTCTATAAAAGAGCCTTGTCAATAAAAGATAACCTGTTGGATGCATTCATAGACGTTACACCTTAAAACTCCAAAACTCAATACAGTGTGAAATCTCATATGTCAAACAGTCATCTGAGCTCTGTCTCTGTATGATTCTGAATGGTGTGGTATCCCTTCTACAAAGCATTGGTAGAGAGTGAAAGCTGGAATTATAATTGCTTTTAACTCCACGATTACACACGCATGATGGCTGCCTCACATATCCTGCAACCGTTTAGATTGTTGTTTGCTCACATTCTCAGAAATTGACACTGAGACAGATGTAAGATGCAATATGCACATTAATGTTAGAGGCAGCGTACAATATTTACCCGCAACTATCACGACAAGCTTGCTTTAGGGGCTTTTATATTACCTTAACATTTGCGATTGAGCTGCTGTCGCTCTTTCTGCCCTGATCTCAGAATTAACAATGTAGGAACTTCTTTGACTATCACCATGTTTTTTTAAGTAAGTTCTATATGGTCTGATTTCGTAGGTGTGCCCTCTAGTGGAATCCTCCAGTAACACGACCAGTACACAGGCAAGTATGTGAACCTTTACGTTCATGACGCAGCCAGTTGTCTATGCAAATAGGTGGTTAGAAAGCAAGTATAGCTGTGGCCTAATGCGTGGTTTTTACTCGCTGTGGTGTCCCTGGTATGAGCTTTGGGTGCAAGAAAATGATGTCATCACATCCTGTGCACCTCTCAATGTTTGTAATTAGGTGCCTACAGCCTGTGTTGCGCTTCTGTTCAACTGGGACGTGTTTGAGGGAAGATTGGTCGAGCAGGTTCACCATTTTAGGCATCTTAGCGGCCACAGGGGCAGTCAAATGGCCTTAAATTATTGGAAAGAGATAGCCCACTACACTGGGGAAAGAAGAGGCTTTTGCCGTCGGGTCAGGAAGAACATGAGAGATCACTGTAAAAGCTAAAAAAACAAAAAACAAAAACAGCCACAAGGAGGAGAAGCAAATGGGGGGAGACATAGCGGTGTTATATAATTTCAACTTTGAGGTAAGTGACAGTACACAAACGAAATGTTTGGTGGAACATTGTTGTTTACTACTGCTGACAAGCAGTCATCTTTTCTGATATTGTTTTTCCGGTACAATCTTTGACTTCGTGCTTATCTACAGAATATTTTGTTTGCATGCTGTCTGGCATTTCGGAGCATATTGTAATGGACAATGCTAAAATTGCCTGACGTGTTCCATCAGGTCCACGTCCACAGACAAAAGATGTGCATATGGTTCTGTCCAAGTCAGTGGTCACTACGCTTGTGACGGCATCTGCGTGGTCAGAATTTGAGTGGTTAGTCCGGCCAGATGTCCATGTGGACACGAGCAGCTGACAAAATTTGTTTGATCACACAGACCCTCACGGCTACGGCTATGCAAAGTATATGTTTGCCTTTATAAATCTCTTTTTCTGCCTTCTTTCCTAAAGCAAATGGGCCTCAAAGACTAGCAAGGACCTCCAGCGCTACTTACTTGTCTGCCAACAGTAACAACCACCGCTATCAACACCAAATACCTTATCAGGCTAACATGCTGTCCTTAATCCACTGAACATAGCCATAATGTGCATACATGCACATACACACAACAGCTGCGCTCATCTTGACATGTATAAAGTTTAGCTAGGGGTTGCAGTGAGGCCAGATCCGATTCATGCTTTGGCACTTTGCTCCTATGCCAGAATAAAAACAGACTGGACATAAAAAGCACAGAATGCTTCCCTGGAGGGTGCAGAAAAGGCCAGGGATAGGACTGACCCAGAGGGATGCAGCAATATGAGGGTAGGGGGCGGGGGGGTTGAGCGGGGTGGTAATGATGCCAGGCTGAACAAATTGCAAAGCAAAGGGAATGTGTTTAAATGTAGTACATGGAATTATCGTGGCAGCAACATGGAGAGGAGATCAGAGAGAGTAGGATCCACTGGGAGCGATCTGCCACTCTCGGGACACAAAACACGAAGCTCGGCTATGGCTACTGTGATGAGTTCAGCTGTAATACAAAGTAAAATAGAATACAAAATAGGGCAAACTTGTCTTACACAGCGCCACAGACACACTAGTATGGTCGGATATTCTGATAAAACACAGGCTAAGAGGAAATCTAGAAATGTGTAGGATTATAAATGCATGTGATGCCTTCCACTGGCTGACTCTCTTTTGACCCCTCCACACTGCAGTGACGTGTTCACCCTAAAACAGGGCAACACAAATAAATAAATGAAAAGAAAACCGTTAAAGGGGAGGAAGAAAAACATCTGAACTGCAATCTGCCCCATCTTTCAGCTTCAATTAAAAAAAATCTAATCTTTTTGTTCAACTTCATAACAAGACTTCAAGAGGGCCCCAAGACTCCGATCCCACCACAGCTCACTGGTAGAGTTGAATTCTATTAATTATGTGACCTACATATCCCAGTAGTTAATATTCCAGACAGACGGATAGAGAGGGAGAGAGTTTATATTTGCCAATAATACAGGGAAGAGGCAAAATTTACAGATCTTAGGGAATCAAAAGTTCCCTTCTCCAGATGCTTTTCTGGGACCATGCACTTTGGTCTCTTGGCTCACGACATTGTTCGCATGCGGGGTTACTGGGCCAACAAGACAAGGGGAAAAAATCCTGGTTTCCTGTAATTAACATGAGCAGGAAACTTTTGATTTTCATATGGCAAAAACGAGTTCTTCTTCTGCCGATTAGTCATATGAAAAGGTCTATTTCCATTTCTGTAAACGATCAACAGTATAACAGGACTCAGAGGGTTGTTCTTAGTTAGCTGAACTATATTTGCCACATGTAACTACTGTGTTAAATCAGAGAGATGAACTTGGACATGCATTAACACAGCTTGTCAAGACACGTCTCAAGAAAGGAAGTTGGTGTCTTGGTAACAGTGGGGCCGCATCAGCCTGTGAGCCACTGCATCTTGCTCACCCCAGCTCATAGGCTGATCTCTTAATCAGTGTCCAGAGTGTGCATGAGTCCTCTTCTGAAGGCTGAGGCTCTGTCCGTCCAGCCTGCCCGTCGCTACTGCCAGTCCGAGCCATGAATATGGAACTGTTCTGTGGCTGGGAGCTTGCTTATGTTTTCTGTCTGATATCTAGGCCCCATTCCCATTTCAAAGGGAGGTCCACCCGGGGCCTTGACTTTTTGATCTGCCTGGCGACTGAGTCGACCACCTGCATGTGGGATCAGCTGCCAGCGAGAGCAGACAACCCCTCTGCTTCAAAATATACATCCCCTCCCTCCTCCCCCCCACCTCCCTTCGTCCTCCCAGCTTCATTGCCCTTCACTGTGCCCCCTCCTTCGGTGAAGCTGCCAGGAGCCCCAGTGGTCCTAACTGGGTCTGGAGCCGCATCCCATTCCCAACTGATCTGACCGTGGTGGGTGAGATACTTGAGATGTTCAGTAAAGCAGCAGGAAGGCTCGTGCTACAGTCACAGGGCCATTTTGTATTTACAAGAAGCCATAGTGTCAGTTTGCCATGGAAACAACAGACGCCTTATCAAAAGGTCGCTGGTTTCTCTAATCAGGGATAGTGATCCACACTGGGAGTTGTAACCCTTCCCAATGCAATGCTGTACCAGACCCATGTATCTGTCAAACTTGATCAACTTGGTGGGTAATTAAGTCCAATTAGTTAAAAGGAAAATCCACTACACAAAGTTTACATATACAAATCCTTTGACATGAGTTCAGATGATATCTGTGAGCCTGGTCAAATCTCTAAGAAAAAAATAATTTCGCCTGTGGGGATTAAAGTTTGTGGTCTTAGATGTTCTTTATTTTAGAGAACTACTAAAAGCCTTGAATGATAAAAGACCTCTGTGCCCCTTGTCTTATTTTACAATTTCGGTAAATTCAAAACAAATTTGTGTTTTGTTTACCGTCAGAGGAGAAATCTCAAGCTGTTTTCTCGTATGAAATTGGGACAAGATCTGGGGAATAAGGTCTGGACATTGTTTGGAGTTTCCTTTTCACACATGTAGAACACAACAGGAGATTGTTTGTGTCAGAAGCATTCTCACCTACTGGAACGTTTGGTGTAAGCATGGGGTGGCGCCCCAGTAGTGTTCAGAAGGCAGGATATGACATGGATTAAGCCATGGTCCTGTAACTGTTTTGTGATTGATCATAAGCAACAGGGTCTCTTGCTGTTCCTTGAATTTGTCTGACGATTTTGTTGTCAGCCTTTTCCAACAGAAGTTCCTGAATCCCGTTGTCTCTCCAATTAGACATTTTTGTTGTTGTCTTTGTGTAAACAATCCTTCTCCTTCAGCCGCAAACTTCTGTTTCCTTTCAGTTTTCCACGACCCACATGAAAGAATCAACATGCCCGTTCACTTGCGATGAATTCAATTGGACATTACACTGACTTTGCATTAGGGAGCTGGCAGTGTAAAGTGTCTTTAATGTCCGATTCAACTGTTTCGGACATTTGAGTTCTCATATGCAGCTCCTCCGGGGAATGTCTTGATCAGTGGTTCTCAACTGTTATGTCACGGTCCAAAAGTGGGTCGCGGGTCCATTCTGAATGGACTGCAAGCAACTCACGAACGTGTCAAGTTTGTAAAAAACAGCTTTATTTTGATGTACAGTAAATTTCTGGCACAGAGCTTTCATTTTAAAGTGCTGTTTCCTGCTGTAGTGTAAGTGAATAAAGGACAGCTACTTAAAAGAGACAACAAACTAGCTCGCTGATATGGCCAAACACAGGTATGATGCTGTTAACTGTGTGGACCTTGAACTAATGACTAAGGAGAAATCTGGCTAGACCAGTTGGGAACCACTGGTCTAGATAATATCAGGATTGCAGAGCATATGTGAAAACGGCTTTAGAAAGTGTTGCTTGATAATGTCAACAATGATTTAAATCTTAAGCCTCAACCCCAAATGTAGCTAAAGTAGGATACTTTTGATTGACGAGTTTCTATTCTAACATGCTGAAGAGTACCTTCTTCTGGGATTAAGGCCGTTAGGTTAGAGGTAAATATTTTACATTACATTTATGTATTCTATAATATTAAGACATCTACACTTAAAATCTACATCTTTTGCAACCACTAATCAATGCTGCCAATAAGGCAATGCTGTGGCCAAAACATTTTCTATGTGGTACAAAGGGACTGGTGATGGTGCTAAACAGGAACTAAATGAGATGATAATAGATCATTTGATGATCACAGATATTAATATAATATCAGGATTGCCTTTCTGCCTCACTGGGATCACCGTGCCTGTCACGGTATAATTAAAACCCAGAGGATTTCAGAAAATTGAATTAAAAATTAACTAAGAGTGGATGCCCTGGATGCCCACCACTAGACCACTGACATCCACTGAGTAAATGAGGACAGCTGACATGAGACAGAGGCTATGTTTGTGAGACTAGTTATCATCCTGGGCCCAGCCAATCGACAGCACCTATACATAGCGTTTTCAACTAATTACCCTCATTGGCAGTGATGAGTTTCACAGTCAGAAATTTGCAAAGATTCATTTTCAAACAAAGCAACAGCTATTTGAGATGTGTGTGTCTCTGAATGTTTCTAACAATAAGTGATATTTGCAGAGTCTTTAAGTTAATTGGCTTTCTTGAACTCTGACAGCTGGCTTAATGAGTGTCTAATTGTTTCTCAGCTGGGGTGAAACCCCGGACCATAAAGACACTTCAAGAAGAGGTGTGAATTTAAAAGAAATTACACCAACAATGGAAAAAGGATACCATTTGTCCTGCAGATCACAATAAATCCCTTCATTTACACACTGAAGTCTACTTATCTGAGCACATTAACATTTCACAATCAACTTGAAGTTGCTGTAGTATTTATGTACCTGCTCACGACCACAGCTCAATATCCTACACTGCATCTCTGTGTTTAGTCTCTTTCACACATCATTTTAGGTAAATTACTGGGATAGCCTTTCAGGCACCGCTAGAGATTTCCACCATTCACACATACACTACATTAAGGAACATTTTCGTCTTGTGCCTTTTCACACATGCCATGGCAATGCCAGAATAGACTGGGCAAGGGACAGTCCAGCAAATTGCAGTAATGAATCACTTATGAATGCCATCCACCATAAAGCTAAATAGAACAAACAGATGGGAGCAAGTCCTAATGTATGTGTACAGGGAGGAAGACTCTCTAGATCTCTCATTACTTTCAGGAACATGGTGGGTGAGGAGCTGTTTTTGTCCAGTGCCAATGTTCTTGTCATGTCATTGTAAGTATAATGTGTTTAAAGGTGTATTATGCAAGATTATCAGTTACTGTTTTAAAAACAGGCTCACCAGCGTGAGTGGAAGGAAAAGACAACCCCAGACTAACTCTCGATTAGCATTTTGCCATGCTACATTTGTGTTTTTTCAGCGCAGCTTCTCTTGAATGACTGGGTTACATGTGAAAAAATGTCCTGAACACAAAAAATCAAAAGAAAATAAGACAATACAGGTAAAGGACAGAGTCTGTGCAGAAAACTACACTGCCATGCACGTCTAGTGGGTAATAAGTGTATGAGTCTACACATTGTTTTATGGGAAAATCCTGCATAGTATATCTTTAATATTCAACAATTTTGCGAGTGAAGTAATGTTGGCATAAATGCTACATCGTAAAAAAGTTGCAAATTCAAAAATTTCATCTAATAAGCAGAGTTTTGAGTTTGGTTTGCTTGCTCCATGTGAAAGTGTCTTTCATCAGGCGGCCGTAACTCTTTATGTGCTTGTCCCTGCAGTGTTAGGGTTGTGTTGTCTATCACAACACAGCCCTATTGTTATTTTCCTTGAAATGTTAATTTGGTCTGTAAAGATACCCCTGAATATCGATCCCTGCTACCAATCACACATGACCCCATGTGGGAATGTTCCTTAACAGTTCAGGAATAGACTGCAAGTGTTCAACATACCAAAGTTCCTTGGCCACTTAGTTTTTGAGGTGGCAAGGTTTTGACTCGTGTTTCTGTTCCTTTTCTGGAGATCCATAGTACTCACGTGAGGCAGGGAAAAACTGAACGAGGTTTATTGAGAATACTAAAAACGACAGGCCAAGGACAAGCTCTTCCTTTCTTGTACGATCCACCACCGAGTCAATGTCCTATTTCTATATATTCTCATTGCATTCCTGTTATTATACTTAAACACTGCATGACATGTCAAAAACTTGCTACAGTTCAAATCAAGACAAATTTCACAGCGTCTTTTATGCACCACTTTGTCCACACTCTCATACTGTCATGCGCACTTAACTGCCTTATGGCACCATACCTGGTGTAAATAACTTGTGCCTGTATTCTAACATAAATAAAATAATTATATACATGTAAAATTAGTATAGTCCACGACCATACACTATTCAAAATACACAGAAACTGTTGTGTAAACCTAAATATTGTTAGAACCTATTGGATATGTCATATCAACAAAGAAATTCTTACCAAATATTAATACATGCTTAAGTGGCTCTTACATTGGCTTTCAAATTTAGATAATTACTGCATTACAAAAAAGGAACTCTAAAAATGATTAAACAAGCAATCAGGTTAGTGTCGTAAGAGCACAGGTTATAATAACACCAAAGATTTTCTTCACTCACTCACCTATTTGTATAAGTCCCTTACATACTCCTGGTAGACCTAAAGCATACACTACTTCCACAGCTGAGACAAACAAGTGGAGAATGACAAAGCAACCACCCCCCCAACGCCAACAACAGTGTAAAGAAACTACAATTGCTTTGACATCGCACACAAATACACAATTAATCAAAAAGGCAGAAACCGCGGGAGCAAATAATGAAATGAATGGGGAAATGAGGACGAATTGCCTAAAAGGGGGTGGGGGGTGATATATCATTGAACCATCCTGAACTTACTTTTCGCTCTCAGTTCTCTATCTCTGGTTATAAATGACTTCAGATTTGACGTTTCCAGCCCGCAACCTTACAACAAAACACACTCTCTTTTATTCAAACAGTGAAGAAACGAAAAGAGAAAAAAAAAAAGACTTTTTGTTAAGGAATGACGGGGGGTTGTATGTTGTGCTGCTCCCATCAAGCAGAAAGGCGGGTGGTAGTCGAAGGGGCTCGCAGCCAGGCCCCACTTTGGAAGGCCCTCATAAATCCTGATTTGAGCGGGGCGCTAACCAGAGGAGGAAAGGCACGTCAAGAGAGGAGGCTGGAGAGTGGGAAAAGGGGGGGTGGCAGCTTGCCTCTTAAAATGCTACGTCTGATTAAGTCTTCCCATTAGGTGACAGCTGAACTTTAACATTAATATGATAATATTGAAATAAGTGTGTTATTTACTTCAGCACCGGAGGGGGGTGGAGGGAAGAAAAGAGGGAAGGAGGAGGGAATGATGAATGATTTCTGGACAGCTTTGGGTGACATGCCAGGCGAGCTGACCCCCCCGCGATCCTCCTCCTCTTCCCATAATCAGACTTGACAAAATGGAGACATATGCAGAAATATTGGTTACAGTCGGCGTCACAGCCCTTCTCAGGCCTTCCCTCTCTAGTAACTGCCGGCCGCCCTGTGAGCCGCCCTCCAAATTGTCTACGGGCACTGAAGCATCTATTTCAATTGGCACTTCCTTCCTGGCCCCAGGATTTTACATTTAGTCGGTGTCATTTACATATTACTCTTAATCAAAATCCACAGTGGGCGACAGGGAGAAAAAAAAAAACAAGAAAGAGAGCGAGAAACAAAACCGTGGCGTCACGGTTCAGGGGTAGGCACATAGGCACTTTATAAAATGGAGATGTGACAAGACATTACGGTGTGTGTATGTGCATGTGTGTGTGTATGTGTGCATGTGAGACTGTGCGCATGTGTGAGTGTGTTAGGTGGCGGGTGCATAAGATAATGCAAGGACTATTGAAATATTTGCGTGTGAATGCTTGTGTTTGTGTGATTGTTGGGGGCTGCCTTGTGCATGAACTAGCAGGCGAGAGAGACAAAGACAGCAAGTTGGATACGGGTTGTAAGTGCATTTTCTGAAAAACAAAGGCAAAGAGAAGAAAAGAATGGAGACGTGTACAGTGCGCACTTGTCTTTTCCAGCCTTTTTCTGCAAGATGCTATGCTGGGCTACTGTTTCTCTTAGTCTACCCAGCCACTTAACAACAATACCGTCACATATAACAGTACAGGCATTCACAGTGTTTGTTAGTTTAGTTCGTTCAGACATACAGTAAGTGTCATATTGATGGAATATACAACTGATCAGGACCATTAGAAATCAGAAATCAGTCAAAACTCAGTACTAATTTTTTTGCAGTATTGTAGGTACTTTGGATACAATTCTTCCTCACCTGATGGAGCAGCATATTCTCTTTGGTAGTGCTAATCTGCTGTTAAATGCCAAAGGAAGAAGAATGTCCACTGGCCTACCTGAAGCCACCTTATTTTGCTAAGTCTTTGCAACAGGAGTACAGGGTATTTACTCTATGCTACAGACACCAGCAACTTGACAAACGATAAGCGTGCTGCACATTTGGCTTTTTCTGGTAGCTAAAAGCTGAAAATTGTTCAACTTTTAGTAAAGCTGCGCTCATCACCGTCACTTTTTACCCTGTCGTCCAATCACAGTGGAGGAGGGGCAATACAAATAGCCTACCACAAAGGTCAACTGTCACATCTTACATATGCAAGTGCTTAACAGCAACATCAATAGAGGGGAAACATGTTAATATACTGTAGACCAGTGGTTCCCAAACGGTGGGTCCCGGTCCAAAAGTGATTCGCGAGTCCATTCTGAATAGACCGCAAGTGACTTATGAACATGTCAACTTCGTAAAAAACATGATTTATATTGCAGTACAGTAAATTTCCAGCACAGAGCTTTAATTTTGAAGTGTTGTCTTGCTGTAGAGTGAGTGACCAACTGACAGCTGTTTAACAGAGGCAGCAAACTAGCTCAACGACATGGCCAAACACAAGTACGATGCTGAGTACATTAAACTGTGTGGACCTGGGACTAATGACTGAGGAGAACTCTGGAACACCACTCGCCCACAAAATCTCACGAACGGACATAGACAAGTACTTTGGTTTTGAGGCGGATCATCAGGGATTAATAACATTTAAATGACATTACATTTAAATGCTTTTATAAAGGAGTTACTACATGGGATTTATTGTTTTGTTTTTTTGTTTTTACCATATTGAGAATCGTGAAAATTTATCAGTATTGTTATCAACTACTACATGCCTAATAATAATTATATGTCACAGCTGCACCTTGTTAAAAGTCGTGATACATTTCATCCAAATAAAATTCCACTTTAGTGGACAAAAATCACAATGTAACTAGTGCTACTGTTGATAGACTGCATTATCAATTAGAACATTTCCATTAACATGTAAAGGTACTGGACATATTCATCCATCTATTGACATATGTATTTGTTTGTTTGTTTGTCATCCCTACCAGAGTTCTCTGGAAAACCACTTCAGTGCAAAAAAGGTGGCAAACAGCGACACAGACTTATCACAAATGGAAAGATGGATCATTTTGATCTAATTATAAACATAATTAGATGGTGATGACTTGTAGCAAGCTCACAGAACAAGTACATACAGAGAGGTGCAGAAACAAGGTCCGTACCTGCCTCTTACCTTCTCAGCATGCCGGTGAGGATTCGAGAACTCTTGCCCAGGTTGGCGTCCGTTTCTCTCAGCTGGGGGGACAGAAGTGATGACAAGTTTTAGTTTGCATTCTGATCCAGCAAGAAACTACAAGAGTAAAAATTACAGAAAATAAAAATGTCTCCAGCTATTAAAACCTTTCAACAACTGACCATCTCATTGTGCAATTAAAAACAGAGAAAGAACAAAGGTTATTTCTTGTTATGTAACTGAGAAAACTGGCAATGAATACACTTTATGTTATGCCAGCAACAGACTGATGGATTAAAGTGAGATTACCTTAAATATACACAGACACATTTCTTTCCAAAACCCTTTAATTGCTGAAAAAGGGTTAAAGTCCTCACAGTTATTACAGTAGTGCTGTAAGCTTGTGCAAGGCTACACAGCTGCATAGCCCTGTACTACCGGCCTGAAGGCAAAGTACCTTGCTCAAGGGCAATTTGAGAAGGCACCTCTAAAGTTTGACACTTTATTCTTCCACCCAAAGTTGTTGGTTGCAAGCTAGAGAGATGAATCAGACACCCTTTGATAAGAGGATTGCTTTTTTTTACCTTTAGGTTACTGGTTCACCCGTCTAGAGACAACCCCCCTTTAAAGATACTTTTAGATCCTGTTTAAAAAGCTGCAAAATTTACCCAAACATAATCATAAGTCTAGAAACACGAGCCTTTGTTAGCGCTTTTGTATAAGTAAAATCTCTGTAACTTTAAACAAGTGCTCAACAGCAGATTCCCACTTTGGAGGACATGTCATTCTGATAGCCTCCTGCTCATCTTGCTGCAAAGCAAACATGAGAATGGTGTAGGTAAATGAGTGAGAAGGGCCCTACTGTTGATGTACATGGCAAGCACAGGGAGTCCTTGAAGGCACACTTCAAATAATGAACATGGCTATTCAGGGCTAATTGCCTTGGACATTTTCCTTTCTCTCGCTCCGTCTTCTCTCTTTTCTTTCTCTCTGCCTTTTTTCCCTCGTAGGTCACAGAGATGTTTTCATTCTATACTCTTTATCAGGTGTAGGGACTTTCACTGGGAAAAGGAACTGGCAGAGATGTTGCCAACAAGGTGCGAGTGTGACAAAAAAAAAAAAAAGTGCTGACACCGCACTGAGTGAGCTGCCACCAACGTCTACCTGTAGTCGCATTTCTAGAGGATGATGAGGGAGTGTGGGGAAGAATTTTTGCAGAGAGGTTCTCTCTGGAGTCAGCAGGGAGTCATTCATCTTCATCTCTCTCTGAGATAATAACTGCTTTCCCAATAAAGCCGCTCTCACTCAGTGTGTTTTCATCAGTGTATTATACTGGATTCTATTCTATTTTTAATTCCTCACTTTCACATCTCTCCTTCCAACCTTCCTCTTCTCTACAGTGGTTCCAGCATCACTCTTTTTCCCGTTTGTTCTGGCTCATCTTGCAGTCATCTCTCTCGCCTGCAATTCGCCCTCTCTTCCCACCCCTCCTTTACTGCTACTTTTTTCCTTTTCTTCCATCCTTCCTTCCTACCCTCTGGCAGCCTGGGTTGGTGCGATGCAGGTTGCGAGAGCCAAGGATACATGTGGTACAGGGTAGGAGGTGGGGGACCTGGGGTATGGGCCCTCTGGCAAAGACAACAAGTCCTGCAGTTGCCTGATGTCTGACTCTACCCACAGATCTGTCCCCTAGATACTTCACACTTTCTCCCAAAATACATCTCTCTCTGAATCATTCCTTCTTTCCATTCCTCTCTCCCTCTCTCTTTCTCCACAGCCTCTCACCAAATCTCATGCTTTCCTCTTTAACCTGAAATGGAAACTGACTGAAATTTTAGTGCAGTTTGAGTGTCTAAAATTGACTATATGGAAACAAGGAGAGGATGGTGTTTTCATTTTTAATGAACAGCTCCGCAACAGAACATTCTCAAAGGACACCCTGGGTCCAGGATTGAAATATATACATATCCTTTATTATTAGTATTATTATAAAACACAGCAAGCTTGTGCATAAAATTTCAAAGTAGTCTCTGATCCATATCGCTTCAATCTATAGTGACAAAAGAGGGCTTTTGTAAAAAACAGGGTAAAAGTTCCACCATTGATATGTGTAGTCGTATACATACAGATACATGTTGTCAGTGGTGCGATCAGGTCTTGTTGGGATTGTAATGAATGCAGGAGGGTGGACGTGGCGATGGCGCCGCAGGAGGAAAATTTATATGGACACTATTTTGACACCTGTTACGGACTGTGAATCGACACTGAACAGCTGTATGGCTGGACTCTGACACGATCACTCACATGCCATGTTAATACTGGTACTTTGACTTACTTCAGTTAATTGTTTCATCTATATTCTATATATTAGTATAAGTCAATCTGAACCTAATTATTATTTTTTTTCCATCTGTGTGGGTGTTTCTGTTGAGGTGGTTGGTGTTGTTAAATTTTGAAACTTAAGTCATAAAAAATAATATGAGCTCTCAAATGACTAATCCTTCCCTAAAAATATATATTTCATTCCCTTAAATTGTTATCTTAGTTATTCTAACTACTGACACTACAGTTATTGCGGCCAATCTGGACAGTCAAGGAAAGAGGCTAAGCGGCTATTAGAAAGGCTTTATTGCTGAGAAGGGTTTTACATACAAGGAATTCAACTTGGTAATCTGATGCATAACAATACACAGAGTGCAAAGTATAAAGGCATACTAAAAATAATAAAATGTTCAACAGAGTATGGACAAATGTTGGAAAAGTAAAAATATATCTGTTACTTAAGTGTCTTTTTTAAAGTGTACAGTTGTGGAGAAATGTGCAAACTGTTGTCCAGGGGATGTAAAAATTCATAGTGTAAGTAAAAAAATATGTGCAGGAGGCGAGATAGTAAGGATGGGTGTTAATGCACAACGCCAGGAATGGATCAGGATAAGAGTCCATGCCAGTGGGGTCCCGGGCCTTGTTGATGAGGCCAGCTGCAGTTGTGTAAAGACTGTTTTTGTGCAGGAGACTTTGTTCCTGATGGACCGCAGCCTCCTGCAGGAAATAGTTAAAGTAGTGTTGAAGTGCCCTGAAATTATTTAATTTATGGTGCCTAATTTGTAGCTACAGATAGATGCACAAACAAAGCAAAGATTACAGGCTATGGGGGAAGATGTGTGATCACCAGGGAAGGAAGAGGACAAATGCAGTAACCTGACAGTATGAGTTTGTAATTTTAAGGTGAGAATTATTCATTTGAGGGAACAAATGAATGATTTGTCCACACAAATTGCTCATTTTGTTCCCTAAATTTAGTCATTCATTACTGATTTAAGGATATTAATACTAATCTAAGGGAATTAATATTGAAACAGCCTTTCCCTGCTACCTGTTGGCCCCTGAATGAGCTTTCCTGGAGAACTGTTAGATCACACTCTTCAATCCACTGAGTACTGCTTTGCCCCGGTGTTGAAACCCTCCATTGACTTCTATTTGTACCATAAAAGCAAAACAAAAGGCCACACCCCCCACTGAGCACAGGGCTTTGTGCATGTGTGTGCGCGCTTGTATGTGTACATTTGTGTGTTTCTGTTTGATTGTTCATATGTTGGTGTTTGGGGTAAAACTATAGCTCCTTTACCTTCTTTTTAATGCAAAAGAGCTGTTAACCAGCCCTTCCATCCTGTGTCTTTACATCTTGATTTCCTTTTACTTTACTTTTGCCCCACAAACTGCCTTTAAAGCCCTTGGAGTGTGTGCATGTGTGTGTACATATGGTCGGGGGGGGTTGAGCAAAGAAGACTCATGGGAAAGACGGAGAGAGAAAGCAAAAGACAGAGAGAGCAGGTACTCTCAGTAGACACCATGGACCGTTTTTGAAAGGAGATGTTTGATTTCCTTTGAAATCGCCTGTGCAAGGCCCGCTGCCATGTTGTGGTCTTTAAGCATTCTGCGTTGAGGGTGCCGTCAGGGCTGGGCCCCCTTCCTGTGTTTGGTCTTTTCTGTCTCTGCCTACCTGTCTGTTTAGCCTGCTGGATGCAAGGAGGGGCAGTGGTAAGGATTGAGGGGAGGGGGGCTCTCTGAGGGAAAGTGGGAAGGATAGGGGGAAATTGGAGAAAGGTGCTGAGAGGTAAAGGAGGGGAGGTGAGGAAGGATGGCAGCTGGCAAAGTTAAACCCGTTCAGGTGAGAGGAAGAAGAGCGGGAAAAGCCTGCAATATATCGCCACAAGTATTCGCTACATGTGATTTGGATTTGGAACGTTATTCTCAACAATTTACCTCTGATTAAACTAAAGAAAAACAAATCCTACTTCAATGCAATACAGTGATATAAAAAAATAAGCACATTAACTAACTTGTCAATACAACTCTGCTTTGTAAGCATCCCATAACCCAATCACCAGAATAAATCTTGGCATTGTACATTTCTGCAAACTACAGATATGTAACAGTAGTACATTATTATGTTGCATTTTATTGAAACTTTACATTTCTTAACAGTTCAACAGCACTGCGGTTAACTTGTGGTTCTATTTAAGCACAAAACCATTTGGTTATGATGAGGTAAAGATCCTGTTTTGGCTTAATATACCTTCTTGTGGTCAGTCGTCGCTGGACATGCCACCGTTGTCTCACTTAAAAAAACATTTGTTTGTCTCAAATAGTGGTCTGCAGCTTGACAGCCATCTCACCTAGGTGTCACGCCATCCACCATCCCCTCCACCTCCCCATGACAAAGTCAGCTCATATACCATGTCAACTTCAGAAACCTTGGTATGACACGTACGAAACAAACAAATGCAACATATCTGTGGTGTGCAGAAATGTATTACAACAGCATTTTCTCCTGGCTACTGGGTTGATACCCGAGACAGTTTGTCTTCCATGTTTGTGTGTGTTTACTTGTCAAACCGTGCAGGGCGTGGTGAGTGTTGTCAATGTTGCTAACCAGCTGTAACACCTTTTACAGCCTCACAAACACTTGTTAGAATAGACGGATGAGTGTGTGTGCAGGTGGGCATGTGCGTACTCACCCTTTCTCTGGCTCTTTGGATCTTCTCACGGTCACTGTGCAGGTTGGAAAGAATCTCCTGACCCACTTGTTCTGTAAGAGAAACAGGAAAATGGCTTCACAAAAATGTTGTATCCATATACTTGGACTACCTGAAATATTAGGAATGGTCTTCAATGATCTGTACTTCCTTTTGGAGTGTAAAACACTTTCTTCTGTATTTCAACTATGTCTCAAGATCATGAATAAAGTGGGAATAATGTTATATGATTATGGGATAAGATCAGCATGCAATCATTGTGCAAAATTGTGAGTGTACAGGGACAATGCTGTCTAGAGGGAGTGTCAGGCAGGCAGGTAGTTGAACACTGTAGCAATGGGAAGTGTTTTTTAAACCTTCTTAAAATGCTGAAGTAAATAGACAACAAGTTCTAGACAACAATACCCCAGCATCCAGTCTGCCAGTGGGGTCCACTCAGCCAATGCAATATTCATTAAGCCACTCTTTTTTAAATGCCTCTTTGTCAGTTGCAGATGTAAACACATTAACGCACAGTTATAAAACATCCCCGACAAGGCACCTGACAAGCTTGTCAGTGGTCACTGTCATTTTCCTGTCCCTTGGGTTGAAGACGAGAAAAGAAAAGCAAAAAAAAAGATAAACCAAATAAGCTGCCCCCCCACCCCCACCAAAAAAAAAAACCCCCACCGCTGCCATCAGTGTAACCATACTGCTACAGCATTAGCGTTTAAAAATGAGGGAGGCTGAGGATGAATCAGGAAAAAAAGGAAAAGAAGTGAAGAATCTTTGCATGGATCAAAGACAGGCTTTCAAGCGCACCAAACAAATCCGGAATAAACAACGCAGTTGCTGACTGTATTACACTACACAGGTGCCGCACACCAAAGGGCCCACGTGCTGAGCGCCTGTTTGGGGGGAGCAGTGCAAAAATGGGCTACATCTGGCAGCTAAACAAGAGAAGAGAAGAGGAGAGAGAGAGGGAGGGAAATAGAGGGAGAGATAGGGAAAGAGAGATCAGGGAAAAGTAGAAAAAAGAAAGAGCACTGTCAAATGAATGACGCTCGTCTCCCATTCATCCCGTCCCTTTTACCCCCCCTACACTGTAAGTGACTCAAATGTGTCTCTTCCTGCCTTCATTAATTTCTAATCTGGGACGAGACAGATTGAAGGATACCCAGATTAAACAGTGCAGTCAGACAGTCACATGTGACAAATAGGGCAGATTAAAAGCCTGAGTGCAGGTATTAATAACCATAAAAATACAAGCCCTCCCCCGTCCCCATTGGAGAAGAACAAGGGATAAACAGGAAAGGAGCTGTTGCAGAAATCTTCTGTTAAAGAGACAAATAAGCACATCTATCCATCTCTGTCACTGCTGTGGCTTCTTTTTTTTTTTTTTTTAAATAAATGAGTGTGACAAGGACTGCAAAAGTGGAGTTTTTTTGTTTTTGATGGCAAGTGCATTATTGGAGAGGTTTGTAAAAAGATGGATGAGGTGGCAGGAGAAAAGGCCTCCGATGATAGCTTAGCCTAAGCACTGAGCAATCATTACTCTCATTCTGCTAAGGGATGTTTTGAAAGAGAATTGTGGCTAAGTGAACGTTTCTGTAACAAAAAAAAAAATATTAAAACAAAAAAAAGGAAGGGAAATGACAAACAGCCTTGATGAAAATATGCTTTCAGTGGACAGAGATGTAACCACAGTGGATTCAGGTTTCTGTGTATTGAGAGCAGAGTGCTGGTGCTATCTAAAGAACGATATGAAGCCAAGGTTTTCAGTAATGCTCACGCGAATGGCTGCCCTTGACAAATGTAACAACTGCTACAGAAAAGTTAGGACACTACAGTGTAATAATTACTCAACACTAACTGTAGGTTTTTTCTTAAGATCCAATCTGTTTTTTAGCCTTGCTAGAAGGGAGCTACAATGCCCAACCTTGATCAAAACGGAGACCTTTACACTCTTGAGAAAAGGGCATATCTGCCAGAGCAGCACTCTAGTGTCAGTGAATTATAGGTAATTAAAATTACATGTTAATGGGAGGAAAAGCCAATTGTATGACATTGAAAACACCACATCGCTCAAGAGTGGCACTCCCAATACAGTTCCAGAGTAAAGGTTGTGTGAAATCAAGAAAGTTTCATCATACCTTGCTAAGATAAACATTTTTCTTGGCTGTGCGGCCATTAAGGTCTCTCCCAATTCCTCCAAAAATCTCTCATCATTCCCAGAATACAATGATGAGAGATCCCCCACACACCCACCACCACACTGAGCCATTAGGGGTATACGCCACACCTCCCGAGGGACTGTGTGGTGTTTATTGTCTTTATCATGTATCTTCTCTTGCATTACTCACGCTCTGGCATGTATCTACATTTCCATTCATCTTATTTAAGCCATGCTGTGCAGTGGTCTGTGTAAAACTTCATTAGTTACTGGTAAGAAGAAGTTGTAGGGCAATGACGAAGAATGATCGAAGAAAGAGACTATTCGCATAGAGTGATGTATCATTTCATCATCATCATCATCATCATCATCATACACTAGATGTAGACAAGGCCTCCACCCTAAAACTGTCAACACCTGTGCAAAAATACAGTGAACTGGTCTCTCCAGTAATAATATCTTAGCTCATGTTGATGTGGGAAATGTTTTTTGGTAGTCGCTGACCTTAAAATAATACTTCAACCGCAAAATGACCATTTGATTATCAATTACTCACAGCATGCTATCTTGAATTTGGCAAGAAAACGCTTTTCTCTCATGTCTCTACAGTGAACGAAGAATCCAAAAAAGGCGTATGCTCAGTATTTCCCAAACACATGCATGTTCACTAAAACATTTCAATTCAAAACACGTCAGTACAAACAGAGTCAGAGTCTGAAAACAGATGTTTTGATATAGTTTTGCTGTTATCAAATGCGGCCGCCCCCTTTACTTAAATACGTGAAGAATGTTCGGTCTTTTTGGATTCTTCATTCACCGTGGAGACATGCAAGAAAAACAACAGTTAAACTCACAAATTCAAGGTTATACACTGAGTAATTGACATGCAAAAGGCCATACTGCAGGTGAAGGATTTCCTAAAGCTGCATTTGCAAATGTTAACATATATAGAAAACACATATAGAAGTTTATACACTACATTAAATTGCACAAAATCAAAATAAACATAGAATTCACAACAACAACAAAAATGTGGGGAATTAAAAAATGTACACTTGATAAAAATAAAGCAGGAGAAGAGAAATAATTCAGTGTTAATGCCCCTGACTTGTTGCTCGTTAGTGTTTAAAATATTCCCCTCCTGTTTAAACGGCTATTAACAATTTAAATAACCCTGGCCCAGAGGCCTTGCTCTGACTCACTTGTTAGAGATCCCCATCCCCAAAGGTCCATTTAACAAGCCCATTATTCCATTACATTACACTCACACCAGGACCAGTGAGCCTTAATTCAACTCATTCCTCTAATGTAACTGTAGGAAAGAATTAGTATAGAAAAAGTTGAAGGCACAAATTAGATTGAGGGGGATGTAAAGGCTGGATCAGGAATCAGACACACTGCATAGAACAGTCCAGCTCTGTTTTATCTCAGCTCAAAACCTCACCGTTTTGTTAATAATGATATGGTAGAAAGAAAATATATTTACTGGGCAATTAATTTTACTAGTGCAGAGCAAGCACCATAAAATGGGCTAAACACAGTTGGAGAGAATTATTTCTGTCTGCTCTGACTCCTCGATAAAGCTAAACCAACAAATAATAAGCAATTCTTTGATAACTGTTTATTGCAAAACTTTCCCCAGTTCAAGCTCACCTACAGTAACGGTGTGCTGCTTGTCTTAGTCTTACGTGATAAACTGTATATCCTTGGATTGTGGAAGGTTGTTGAGACAACATAAGCAATATGATGACATCATCTTAACCTAGCTGATTGTCGCTGGCTCTATGGTTAGCGCTCAAACTACAGAATGTGTTTCAGCATTTAGTATACCCGCCACAATGAATACAAAGAGTAGAAGCGGAATGAGGGCGAGACCCACACTCTCTCAATTCAGTTCAATTCAATTCAATTCAATTCAATTCAAATCAATAAGCTTTATTGGCATGACATTGCTCTCTCTCAAACGTAGACCAAACTCAGATCAAATGCACTAGGCAGTGTTTATCAAATATAAACCAATTTCAGCTTCTTTCCTCACCTAAAAGGTCAACAGAGACATATTTTAGTGCACTGTTTGGCTGTAATAAGAGAAGCTGTGAACAAGGAAGTGGGTGCCATACTGTTTCTTGTAGTGTAAAAACAGAGGCTAAGCAGTGCCGAACAAATATAAACCAAGATTCTGTTACTGAGTTGCCTATTTCCTCGCATCAAATGTTTTCATAAACATGTTTTATATATATTATATATATATATATCCTTGGATTGTGGAAGGTTGTTGAGACAACATAAGCAATATGATGACATCATCTTAACCTAGCTGATTGTCGCTGGCTCTAGGGTTAGCGCTCAAACTACAGAATGTGTTTCAGCATTTAGTATACCCGCCACAATGAATACAAAGAGTAGAAGCGGAATGAGGGCGAGACCCACACTCTCTCAATTCAGTTCAATTCAATTCAATTCAATTCAATTCAATACAATTCAATACAATTCAAATCAATAAGCTTTATTGGCATGACATTGCTCTCTCAAACGTAGACCAAACTCAGATCAAATGCACTAGGCAGTGTTTATCACTATGCACTAGGCAGTGTTTATCAAACCAGATAGATCCTTAAAAGCCCTGTTAAAATTGGGTTTTTTTTTAAAAACAAGAAGAAAAGCGAAGTAGATTGGGCCCAGGGCAGTTTGGTAGTGGGAAGTAGGTCTTAAACAAAGTCCTCCAGCTTCCCAGGGTCTCCAAACTTGTATCTTAGGGTGGCTGTCAATAAAAAGCAGCAAGATAAAGTTTGTATAAAATAAATTAAAAAAAATAAAATAAAAATAGAAATAAGTGCTAGGGTTGGATTTCAGAAAACCGACATAAAAGAAAAAGGATTAATAAGTGCTTTTAAAATATATAAATAATTAATGCATGCAAAAGTGCTGAATAACAAGTCAATTAAAAGTACATGGAACAATAAAACCAATTTAAAAGAAATCAAGAAAGGGAAATAACAAAAGTTCATAAAAATCATAAAATATAAATAAAAGATTTTAAAACATGCAATTCTTGAATGTCGAATAACTTATACAATTCCAACCCCCAATCTAAAACTTGCTCAGGTTTATAAATACATAAATAAAAATTAAATAAAAATAGCTCAACCCAGATTTTGAGCAAAAGTGAATGCCACAGCCTTTTTCCTGTTTCCATTTCCAAGGTATTAATGTCCTTCTCTCGCATAAACAGCCCAGTTATATGAGAAAAAAAATCATTCCAGCAGTGAAATATTTTTTTAAACTTCAGGAAATTGTGTCGGGCATTTTTTACTCCTTTCTGACATTTTACTGGCCAAAACTTTCAGCAGATTAATCGATAAAGACACCAATCGTTAACGGCAGCCTTATTCCGACATACTTCTAAAGACAGAAAGGTTCGCATATTTTCGCTTGTTGTCAGATGCTGTAAAGAAACGGCTCAACTAATCATTTATAATGCTGTGTAAAAGGTAAATATCATAAACTCCCCACGTCCCAGCTGAGCGTGGCTCAGGACAACACAGCTCAGAAAGCCAAAAACTGGGGTACCATCCAAACCTCCACAGCCTTCAACTTTCTCCAGTCTGTGGGCACATTTAATTGGAGGCATCATCTATTTTACAGGAGCTGTTTCAGAGCAGTTACACACTGTCTAAGGGCTCTGTCTCTCTTTCTGTGTTGCCTTTTTTAACTTGCTCCCCTCCGTCCCCAGAGCTGAAAGGGTACAAGACCTGACAGTGGTGTGCTCTGAGGCTCAGCACAGCTCCTTTTCATTAAGCAGTTGAGACCACTTTTTGAAGGTTACCACACACACTTGTATCCGGACACAAGCCACACACTCCAACAAACGGGGTATGGAAACCCACGGGAGGGTTGAGGGGAAGTGAGGAGGAGCCTGATAAATGTTAGACCATACATTTTCTCCCTTCCTCGCTCTATCACTCGCACACACAGATACATCCACACACACAGTGCAGCAGTCAACTTATATGCCTGTGACTCCCAGGTGAATAAAGTTACCTGTCTTTGTACACTTCCAGAGAAGCTTTTTTTAAGGACTTCTCAAGTCTACAACTGCCTGGTGACATACTTTCATCACCTCCATCAAAGTTGTACCCACACTGGGATGTATTTGTAATGCTGAGCCCACAGGCCATGAGGCTAGCGCCTTCGCACTGAGCTATAGCTCAAAATAAAGAGGTGCCAAGTGCTAGGTCACAGGGGGGGCATGTAGCATCTGGGGGCTCAGCGATGTTATGACAGGGTACTTATAATAATAACAAACTCTATCGCATGTTCATCGGGAACTATTACTTCTCAGGACAGGTGATAAAGCATTTAATGAGAGTCAAATAGACTCCTAAGCTAGGTCATCTCTTATTTTTACCCCTACCCTCGTTTTCAAGTGTCCCTTTGGCCCTTGGACCAGAGTTACAAGAGGTAAAAGTTTAAATCTTCCCCTATGAAACGGGATGGCAATTATGATATCATCACAATGACATTTGCCATTTATCTGGTGCAGAATGATAAGCATGGACGTTCGCGTTTAGTTACAACCTAAGTTTAACGCTATCAATCGATCAAACAAGTCATCAAATGAAAAAGGACACTGCGTCATTACCAGGCCACCAGCAGTGCTCTGTCGGCTAACATTCACAACCCATGCTCCTACCATGTCAATCTGCACTGATATTAGAGCAGCAGTGTGAAGTGCAGCAACTTTGCAATTCCAGGCATCATCAATGCAGACTAATTCCACATGGAAATATGTGAGAATGTGGATCTGTAACTTAGCTAACTAGCTAGTTAGCTACCAAGGCAAACAGTATACTACTAGCGATATTTGCTGTTAAGCTTGTTGTAAAGCAAATGACCATAATACATTAAAATGCCAATAAACTAAGACAGTGCTATGGTTTTCATAATTTTCAAATTTTTATTGAGAAAGAAAATACATTTTTTTGGTTTCTTCTGTTGCATTTTTAGCCATCTTGCCCATGATATCTCGGTTTGGAGTGCTCCTCTGTTTAGAAGGCCATGTAGCCCGAACACTTTGCCCAACCTCTCTAGAGGCTTCCCACACATTTTTACTTTGCTAACTTCACTTGCTCAGCAGATATTCCAGCCACCAACTAGGTGCATGTGACTGGCACATACAGAAACTTCACAAAACATCAAGGCCCCGCCCCTTTTTGGGGGATAGAAAACCAAAGATCCTGTAGCTGTCAATGCAAATTGATGCACGTTTGGATCATAATTTTGACAGGTTTGTATGCAAGGACTTCTTTTTAACAAACGATTGTTTCCCAGTCAAGCTAATGTTAGCTATCTATCAGTATTAACTGTCACCACCTTCCACCCTGTGTGTCTGACATGGATTCCTCTTAAACACCACACTGTAGAGGTACTTTTATGAAGGTGAGGCACTGGCTTGTTCTTGCAAGAGTCTATGCACTTAAAAGGCCCAAAACAAGCAATATTCTGGGCAGGGAGAAGCAGAGCCAGTCCATCCTGACTTAGCCCATGCATCGGCCCTTCCCCTTGCATGTGCATGAGTGGTGGTGGGCAGTCAGGGTGGATTTCTGGGGCCTTTCTTCACTCCGCCAGGCTCTGTTTTATTCATCGCCTGCGCCCTGACCCCGCAGAGCTCCTGTTCTGACAAATCACTTCTGATTAAGACAGATCTCAGTTAGTCAGCCACTCAACTTGGCCTATTCATCATTCCATAGAAAATATCCCTCTCTCCTCCCCCCCTCCCTCCTCGTCCTCCCGGCTCGTTTGCCTGTCCGTCAGACCGGAGCAAGTCGCAAAAGAAATTTCCGCTGCTGTTTTAAATGGCTGATTATAGACAATTGGTGGATGGAGAGACGTAAGAGCGTCTTATGGGTGATAAGACGTAGGTTTAATGGGTATAAATGACCAGGCCTGTAGGAGAGCAGCTGGTAATAGAACCATTTGTTTAAAGCTGAACTGGGGTGGAGAGAACTGAAAGCTGTATTTTGCCTTCTATTTGAGCTCCCCCTCCTCTTTTCCCTTTACCTCAGCCTCAAATTCTCAGATCACCGGATTTACATTTTTTTTAAACAGCAAAGTCCCCTTCACCCTCTTCAATGAGAATTGATGAGGCTTGGAAAGGAATAGCTTGTTTTACATTTATGAAATCACCTACATGTCCCTGTGGACACCACTACAGATACTCTGACACACGGGTTAGTAACAATGTAAACAGAATATTTACTGTTAGTGTAAATACCAATATAGTCAGATGTCCAAGAGCATTCATATGCAAAGATATGCCATAATAAACTACAGCAAACTCCTTACGCCACGCCGAGGCATCTAGACAGCCGCAAAGCTATTGTGTTAAAATTTCTAACAAACCAGATTAAATTAACCTGAACGACAACCCTGCTGGTGGCAGCGGGCTGAGAAGCAGGCGGGGTGAGTGCAGAACGAGGGTTCCTACAAGCAAATTGCCTGGACTTAATCAACCAGTCTTACTGAACCATCCAAATGAAAACTAATGGACTTGGGTGCTTGCTGTGATTGCCCCACATGCGGGCAGGAGTGTTGCTTTCTGAGGTCTTCAATTAAAAAAAACTAAAAAAAACAGGGAATTTCTACAGACGGCTGGTCAGCCCTATATACCTATTCTCCGCGTATCCCGATTGGTCAATTGTGAAGCTCAAACAGAGCGGACTTATTAATTCCATTTCCAGTGCTGGGAAAATGATTTTTTTATGTGTTGATTAAACTTGGTCAAAATTGTAAAAAATGTATGAAGTGTAGAATTAAAAGTCATTTCTGAATGAGCTAATTTGTGTATGCATTATTCATAGTGGTGACATTTGTGTCACACAATTGCGCCGGACACATTGCAACTGAAATATAAAAAAAATAAATAGTACATGAATTAAAAAACAGCAAAAAAAAACATGAGTACGTCAAACTTTATTCAACCACAGGCAGCCTTCATAAAAAAAAAAACAGACTTTAAGTGATTTGGTCTGCAACTTAAATAATGTTATTATCAGCTGAGTGGCTGTATAAAGGATGGGGCCACAGCATATATTGTAATAACATAATGACCTAAGCTGAAGGTCAAAGTTATGTAAGAATACAAAAGACCTTAGCAAAGGAGAAATTAGGAAGAAGAAGAAGAAGAAGCACATACTGTTGGATTTGTGCTCCAAGAGCTCCAAGACTAGAGACTAAAATGTAGGAGAAAACAACATGTCAGCTGGTCCTAATCAAACACAACATCTGATTTAACAACCGTTGGTGGAACTGACAGAGGAGAAAAGTTTGCCAGTTTGTCGGAAACGGACTCAGGGAGAGCTATACGGAGGAGGAGGGAAGAAGAAAGAGAAAACTTGACGTTCCTCTGGTTCATTTTCAACAGTTTAGGAGCATTAATCATCGCATTACTGTTGATTAAAGGCTTTTACGTCTCTAATCAGAAAGTTGACAGGCAGATCAAAGAGCGAAACACAAATTTCTTGCCTTTTAATTATCTGTACAACACCACACCTCGGGCAGCTCTTCCCTGCCTATCTCCTCAAACTCAGCGAAAGACTGCGAAAGGAGATCTAACACTCTACAACAGTTCATTATCCAATAAAATGGGAGATGGGGGAGAGAAAAAACACACACACGCACACAATTACACACCCGCACACAAAGCTTTAAGGCTTTATGATTAGTGAAGACCTGGGGGAGGCCTGCAGTCTTCTTTATTAACATGTCCCGAATTGGAACACCTTAATTATGTTTGTCAAAATCGGACTTGGCGTCAAGCTCATTTGCATGTTTTGACAAGGCCTGTTGGGAGCCTCCTTCTATTTTCCTTCAGATTGCTACGAGTGCTAGGAGTATTTAGCACTTTTCAACACCTACTGACAATAGATTCTTGTTGCTAAATGAATGAAATAACTTGTTAAATGTGCTTTGTTGGACTGGCCCACCCAGCGCTACAGTTTGAGTTAAAAGTTAGAACTGATGCAAACGCCGAGTGAAGTACACACAAAGGAGCCTCTAGACTGTCTTGATCAATGCTTGATCGCCACTCCTGTTCAAACTGACGAGGATGTGACTGTTCCTGCCCAGCTGTTTCCTGTCAAGTGGTTTGGACATGAAAAATCGGTGCTACTTTTAGAAAAGATTTGGCATCGCTTTGGAGGTTCTCAAAAGTCCTGCGTGTTCCTTAGCACATTCAGCACTACAACAGATTGCTACCTGACTCACGATCACATCCTATTTGAATATAAGAAAGCAACGGACCACTCCCTCCCCTCCCCCCCATTAACAGCTCACTAAATGAATCCTCGTTACGTCGACGATATGTAAAACAAGCATGGTCGAAAACAAACAAACAATCTGTGGGGACACATGGACTGTCGGCAGCAATTTAGCTAAGGAGAAAAAGGAGGGCATGAAAGCGAGACATCAAACATTAGCCTGAATGGAAGGCGCGGGCCATTAGAAGTGGTTGCACTGACAGGATCTGACAGTTGGAAACACTTAAAGATTATTTTCCTCAAACTTTGAATTCATTAATACTCATGAGCTGAGGAAGAGCTCCCAAAACACGGAGAAAAAAATGAGAGAACTGGGCTAAGTGTTGAAGCTGGCTGTAGAGTGACAGGTTGCACCACCGAGACCAGTTCAACCTCTGTGAATGGAGTAAGGTTGGGCGAATGGATGGATTGTCTATCGTCTATTGACAGAGTACGTCTCCAGATGTTTTTTTTGTTTTTGTTTTGTCATTTTATTTTGCTAATTAAATGATCTGTCTCCAAAGAACAAGAGAGAGACACTGCACAGAGGGCAGCTGGCACAGTGTAAAAACGAAGCGTGCAGGTCTGGCTATGCAAGACTATTCAGCGAGAGATTCTCGTCAGAAAGCTAACACTTAGCACTAAAAGGCCGGCAACGGCAGAAAGAGACAGTAGGGAAACAGCATGTAGAGGCAGCATATTTTAACATCTAACTGTGAATTAAGGGCTTATTTTGATCAAACAGGAGTTGGTGATTTTTGGAACAATGGAGAGATTTTCTGATATTCTTAGTACAAACAAGTTTATTGGTTATATGTGCTTCATCTCTTCTCAATGAAATTTGATTATGGAGTACAAAACCTAGTGTCCTAACATTGGTCAGGGCTCAAAATACTAGCTCACATCTCAACCTTGGTCTGATGAGTCCAAAGAGTATTTTGTAGAGTCTTGAGAATGGCGGTTTTCCCTGCAGGAGAACCGATCAGAGATTCTAATGGGACCAAATTTGGTGATATTACACATCAGAGTCAAGGACTAATGACAGCTACCAACAGATTTATCTTTTGTAGTTGGCTTTAAATACATGTTAAAATAAGTGTTTCAAAGAATAACTTGTGTAAAACTCTTCCGATCACTCTACTTACATTGTTTCTGCATCCTTAGATGTCAGGAATTAAATTGTTAAGTAAGCACAACTGTTAGGAATGACGGCCAAAACTACACATTAAAGACCAATATTATAAAAACCATCACTCTCCTAAAGGAAGAAAAGCTTGTTCAACTTTCTTGGTGACAAGGATATGAAAATAAAATACTCGTCCTCTATTTGTCGTGTATGAGCGCGCTGAATATAAAATGCTCCTTTCTTGTATTACAGCATCACTTCAACTTTTTATGTGTGTGGCATGCATTAAATTCTTTTAACAATTCACTGCCACAGGCACAGTTGCCCTCTCATGCGCAGATGATACATCAAATTCTCTTTGGCAAATCTAAGGTGCTCTGACAATTTCGTTTGAGCGAACAACAGTGGAGTCTGTTATCAGAACACTGCGTCATTGTGTCTGCTGTGACAGACGGCACAAACAGAAGTTTGTGTTTTACTTTAGGGTAATACCATCGCACTTCCCTGGTCTGGTAAAGGGAAAATAATACTGCCATTATAGGGGGAACACGAAGCACAGAGGGAACTCACAAAAGAGAGACACATCATGCGCCTCATTTAACAATGACCGGGGCCACAGAGTTGAAGGCAGATTATTGTCAGCTTGCACTGTGAATACACACAACATGGCACGACATGTGAGGGCACGTCAAAGCTCTTGGGTACAGTGTACATTGTTTGTGCTTACTTAACATTGTTCCTTTAGAACATATAGTCATTTTCGAAGAAATGTGATGGTTTAGGCATTCTCATTGAAAGCCTCATCTTGGAAAGTTGGACATTCTGTTAAGTACAAGGTTTTACATACAATATATGAATCACATACAATAAATATGACTTCAGTGACTCCCAGTGAGGACGACATTGTGACACCGTGAAGTGCTAAAAAGAACAATCTGTCACTATAAACCCTAAAAAAGCAAAATCACCTATTCTGACAGAACTAAAATGCAGCACTCACTCAGCATTTGTTATCACGCCATTAAATGGCCGTTATCAGTGATGATAAGCATCATAGATATGGCTTAGAAGGGCATGCTATAACTACTAAAAAGCTCCGTTTCCACCAAACACTTTCGATATGGTACCTTTGGAACCAAACATACCCTTTAGCCATGGTACCTAGACCCTAATGTTTCAACTGCAAACCGTCCGTAGCCCTGAGCAGAGTGACCGTTCTCTATTGACCAATCAATGAACTGCAGTGTCCACAGTTCCACCTTTTAGCACAAGATCGATGTGCTAGGTACCCAAACCTAAGGGGTACCAAAAATGGGAACGGTACAGAACAGTTCCATCCAGAACTTTTTGCGATGGAAACGGAAAAATAGCGTACTGAACTGAACCGAACCGTACAATACTGCTAGGTGGAAACGGGGCTTTGGGGTGACAAGGCCATTATCAGGCCATGAAAATAAACTTACTGCCATAAAGGGCTTTCTCACATGTTTGAGAAATATCGGTTTGAGTCCCATGGGAAACCAATATTCATCCCCAACCATGATCTATTTCTAAACCTAACCAAGTGGTTTTGGCACCTAAACCTAAGAGAAGTAAAAGTGAAACTTAAACTAGTATTGGCCATTGGATCCACTGAAAACAGCCTTCTGAAACCTACCAGCAGATTTAGCAGGCCCCTACTAACCCATATCTATGAGGCTAATAACCACAGATAACGACCATTTAATGGGCTGATAACATCCCAATCAGAGATATTTGACAGTTTCAGCTAAAGGCAGCTTTAAGTCGTTGTTGTCAAACTGATATACCACAAAAAAATTAGGCCGGCATACTGTGTTACTTTAAATCCAGAAGCTTATACACTACGAGGACTACAGTTCATCCAGAATATCCTGAGCAACAACAAATTCCTGAGTTTGTCTGTTCACATGCACAAATGTAATATAACACTGTGCATCACTGCTGGGGTGATAAGGTGTCTCCTGTTCCTCATCATTAGCTAAAACAGGCTTAAGTGAATACTCAACACGTCTGCCACCATCTTCCACACTAATGAAGCATATCTAAGTTTTAAGACATGGCAGAACTAATTTAATCTACCTTCTGAGGGGCCTTAGCGCCATCAAATTAATTATTCATAAAGGACATGATATTATAACTCAATTGTCAACTCAGTAGCTGGCCCTTTTTTTTAACCTCCCCCTGCCTGTCGCTCTCTTTTGTCTTTGGCTCTCATTTTTTTTAAAGCAAGTCCTTTCCTTTTAATCTATAACTGAGCAATACACATTGTCATTGTAGCTGCAGAGCAAAATTATTTCCTTTTTTTGTTTTCTGAAGTTTTCAGATGAAGGTGACAATAGGGTAAGGTAGGAGAGTTTCTACGATTGGTGTGGCTCCCTGTGGGTTTTGCGGTATGCTGATGGGGCCAGCTTCACTATCGAGAAAAAAGAAAGACACATAGAGAGACTCATCAAGTCTGTAATAACACAACCTTAGATACATTTATTTTCCCCTCATGAATAATGTATGCCATCTGGCAAAGCTAATCTTGCCATAATGTTGCTTAGACAGGTTGGCCACGAGGAGGTGGGACCGGATTTCTTTTACACACTGTGGTTCTTTTAGCTAGGTGTCATTTTCTCTTCAGGGGTAGCATGATGGCATGCAACCCTGTCATGACTGACAGGAACAGCAGCAGCCAGGCAAGGCTACAACACCCTATAGTGAGAAACTAATACTAATATGCTGATTCCTCATATAAGTATGTGGGTCCTCTGTGTAAACCAGCATGTGGTCCACACAGCCAGGCAGCCAAAAGAAAAAAATAACCACTAACAACTCTAACGCTTTCAATATTTCTACTGTGACAAAGTATCCATGTGCAAACTCTGCACACAAGATCAATTCATGCCACAAAACACTTGTATATACATACTGTATTTGCACCCCATAAATAAACATTCAAACACATGTACACACCACATGAGGGTGTAACAGCTCTGCAGCTGGTCAGAAGAAAAGACATTTTTTAAGAATATTAGGCTAGAGGGGCTCCAACCAAGCGGTCTCACAAACACAGCCACATAGGAGCCATCGTAGGCTGTTGACATTGATGGCAACATTTTTGGATCCAGCAGGTGGCTGTAAACATACTTAGTAACAACCCAAACAGTTTTTCTGTCTCTTGACTCCGTAAGTATTTATTGTTAGAAAGGTACAACTGACAGCCAAGGCCTATGATACCTGTTGGCATGACTCGTAAACATATGTGAACTTGTGTCATATGAGAGAACTTTAAAAATGTAGACTGATAGAATTTACATTGACTTCCAAAACGACTTTGGTTGTTGTAAAAAATGTCCTTAAAATCATGAAACAGTCACAGTTCAACTCCAAAACTACCTCATTGGTTTAGTCAAGAAGACTACATGGTTAGGTTTACAACTCTCTGCCCTTCCACATGCAAAGGAAAGCCTTAGGCAGAGAGCAAACCTCCCTGCCCTTCCATGGGCCTACATAGAAAGCCTTAGGCAGAGAGAGCACACCTCCCTGCCCATCCATGCGCCTACATGGAAAGCCTAAGGCAGAGGGAGCACACCTCCCTGCCCTTCCATGCACCTACATGGAAAGCCTAAGGCAGAAAGAGATGCAGCAAAGACTCCCCAGGAACAGAACAGAGCAGCATCAATGACAAAAAAAGACATTAGTAAGTCAGACACAGCATAAAAAGGAGGAGCTGGGGTGGAGACAAGTTGTAAAGCAGCTTGCAGAGGAAGCAGCAACAGTAGGCAGGCCAAAGCAGTTTAAATAGGGCACCCTTATTGAAATTCACCGATTGGTATACAACACGTTACACGTCACTAGTGTAGCATGCTACACACACTAGTCTACGGGTCTATGTTGTTATTAAGAGAGGTCAATGTTGGTTTCAGGATGCGAACACTGGTCTCCTGTGTGAAAGTCCTGTTTGTTTAACCCATCCACCCTATAGGAGCTTCTTCAACATTTGTACACCATTACATAAATTTTGTCGAAAGCTTGGCTTATCTGCTTTTTGCTGAAAATGGATACCTAACATTTTATACGAAGGGTGGATGGGAGCAGGGTGACTTAACAATTCAGTCTATGTGCAGACCAGAGAACAAAAACAATGATGTAAATACAAGCTAAGAGCAAAGTCATCGGATTTAATGTTAATAAAAAAGTATCATTGATTGCAGGCTTCGAGGGACCTTTAGCCTGTGGAGTTTTCGACTCCAACAGCACTATGTAGTGATGTTTTTATGAGGTTTTAGACGGCCCTAATTAAAGTTTCATCTCAAGGTTTCCTGCTGAAGTAGACATCATCTAACAAAAGAACTCTTCTTTAACTTGAACAAGAGCAAACTAATTTATAAAATTAAACAGGATATTACAATTCAAGTAAATTAAATGTGCGCCATTTGACTGAATAAATATTTTCCAAGGTTCCAAAGTGTTGTCAATGACCAGCAGCCGTAAGGTTAAGTGAAAAAGAAATAAAGTAGTTATGAAAAGCAATGCAGAACACAAACTGGGTATGTTAAAAGTGATCCGCATTTTTGAAATAGCTTTTCTCAGGGTTTCTACAGCATGTGGCAAGTTAGATTTAAGACTTTTAAACTTTTTATTTTGAAGTGCAATCAATACACAGAGCCTTGTATGCATTGCCTCGTACCAGTTTCAGCCATGGAACAATGACCATTTTCATTTTGGGTGATCTAGGGCACAGGAGTAGCTCGCTAACATGTCTTGGCATTTTTAAGACTCTTGAAATATTTTTTCAAAACATTTTAATAACCATTCAGGTCTTATTTCTAAATTAATGAATTCAATGTCCTTTAAGATATGTTTTTTTGCGGTGCTCCATTTACCTCAAAAGTCAGAGGTCAGAGCTGGGAGTGACACCCCAACTCTAGCCATTGCTGTATTTTGCACAATGAAACACCATAGCAACACGTCCACAGATAGAAGCTGTATGTGTGACTGTTTTAAGAAGACACAAATAAGACAGAAGTGCTAATAAAAAGTATATTACCACAGCTGTCACTTCTGTTGATGTGTGGAGCAGGTTGGTGAGGTTCCTCCAACTTTCTGAGTTGGAAATTCAATCTTAGGGGGTGTTCTCCTTAAAATCTGTGACTGGGAATGCTGAAATTCTTGCCAGTGCAAATGGAACGCACCATTAGATGCATATATAAGGTTGTATAGGTTTGTCAATGATGGAATATCTGCAAAAGAGAAATTCCACTGGCAGTACATCTCCAGCAAACATCATCTGCATGGGAGGTAGGATATGATTCAGCACAGCTATTACATCTGCAATATGAGCCGTGACAGTGGGCAGCCTTAGCATGCTCCATCCCCTGATTGTAATTGAGGCCGACGCGTGACAGCCCCCCGTGTGCCCTCACTGCAGTGGCCTGGGGCATAGGGCGTGCTGACAGAGGAGGCACCGGAGACAGTGGCACAGGGTCCTGGCCTGGCACGGCCATGGCACGATACCCTTAGGGGCGCTGACCCTCCCCCTCTCAACCCACCGCAACTTTCGCTGCCTCACCTTTGTCACCAGGCATCTCGGAGGCTAACGAGAGGGCAGCCGAGACTGCTTAACAATTCCACCACATCCGTTGGCTAGATATGCAAGCAGCTCTTTTTTTTTTTCTCTCTTCCCTCAGTGTTCCTCCCCCCTCCCCGCTCTGAGACCTTTGGTGAAATAAGTGTCAGCCTGAGGAGACAGGCACTCATCAACACTTTATACCTGGGAGGTATATTAATGCTGTGATGGTTTCCTGGAAGAGAGAAGAGAGAAAAAAAGCTTTGTCCTCGTAGAGAGAGATAAAGGACAAAGCCTTGGACAACTTTTGAGGATGTTAACTTTGGCAGTGTTTATGTGGATATAATGTGAAAGGTATAACAGCACAAGGAGGAAGCAGAGGGTGAAAATGATCCTATAAGTATAGAAGTATCTCCAAAAACACTGGGAAGACTAATACTTTGTCATGTGTTTTTAAGAAGACGCGATATTTATATAAAGTTTCTCTTGATCAATAAGTAACCGAGAACGCTAGGAATAACATGATGTCTGGGAGAGAGCAAGGGAGTTTCATGGAGAGAACAAGCGTGAACGTTTCTCTGTACAGATCCTCCCCACCAGGATCCAAGTTACAAATGAAACTTCACTTCCACAACAAGTGGAGCTGGAAGCCTACAGGGGCCTTCTGGTATCCAGTCGGAGATACATAATTAAAGGAACACGGAGAGGGAGCATGTTATTACCAATGTTTTCATTAGGCCAAGTTAACACATTGGTCTCCCCTAAGACCCACAGACAACAGGCAAGGAAGTGGATGGAATAGGATGCTGCCTATCGGGGTCTAAAACTCTGTTCAAGAACTGCTCACATTAGTGCTGGTTCTGCATCTTCCCATTCTGGCCGCGGCGCTACAGCTCTATAAAAACATTTAATTTTGACATCAGAAATATGAAAAAGCGAGCACGGGCCTGCTTTTTTTCATGATATTTTCACTCTTTTCCCCAACATCCAGGCTTAAATTAGCCAGGATTTTTAAGATCAGGGACTGTTTTTTAGGCTATGAAAAATGGATTAAATGAAGAGGAAGTCTGGCCTAATGAGCTCCCTGGGCTATGGAGCAGCAGGGACCGCGAGGGGAAAGAAGGGAGACGAGGCAAGCCTTTGAGGAAGAAGGGGCCGCAGCCATGCCCAAAGTGTGCCAGCTTCTCCTCGCTTTAGAGCCAATGGCACAGACGGCACCTGGGCAAAGCCTGGCCACCCTTGTCCTGTGCCAAAGGAGAAGAGAGGCAGAGTAGCAAGTTTGTGTTGAACCTGAAAAGTTCTTTTGGCCGTCTTGTTTTTCTTTGAGGTACTTTTATATTTGTATTTTTTGTCTCTTTTTTTTTTTTGCTGATGGTTCAGTCCTTCAGTGGGGAAATGAAAAATGTGTTCTTTACTATCTGTCAGCCTATATATTTCCTTTCATTACCAACACTGTAACACAGAAGCAGGACATTTTAAAAAGAAGACATGGGATCTTCAAAATAAAAAATATCTCCTATAGCACTCACTTAAAAAATGACTAAACAGAGCGAGAAGTCAAATGGGTCAAACACAAGATGAACCCATTTATAATAAAGCAGTGCAGAGGACAGACCCTCACAGTGTAGAATCAAGCTGTACCTTAAGTTACTTTTACAAGTTTTCACCATTATCTTTTTGTTAGATTTTTCAAATATTCTCTTTCAAGTCTGATTTTTAGTGAACTGATGTCTCGTCTCTGATTAGCCACACGACGTGGAATTTAGGTTACACTCCAGCTGTGAGTCATCCACCGCCTGGACACAACACTTCTGGAATTTTATAACTTAACTTCAGCCAAAATATGTCTTGAGATGAGATATATTTTAAAACAATCATCACACTGAAGCACCCATTAATGCCAATGGCAACTAGTTACTTAATTTGCCTTGTTTGAGTGCAACCCTGGTTTTAGTCCCCTTGTTCCACTGTATGATAGTATACCATATACGGAGAATAATTTGGGGTACTTACTTTGCTTACAGTGCTAACTTAACGCTAATCTAAACTGAGAACATTTTCCTCAAAGTTATATACTTGTGACCAGTGTTGTGGAGTAGTGAACTACATACAATTCAATTAATAGTTTTTCATTTTTGGTGTTATGTGTGACCTGTAAAGTAGTGGGCACTTCTCTAATAAACTACATTGAGTGGCACAATTTCATATTGACGTACAATTTTAATTTGATCTTTTTTTTCCCAAAGTGGTTTACATTTATTTTTCTAAGTAGCGTTAGTTAGCTCCTGAGGGTACTCTGCTAGAGATCAATTTCTTCCAGTGTGAAGTAATTGGTAGTTTGCAACGCCATGCTTTTAATTTAGCTTCCCCCACACTGCTTGTGACATAATCTTGCATGCTATAGAGTGTGTTAAGCTGGGACTTTCATTTTGAGCAATGGTAATCATGAGGACCGCAGCAAATCTTTGTCGGAGTCTTCTTCTTTCTTTAGGACAACATGACACGTCTGCCATGGGAGCTGTGTCAACAATCAAAATTAAGACAAAAAGATATATAGCTGCCTCAGTCAAATATTCATGTTTCATTTATCACATGTCACCCAACTTGGCAAAGACACTAAACCAGGCAGGTTGCCAATGACCACGGGACACACCGGGACATGCCGAGTCTTTATGCCCAAGGAATGTCAACAACTGTCCGCAGCAGTGGAAAAGAGGAGGTGGGGTCGATGGAGGGGCGGGGGGACAGAGAGGAAGGGGGAGGAAAGAGGAAGGAATTACACTGGCAGGTAGTGGCTCCTGGATGCCAGCCAAAGTAAAGAAAGAGGGAATTAGAAAACAAAATAGGGGGAGACAAAGATCCTTCATTCACCTTTAAGAGGTACAAGTCGAAAGAAACAGAAAGAGAGAGACAGCGGAGAACAACAGCTATGGGAGAGGACAGGAAGGGGAGGGGGTGTAGCTGGCACATTCTTCAGCTACTTTTCCTGACAGCGATTAGAACCTGTCAGAGCCTCTCAACCTGCCACTCCTCTGCGCTCATAGGAGGCCTGTCATTACAAATAGCCCAGATTAAAATACCACAGTCCTGGGGCACAGGCCTTGACCTCCACCTACCCCACATTGCCACATGTCTACCCACACGGTCACCCACCCTGTCAAGAAGGAGGGAGGGGAGAAAGAGTGGGGAAGGCTGGCAGGGGAGAGATGTTAAAAGACAACAATGGATAAAGAGTAATGGGACTTTTGGTGAGAAATACATAAGATGATCTAAAGAGGACATAAGGAGGAAGGGCAAAAACAAACCAGAGAAAACAGCGATAAAATAAATACTACCAGCTGAAGTACGACAGGAACTCTAGGTCAGAAAACCTGGGATCAAATTCTACATATGCTTCCTCTTCTGGGACCCTCTGTGCATTTATCCTTTCCACTCGTCTCCCACACTGCCTGTAACACACAGTGTTGTGTGCAGGGTATACATTTTTGGATTTCTGTCAAATTTCCGCGTTAGTTAGACACTATAAAACAGCAGCATGGAAGAAAAAAAAATCAAGAACATAATAATTTGTGTGAAGTGCTGGATAGTTCTGTCACACTTGGACCACACTTGAGATGCACGGCAATGCAGTTTGATTAGGCTAATGGCAACAAAGCACTGAGAAGTGCTATAGGTTTTCAGCTCAAGCCTCCTGTACACGTCGACTTGTATTTCTGTGCGAAGCAGACATATGCAAACACAGAATAATGAGTCGGACGTGTCCCGGATCTATCTGGTGCCAACGTGAATCGTCTGTCCTGACACTGAAAAATGACCTATCTCAGCAAGATTTGGAGTGGGGGGGCGGGGGTGGGGGTGTGTGTGACAGTCACCAGCACTGTGCTGACAGCCCAATAGAGGAGAGGAGGGAAGGCATCATTAGGATCACACACACAAATGTACAAAAACACACAACATCAACGCACAAATATTCATGTACAGAATACCCGCGTACACTCCATCAGACATGGGGAAAATGTGTGCATGCCTGCTTGCACAGAAAGAAAACATCTCGAATGATATTTTTCTACCTCAAACAGAGCATGAAGTTGTGGCCGCTGTCATGTCACAGTGGCAAAGCACACTGTGGCAGAGCCAGACGAGGCTAAACACAACCAAAACAGACAGGAAACCGATTATGTGACATCTTAGTTATACACAGCCTTAATATAAACACATGACTGAGCGCAACTCCACGTGGCGTGACATAATATAATACACACGTCACTGCCAGAACATTTTATTAAAATAGATTAGCCTGAAATTACCTGACAGTCTTGCAAGCTAACATATCAATGTCCATATGGTGTCACAAAGAGAAGCACCTGCAGCGGGTTAGAAACCAATTCAAATCAGTGTGAATGCCTTTGGTGGCTCTAACAAAAGAGAGAAATGAAAAATTAACCCACAGGGAGTGATGCCAAATACATCAAATCAGATCTTGGCCTAAAACTCATCTTTTTTCTTTTTTTTTTCTCTACCCTAAATAGCAGAAAATAATCTTTGATACATGGACAGCATGTGAGAGAGACTGGCCTGACAACAGCATTAGCTCACCATGATGAATTTAAATGAGCAAACTTGGGGAGTTGACAGACGAGTTTTGCTCACGAGAGCCCGTCTCCTGAGAGGAGATGACAACTGAATGATGAGCAATTAGGCCCATCACTGGTTTAATTGTCCAAACAAGGGCTGAAGGAGACAAACAACAGGGATAAAAGCGAACCTACAAGGAAAGTTTTTACATAAATGCTTCTACAAAGTCGGTGCTAAGCAAAAATTTACTGCAAGACCGACCAGGAAATCTACAGGATGGCTCAAAGCTCAAGAGCCAAACCTTTTCTGAGCCACCCTGACCTGACAAGCACCAGGAATATTCTAATGTCTAAAATTAATTTTTGTGAGGCTACAGTCTATGTTTTTGCCAGAAACAGTGAGAAACTTGGATTTGTGTATATGCTTTTTTTGAGCGATAACTTGGGTTCCCTATCCAGTTGGCGTGTTCTGCATTCCTCATTACAGAACAGGAAGCAAGGGGGCGAGGAGGGATACAAGGAGGTGACAGGGAAAGACAGAGATCTCCTGTGACATGTTGAGACATAAACAGCTGATAGTTATCTGTGCACCAAGCCCAGGTTATGTTGCTGCGAGTTAGGCTTACAGCAATGATGTCTGAGATGGGAAAAACAAAATCCGAAGACATTTTATGACAGACAACCGTCACTCTGCTGCAGAGTTGTCAAGTGGCCACAGCCAAGGAATGGGTCGTTTTGATTGCTGACTTTGAGCTACATTAGGCAGAAAACTTAAAGTGGAAAAAGAAAAGTTTTTTGCTTTAACTTTTTACTATGAAGTAAATGTTGACAGCACAATGCAATGACTACATAATTATGACACCATTGATGTTTTGATTGGTTCCTTATAAGCCTCGCTTTTGCTATGCAATTCTGTCTGCCACCAGATAGTGCTTTTGTTTTCCATGGTAGCTATCCGAGTCACCCAAGAGCACCAGGCGCGGAAATGGTGGATGCTGGAACAACCAGTGTCTGAGGAAACTACCTGGGAAAAGAAAAAGAGCCTTGTTGCTAGGCTATGGGGAAAACAGTAAGCGATATGGTAATCTTTGCAACAGTGGCTAGAGTTGGGACCAATCCGATCAAATATCGATGTCCAATACTATTGTAATTCACTCATCAGATATCGGGGGGACATCACGGATCCACGTACCAGCCCAGATTTCATACGCATAGAACGCCTGGCCTTCATTCGCAGAGCGCTTGTCTGCCTGACCAGTCACATGAGGAGCACAGTGTGGGTATGCAGGCTGAGGGTTGCCTAGTGTCTGAGAACACCTCACCCAACTCAAATGGACAATGGCTCATCTATTCCTATCTAATCACAATTTAAACATGTGTGGAGAATGTCCATCCGAATATGTTGGGACAGCCGCAAAGACTCTAGTTAGCTAAATTAGCGCCTTGATCATGGAGGACAAGTGGTTGCTCCCAGCCTAGAACACATTGGGTCAAGGAGAGTCTGACTTTAGAGCCCATAAACAACACATTACTACCTTTCATCGTGACAGTGACAGGAACATGTGGCCTGCGGTTTGTTTTATCACAGTGACAGTCTTTTGGCTCTACTAACAGACGGCGAGAGTCACTTGTAGTGCTCTCAATGCCGATTCAACCATAGCAACTAGTCAACACTTGTTTTTAACTTATGTGATAGGGTTTTCTAACCATTGCACTCTTTAAAATTATCGTATTACTTTTGAACACAGGTATAAAAATCTAAAACCCAGATTCTAAAAACGTTGGGTAAAAAAACAGAAACAGTATGCAATGGTTTGCAAATCCTTTTTCCATGTCATTGTTTTTTGTAAATACACATTCATTCTGAATTTGATGCCTGTAGCAAGTTCCAAAAAAGTTAGGAAAGTGGCATATCTACCGATGTGTTACCTCACCTTTTTTAGCGACACACTAGTTGTTGAAGTTTTAAAAGTGACATATCTGTACAAGGATACACAAGTTGGGCCCCAAAATCTTCTAAATTTAAAGACTGTGTGGAAGAAATGGGCCAAAATCCAACCTGAACACTGTGAGAGATCAGTTTCTTCATACAGGAAGCATATTTAAGCTGGAATTGCAAAAAAAAAAAAAAGGCTCTCCAAGTATTACATAAATTTCGGGTGGCGTGTTCAATACTTTTTCCTGTGTCATTCCACTTGATTACATATAATTTTTAGGGATTGAAATGTTATAATTTCTTTATCAGTGTAGTTTTAATATGTTTATACCAGTGTCTGGTCTAAATTTTATGTAGTATAGGACATATGTTTAATGCAGAAAAATTTTGAATGTTAAATATTTATTTCCCCCACTGACTGTCGTGAAGGATTTGCAAATCATTGAATTCTGTTTTTATGTATGTTTAACACAGCAACTTTTTGGGAATGGTGTTGTACTTACTAGTAGCTAATCAAGCATTTCTGTGCATTTGACCTGCTTGAGTTTTTAAAAACTTTAAAGGATTTGCCATAGCAATTTTTACTTGTTTGTTAAGCCAACTTTGCCTACAGTTCAAATGAATTTCTTTGGAATACATTTAAATTCAATGCAAAAAGAGCTCTGATATTGGTATCGGTAGCAGCGGATTTAAAATTTCTGGTATCATAATCAAATTGTAACTTAGCAAAAGTGGATCCCAGATCTCTAACAGCAGCGCCAACAATGTTACAACTTGCTAGGGGGGAGTTAAAAAGTTGACTGTTTACACTTAAATTCTACGGATATGTTACATAGAGGGAATAATGAGTGATATTTATGACTTGACAAGACTGCCTAAATTGCTCAAAGCATTTGTTGAGAGTTGTTTTACCACTGTGAAACTGACACTGTTCCAAAAATACCAAAATACTGGAGTTTCTAAATCCCGAAGTGGCATGACCTGAACAGAGGCGTGTCTCTGTTTGCAAGTCAGATTACCTCAAGACAGCAAATTGAATATCCACCTAGAGGTGGGAACACTGCAACACATCCTACACCCTCTTTTCTCCACTCAGGTCGTGCTCTCCAAAAAAAAAAGTACTGAAAAAGCCCCTCACCTAATTAAAATAACAAACAAAACCCCCTGACTGCCAGCTGCACAGTATTCATACAGTATATCATACCTAGACTGTACAAGCATATAATGTATAATGTATAGCCCACTCGCCCACCACACGTGAAAAATATGTACATATTCCAAAACAATGAGGCGGTACACAAGTGGCAAGAGGGAGAGGGAAGGAGTGTGTGTGTGTTTGTGTGTGTGTGTGTGTGTGTGTGTGCAGACAAACTCCTGATAGTGACCCTGTACCTCATCTCCAGGGCATAAATAAACATGTGTGTGTGTGCGCGCCTGTGGATTATAATCAGAGAGAAAAGGGAATCAAATTTATTCTGCAGCTGTCATTAATATTTCAGGGCTGTTACTGTAGCCCATGTGAAAGAGCATGAATGATTAATTTAGACATCACCTCTGTCACAATCCCTTACCAGGCCTGGCCCATGATCCACCTTTGAGAATAGTAAACAAAAGGTGGGTTCTCCCTCGTTTTTGTTGTGGTCTGGTTTGGGCTGTTCCTGTCTGGCGAGTAGGAGGGGAGGCAAGGTGCTGTGTTGTGCTGTTGGACAAGTTGGCTGTCTTTGTGGTTTGCCTGTGACATTCAGGTGTTACGTGAACAGTTGTTGCTGGGTATGGGGGGGACAGATCCACAACTGGAAGCTAAAGTTATTGCAGGATCATGAGTGAGTAAGGAATTTATGTACATAGTGGTGAATGTGTGTGTCTGGTTGCAGAGGATGGTTTTAGCCACTGATCCAAACAAGTTCAACTGAGTTAAAAAATAGCACCCACGAAAGGTAGAGTTGTTGTCAAGTTATCGTGTTTTTCGTCTGACAGGATGTTTTACAAACTATCTTTATCAGCAAAAACTTGCTTCCAATAGTGGTTGATGGCTACGCAGCGTTTACAAGTCACGCGGGGACGATTATCACAGGACGATTGGAGGAGGGTCAAATGGAGCAAAAACGAGCTTATCAGCGGTTACAGCTCCAGAGAAAGCAGGTCCCTTCTGTTGTTTGACTTAGTTGAAGTGTATTATTCGACACTTGAACATGTATTCTTTGCTGGACACCAAACACAGGTCCAGCACTATAGCGCTGACAGTACCACTTCCTGTTTCAAATTTAAAGCCCTCTAGCTCTTCTTACATGATCTAGACTTACACTAGATTCTGACCTACTTTTTTATGTTTTTTGAATTATTAAAAAAGTATTAAGAGGTTTTTAAATATATAAAAGTACTCCATTCTCAAGTACCTAATTTCAAATTACATTACTTTTCAGCTTTTATTTAAGTATTAATTACTTTGATTGAAATGGTATTCAGTTTCTAGTGAAGTCAAATATTGTTTATTTACAACACTGTTGATTTTTTTCTCCGCAGGGGCATGGGGGGTGTAATAACAGACGATCAAACTTTTTCCTGTTCCAAACTACCGCTCAAATAATTGCTATTATATCAGCCTTTAATCTCACATAGCATACTGGGACAGATGCTACAGAAGTCCAGCCATTCCAAAACCACTATTAACGCTCCGTCTGTGTTCCTCACTGACAACAAAGCTCAAGATAACAGCACTATAAACCAAACGCAACCGCTCAACCCATTAGTCTGCAAACCAGATACATCAATAGCCCAAACACTCTGACAGGCACCCTCATTCCAAGTCAATGGGTGAGCATCTTAGCTGCTGATGGATGGGGAGGCATCCGCGAGGTCCTATCAAACTGACATGTGCCCCATACCTGTGTTTTTGATTTGTGTTTGGGCTTTGTGTGACACTTGTCTGACAAGTGGAGATCACAAGGAGACAGGATCCATCTATCAGACCGCTGATGCCACTGCTCCCGTCTCCAGGGCCTGAGGGCGTGGTGCATACGTCTGTGTGTGTGCGCGTGTGTGTGTATGAGTAAGTAAGTTTGCGTAGAGTCTATATTTGTCTATCAGAAAACTATTGACTCTGTATTTTTCAGTGTGTCTCTGCAAAAAAGCAAATTTATAAGGTTTATGTATGTTTTATAATATGATATTCGTAAGTGTTAATGTGTGTGTGTGTGTGTGTGTGTGTGTGTGTGTGTGTGTGTGTGTGTGTGTGTGTGTGTGTGTGTGCATGTGTGGCTACCTGCTGAGCAGCGAGCCCACAGGGGCAAAGCGAGGAAGGATGACACTGATGCGATGTGTTGGCATGTGCCCTCGGGTGGTTTTGGTGTGGTTGTCATTTTGTTGTTTCCGTACAGCTCCCCCTTCGTCATACCCCGCATTATTCAAATAACGCGCTTTAAAGTTCCATAAATAAATAATGATTTCACAACTAGATGGATTGATGAACAGTGATGGAGAAGTATTTGTGTGTTGTTGGGGTTTTTTTTTTGTTTTTCCACAGATTTCTCGTTGTTTGGACAAAGTCTTTGACAGGCATTCGTCTCTTGGGAGATCGAGCTTATCGGAAAAAGAAGTGCTGGGTTAGAAGGATGCTGTCTCGCTGAGCTGTGTATGCATGCATGTGTGTGTGTGTGTGTGTGTGTGAGAGAGAGTGTGGATCTATTCTAATTCAAACCATGGCTTAGCTTTTTTAAAAATAAAGAAGTTCCACTCTCTAAAATAGTTATCTGGATAAACTGGCTGTGTCGGTCAATAACTTGAAAGAAACAACCAAGTGTGTCAAGAGGTCAAACTCAACAACAGGAGCAGAGAGATATATTATACATAACACACAATACGATGGAGCATAAAAACACACACTTTCTCTGTCTTTCTCTCAAACACACACTCGCAAAAATACACAGACACACAGCGGAAATTAACATGATAGAAGATAACATATGGGATCATACACTCCTGAACTTTTTTCTCACACATATACATGTTACAACACCCCACCCCTTTCTCTAAACAAATCTCCATAGCTTATGGGACCTAAGGAGGTCAATATGCATCTGAAACTTCCTTGTCTTTACCCAGAAAAAAAATGTGTGGGACTTGAAAGCAGCGGCAACTCGCTGACTCTCTTCTCTATAGTTCCTAAAGCCAATGCAGATCAATACGCAGCCATACATACCACAACTGGAACAACTCCTGTCAAAGGTTACTCCTTTTTCTCTGTGTTTTCCCTCTTCATTTTAGCAGGGCGGAGGAGGATGAGGAGACAGGAGAGGGAAGGAATGAGAGGGGGAGAGAGAGGAGATGGCTGCGGAGCAGTAAGAGAAGAGCAAGAAAGATAAACCTAAAATGATCCCTCTCTATAGTTGCGGAACTCTGTGCTAATGGGTTTTGACACATCGCCAGCAGGCCAAAGAGAGCGGGGGCTGGGGGTGAGTCGATAGTGGTGCACGGCGGTGGCCAGAGGCTAGCAGCAGCGGCTAGGCCAAACCCCTGGTACTAGCATGGGCTGGGGGCCTGACCACTAATCATTAGAAAGTCAATGAGTCCTCTAGCGCTTGCAGCTACGCTAGCCTTCCCAGGGAGCCACACCACCTAGTGAGGGCCCTATTGTGAACATTCATGTACACACAGACACACACTATAGTGCTATATATGCTGCGTGCATGCCAATCATTGATATAAAGGTGTTTTGCACACGTAACTACTGTAGGTATAAACTGGACACACATGCATGGAGAGAAAAAAACAACTCAATGGAAACTTGCATAGAAACACAGAGCACTTATCAAAAAAAAAAACTTGACACACACACACTTAAAAAACACACACGCACAGGTTTCATGATGTACGCCATGTCAGCCAGCAGCAGTCTACAGCCCCTTTGATGCCGTGGCTCTATTATTAAGCATGGTCCCTTCTCCTGCCCTACACTGGACACAGCCTCTCCTGAGACGCCACACAAACTGCTCCCAGGTCACACGGGGGCTCGGGCACCTCACCTGGACCCCATGCATTTTTAAATGCCTCAAACTGATCCTGACACGCAGCTTCAGACTAGACTACTAAATGAGGCAGGGTTTCTCTAATTGGCAATGGCTTAATTTAAAGAAAAGTTACGTGAACGTTAACAAAAAAAAAAAAAAAAGATGCCAAAGGTGTTTATGAAATGATATCTGAGATTGCATGTGTGTATTTGTGTTTTAATGTAAATATAATTATGTGTGTAGGGTTACACTTCATGAAATTCTGTTCTTGAGGGAAATGATGTTTAAGTAAGTGACAAAAACCTCTGTGTCTGCATCTGTGTGCATACAACCACACTCTATCCAAACATGTAGACAAATGAAATGAGCTAAAACTGTGCAAATCTCAACAACAACAACCAAAAAAAAAAAATCAATAGCCTTACAGCTTCTTAGCCTCTCTCTGATCAATATGCATGCAATCAAACTTTTTGCCAGCATTACCTCCACCACTACGCCCATCGATTTAGTTCATTGATCTTGACGCTCAACCTCCTTTTAGGAGCGGAAGGTATGGATATTTAGCATTAGAGACCCCATCTGGCCATCTCTGTCAACTTTGACCTCTGTGTTAATCCCCAAACAAAAGGTAGAACTTATTGGAACCTATACAGTCTGACCTGGATATCGTCTCAGGGGGTCAGACTCAAGCAGCGGGGTGCCAAAACACACTCTACAACTCAAAACAATGCCCGTCTGGGGCTTGGGCTCAAAATTTGAGGCTATTCGTGTGATTTAGCAACAAGAAGATTGTGTTTAATATGTGACTTTGGTGCAAGTTTGCCTCGACAGAGTCAATTGAAACACTGGTTGAACGTGACAGTTACGATCAAGCGCAAAAGACGTGAAGACAGAGCAGAACAGGGAGAAAGGGAGAGTGACGGAGGGTCAATGAGGGTGGGGCAGCCAGAATCAGGGTCTAGCGGGGGGATTGGCGTTCACTGAGGCTTCTCACTGATGTGCCGCCAGGCCCTTTGAAGGGATTATTAACACATTTTGATTACTCTGGTCCAGTTGTCACAGAAAATATAACCTCCATCAGGAGTATAAAATGGACGGCCCTTTTCTTCTCTAGCCTCCCTTGTGTTGTTGCTCCCTTCGCTTCCCGCAGTCCCTCCCCTCGCCCTGGGCTGGCCCAACTCAAAGCAATCCACTAATTACAGTCTCAGACATCTTGAAGAATGGACTAACACACTATTAGTCTGATAGAGAGAAGACAGCCTCTTCAACACACACATATTAGTGGACTCACACTGCCCTGTATTGGCACTGTGCCTGGCATTTGAGAACACAGAGTGGGTTTTGAAAAACTTTCTTCATCTCTTATCTGTGCCAACATCTATTACAGGTAACATTAATATGACAGTAACTGATCGATGACCTCTACGTACCTTTACCAATACAGTCAAATAATTTTCAATATTTGGATCCAGGTTTCAACTTCTACGACTGTAAGAGCCAAAAACAGACTGGTGGCTCAATTACTGCAATGCTGCAGTGTGAAGGGGCAACTTTCTATTGACACCACTAAATCTGAGACATCCACCGTGTCCCATTAATTGCCAGGTTTCCAATGCCACTAGTTACAATGGTGAGCCACATCCTGCTACGCCTATTAAGACCAGTTTGGATCAATTAGGTGTTAGTGTTGACCACTGACGACACCAAGCCAGTTTTAACCTTCCAGTAGGAAACCAAGGCAACAAGTGCTTTAGCCCTGCTTTTGTCCAGAAGAGCTGACAACAGGGACGCTGATTAGCACTTAGGTTTACTATAAGTTGAAGCCTTTTACCTCATAGGGTTGACAGTTGTTGCATGGTGGCCTTTTCCCAAAAAGCAAAGTGATCATAATAAAGGGTTGAAAAGAATTTATTGTAAAGGTATTTCATTGCCAACTGCGCTTATGATTTAGAGCCCAGAGTGTCGGGAGTGTCAGAGTTATAACTACAGCTGAGAAATGGTCAAATTACAAAAATTTCACTGTTATTATAAATGTGAAAAACTCTTACTGTTTAATGGTCAATGGGCCTGTGGTATTCCAAGACATGGAACTTTCTAAGAAATGATTACTCAAATAATCCTCAAATCAATGGACAGAAAATTAAATAGCAACTTTTGTGATAATTTTTTAATAAACTAAATAACTTTGACTAAATTTTTGACTGTCCATTTGAGGATGTCCCCTTGGGCTCTGGGAAATTATACAGGGCTTGTTTTGTTTCACTATTTTCTGACATTTTAATAACAAAATGATTAATCAATAATCAAGAAAATAATGGGCAGATTAATCAAAAAATGGAAATAATGGTAAGTTGTAGCTCTAGCAAAAAATAAATCCAATTACAAGCACTTTTTTTAGTTTACTTAATTTTGAATTCTGCATCTGTATGATCTACTAAGTGTTCGGGATAAGACCTGATGACTTTGGTGACAACTTGAATCACTTAGTGGTAGTTTTAAAACTCTACAGACATGCGCACACACACAGAGAAACTATACACGGATGGGGTGACAAGAAATTAGGGTAGTACCAAATGTAATTTTTTAAAAACACTTCAAGTTTCTATTGAGGTTTTCGAAAGCTTCCAAAGTCTGTCGTCATATTTTGCGACATCACCAACCTAAAAACAAAAAAGTATATATACAAAAAAAAAATCATCAAACAAAAATGATTCATCAGATTAAATGATTAAATGAGTTCATCCTTTTTTATGAAATCAACTTTCTGTAATGAATAAATTCAATTTATGGTCATTATGGCTCATTCCAATATTGATGAATAATTTCAATGTCAATGTTACAAAAGACGCTTTGAACTTTTCAGTACAGCCCTACAAGAAATAACCTAATTAAATAATGGAGCTAAATGTGTGACTTCATTGAGGGTGTGCTCCCCTCACAGTGTGACGATGATGTTGCACAGCCTTGGTGGGTACAGATGGCCAAAAGTAAAAGGTTTCACAGATGGGAAATTCTGAACTGAGTGCAGCCATAGCTAAAAACTGAGAGTAGTATTATTTCAACACTTTACCTCAAGAGAATAAAAACAACAAAAAATGTATCCAAGTTTCATTAAAGCCTGGTATCACTTATTCCTTCATGCCACAGAACTGCATTTTCCAAAACTATTACACAAGAGAATCATTCCTTTAGATTACATACTGAATTATTATGGTCAATAAAGGATAAGGGTGGCTTTTATTCAATTTATGCTCACCTGTATTTGTAATAAAAACCTCCCAAACAGGAGGTATATTCCAAAAAGCAAAATATGATTCAGATGAAACAATCAAGCCAATAACTTTCACAGTTCAAGACAACATTTCACAAGATATAAAGTACCATCTATTCATCTTTTTGGATCAAAGTAGTGGCATGCATGCACTCACAGCACTCATAGCAAGTCCTTCCATCTGAACCAACGTGGACTCTGACCACTTCTCTGTGGCTAATCTCTGAGATCCTGTGAAATCTGCTACAATACATTCATATCATGTGGCAACACTCTCTGATACAAAGCCAAACTGACCAGAGAAATAAGAATCCTGTTGATTTTGAGTTGATTTTACCTTCAGAAATAAAGCAGCCAACTTGGTGTCTTGTTAGTGTTTGTGCTTTTGACTTCTGAGATGCACACGCCTACCCAGCTTCACACCCTGTCACTTCAAGACTAAATGAAAAAGATGCTAACAGACAAGCAAACACACATTTCCTCCCTGAATAAAGCCTCTTTTCCAGGAACTGAGTTGGGAGATTCGTAGGGGAAAAAAACATCAACAACAAAGGGAAACAAACTCAGCAGTGACTCAAAAAGAAATGAGAGAATCAAGTAAACGGAAGAGTGGTTTTCACTGCGAACCTTAGCATCATTTACTGTGATAAGCACAGCTAATACATAAGAGAGAATGCTTCTCTTTGTAGACCATTAACTACATATCCTGTTTGTGAAATGTATATTCATAAACAGACTGAGGATTGAGCAAAGGGGCCATTTCCAAACATACACATGATCTGTCGAAAGGGCCAACATAGTCGACATCAAAGGGTCCAGAGTGGGAGAGGTAAAAGTAGGCCAGGCCATGGCCTGGGAGAGAAGTGGAGAGGATACAGAGGGTAGTGAAAGAACGAGAGAGGAGAGGCAGTATGGATGGAGAGAGTGATAGAGAGACGGTTGGTCCCAGGCTGGGAGGAGCTCAGGTGTGAGTTGTGAGGAGGCACCTTCTGTTCGTGGCTCTGAGGCCCCATTGCCCAGACAGACACGGGCCCCTCTTGTTTGGCCCAAATAAATCCAGGTGGCTCAAGACGCATGCCCTTGTCACTCAACACGACTTCACCCCCCACAAACACACACACACATGCACATGTGATGGCATGTACACACTAAAAGACGCTCGTGCACTTGCGTTCACTGAAATGTGATCATTTTAAAGGGCGCCAGGAGCGTGACTGACAGGGAAACAATATCTGTTTCGCTGGAGATTAAAAGCCTGTCAGAGAATTTAAGATGAATCAGCTTTCATTTAATCAAACAATATTCATTAATTCAACTGATTCGTTTATTTCAGTTAACGCCACTTAAAAATAGCAGATTTTCAGCCTAAACTATTATCTGACTGTTGTTATTTTTTCCACTATAAACCAGTTTAAAGGGACAGTTCACCCCAAATTCAAGATCACATATTTTTCGTCTTAACTGTTGTGCTGTTTATCAATCTAGGATGTAGGATGGTGTGAGTTGCAGAATGTTGGAGATAACAGCCATAGAGATGTCACGAGCCTCTTGTTCATGAGTAGATGCACTCTTCCTTCTCTTCTGCACATTGATTCAGTTGGTGGGTGTAGTTTGGGAGAAAGAAAGTAGTTCCTGCATGAATCTGCTCACAACAAGGTCTGTGGATTATTTTGAGCAACCAGGTCATGATTTTCTGGAAAGAGACATTGGTGTTGAGTTTTTAAAATGGATTTTTTTGTCACGTTGAGCAACACAAACCAAGTGCCATGTAGTTCTATTACACTGAAGAGAAGGCAGACATCTCTATGGCCGATCACTCCAACTCTCTGCAACTCACGCGAAAACAATCTCTGTTGATAAATAGCACTATAGGTAAAAGGAAATACATGTATTTTTGACTTGAGGTGAACTGTCGCTTTAATGCGCTTCTTTTGTTTTTGTATATTGCACTGATGTGCTCATTTCCTGCTGGGAAGTTTTTCCTCACATTTCTTTTTACAAATATATAAAACAGATGCAACATCCAAGCTTAAGGTGTTGCAGAGGCAGTAAAAGCATCAAAGACAAGAACAAACAATACATACGCTGTACACTTGAATCTCATCAACAAAAATGGCCTCATTTACGTTATAGCCTGGCCCACGAAAGGGCCAACGTATACGTGAAATGCAAGACATGCTTGTAAAGCGAGTACCTTCCGAACAGTTTTATATCAGAGGGCTCTTTGATTTCTGCTCTGCTGTTGACATTTATGATCACTGTACAAGCAGGCTTGGGCAGATGGATTGTGCTACTGTGCTGCTGCTCTGCTCCAGTTCAGAGACCTGAGCACACTGTGGCCACACATGCCCATCCTGATGAGTTTTCTGAAGGGGCCATACTGTCGCTGACACACAGATACAGAGGAAGCATGTTTTTCCTGACGGACATTCAAGCACACACAACACATTGCAGATTATGTGAAATATGATAAAAGATAATGACTTTTTTTTTTTAGTTTAAAATGTGACAGAAATGACCTGCATCCCTCTGAAGATCATCTTGACACATCTACCAAAAAATTTCAACTTCTCCGCAAGAACGATGCTCAAACCACTCAAATCAGTTACATCAAAGATGGAGCTCACATATCGAGACTTGTTAAGTTAACTGTAGTCGTATTGCAAAGGTAGGGTGCCGGAGCCATTGCTGTCACTTGACGACGCTTGCGTCTAAATTGGGAGTGAAGGCCTCCCCAGGAGAGATGGGTGAACCTGTCACAGAAGACTGAGGGAGCAGGAGCATTAAAAAAAAAAAACGCAGCAGCCGCACACACATACACACAAACACTAAACCAACACAGTATCTCCATATGCTTAAGATCTTAATCATCATCACCATCATCTGTTCTGTCCTTTCTGTGTGTGTGTGTGTGTGTGTGTGTGTGTGTGTGTGTGTGTGTATGTGTGTGTGTATGTGTGTGCGTGCGCGCGCGCGCGCGTCTGTGTGCGTGTGGCTCACATAAAAGAAGGACATCTGGAATACAATTATTCCAAGACACCCTCTCTCTCACACACACACACACACACACACACACACACACACACACACACACACACACACACACACACACACACACACTTTCCCTTTGCTCTGAATTTGCATGAATTCCATACATCTGGCCTTTAAGAGGCAATAACAATTATTCACTGAGCTGGTTGTTACAGCCCAAATGCAACCGGCCACTAGTCTAAACAGCTCATTAAAATAGCACAATAGCTTACTTCAAGCACGCAGGAAAATTGGCATGCGAGTCTATCGCTGCAATATCGTATAGTTCTGAATGTCCATTCCGGATAATATAATGAATTCTGAGTAGCTTTGTGGAGAAAGTGAATGCACGGTATGTTTCTTTTTGATTCTCTGGCACTGTTTTCTTGCACTGCTCTCTTTGTCTGCTCCCTCCTTCTATAGTGTCTGAAATTTAGGCTTTGGATTTTGCAAGTTAGCTTTGTTCTGTATGAGGTAAATTTGGCAGAAACATTCGGTCAAGGCATTGTTGGCCAAAGAGTTTGCATGTTTGTTTTCCTAAACAGACAATTAGCTTTTGTTATGGTGCTGAAGAAAAGTGTGTGACTGCTGTGAGGTAACAAAGAGTGGAATATGTCATACTTGCATCTAAAGCTGCAACGATTAATTGATTAAGCGATATTTTAGATTGATAAGAAAATAACTTGATAATGAGTGCTTTTTTTAAAGAAAGAAATGTCAAAATTCTCAGAATCCAGCTTCTCAAATGTGAATATTTACCATTGCTTTACATCTCTATGGCTTTGACTGAACATCTTTGAGTTGTGGACAAAACAAGACATTTGAGGACGTCATCTTGGGCTTTTGGAAGCAATAAACAACATTTTTCACTGTTTTTTGACATCTTATAGACCAAACAACTAATCAATTAATCGAAGAAATAATTGACAGGTTAATCTGCATTGAAAATAATCGTTGGTTGCAGTCCTACTTGTATCTAATGCTGCTTTTGACAGACATTTATTTAAATTATTCAATATGTAGCAAAAAAATAAAACATCTAAATGTGAATGTCAGACATTGTGGTTGTTTATTTCCTCTTCCTTTTTATTTTCTAAATGTCTCATTGAGATTTAATTTTGTTTTTCAGGAGTGACCTGGCCAAGAGGGCAGTGTCAACACTGTCACACAATAAATAAAAACAGACAAATACAACTGCTACACACTACAAACGTCTGAACGCAATATCCAGTTAATACACAAGGTCAAGGACAAAAAAAAATTAGGCACTTGAAGGTTGAAAAGGACCAGAATTAAAGGAGGAAAAGGTCACGCAAATTACTGAAAAATGTTTGCCAAAAATATTGAAAAAATCTAATAAAAAAATACTAATAAAAATCACAGTCTTACTATCAGGTGGCCTTCACCAAACATTAAAAAAAAAGTCTACATCAATGCGTCGACTCTGCTCTGTGTGTAGTTATAACTACGCACATATTCACATCAAACCTGAGACGGGCCAGACCAAGGAAAGTGTCCCTTAGGCCATCTTAGCCAGTCCTTCACAACTGAGCTTTAAAAGATGGGCGACAGTACAGTACGCTGCAGTTGGCCTTGATTGATGATTGAGTAACCCAAGATCATAGATGTGCTCAGGGAGGACTTGCCGGTGCAGAGCTGTGCATACATCAGCCCTTCAGGACTACCACCACTACAGTACATACATCATGCGGTGAGACTGACTGATGTGAGCGCGGGGACTATGTAGACCACTTAAGGGAAGCTTTCTACATGGCAGTCAACAGTCAAAGTTGACTAAAAATGATTACAGCACAGGAAAGGGATGACTTTGTTGTTATGAATCGCATTTTTATCGGAGCCTGAAACAACTGAGGTGCAAAGCACGTGCAACATCCACATATTACTAGGAGACACACACATCCAGATGCACACACACAAAAGCACACATATTAACTTGTGCTGATATCCTTGACAGGCACAACTACAAAAGCATAACTCAGTGGTAAATAAATAAGTTCATGCTGTCTGCGTGCATTTTCTTTTTAGGAACTCTTGGGCTCACATAGACCCGTCCAAAGGATTATGTGCGTGCATTCGTGCATGCACAGAGGCCCCCTTTCAGCACCTTCTTACAGAGCGAGAACAAGCGGCTCCTCCCTCCTAAAGCAGCTCAAGGGCGCGGCCTATCTACCGAACGATAGAATGCACGAGTGGAGCTGTGCTTCGTTTCAACCAGCCGGCCAGCCTCCATCCACTCGGTGCCTTGGTTCATTTATATGGAAGTCAAACTGTTTGTACTGTCAAGGTTATGTTATTTAACAGGGGAACGGGGAAAAGGATAGAGACAAGTTCCAGGCCATTTAAAATTCTGATGAGTGCTCCACCAACTGTGTATCCATAAGAAGCGAGCAGATCTGAAATGAGACCAATTAACTTCAATCCAGCCGAGGACAATTCTTTGAGACCTACACATTTTTATTCCCTTGAAATCTCTGCCATTCAAAACTGTTTGTGATAAACACAGCAGTTATTTCACCCTGATCTGACAACAGAGAGCCCAAATTTAAATTTTGGTCATTTTGGCCCAAATGTGACAGTCCTGTAAGTGCACACAAGTCGCACATAAATTAAAAGGACAATGTCAGCATGTTGTTTGTGGCTGGCTTTGCTCGAAAAACTGTGATGCGGAGTCTCCTGTCCCAAAGCAACACGCACACTATGCGCGCGCACAAACACAGAGCACTCCTAAGGTTACCCCCCAGGACAAAAGCTTTACCATCCCACTGACTGGCAGATGGGGCAACCAGCTGACATCTCGGCCCGGCTCTGTTTCATGTTCCCTGGGTGTCTTAAACGGGCGGGCACCCTGTCTGATGGGCACAGGACAGCCAAGGAGGAAGCTCCTTTGACAGGGGAGGGGGGGTGTGCTCCTTGGGGCTACCATTGAGGAAAAGAGGAGCAAGGACAGACGGAGATGGCTAATGTGCTTCAGTGTGTTTGTACAGTATAATTGTGTGTCTTGCAGGGTGGGAGGCTCGGGGAACGTCTACAGAAGATGCAGATTAATAAAGAGCTAATGACCGCATTTAGCCCTATATGCTTTTCTAACACAGGATCAAATATTTTTCCTCAAGGCTAGAGCCAACACTTACTGTCGCAGAGATCATGAGCAGTTGTACTTTTCTTTTTCTTTTCTTTTTTTTTTAAGATTTAGACCAAGTAATTTAAATCTAAGAGTACAAGCCCTGCTTATTGTAACACAAAAGGTGCCACGGAGCAGTTTGCAGACGTAAGGCTACAGGGTCTCTATCTGTGCTGCTGAAAAACATCTGTGTTACTATATGAGAACTGACACGCGGTGCAGCCACTAAAAGACTCTGACAACAAAGCAACAGCTACACCATCTTAAGCTAAAAAGGAGTCATTGTTGTTGTTGGGTTGTTCCCTCGCGGACCTTTGGATGCGGTCCCCAGCTGGGAAAGTTACATTCAATATAATCTACTAATAACTTGCTTAAAACTATAATAAGCATTTAAACACTCAAGATTACTCAAGAGCAGAAATCTTATCACCTAACACATATTGGCACTTGTATCAAAAACATATTAACAGATGTGATGTGACTATTGTTACTGCTATCATCTAGTACAGTAACCAACCATATGTCCACAGGTGTAAAACTTTTATCTGCAATTCAAACAAAATGCATCATGTCAAAGTGGTATAAGTATTAAAAATAGTTTTCCGGGAACCTTTTATAATAAATTATTTTATTACAATATATCATTCATATCTCTCCAGTGTGCATTTCAAATACTGGTATGAGTGATGGGAACATGAGAGAGACACAAAGTGAGGGCACATACCTTTTCCTAAAATAAATAAAAAATACTTTACTAACACTGGTACAACAATAAATATTGTTTTGTGTGTAAATGCTGCAAATGCAAAAGCCTGTGATTACTTTTAAGGGGATAAAATAAACATAAAAGCAAAATTTGAAGACGGTGTATAAACTAGAAGTTAGGAACATTAACAGAAAGATTATTTAAGATTGTGAATTTATAGTGGGGGAAATGGTACAGGGCAAAAGAGGATGGCTATTTAAAAACTGTGTTTATTCTACATTTTGGTGATTTTTTTTTCTGTTTTAAATTTTTACGTATTTAGCTTTTTCATTTTATAGTTACAGTAAAGCACAGGCCTAAAAATACACTTTGCAAACTCTAACATTTATTAATGATGGAAAACTACTTATATTAAAATGGCATCAGCAGTCAGCTCAATGGCAAGCTGCTATTAATGACTTTGCTTACTACTGCTAAATGTGACACACAATTTCATCTGTACTGTCAATGTGATTAAGTTTTGTTTGTTTGTTTGCAATGTATAAAATGTTTGAAAACTAGAGTTCACTAAAGTCAGTATAAAGTTATAGTTATAGGTTATTCCTTTATGAAAAAGTTCATATTGGCTGACAGTTATAGATGAATTACAATCTGTGGTAAATGAATTTTCATTTGTAATTAGGTAATTAAACAAAAGGTCAATAATTACACATAATCAATACAGGTGTAATATTTAAAATATACGTACAGATAAAAATATATTACTATTGACACCACGACGCATCACAGGTACGTGGCAAAAAATTTGTAGTTGTTAAATTACTGTTTTACATAACTGCGAGCAAAGCTGTGATAGTGCTTCTTTCCTCTTCACAATTTTCTTCCTTAAAACTCTGAATCTGCATTAAAAAATTGCCCATTTATGTCTGCCAGCCTGACAGAAGACTCACTGTGAAGACACACTGTTAATGGTGGTTTGACTCAGTTGTCATTACTCGAGTGCTTTGTAGTAGCTTGCCTCCTTTATTTTTTAAATAAAGACGCTTGTCACTTTACTACACTGTAAATGAGAACACATGTAAGGGAGGTCACTGGTCAAATAAAAGCCAGGGGATTTTTTTTTTTTTTTTTTTTTTTATAAATTGTAAATAAGACAAAAAATGTCACTTCATGTGAATATAGTCATCTCCTTCAATATCTTCATCTCTTGCTCCTATACGGCAGCATACTCACACTCACTCTGATAAATGTCTCCTCTCTTTTTTTTGCTCCTTTTAGGGTTTTTAACTGACATCAATCCTCTTGTCATCCGGTGCGTCATTCTCATCACCGAATTAATATTTCTGATACGCGTCCTCGGGTGACAAGGTGGCACAATTCTCTCTCACTGCCACTCCTTTACTTTATTTCACTATTTCAATTTTTTATTTTTTTTTGGTTCTCCCTTTCCGTTTTTAATATTTCAGCGCTTCAGATGTAGCGGCTCTTTAAAGCGCCCATGGGGGCTCCAAGTCCTCGCTTTTGTCTCCCATTTCCTTCTGAAACAGTTTTTCTTTAACCCTATGCGGCTCTTCACAGTTGTTGTCTTAGCTCTCTCCTCTCTGTCGCGCTTTCTGCTGCTTTCCCCCCCTCCCTCCCTCAGCTCTCTCTGTGTCAGCCAGAGGTCAACGCTACACTTTTTTCTCCCGCATGCAAGAAGGCAGGGGGTATCTTTTTTAGTTATTGTAGCCTAAAAATAGAAGAAAAAAAAATCAGATTGAAGGTTGGGACGAAGGTGTCTTTTAAGATATAGTGGCATACTGCTATCGAGCAATTGGAGGGTGTTTCGTATGTCGAGATAAGGATTAGATTATATCAATAAATGATTTGGATGAGGTTTGATCGAGAATATAGACCAATTGAGAAAGTGTTACGAAATGACTTAATTTTCAAGTTTATTACTGAGTGACACTGTGCATTACTGGTAAAATTAGATTTTTTCTTTTTTTTTTAATATATTATTATTATATTTATTTGTAAAGGGGTAGAGGATGATGAAGCACGAAAAAGCTGCATGTACCATAGTTGGGGACGTTCTCTATGGTCTGCTGTTGAGAAATACTGATCACATTTTTGGGTCGCCTGTGCTCAATATTTCAGTGAATAATATATTTAGATTATATTTTCGCCAAGGGCGTAAGTTTCATTTTATCATTTGGGGGGAGACACATATTAAACGAGGGGTTTGGGGGTCCTAAGCCAAAAACGTTTGAGCATCAAACACTTAAGCTGCTGCATTCTGGTGATTTTTTCTATAATTTTTTGGTGTAAATTATGGTGTAAATGTCTGTAATTGTCATAATAAAAGTCCTCTGCTTCTTTAATTTTCATAGGAAGGTGTTCTAAATATTGAGGGGTATGTGTTCCTTATGGAATTTAAAATCAATGTCACAAAGTTTAAATTCTAATAATGTAAGCATAATTTTAAAATGGGAAACCAAAGTTTCTCTTTGCAATGTTGCTTCATGTTTCACTGAGCCTGAAAGTCTCCAATGAGCTCTCTAGTCAGATCATTACTTCCAAGAGTCTCATTATGTTGAGAGCCTTGTTGAAGCTAATAACTGACTAAAGGTCTAATTATTAGATTTCCTCCTAATTTTATTAATGCTAGCTAACACTTTGTGCAGACCCAACAGAGGGACACAGGGAGGTTAGTAGGTGCTTTTATAGTTGGTGGACTCAACTGAAGCTTTACTATTCAGTCAAGGAATTTTAATAGACATCAACCTTTGGTGTGAAGTTCATTTAATTTTACACAAACATGCTAGTTATTGTTGTCTTCCTAGCGCCACTTAGCTTAAGCTAATATTTGGATGTTTGCGACAACACCTGTCGATGCAGAGGGAAATCCAGACTGGCCGACTCACACACAGGCAAACAGGCACACACACACACTTGAGTCTGTTGGTTCAGCTCTTCCATTGAGGGTACGTATGCTAGCTGGCCATTGTGCGCATCAGGCCTTTTGTCTGTGCAGCCTGAAACTGGTGATTGCACCTTAGCTACCGCAGTTCAAGCGTAAACAGTGTTTTCATGCCCTACGATATACACTGTTGCCAGTGGACCCCTAAATCCCTGGAACAGCTGAGTCCTAGGGTGTCAAAGATAATGGCGATTTATTGCAGCGCGAGGCTTTCTCATTGCCCCTCCCGCCCCCCTTTCCAATCGTCCCCCCCCACCCCACCCCTCCCCCTTCCTCAAACAGATTAAAATTAAGCCTTAAACATGTGAGGATGGAATTAACACATTTAGCGAGTCTCCTCTTCCCACATCCCATTTTCGCTCCAGAGCGGCTGATCCCCGCTGCCGAACGCGGGTGCAATTTTAATGACTCGCAACGTTTTTGAAGTCCACATGAAAAAAGCGTCGCTCGCCGTTTGTGGCGGCGCTAGATATGGCTGGGCCACGGCCGGCCATGATTGGGGGGGACACACGCCGCCGACTCGGACTCCAGGCTCTTCGATAGGATCGGTGTCATTTTCCTCTCCACGATAAGACGCCTTGCTGACAAGGTCCGATTAGGAGAGAAAAAATCATTATTGCTATGCCTTTCATCCACCGGGGGTTTACCGATAAACAGCTCACCCGCGGCTAGATTTTGTGAGAGCGAGATGTTATGCGTTGAAGCATATATATTTAGGAAATATGGTTTCAAGTGAAATTTTGGGGGCCTTTTTTAATAATTATTTTCTTCTTTAAAATAACGATAGAAAAACATACTTCTCCTTTAAAACAGATTTTACAAAAGGCCTCCTTTTCTCCTCAGCTGAAAAGTCAAGCTGTGAAATATTTAAGTCACAGCTCTCGGCTACGTTAATCAAACAATTATCAAATAACTTCATATTCTTTTTGAACACAATGCAACATGCTGATTGTATCAGCCAGCAAAAAAAGTGATTTATTATGCTATACCTAAAGGAAATCCACTTTAGCAAACTGATCCTTCAAATATTCAAACTACATTGTAGAACAGAGAGAATAAACTATAAATAGAAGCGAGGGAAGATTCAGCTACATGTGGAAAGGAAAAAGATTTACATTGCACATATACTGGGTATAATCCCACAAATCATTCATGTAGCGAATAAAGAAAAAAAGTGTCAAATTGTTGTGTTCAAACTTCAAATTAAAAATATAAACTTAATTTAAAATTGATCTCTTTATTAAAAGTGTGTGAATTAACAAAGCGAATCAGCACTTTGCTTTAAAAACAAATAAATAATGGCAGTTGTATTTATTATTTCCAAAAATGCACATTTCTATAAGTAGGATTTTAATTTGTAAAATTATACTTAATTGATAAATGTGTTTGATTAGGTCATAAATAAGGGTTTTATATTGTTCTATATTAACCAAATATTGTAAATATTAAAAGAATGAGATAAAAATTACTAAGCAGAAGCTAATAATAGCCTCTGCTTAAAATATCACCAGCGCTTCATAAATGTAACTGATTATGTCATTTGCTAAGTGTTTGCTTATGGATTTGAGGAGCGAGCACCACTTTGGTGGCCCAGCACCAAAAGAATCATCGAGTCTGATCTTTAGAGGGAACAGGGAGAAATAAAGCGAGTGGGAGAGAAACAGAGAACGAGACGAAGATGGAGGGGGAGAGATAGAGAGTCGGGACAAACGTGCGCTGTGTTACTGGGCCACTCCAGCGCCCGTGGACTCTCAGCAAGACTCAAAGCCGCACTCTGCTTCAAAAGGGAGCCATGAAGATTTTTTTTTTATGTTTACAAAAACATATTTATTTATTTCCCGTCACTCTGTCATTTATCTATTTATTTCTTGCTGTCCCGGCACCCCTTGCTCTGCCACTGGAATCATGTTCGATGACGCCGACACGCTTGCCCTCCCCTCTTTTTCCCCCCTCTCTTTTAATACCACTGCAGTTGAAAATCAAACTGCTCTAAAACAAATTGATGTACTCTTTAATATAGTCGTCACATCATCACAGGGTCCCCACGCGTCTGCCTTGGTGACAACTGCAGGGCTGCTTAGCTTAGCCCAGCGATGGCTGCCACTTTGTTGGTCGCTTCAATGATTTATCACAAAAAAGAGAGGGAGATTGTGAGAGTGGGAAGAGAGAGAAAAGGGGAGAGACAGAAAGAAAAGACCCCTGGATCATGATTGAGTCACTGGCACCTTTGATTGACAAGGTCTAATCAGCTTATCTCCATCCTAATAAAGTTGATAGCCTGCGGTGCTGCTCTCTACCTGGCATGGCGTGAACTTTGGGCTCGGCTGGGGCCCCTGGGGGCCGGGCCCTGGCCCTCTCTGCTTATCTAAACGGGACTGAAATCAATCCCTAATGAGCTGTTTTCATTTTGCAGGATTGATTACAGGCCCCTAAACACCAAGAACACTCGCCTAAGAAGTGTTCTCAGCCTCTTGCTGGCCACCTTTAAAATGCAGAGTAGCAACGCTTTTGTCTGCGCCTGTCTTTGTTTCAGCGGCTCATTTTGCTGGCATTGCTAAGTTATTTGTGTCAACTGAGCAAGTATAAAGGGGGATAATTTTTCAAAGTGAATCCACATTTGCTGGTTGATTTATTGAGTCGTACGATTTCTAAATGTTGCCTCCGAGATGCATTCATTCCTTCACAATTGTAAAAATTAAAAGCCTTTACATGTGATGTTAAAATCAAATTCAGAAATTTAGAACTGGATTAAACCTGCATAAGGCATGACAAAAGCTTCAAGCACACGTAACACCTCTGCTGCTACAAAATTGAAAGTTTACCTTTGTTTACAATCACGATTAACGTCCTAAAACGACTGCACATTTACAGCACCATCAGCAAAGGCTGCCCCAATTCAATTACTACACTGATGCCAGTAAACAAAGCGGTGGATTTTTATTACCATAAGCAGAGTTTTTTTCACCATGTCTTGTATGAACTGTCGATCAGTATGTAACTCTCTCCCCTTCAATGAATAATAATCAAAAAGGTGGAACAGCTAATCATTGCAACTTAGATGTCTTATCTGACATGCTATCTATTTCTAAACAAGCAATCATAAATCATTCAAACTCTTTTCAACTGTGGAGGGAAGGACTAAAAATCTGGCATGTCTTTGATTTAACATCAGTCAAGCCTCCACATTTGGGCATTTCAAATGCCCCTGACTCAAATGTCTTTAAATTGGCTAACTGCATGCCCTCCCTCTTTATTTAGGGCCCTCTTTAACTGGGCTAGCCCCCATGTCTGCTTGTTGCTATGCCTGGGCTTTTAAGTCAGTGCTCTTCACTAATGAAGTTCTATACTTTATTTATGAGACAAACAGAGGACCGTGGTTCTTGAGGGTGCGTGTGGTAAATAGCTCTGCATGTCCAAAGAGTCTCCTCTATATCCCTCTGAGGGCTCTCACTGCTTTTGGCAGGCCTTTGTTTTCGCTAAATACACTGGAGACATTGAGAATGGTAGGGAAAAAAAATGCTGAAATCTGATAAAATGGTACTGTGTGAAGATTTATCTTTTCTTAGAACTAAGAGTCCTCTTTTTTCCCTTAAATGTGACCTAGAAGCATCCTGGCTTTTTTGTTCCTGGTCATTAAGAGATATATTGTCGACGCTGAAGAGAGAAAAGGGGGCAAAGCTGAGTTTCTACGCCATTTCTTTGTTCAGGATCTATCTCTTTGAAATAAAATGTCTTTTAGTTCCACTTCCCCCATTGGTCAATTACAGTTCTTAAGGGCTACTGTGTCATTGTGGATGGAGAATGCAACTTTGAATTACTGCAAAATAACGATGCTAAACTGCTCTTCTTTGAGGGGAAAAAAGAGTGCGGCTTAGATGTCTGAGGAGAGTTTGTGGCAAGAAAAGTATTTACAATGACTGTCTGATTGGAGAAACACTTAATGCTCTAATTATTTGTGTTTAACGTCTATGGATGCCACACCTCTGTGTTTTAAAACTCAAAGCTTATTCCTCAACAACTGCAAATGCCATTTTCATAAGGTGCATGAATAAAGCCCGGTGCATTTTTATTTTATTATTTTGTGTTTGTTGATGTGAAAGAGAAGGAACTACAATAAATGGAGCTTTTGTTGGACTATAAAAATAAGCAGTTTGCAAAGAGACAAATCCCAGTGCTTAATGTACTGTGTCTCAAGAACTGTGGCAGGACTGTGATCTAAATAGTGCAGGATTTCATGAAGATGTCTGGGAAGTGTTGTGACTTGCCGCACAAGAGTTACCACAAGAGTAAATATATAGTTTGAGATGGGTGAACAACACCAAATTAAAGAGCAAACTGAATTCGGGATCAGATGGCCAGCCCTGTCAAATCTTATAAACCAGTGGATAAATATGGCTACCTGATGTTTGTGCCCAGTGGTGTTTGTTGAATTTGAGAGCTTGGCACATATAGTAATTAGTCTGGTGACGGAGTGCATATTCCCTGTGTATCTCTACTCTTTGTGCAGATGTATTCCCTGTTTGACCTGGAGACATCGCCATTTCAGGTTGTGCATCTGAGCGGAGGGTTGGTATCGACAGCGGAGTAAAGGAAGGGGTCATGGATTAAAGACGCAGGGGCGAAGCTTCCCCACCAAACCACAAACACACCCCCAGCTGGTGTGGACCAAGCCAAGTGTGTGGGACAAAGGCGGAATAAACGAGCATTGTTCTTAGCTAGCTGCACACACGGTGGATGAGAGAGCCACTGGTGACTCAGGGGCAAGGGGCAGGTGGCCGACTACGGCAGGAGAAAACCGCCAGGCCTAGGAGGTACTGAACACTGTTAAGCCATGGCCCACTTCTTTAACACCAACCAAGCTGAGAGGCTCAAACAAAAAAACAACACAAAAAAAACAACAGCCACTTTAGTGAAAGACACAACTGGGTAGAATTAAGAATCTGTCGGCTGTCGCAGAATTTGACACAGTCAAGAAACTCGCATCATCTGAGGCATTTGAATCAACATTTTTAAGCAGAGAATGCAGATTGTATTTGTGAATTTGTGAATGCAAGTTACAGAGAACATCAAAAGCCGGTGGTCTGCGTGCGAACCTTCCTTGACTTGAATTATTAAATCTGTCGATGTCGCACACGCCAGCCACCCCGCGATTATAGTGTAAATTGACAAACTTTTTCAAAACTACAACGGAAGCCACAGAAAGCCGGTTGATACTTCAAGAATGAGCTTTGATACATCTCTGAGGAATACACTGTGCCTCAATAATGTGGTGACTGTCAGGAAGGAAGACAGGAAGAAAGAAAATATGCTAACTGGTTAAATCTATTTAAGATCCCAATGAGCTTTTTTCCTATTTTAAGATAAAAACCATCCTTGATAATGAGGAAAAAAAGGAGTTTGTGTTTTTTTTTTTTTTTAGGATGGTTTATTTAGAAAGTGATATTATGGTTTTTTTTCCTCCCTTCTGCACTGCTGAATTAAGAACTTCAGGAGGAACGCTGACGTTGTTTATTTTCATAGACCCCCTGTCTGTTTGTGTAAAAAAAAAACACCATCCAACCAACACACACGCATGCACACAACACACACAGACACACAGCCGTAGCGATGCACGAATTTTCTTCGGGAGCAGAGCAAGGAGAAGCGGCGCTCGATCTGTTGCCTGTACACCTCTCTCTCCCTCCCTGGCTCGCCTTTGATGTGCTCCCGAAAATGTCATCAGGCGTCAAGGAAAGAGGTTTTTTTTTTCGACCCCCCCCCCCACACCCCCCACCCCACCAAACACACACACAAACACACATATCCACCCACCTCGCATATGAGCAAGACAATTTGCTGTCGCTCACTCATCCTCACCACTATCTTGAACGCCCCCCCCACCCTCCCGACACCACCCCACTCCTTCCTAACCCAATCCAAAACAGAATGCGTACCAGTTTCTACTGCTATCTGGTAGCCGGCCTCCAGTCTCCGTGATGACCTTTCCAGCTTCTCTGTGTTGTCCAACAGATGCGCTCTCTGCAACAAATAGGGAGAGAGGGAGAGAGAGAAAAAAATAAAGCCAGAGAAACAAACACACATACACACACACACACACACAAAAAATTGATTGAGAGGGCTGGGACCCATTTCAAAGAAACACATCAACACTGTCACCTAAACAGACAGACCACATCCACAGCGACAACATAATACAGCCAGGTTGGCAATAACCTTCATGGATGACAATGTGTTATATGCTGATGGAATATCAAGCATATGCATGTTGAGGCTGACAATGTAAGAGGTGCTGCTGCCTCATCTTGGACATAAAAACAAGAACTACTTTGAGGTTTGTTGCCTCCTGGTATTGTTTCACAGCGCAGCCTTCTGCTGCACGTGCGAGAAAGTTAAGGCAGGGAGGTGGAGCGAATTAAGATAAAATAAAAATCTAATTTGAAGCTGTCCAGGTGACGGCTTCAAACTGAAGGAGAAATTCAAGTCAATCAACATTTACACCTTCAATTGTAGAGACTGATACAACATATAAAGTGTAAGATTTCTTGAATAATAATAATACTCCACTGGTGTCAGTAACGTAAATAAAAAGATCAATATACAGGCGTGAGATTTAATAACAATCCTAAACAAAACCATTAAACGTCTTTTCTGCTTCTTGTTTATCTACATTAGTGGACCAAAACAGTAATCCATGATGTATGAGTTACTGCATCCCCCCCTTGGTTTACGCACAGCTATCAACAATTGACAAGGCTGCCCATTGAAGGTATGGAGCTAAGAGAGCATATCAAGAGAGAAAAAAAAAACGTGTTCCATCAATAATTAAATAAGCAATTTGATCATTTTTTCAAAGTGGATGCTTGTGAGCATTAAGGTGTGCAGCTCAGGCTCTAATATTGTGTGTAAACATATCAATTGATAGCAGTTCCTTAGATGCCAGGAGAACCAGTGGTTTTGGTTTCTTCTCCACAGCTGAACAATTCATGTCTGACGAGCAAGGCGAGAAAAGATGTGATCTGCCAACAGATGGCCTTGAGTTCAAGCTTACAGTAGGGACTCTCAAACGTAGGAATCTACCATTATGTTGACATTTCATTATGTTCACGTATCCAATCCCTGCACCATGTATTAACGGATGTAAAAGGAACATGCAGTTCTATGGAAAGGGGGAAAGGCTAATGATTTTTTATTTGATCAGGCTTTTCAACGTTTTGAATTAGTCAGTTCTTATATTCAGATAAAAGGAGCCAATGCTACATTTACGTATATCAATCTACACCTGACAGTTATTAACCTTCAGTACAGTGTTTTATTTTCCTGAATTGGGTCAATTCTGAATGTTGCCTGTACAAAGAGTTTCCAGGATGAACCATAGTGAGTGATTAGTTGAGGTTAATAAAGTCTTGAATGCTTTCATATTTGGTTTTAACATAATTCTCTCCACTACCACCATCTAAACTAACAGCTACAGTTAGTCAGTTTGTCCTTGAGTGCTGAAAAATCTCTAGTTGGGAATGCCTCATAGGGCTGCATGATATGAAGAAAATAAATGATATGCGATAAAGATAAATATTGCGATAATGATATTACATGCAATAAATTACGATAAATAAATGCCATTCATCTTCTTTCAGTATACGATGGATAAATTAAATTGATAGATGTAGATGTATTAGTCCTTTATTAGGTCATCATGTACCTTGCGGCAATCGCTATAAATAGGACAACTATAATACCACTGGCAACAGCACCGAAAGCAAGCATTAACAGAGCACCTTACCAGATACTGCTAAAGTTCGACGAATTGTTTGTTGAATTAAAAAAACTGAAAGGAAATTATTTCTAACATTCTTTTATTGAACAGTGAACTGAAAACAAAAGGCACTACCTTAAAAAAAAGAATTATAGTTGCATCTAAAAGCGCAGTTTTCTACTGATATTCTCTTGTATGTCATAAAATCCTAATATGATGCAATATTGCAGTTATTTGCAGTGCGTTTACTGCACAAGTTGACATCGCAATGACAATTAAAAAAAGGCGATATACGCTAGGCTTGTGCCGATTTCCGGTTTAACCGGTTCGGTCCGGTTTAAAAGCTCCACCCAGTTTAATTCACATCAACCGGATAAACCGGAGGAGAAAAAAAAAATGCTTTTCACATCGGCAGCGTGTCAAAGGACTATATTCAACTTATCTTGCATTGTAACATGCATTATGGCAACTTAATAAGGTTTATGTTTGTTTATAAATGAAGTGTTTAGTTAGTCTCAGATGCTTCCTCCGCAGCTCCGCTCCGCTCAGCTGTCTGCTGCTGCTGCGAGAGATCAAATTTCATTTGGTATGCGGGGAGAAGTACGAGGGAGTCAGCAGTCATTCAATTTGATGCACTAGTAACCCGTTTCCACTGAAGAAGTTCCTGGTACTATTTGGGGGGCTGGAACTACTACAGGAACGTCCTCTCGCTCGGCCCTCTCAACCGCCGTGTCTCCACTGAGACGGCGCAATCGGAGGAAGGTTCCTTGTCCTTCTGCGTCTTCTTCTTCTTGTGTAACCTTGTGTGTATTGGCGGTTAATACAGCATTACTGACACCTAGTGGATTGGAAGCACATTACACCTATAATGGGCTTTTATTGAGAAAAATAGCTCAAATGCGACCCCCCAGTGGTAAATTTAGGTATATAATTCGATATCGGTTCGATTAGATATTTGGCTTTAAATGAAACCGGTTGGAAAATTTTCAAACTGGCACAAGTCTAATATACGCCCCCCAATAGTTACATTGATCTTTTACATTGTTTAAAGCCATACAATGCAAGGTTTTCTTAAAAAATGTATGGACTCATACAAAAGTAATCCCCCTCAATGATCACTTACTGCCGGTAAGTAAAGTCTGGACTTTATATAAGCGTAGCGACCAGATGCCAGACCGTAAGTGGTAGGCATTTCAAGAGGAAGCTACGAACACTGCAGAAACAGTGCTTCAAAATGGACGTATAGCGAACAAGAGTGAATCTAGAATCATTTTGCTGGCGATACTGTTTACAAACAGTCACCAAAAATTCCTGCATAGTATACCTTTAATTTATTGTACAAAAGAGGCTCCCTTACTATGACTGCTGCTTCAGTTGTGGTTGCAATAAACTATTCAAAAATGCCAAAATTCCACTTCACACACTTGTGTCTATGTTTTGGACGGCCATGTAAGGTGTTCTCCAAAAAGGATGGTGTTTAAGGTTGTTGCCAAAATGTTCGCATTAAGTTTGAGTCTGTGCTCCTGACCTTTTTATGTTTTAAACACGATTCCGAAGATCTAATAAACTATGTCTCCCATTAAAAGATTCTGGTGTGCTGTATCACAAGGGGGTTAATCATGAAAGCATCTGTTTGATCTTTCTTTGTTTCAGATAATGCCTGGATATTATATTGAAGTCGTTTTTTCAATGCAATTATTCTATTTCATCGTCGTGGTTGCTTCAAGGAGATTTTAAATAGTGACCAAATTGTTATTCTGCTGATTACAGCTAAGTTCCATTTGCCAATCACTTCGGTGGATTTAGACTACGTAGAGTTCCACATGTTGTATAAAAGACTTGTAGGACAGTCAATACCATCATGCAATCTATTTATTAGGTAGAGGTGTGGTGTAATCTCAGTAAAGTCTGTTGTTAATCTGTGGTTGTTCAGAGCAAAGTTTCAACCTCCTATCTAACATACAAACACAGCTTCAGACAACATATACAGATTCATATTGTCCAGTGTAGCGCCCTAGCTTTCATTAAATCCAAACTGAATTCAGAAGAGAGGATCTTAAAGAGCACACACGCAGAAGGCTTAAATGTTTACTCGAATGTTGTTGGTTTTGATGGCCTTTCTAATATGCTATGTTAAGAAACTGATCAGATGCAACATATCTGACACTCAAAAACAACCCGACGAATGACATCCGCCTCTCTGACAAGGGTTTATGCCCATCACATGAGCGAAGGGGACGGGGGGGAGAGAGAGTGAAATCTCTAGTTTTGGTTAGGCTGTCAAAATGTGTACCAGCTAATCACTCAGAGGAAATGAAAAATGTGGAAGAGAAAAAAAAAAAAAAAGTCAACGACACACTTTTCAAAGTTTGACAATAAGAGGGATGGGAAAAGAGCAGGGAGGAGAAAACTCCCTCTGAACTCTTTTCTTTCCCTCGCTTCCTTTTTCTTCGCGCCGCTGACAGATGTCATTTAAAATTGCAGAGATACTTTTCAATAGTTAAAGGGAGGGCAGGGGGAGGATGGAGGGATAGGAGAACGGGTGGGTGGATGGGTGGTAAAATGGGCTGACGGTGGAAGGAAAGCGACAAAGAGACGGTGTGTGGGACGGGATGCAAGGTGTGGTGTGCTTTTTGGTGAAGGGTGTGGTAGACGGAGGAGGGGGAGGGGGGGTTCGGGGAGGGGTTACATGGGTGTGGAAGTGGTAGTGGCACCGGCGGAGAGGGTGGCAGTGTGCTCGTGGGAGAAAATGGATACCAAGCTTGGGCTATAATGAGCCCCTATGGATCAGAGGGGACGTATTGACATGCAATGCTTAAGCTTATACACCTAGACCATGGCTGCAGTGCCTGTGTGTGCCTGGGAGCATGAGGCAGCCAGGGATACTGACAGAGTAGCGCACTCCCCGGGTTCTTCAAAGAGCTCAAGTGATTAGTATGTTATCATTACCATTCGAAACGTGATTTTCCTATTCCCTCTCGGCAAAGGTGACACGTCTCGGGGAGACGGCCGGCAGACTCACTGCGATGGAAAGCCACTTCAAAGCTTTCTCCTCCTGAATTTCTCTCTCTCTCTCTCTTCTCTCCCTCGTTCTGTCTTCTTTTAGGGCCGGGGGGAGGGGAGGGTGAGTGTGGGTGGGTGTGTGAGGTGGGGGGGTGCTGGGGGGGGTGTAGTGGTGGCAGTGGCGGTGTATATGTGTGTGTGATCATTAGAATAATGCGCCCCGAGTTTGACGGTGACAGAACCTGAAGGAAAGGGTGAGAGTTCAGCCACTAAGAATCCAGTAATGGCACACAGTGATGGCCCTAATAATGAAACAGCCCGGCGATGGACGCAAGATGATACTGCGGAAAATAATGAAAAGGAACGTGTACAATGAAAACTAAACATCCTACACGAGTAGGTAGTCACAGTCGAGGCTGATATAGAGATTATGTCTACAAACTTCATCGAAAATGAGGTGACTATTGCTCTCCAGAAAAGCAATTTTGGTCCAATATACAAATATCACACCACAAAAATGTGAATCGCAGTGTTCAACTGTGTTTTTATTCCGCAGTTAGCAAAAGCAAAAGCCAAGACATCCTTGTCAGCATTTTTGTCGAAGGAAATGCAAAGTGGCTGCCAGCCCCTACTGTGCTACAACGTCATGTATCAAGGCTTGACCCCTGTGGTTCTGATATAACCATCATGATATCCTCAGAGTAAGACACACATACACTAACACCTACTCCAGCTCATATACAGGCTTGCAATTAAAATCTGCTGTTAATCAACTTAAGAAAAGGAGTTTGTCAAATCATATCTGATCGTCTCATGGAGCTTTCAAGCAAAGGATTTAAATGCAATATATGATGATAAACATTGTGCATCTTTGAGTGCACCGGTGCACCCCACCGCCGCCACCACCACCACCATTTCTGCCTATGCATGTATGCCTTTTCATCTGACACCTACATTTTGAACAAAGATCTTCTTAGGAACCACGAAAAATGGTGTTTTTTTGTTGTGCTTTTTTGCGTCAAGAAACACTCTTCAGTTGTAAGTTATTAACAGGGAGCCCCAGAACAATGCAGCTGTAGCTCAAAAGAAATCTCTCCCCTCTTCTTTCGCTCTCCTGCCTTTTTTCAATATCAAACACAGGCGGTTACTATCACCATTTTCCAAAGTTCAGATGATTTCCTTATTATTTCAATAAGGGTGGGGGAGAGTCAAAGTGAATAATGATGACAGCTGTGATTCAGACTGACTGTGTGATCTTCTGTGCCGTTTGTTTGGGACTTGTAAGACGAGGAATTACAAGTGTCAAACAGCTGTGAATATGGGTGCTAAATATTTAAACATGTTTTTCAGCTGAAGAAAAAAAAAAGTATAGTTTTTTTTAAAAGCAAGGCTTAAGTGTGTATAAGCTGTGCCAGCCTTTGATTCAAATGCAGGAGGAGCAGAAGGGTAAAAGACTGCGATGGAGGAGTGCAATGGCGAAGAGGGCGCAGAATCAAGCCCGATTACACAGATCGGGCCATTCCAGGAGGGGTAGACAGGTGAGGTAACTCGAGGTGTCTTCTGACCCTCAGGCTAGGAGGAAATGCACAAAAAAGGTGGGAAGAAGAAGGGGAAACAAAAGTAGAGCTAAATAAAAGAAAAAAGCGTGATAACATGGCATCTGGGCCAGGTTGGCGCTCTAAATTATGGATAGGTGTGAATGGTGAGCCTTTGATAGGAACTGAATTACTCTGCCTCAGCAGAGGCCCTTTTGAACACAGTCTCACTCAAAGGCACATTTAACAACATACTGTAAGTACACCTGTAAATACAAGTCCAGTCATGCTTCAAAGGACAAGCAATATAGCATAACCTATAGAAACGGCAAACAACTAAATCGACTTATTGGAAATAAACCTCCTCTAAAACATGATCTTAATGAGTATTTATTGAAATATGTAGACTGAGTAAACTCTAAATATAAAGACTGTAAAGAGCATATGCTACATTGGACAAATATGACTAATATTGCTGGACAGCGCAGGAACAAAAACTTTAAAATCTAAAAGGCTGCACTTCTGCACCACCATCTAACTTAATAAACCACCTATTCTGACAACTAAATCCACACTAAGGCATTTTTCGACTGCTGATTTGAATTATCATGCATCCTACATCTGGTGTCTGGTGTAGAAGTTTTAAAAGAAGCACAACAAATAGATGAGTTGTCAGGGCAGTCCAATACTATATTTGTTACTATTAGCTTTTCTAACTGAAAGATTAAGTCAATTTAAAGTTAATCTGTATTTAATTATGAGCGAGGAAGCTCAATTAGAGGCTCTGTAGACTTACAGCTAATACAGATACTGCAATGACATAAAAGTTCAAGGAACCATGATTTTATTTCAACATCAGTGCCTTTGGTTTAACACCTCAAAGAGAGAAAACTGCCAACTGTTGCTAAGGGAACTGGATACAGGAAACTTTAACAAAAAGTTGCATGAATAGTAGAATAATCGTTAATGCAAATCAGGTTTCCCTGATAGGTGATTAAGTTCCCTTTTGGAGCTCGTTTTTAGTTGGCGGTCCTTGTTTGCACATTTGTCGTTGTAAATAAACTTCCTTTCAACTGGCTATTTGTTTGGCTGCCTTTTCCCTCTTTTGAATCCCTCTATTTCATAGTGTTACTCCCCCATCTCCTGGACCTCTGACTTAGCTAAGCAACAAGCCAAATATGATTCTTGTTTCTGCCGACCATGATTTGTCGCTAATTTTATCTGCCCAACAAAATAATATTTTAGGTGATGCATGCCCATATGATTAGAATATCAGTGATTTAGAGTCACTAGACATAGAAATAGAATGAAAGTAGAATAGACACTCCCATTCAAATCAATGTAGCAGAACGGTCAAGCGGCAGTCATTTTTATGTGTGCTGTTACCTACGCAACTGTAATAGGTTTTGCGGTAATGACAAAACAAGCAGTGGAGCGATATATATTCAAATAAGTAGTGCCATACTTTTGAAATAATACTGTAACTCTTATTTCCATGTTTCTTTTGTTGCCCTTGATTGCAAGTTAGATGACGCATAAACTGAAACTGTAGCTGCTTCAGATGAACGACTGAGTGCTGTGGCTCAATGGAAGGTTAAAAGCAGAGATCTGACGAATAAACAGCGTTCAGATCAGCATCTTTTCGCATCTAACTTGGTGAATGAAGGTTTTATTTCAAACCAAATCAGAGTTGGTAAATGTTGGGACAGTGGACTCACTAACTAGATGACAACCCTTACTAATATGGTACTGGTACGTTTTATTTTGTTCCTGTAAAGTCTGAATGAAGTGTGTTTCTCAATGAGTTAACAAGGCAGTTAAGCTTACGTTAGTCTTATGATGTGTCTCAAATCACATACTTCCGTTAGTAAAGTTCCATGTAGTATACTATGTGCTCTATGTACTCACTGGGGTAGTGCGTGAATTTGAACAGGGTAGCGTTGTCTCAAACCAAATACAGCCATTGTGCACTCACCAGAAATGGCGACCACAAATTAGCTAGTTAGCAAACTAGCATTAGCATTTGCGTTATCATTCGCAGTAGCAAATCATTACAGACTGCTAAATTAAGCCAATAAACATACTGCTGGCTTATACCCGACAACAGTATAGTGGTGCTGAGTGCAAAAAACACATGCATTTGTGCAAGGCAGCAACGCTCACGGTCACACCGTCCTCTGCCGCTATTTCCAGTTTGAAAAGTGGTCCCTGCCCTTCCTCTACGTAGCCAAGATGGCGACCATTGAGGGCTAGAAGTGTCCACAGTTCCACACTCAACTTCTTGACTGTTTTGAGTGCACCATCCGGGTACCTATAGTGCACTGCATTTTTCCACATACGCACTTATGCACTCAAAATATTAAGTGTAAGTACAGAAGCACGCGATTTGAGACACAGCATAAGTTCGTGAAAGAGAGAAACTTAAATCAGTGTGCGGTGTATTTTTTTGTTTAACAGGTAAAATAAGTGAAGGAAAAGGCCAACACAGAGTTCTCAAACTAGAGTGTGACACACTTTATAGCTCCACTGGCGTGTGTTGTCACCGTAACAGCTAACAACAATTTTGTTTTGTATGAGTCAAAAGACGACAACAAACAGTTCAATGTCCTTTATAGTCATTCTCTTTGTATTGTTGCTGAGCACCAACACTTGAGTTGACGCTTAAAGACTTAAACATTTTCATTACATTGCACACTGTGTATAGTCCCTTACATTTCACATTATGGAATATGAACAATGAAAAACATGTAACGAATAAATAGTCACGCATGGAGCTCGGTAACCTTTGGCGATGGTGGTGATGGTAATGCAGTGGTGAATGACAAAACAACGACAAGTCTTTTAACACGTATCATATCATTAATGGTAACCTCAATCCAATTTATCACCAAAGTCAGCAACTGATGTGGCCCAATCCAGAAAAGTTGAGGGACATTAAAACAAGCTGTAAATCCCTTTTGGAACTGAGATGTTGATCAGTGTTTGGCCCAATAATCTACTCAAAGCCTTTATTGCCTAATGTTTGTCTTCAAAAAGGAGTATGAGAAATAATATTTTTTCTTTATGATATTTAAGGTAACTGGAGAGACTGGCTTTTGGTGAATTCGTTATCTTGGCTTGGCTTGCAAGCTGTTTAACAAGACATGCAAAAAAGAAAAGAAAAAAAAGTGTCCAAATGAGCCGATTTTAATTTTCTACAGGAGAGAGGAAGGCAAATTGAAATTTCAATGGGAAAGCAGAATTGAAACTGTCGGAGCAGAGAAGCACTTACCTCTTCACGTAACTTTATCAACTGCATCGTGAGAGCAAAAAAGGGAGAAGAGAGAAAAGATGGAGAGAGTGAAGGAGAGATAAAAAAGCAAGCAGAAAACATGGCAGGAGGAAGATCAGTCATGTGGCTCGGTACAGAATTAACCTTGACGATTTATCTGCGTGCATGTTTAGCATTTGGAAATCACGAGACAAACACATTAAACGGAGCTAAACACGCCGCTCTGGCTGACTTTTTTTGAACAAACAAAGATCAAGTCCTGGCGCTGTCACATTAAACAAAGAGAGGGAATGGATCGCTCCACTCGCAATATCAACTAACATTATCAAGGAAGTCACATCACAGAAGTCAATATAGCAAGAGAAAAGGGGAAAAATTTGAGTAAAATATAGTGTGTGGTTTAAAATGTGGAGGAAACATATTTTGTATCTGTCATTTTGCTGAATTATCCAGAAAAGGATAAAAAGAGATGTGTGCCCTTTGGAACCGAGTCGGAGAAATGCTGAGCCACGCCATTTGTAGCGCTGTTTATCAATGCTGATATGCTGTCAATATTTCATGTAGCTTATGAATCTCTGGTAAAAGGTGCATGCTGTTCAGATTATGTAGGTGGGAAAGCCATGTGAGGCTACCAGTGCATATACATACAGTGCAGCTTATTATTGGGACAGCCACAGATCATGAAAAATGAATCTTAGCATAGCTATACATTTTTGATGAAAGAGAATGGCAAAGTTATAGTGAAGTAAATAAGAAATGCTATTCCTATTCCCTGTCCTGGAAAACCTTGCATCTCTGATAATGAATCAGACATTTGAGGGAGGGAAATAATCCCATTTGCCATTAATTATGCCTAATCACAATTTAAAAGGTTGCTTCCCTGGCCTGTTCTTAAGTGAGGGGCTGTGGAGAAGGAAAGAGAAGGCTGGGGCTTATCGTGGGAATGCAACACGGTTGGCAGGAAAAAAAGAGGAGGGGGGGGGCAAATTTCTAGATCTGCAAACCTTTTAGAGGTGATTTTTTTTTTTTTTTTTTAAATTCACATTTCTTGGCCAACATTAAAGGTTACTAGATCTAACGGGGAGGCTCAGGGTCACTTTCACTTGTGCTGTTTATTCTGAATTTTGTGAGCCTGGAATAATTTTGCACAATATAAAAGCAGAGTTTTTAGATCTTGAATCACAAACTTGATTGCTAACTTTAAGGTGAAAAGAAAAAGCAAAGTAGAAGGTCAGAAAACTGCATCTTTTGTTGAAGTAATTCAAAACAAAGTGAAGCATCAGCTCACTCTACCAGCTCCTATGACCAGAATAAATCAAAGAAAATACGCTTAACATTTGCACCTATTATACTGAAATCCTAAAATACTGTACTGCTCACATCTGTCTCCTCTATTTTTATTACACCACTAGTAAACACACTCGAAGAAATGCGTCGTGTGGTAATGTATACTATATAAAACACAAACAAAAATATCAACCACTTCACACATTACAATCTTTGTCACAGCACTCCCCCTGTAATTTTAGAAGCTCCTCAAAAATAGTCCTTGCATCATTTTTGTTTTTTCCACCAATCAAAAAATACCTTTCACTCCAATATTACAACTATAAAAAAATATTGTCGATATGTGTAATGTGGGAAGTAAACAAGTATAATTGCATGTTTTTCTAAAGAGCTCCTTCCCTTGAAAACGTCGGCGGCAACAAGACGCACTTAAGAGTGGAAACTGTCTTTTCTAACTCGAGCAACAACTCCCCACTAAGAATGCATTATTGAAGAGGCCAAAGTTTAAAACTACACTGTGGATGTGCTTATTTGGGGGCTTGAAAAAACCCCAGCAGATCCTGCGATCCCTCACCCCAGCTCAGCCATCAGTCAATGGGTACCAAACAAAACTTGTTCTAGCTCATTTGTGCCGCCTGACTGATTGCAAGTCCTTGTGGAGGATTTGTTAAAACTATACGAGGGGCATGTTGAGCTGTGTTTCTTCCTGTTTAGCTTTATTTTTCTTTGGCATCCGTTCTTTAGTACGGCCAATGACGCTCGCGTTGCTCAAGAGATATAGAGCAGTAAATACGGAATATTGTAAATGTTATAATTACTCCTGCATGAGCGCCTTGCCTTGTGTTTTTGTGATGCCAGCCAGTATTCAAAATTGCACTGCTGCAATTTTTCTGTTATGATAATCAGCAATTTTTTTATTTTTTTTTTCAAACAAAAGATTTTTTTTATCCAATACGGAATTCGATACAAGTGGTAATCTGCTTCCTTTGTAGCCTGTAAAATCTGGTCCATGCCGGCTCAAACCAGCACAATCTCTTGTGGCCAAGCCTTCTGCTGTGACTGAAATCGAAACTATTCCGTATAGTGTTCGTGTGTGAAAAATGTGTGTGCATTTGCTGCTTTGTGTGTGGCGTCTCTGCGTGTGTGTGTGTGTGGTGTCTGTGTGTGTGTGTGTGTGTGTGTGTGTGTGTGTGTGCGCGCACACACATTTGTGCGTGTGTTGCATGCAGAGGAAACAGAAAGAAGAAATGTGCAATGGTAGCCTACCACATTATTAAAAAAAAAAAAAAAAAAACGAGTGATAGTGCCAATTCAGTCTCTGTCCGCATACAGATAACGAATAAATGCCGAACTCTATTAAATCGTCCTTTAGCCATTATCGCAGGGCCAATACGCCATTTTCAGAACTTATGACGGTTCCCTATTTACTTAGCTATAAATCCTTGCCATGTAACCAACAGATTTGTGACTGGTAATGATCTGCTCAGCCAGGGCTATATGAAATGATCCTGACCTCTTTCAGATCGTCAGGAATTAAATTGACCGACTTGCCCCGGCCCCCACCATCTTTTCCCCTCTCCTATCACCGCCGTCTCGTTAGATAAAAAACCCTGAAGTTCCGAGTACTCCACTCACAGCAAGACCAAGACAAGTATTATCTCCACAAGTTTTAAAATGAAAATGAGGTAAATACGGCACCTGGGAGTAAAAAGGGAAAATGTATATCATGTATTTACTTTGCTTTTGCCCCCAGTGTGAACTCTCTCTGAGGCTTTGTGTGTGTGTGTTTTACATATACTGTATAATTACAATTATTAAAGTTTCACTTCAGACATTATTATTGCTAATTATTACTGTGTTTTGTCCTATTTAATAATTGATGGTGTATGTTTTAAACATATTAAGGTTTAGAGTCTTTGATATCTTTTTGCAAAAAAAAAAGAAACTGGGAAAATAAGATAAAAGGAAGACAATAGCTTACAATAGCTTATATTTTAAGGGCATAATGTTTGGCCTAAATTCCCCAAAATGATTATGTTTCAATGTTAATATATGTTAAACATTTTCACATTAATTTCATTTGATTATAATTATTTTGTATTTAGCAATTTGCATTATTTTATTGATGTGTGAAGTGAGGATTGTAAGAATGAAGCTGTGGATATGTCCATAGATTTAAATGTCACATTCTGCTAACTCTAATTTTCCTGACATGTCTGCATGCATGGATCACAAAAACATTTTATATTTCTTATTTATATTGAATTTTTTATAATTTAGCAATACAGTAATTTGATATAAAACAATATACAATTAATTTGATAATTATTGTCAAGAATTACAGTTTTTCAATGAAAAATACAACAATAAAATAGTGATTCCCCAAATTTTAAATATAGATTCAACATAATTTTTCCATACTATTGATTCTATACTGATATATTTTTTTCAATAATTTTCTGCAAATTCTACATTAATAAATATTTCTTTCAAATATTTTCGGATGCATTTTTAATGAAAGGGAAATAAGATTTGAAATGAAATGTGATTTTTTTTTTCCTCCAGCTTTTCCTTGACAGGATTTTGATAGAACTCCTCAGTGTCTCAAACGTGACATTTCTGACAGCAAATCTCCTTCCAACTTCTGCAGAAAATGTCAGAGTCACTTTTGTGTCTCGCTAATTTGCAGAGAATATGCATTTCAATTACACATCTTGGTTCTTGATACATATGTTTCTAAGATGTGTGGTTCATGGGTCATCATTGAAATGGTAATAGGGAAACGTTCAAAAAAAAAAAAGCAGACAACTTTATTTAGCTTTGCTTAGCTGTGAATCGTCTAAATATACTCATATAAAGCACTGAGGGACTAAATGTGCAAATATGCATTTGAGTATTCATCTTTGTCTTTTTTTTCTTTCTTTTTTTGATTGTGCAAATGCAAAGTATTTATTTGCATGCGAGCGAGTGTGTGTAATTGTGTGTGTCTTGAGACGCAATAACCCCTGCAAGTTGACAGCCGATTGTAAAGGTAATATATAATTAGTCAAAAGACGTTTGGTCATAGTTGAGAGTGGCTGCGTATGAGTGGCAGCTGTGCAGGTGAGCAATAGGTAAGTGCGTCTTAAATGTTATAACGCTGCTCGCTGAATCCGTTGATGTATCACTGTTTTTGATGCAGCTCTACATTTATTCAAAACAACTTAAGTTTAAAAGAACATGTGGCATATTTTGGGCAATTAAGATCACAATTCAAGATAATTGTTTTTCTTCTACGTTGCCACTTTCACAACTGCTGTGAATGGATCTTTTGTAGACATTGCAGACAATGAATAAGAATTGCTCATGTGGTCTTTATCTGTTGTTTATATCCCTCGAATTCAACAGGCTGAAGTGATATTCAAACAAAACGTCAGTCATCGTCCTTTAATAAACAATAAACCAATTGTGAATATGTTGATAGATAATAGATCAAAACCGTAAAGAAGTCAAATAGAATTTGAGAGTTTTGATTAAGAGCTGATATTAAATTATAAATAAAAACATTTAAAGGGCTAAAGGATAATTTGTATTGAGTGCTCCACCAAAATATTTCAATGATTTTTTTCTAATATCAGCTGTCAACAAAATGAGAAGCTGCTTTCATATTAATTTTGAGTATCTGCATTGTGCAGGTTCACCACCCTTAGAGTTTAAAGAAAGACTGCAAACCAAGATTTGGCAGTTCTGCGTGCGCATGTATGTCTGCATATGTGTGCGGACCTCAGTGGAGGATGGAGGATCTATTATTGGCCTAAGTCCACACCCGGCTGGAGAACAGCTGTGGGACGGTTGGAGTGGGGAGGCCGGGTTTTTGGATTGAAATGTGTGTTGGGTTGTGTGTATGTGTTTAGGTGTGCGTGTGTGTGTGTGTGTTGTGTCGATCACAATCTGGCTTTGGGCAGACACTGGTCCCATGCCCTGAGCCCACTCACTGGCAGCCCAGCTTTGCATTAAACAGTGTTCCTTCCGCATGACTTGGTGACAATACCGCGGTTTCAGCTCTTGATGGCCCCTACGAGGGGCCCACCTCCTCACCCTTGGGGCCAGTCAGCCACCCACACTGGTGTCGCTCGGGCCCCCTGATTAGCACCTCACCTGGTTCTCTGAGGAGCTGGCGTCATCCCCCAGGAGCTCGTTGCGCACCTCATCACTGTAGGCAATACGTGACCTTTTCTGCAGGGGGAGGAGGATGAGGAAGAGGGACAAAAAGAAGGGAAGAGAAGGGGGAAACAGGGGAGAACAAAAAGAGAAAACAAGTGGGGAAATATGGCTTAGTACTGTTGTTGATGCAAAAACACAACAGGCATTCCTTAAGCACGAGAGCCCCCTAATGGAACTTGGTGACAAACTGAGTCATACACATGCAGGTTGTGTGAACGAGTGTGAGTCTGAGTGTGTACCCCCCTACAACACATGTACTGAAAACAAGCACGTCTGGGTTTGTGCCCATGCCTCCCTTCCAAGGTGATCTACTGTACCTAGTGCACTTGTGCCAAAGAAGTGATGGCAAAGAGCCCCCCCACCTTGCCCACTTAAACAAATATAAGTTGAGGGATAAAAAACCTCATCTTGTGTGCATGGAGAGATTGTGGAACAGGGGGACAGGGGAGAGGGCCAGGGAGATGTATTATGAGGAAGTATCACTTGTCAGCGCTAAATCTTTTCTGGGGGCTGTCACCGCTGTCATCCCAGTGCAGTGGCAGGCTCTGTGATAACACCAATGCTGAGACTCAGACAGGGAATAATTCATCACCCATTGGCGGCCCATCGGATTTGGGGTTGCCTCTCTCTAACACGCACACACACACACACAAACCCTCTCTCACTCTCTCTCTTTCTCTGTCTCCAGATAGAGCTAGAATAAGAGGGAATGCCATGTCCAAAAAGAAAAAAAAAAGAAACCCAAAAAGACAAACACTCAGACACACACATTTCATACACACTTCAGAGTGTGCCACCTCCGATTGTCGAAGAGTGGGCTGCCGTTGTACCGCTTGTTTACAGACGCCCGACCCATGGAAAAACAGCCTCTTGGCATGCCCTCTAAACTAAATACACACCAGCAGCAGACACAGAAAGTGTTTACTAAGCCTCCTTCGCTTTCTCTCCCTGCCTTGACAGGGTTTCTAGGTGGGCTGCAGGAGGTGGGCAAAATCAAAGACAAACACCAGCATAGGAATGAAAATATCACTTTTTCTCAACACGAATTCTTTCTATTGTCTATATTTACTTAGTTCTCGACTCTAAATAAATAAAACAAAGTAAGGGAATCAGTGAGGGAACACCAATTACCTGGTGGGGACATTTTTTGTTCCTCAAATACAGTATCCTTTCCCCACTATCTTTCTATTATCAGTAAAAGTTTGAAGAAGCTATTGCACAAAGTACTTTGATGCTACCCTCCGTAAGAGAAGCACAAATCAAACTTGAAAAAGCCAATTCTAACCTCACGAGTGATGATATCAAGTTCCTTGATTGAAATAACTTTGGAACCAATCACAACCCAGCTAGTTGATTTTTTTTTTGTTATTTGTCTCTCCTCATAATCTGGAGCACTGAGTGGAAAGTCATGGCTGATGTGATTTGGCTGTTATTATCGTGATGGTGAGGGCCACGGTTCTCTGGAGTAATTACTGACTAGACTGAGGGCCTGATTGACCCGGACCGCAAAACCCATTAGATAAAGAGCGCACCCAAACAATACTCAACCACGGGGACCTAAGCTAACCACAGAACGCCCACTGTGGGGAAAAGAGAAGATCGGCAGCACGGACTCAAATAAAACACAACATTGCCCCCACCTACCCCCCAAACACACATTACACAGGAGCAGTGTGTCAAAATGTGCTTTAACATGTTTTTGCTATTGCTTTGCGATTGTGCCGTAAAACACTTAAAGTTCAATTATTAACTCTTAAGTTTGTGATAACTGTTGCAACACTCAATCACAGCAAATTTCAAAAGATCTAGAAAAAGTAGGTACATTAAAAGACATGCAATCCATAAATTTATCATACTTGATTTTTTTTTAAATCAGGTCATTTTGCTTCCTCGACACTTTTGACTTAAAGCAATAACATGAATATCACACTTGTGTATCGTTTCTCCTGAAACATCCTCTTTGTTCAAATGTCTGTATAAAATGTATATTTACATATAAAGTGGTCATATTTTGTCTCTTTAAAATTAGATAATCTAAAAATGTGTGTCTACAGGTATCAGAAACTTTAATGCCTTTTAAGGGCTTTTGTAAGATAATTTTTACACAAAATTTATTTAAGCACTTATTTAAGCACTGCAGGTGATTATAAAGGTAAGAAGTACATATGTGTAAAGTAAAAGACAGTGTTAGCTCCAGTGGTGGGTGTCAAGATTTGAACAATAGATATGTGAACTTTGACCAGAAAAGCTGGACTCATGTTGACCAAAAAAAAACATTAAACGATGGATAAATTAAATTAGATATGACAATTAAGACTATTTAATGACTTTTAAGGCTGAATTTAAGACTTTTTAAGAACCCGCAGGCACCCTAAATGTAACTTACTTTTATGCTTATTTTAATTTCAAGTCTACTGTCAGTATTTTTAAGCCCCATCCTCTGTGCAGGGGTAAATAAGTGGTCACTGTGCTGCTGTCAGGACATGAGAAAGACTCAGATTTGAGTGAAAACAGAAAGACAATAAGCATCAATTTGAAAACAGCAATATACATTCGTACACAAGGTACACACACACACACACACACACACACACACACATATTTGTTGCCAGGAAAAAACACCCACATATTCCATTTAAGTCGAGTTTCATCTTAAAGAGCTGCAGTGCAACTTAGGGGGAAAGACGACTTCACCAGTAATTGAGACGAGGAAGCCTGGGAGAAGCATTGATTTGAATGTTAAGGCTTACGTCGCCTTCAAACCATATGCAGAGATTTTTTGGTATTTCTAAATAGCTGTCTGTTACAGATGAATGTATGAAGCGTTTCTGCAATGAGAACAGTGTAGATAACAAAGGGAAGTATAAAGAATGGAAAATGTCATTGAAATGAAAGTGTGCCGCTACTTCCCCTGTACCTACAGTATACACTCCGGTTTTTGGATTCCCCCTCAGGAAAACAACAGATTCCTGAGTGATTACTGCCTTCCCATTTGATGTGAAACATAAACAGCTGTGCAATATTGACTGCTTAATACAGGAGCAGATTTTGATTATAAGTTAGGGGTGATAAGCAAAAAAAAAAAATTGCTAAGTGACAATAGGATGACTGAGGTCAGGAAAGCAGATATCAGATACCTGTAATAAAGAATCTTCTATTCTATAAAGAAAATGCATTGAAACTCTCTCATTCTAGCTACAGTATGTAAAGACTGAGCTCCACATCTTAAGACGAAACCAGCTAATCAGGCTTTGTAATCTAAAAAAGAATGAGCGCTTTTAGAAGATACCTTATTGCTCAGAAAAGAGAAAAAAAAGGAGCTTTTTTTAATCCTTTTGAAAGGTCTGTCTTTTGTCACTTTTTTAATCTTGGGTGAGAATTTGCTTCTATTCCCGGAAGCACACAAGAAAAGTACAAAGGTACATCTTAACTTTATGCAAAGTGGCCTGCCTTTAAAACTCTACACATCCCGTCAAATGCAGCGATGGAGGTGCTGGTGTCCTGTCAAAAACACACGTTTTACCTCTGTTGACATGGATAGCAGACGGAGGAAAAAAACACTACTCTTCTTTACCCATCAAAATGTAATTACATATGCATGCATAACAATTCATATCAGATATGCTAATCAGTTTGGCATAATCCTCTGAGCAGCAAATGATATTTATTTAATTATAGCAAATATATGGATCCCTCCTTTGTGTGCGATTTCTTTCTAGTATATGGGCATGCATGGGGGATATAAATTAACATGATGATTTTTAAGTTCCCCCATCGACCACAAAGAAGAAAGCAAATCTTGAAAAACATCTGTTTCCAGAAAACGTATTGATGATTGCAAAACAATGACCTTTTATAATTTCAAGCAGTCAACAATCTTTGTAATGTAAGAGAAAAGTTCCCTATCTGCAGAAAAAAAATAAATCCAATAATTAAAATCAAATACAACGAGATTTATATACACATTTCAGTGCCCTCCAACTCTCCTCCTTGCTTTTTGCCCAGTGCAACGAGTGACACAAGGACAAGCGCAAATAATTGTGGCGCCTGGAAAGCTGAAAAATGTAAACAGTTCATTAGATGGGAAATAAAAGGCGTAAAAATACCCAGGGGCAGAGTGTAATGAGGGGCCCTGAAGTTCCTCTGCAGACGCTTTTTCCCTCCACTTTCCCGAGCTTTTCCTTTTCGCCCTGCACACACGGCTGGTGGCATAGCATGAAGAGTAATTAACCATATTCAATTTACGATACTATGTTCCATTACAGGCTTTTTCACCAGTAGGAGAGCGGCCGGGCATTTCCAAATTTAGACCCAATAACACTTATGTCCAGCTCCTCGTGCTGGTCTGAAACTGGCATTCAACCTTTTATTTTCCTCACAGTTAGAGCTGCTCTGTGAATGTGGAAACGTATCAAAACCACCATTTTAAAAATAACTTTCAGGTGGGCATAAAATGCGCACAAATACACAACTTAACTTTTTTTCCCCCTTGAGTTTAATGTCCTTAAATGTCTTGTAAAATCTGACAAACACAAAATAAAGTGAGGTAATAAAATGTCTTTATGTTGATAAGAATGTGTGCTAAACTCAAAGGTTATTCATATCACTTCCTTTCCTCCCCCTGCTGTGATATTTTCCCAGGTGATGTGTGGACCAGTACCAGCAGGTCCCACTCTGGTTTCCCTCCCACAAGTGGGGGCAGAGGTGGACCGATGCGGCATGGCGTTAAAAGGAAGCTGAGACCTTTAAGCAGGCACAAGTATCACAACAGCATCTTAAATAATGCATCCCTGCTTGGCAGGGGTTTAACACACACACACACACACGGCACAAAGGAAAACACACACACACACAAATTGTTGTCTAGTGTCTTTCCTTACTCCTTTAACACAAACAAATTGGGAGAGGTTGTTCAATTAAGTAAGTGCTCCTTTTTAATGCATTTGATATATTATCAGACAAAGGCGAGTAGCTGCAATTGGGATTGTCACAGGAGGGTGTCATTTGTGCCTTTGTTTTATTGCGGTCTTTGGTGCCATCGAATCCTCCACTTCTGACTGCGCGTGTGTGTGTGTTTGTGTGAGTGTGCACACGCGTGCACTAGAGCCACTGTATGAACGACGGAGGCTTCTGCAAGCCTTTGCATCCCGGGGAAACCTCCTTTAGAGAACGTACGCGCGCGACATATGTGAACGGTAGCCCGGTGTGTGTTCTTTCCCCTAATAGAAGTGCAGCAGTGGTAGAGAAGCCGGAGCCTTAGATAACAGCATGGGGCCTCTCATTAGCTCACAGGTTGGTGCTTTGGTGGCTTCCACGCACACGGCATTGTGTTCCACTTCCATGGAGAACCTGAAGGAGTCTCAGGGAAGCTGTTGTCGAAAACACAAATAAAGGTGAATGATCAACCGAGGGGAGGTAATAAATGAGCCTGCGACATATCTAAACAGGTATGAGGTGAGGAGACGGTTTTGAGGGTGACGGAGAGTGTCGGCTTCAAAAAGATCGCTAAAAACGGTCAGAGACAACTGTGGAAAAAAAACTTCTCTTATTAGTTCAGTTCAATAAAAAATGTAAATTCCTACTTTCACATTTCATCACTGAACCTATGAAATTCTTTTATATTACACCGCAAGTAAACAGGATTTTATCTCTGGGGGGAAATACCTAGCCGTTTGCTGGTGAAAGAGTACACTATTCTGATAGAGGCCTTTCATGCTTGTACCTCTGTGATACCGGTGGTGTATTTCCCTGTCAAAGTCATTTCTATTGCTAAGTACAGCCGAGATCAGTCAATAAGCCTAACGACTGTACCCACAAAGCGAGAGGCCGAGAGGCGGCAAGAGAAGAGAGGAGGGTGGGGGGGGGTTGCAAGTGAACTCCAAACAAAAGAGCAAATTCGAGGAGGGCTTTGATTGAAGAAGCGCCATATACTTTTTGAAGGCCGAGGGATCATCTCTCAATGGTTATTTCTTTAAGGCATGAGGGCCCGATTAAACCCAATATTAAAATATGGAGGCGCTTCTAATGAAAAATCAAAGGCCCTGTTTCCCCTCCCACACCCCCGTCCTTCCATCTCCCTTTCCCTCCTTCTCTCGTCTTCTGTCAGGTTTTCTCCCTTAGCCCAAGGAGGGGACAGAAAGAAAGACGGAAAGAAAGAGTGAAAAGAAAGAAGGGAGCAAGAGAGGGAAAGAGAGAAAAATGGGGAAAGAGGGAGGGTTATAGAGATGAGGGACCGAGGTGCTGGTGGTGCAAAACAGAGACAGACAGCATTGGTTGGAGGAGTAAATCAATAGAGCAGAGCCGTCGGGGAGGCGGGCAGCCAGGGCAAGGAGAGAGGAGAGGAGAGGGGGAACCAGCACAGGGGCTCGGGCTCCGATCACAACGCTGGCTTCTGGCGTGCAGTGGGGAATAAAGTGGGCCTCCCCGGGTCAGCACCAGAGAAAAAGGTGAGATTAGAGGAAAGTGGAGGAGGGATTTTCACAGAGTGAAGGTGGGAGGGGTGGGAGAGGTGGGTGTTGGAGGATGACGAGGAGAGAGAAAGTGTGTGTGGAGGAGGAGGGGGGGTGTTAGGAGATGTGCAATGCAGGATACCTGGCAAGCCAGGGACCAACCGGCCCATTAGCCTGTGGCTACCTACATATGGTTCACTGAACCCTCTGCTGAGAAGAGCTCCTCTCCTATCAGTCTTCCCATCTTTTTTAAAGAAAGAAATACCTTCACTTTTAACCCTTTCTCTGCTTTGGAAAGAGGTTCACTCCTGACCTCGATTTATGATTCATTTTTGTTTGATGTCTATTCTTGGAGTGTTATCTAAAATTGAAAAATGTAATAAAAAAAAAATAAAAAAAACCTAGACACAAAGGGAGAGGAGTCGGGCCTGCTGAGCATGTGCGTGTGCACGTCCGTCAGTGGACACGCACAGAAGACTATCTCCTTCACTGCTTTGCCTTTTCTTGTAATGTGACCATTGTTGGTGCTGAATAGCTGGCTTATTAGCATAAGAATACAGCAGCACATATAGGGACTTAGCCAGATCATTATCTCTATATATTTATGTATACTTTGTTATTTCAGTAGCCAGAGCACATTCAAATGCTGATGAGGCCAGTAAGGCCCCCTTCCAAAGCCCTTCCAACATGTGCCCTCCTGAACTTCCCAATACACTTACCAGTTTCCTGGGAGTCTGCAGGTTTTGTACTGGAATTTACAACAGCAGTTCAAAAAAAAAATTATGAGAAATAGCCAAGTGAGGGCTACAGAGGAGACATGCTTACACCTCTTAAGCAGATTTAATAAACTAAAGTATACAGAGAAGAACATGTTTAACCCAGGATAAATAGTCGAGTTGAATAATTCACTAAAACAATCATCTGCGGTCCATTCTTCAAAAGAAAAAAAGTGGCAGAAAATATAAAAAGGACCACTGCAAAGCAAAACTACATAAATAACATTAATTTAATGAGCTATGTTATAATTTGATTGTTTTTTTGTTTTTTTTAATGGGCAACAGATTTTTTTTCTTCCTACTGGGAATATTTGGCCATTTGATACGAGCACTTAAAGCAGAGAATGTGTTGTGTGAAACAGATCATTTCTGAAATAAAAATGTACAAAGGCAGAAACGTACAAAAAGTTTGACAACGAAGAACAAACAAGAGCCCTATGGTAATGATGGGAACAAAACTAAAGAGTTTAGTCTCACTGCAGGAGCAGGCTGATGCTCTAATGGTGGCCAACCTCTGGGATAATTGAAAAAGAAACCCTAATTCATCTTCCACAATGTAATTCTGATCAAGGCCACAGCCAGATTCCACTGCAGGCTTCAAAAAACACCAGAGAAAAGGCAAAATTGTTGGTCGCTGAGAGCAAAAAAACCCACTTTCCCTTTCTTTCTGGCACGCTCCCTCATTAGAAACACTTAGGATGAGAGGAAGAAACTAAGTTTAATTGTGTGTCTGCGTGTGTGTGTGTGAAGGGGGTGCAAGCAGGGGTTAAAACATTTGTAAACATGGAGCTTTAACTATAAAGAAAACGCCAGGAAAGATGCAATGTAAAGAGTTCTTCCTCTATTTACCCCGTTCCTCACTCTTGCCTGCTCTGAGGCTTACTTATTAAAAAGCAAATGCCACTGCCTAAAATACAGAGGAAAAACACAGACCCAATGATTCATAATATATTTCATAAATACTTCATGAATCCCTTCACCATACTTAAGCCAGTCTGGCAAAAAAAAGAAAACAGTGTCACCTATTCTAGTACCCGCTTGTCAGCACATCACTGGGGAGTGGGTGTCACATGTCACTTCTGGTTTACACTACTGCGTGGGACAGGCTCGGTGCAAGGAAATCGGGGGTAGGACAGAAAGAAGAACAGAAGGAAAAGTGAAGGGGAGGTGGAAAGGGGAGTAAAAAAGAGGGAGGGGGGAGGGAGGAAGGGGGTGTTATCATATCATCGCCCCATGTCTTTATATTTTCCCCCTTATTATCTTTGGCCCCCACTCACTCCAGTCACTCAATCACACAAGCCCCGAGGACAGCGAGGGGACCTGGGAGGGCCTTCGCTTCATGGCAGACTCAGCCAGACAAGCGTCTGAAAGCTATACTGATCGCTGTCAGTGTGTGTGGAACTACGGCGACTTTGGAGGGGCCAGGAGAGATAAGCGAGAGAGGAAACGATCGCGTGGAAGGATAACGGCCGAATTTGCACACTGCCAAACAAAAAACCTGTGCTCCAGGCATAATGCAGATACACCCGTCCATACAGACAAGTGTTAACATAAAGAGATGGAGAGGGAGTCGGGGGTGATCTGCTTACAAATTACAGGCTATGGGATTTCTGCAAGTCGACTACTGACAAGAACTCATCTTGTTAATGACCACAAAACTCATAATAAGGATGACAGTAAAGCAAATGTCCCCAAAATGTATTCCCACTTCTCTGCCTGTCACACTTATCTCAACGCTTGTGATATTCATAAGAAATGGTTGGCAAACATTTTTTTTATTTGTGATATTTTTGCACTTGCACTTCCTTCAACTTCAATATCAGGTCTGGCCAAAATAAGGCACCAGTGTGAAGACTTACTCCTTTTCCATCATGGTTTTATTCTTGTCTCTACAATTCTGCTAGTGGCCATTAACAGCGCCAATAAGTACTGAAGGGATGCCCGATATTGGAGTTTTGCTAATATCTGATTTGCGGATATTTTGGCCAATTGCCAGTACCAATAAATGCACATATTAACATCAAGTCCTTCCTGTAATGGACTTAACATATTATTATGCCTACTCTTACTGTGATGGCCCACTGGTAGATGCAAACATAAAATACAATGCTTTTCAAAATGTGGACATTTATTGGGCAAAATAACAAAACCACTTCAACTTAAATTGCGTGTAAAAAAGCTGTATTTATTAAATGTAATATTTTAAAGCAAAACTGTAAAATTCATGATACATTAACAGGCTTGAATGATACTTTCCCTAAGACAAACCTGACAATAGCCACAACCAGGGCAAATCTGACCTATTTGTGACTAATTAAAGTCGCCTAATATGAGTGTCATGTTACCCTCCTGCCATATGGACAGAAATGTTCAGTTCAGGCTGATGCCAACAATGATCCATGAAGCCTTTATCTGCAAATAATGACGATGTGCTGATATTATCATGCATTCCTACTAACTTGTCGACTTTAAAATACACTTTTAAGCCTCTACCCCTGCATGAAAAACCCAAAAACACCTGTTTTTTGTCTTCAGTGGGAAAGGTTACAATCAGCTTTCTTTCCTGGGACAAAAAACTCTGCAGCAGTAATGACACTCAGGTGGACACTTTAATTTTCCCCTTCTCGGGTGCAATCCAATGACGCGCCACCACAAATTCAAAAATATTAGGCACAGTCAGAGTTTGAAAAAGAGACGGACGGAATAAATAACAGATATGTAAAAGACGTAACCACCGTAACATTTTCACTGGCCTCCATGCAGCTTTTTACTATTTACTACCCCTGTTTTCCAGTACATCCGTAATATTGAACATGACACAGTGAAAAAAAAAAAAAAAACAGGATGTTACATGTCTGTTGCAGAACAACTGGCAATGGGGAAGTTTAGTAAGTTTTCCTGCGTTTTAAATAACGTGCAAATATGCACTGATTTTGGTGAATAAGGGTTATTATAGTAGAAGTGGAAAACTGAGTTGTAGTCAAATTCCCTATGGATGCTTATCTGCCATCAAATGTGACTAACAGCACTGTCATGCTATTCAAGTCATGGAGTGACCATTTGTCACCCATACCTTGTCCAAAGGGGCATTTTCAACTTTAAAACGAATCACTCAATCATCAGTAAAACTTCCATATGGGGCCAGAATGATTACTACTTACTTATTAATGATTAGTAAGGAATGAACCAGCCCATTTTAGTGTGGCTGCTAGGTATCAATGTCATGTCAATACACATGTAAGACATGATGCCTACATTTTAAATAAAACTATTGCAAATGGTGATATTTTGTGTCTTCTTTACATTTATTTCAGAAAATCGAATATGAATACGGCACTTCTGGACAACACATCCTTTTGTCCTTATTGTGACACTGTCCTTCAACCCAGATTTGACCCACTGTTGCCATTACACCATCAAACCCATGAAAAATGGATTCAACATGAGTGACAAAAAGGCTAATCCGCAAATGAATCCCATCTTCGTGTCCATAAAGAGGACATGGAAAAGCCTCCAACACCACAAATCCACAAAGGGCTTGAGGAAGACATACTGTGCACAACAACTTCCAAATGAAAGACATAATTCATAAGTAGAGAAGAAGATCTATTTGTTTACATCTTAAATCTGCACTCAGAGAAAATATACGGGAAAAATCCCTGTCAGTTGGGGGAGTCCTTTTAAAACTGGTTATGAGTGATTAGACTTTGGTGTCATTGATGGGTTGTTAAGCAACAAACCATGAAAAGAGTCAATCTGCCTTCACTCCTCTGTGTTTAATAAGAACAAGTAAGCCGAGGCAACCTAAGGCGATTTAAAGTGTCTAACATCCAACTAATGTTGGTCTGTCATGTTGTCTGCATGCAGGAGTCACCATAACGAGGACAGGGGGCAAACAGCAAGAACCCTTCAAGATGGATTACAACAATGCTAATTTATTTATCACTACTAGTGTGGTTCGAGTGTAGGAAGTACAGCAGTTTTAAAATCTCCCATCAAAACCTAAATCTCGATGTAATTATCAGCATCCGATTTGAAAAAAAATGACATTTATGATTTCAGAGCTTCTTAAGACAAATACACTACTTTCTGATGAACGACTTTGCAAACTCTTCTTTCTCCATTCGGGGTGCTAATTGTGCCAAACATAATGAGTTTATGGCCGCAATCTGCTAAAGTTGGACAGTCTCCACAACCTTGAATTGTCTGTGATGACTTATTTTAAAAATAAGCATAACACACATACTGTAGAGCATCGAAATGAAGAGCAGCCTCATCTTTATCTAATTGGTTATATTATAGCATTCAAAGCATGCTATACCAAGCTATACCATGCTATACCAAGGTATTAGCATGCTTTGAATGATTTGAATGTAGAGCTGCAACATTTCATCGATTCGTTGTGTTTTATTAAATTGATCGCCAACTACTTTGATAATCGATTAATTGGTTTTGAGTAACTTTAAAAAACAAAAAAAACTTATAATCAAAATTCTCTGATTCCAGCTTGTTAGATGTGAATATTTTCCAGTTTCTTTACTCCTCTGTGACAGTGAACCGAATATCTTTGGGCTGTGGACAAAACAAGACATTTGAGTACGTCATCTTGGGATTTGGGAAACACTGATCAACATTTTCACCATTTTCTGACATTTTATAGACCAAACAACTAATCGATTGATCAAGAACATAATCTACAGATTTACTGACAATGGAATTAATTATTAGTTATGGCCCTGCAGAGCTAAAATGATTGATTAGTTGTCAACTATTCATTTATCACCAACGAATCAATTAATCTGTTTGATTAATTTTTTTTCAGAAAAAAAAGTCAAAATTCTCTGATTCCAGCTTGTTATATGTAAATATTTTCTGGTTTCTTCATTCCTCTATGACAGTAAACTGAGTATCTTTAAGCTGTGGACAAAACAAGACATTTGAAGATGTCATCTTGGGCTATGGGAAGTACTGATCGACATTTTTTTGCCGTTTTCTGACATCTTATAGAGCAAATGACTAATCGATTAATCAAGAAAATAACTGACAATGAAAATAATCATGAGTAGCAGCCCTACTCAAGTAATTAACAGTTCACACACTAAACTCCAACCTCGAACAGAAAGCCTGCACATAGAGACAGTACCGTATACTTCATATGGCATTTCAAATAACCCTGGAAAATGTTAATTCATTGCCAATGATAAATGGATCATGGATGACCTTCAGATGCAGAGGCACTAAATAGCTCTGGGGTTTGGAAACAGGAAAAGAGGCTTATGGAAAACTTGTGATAGCATTCTTACTGGCAACTGCCGCCTGAGCTGTGTGTGGTGAAGTCAAGAGTCATTCATTAGCTCTTCTACAACAAGTCAATTCATTCTGATAAGAGGGGACAAAATAAAAATCACGGGTTACAGCAGTTTGCCTTGGCCTCATATGAGGTATGTTCAAGTTTGATACACATCCGATTGAATCGTTAACTGATCTTATTTGTATTTTCACATTTCAATCAACCCTTTTCCTCCTCATTTACAAGTTGTTCTTAAGAAGATCCAATGTGCCAGTTCATTGAATACAGCGCTCATTGTTTGCTCCAATTGAAAGCTACATTTCAAGTTATCTAGAAGGTCACTTCTAACCACTTTTGAAACTCATATATCCAGGTATGAAAAAAAAGAAAAGAAAATCAAGAAATAAAAAAAAAAAGGAATCAGCACCAACAGCTTTTTCATTGTATTCACCTCTGCGTAGCTGGCAAATAAACTGTTCAATATTTCAAGGTTGACTTTCTCTTTGGAAACACATTAATTGTCTCCCTGGGCGAACACTAGGAGGCAATCCATCTAAAAGGTTTTTATTAAAGGAAAAAGTCAGTCCAGACGTCGCACTTGACCGTGACTGTAACTCAAAACAATACCCCAACGGACAATCAGAAATTAGGAAAGGACAGTTGTATCCCTGTGACAGTTGGCAATATCACAAACATCAACTATTGCAATATCTATAATGGAATAAATGAAGCTAGGAACGACTGATAAAGAAGAAATTCACTCCAATTTCAAACCTTACTTTTAAAAAGGTGAGTATTGTACTTCAGGTGACTCGAACGTTGACCACATTTTCCACATCTCGTAATTACTTGCATTGTGTGTAATCTCATATAAAGACTGAGTAATGATATGTATTTCAAAAGGAACAGTGGTACTTGGTAGTGAATGACTTCTACATGGCACTTGATGAAAAAGTATACAGCATATTATGAAAACCAACAATAGCTTTCTATTGGGGAACTAAATTAATCAGTGAAGCCGTCAACAAACCTGCCTTGACCATTACGTGTACACATTCCCACTTATTGACGGAAAGAAAGAAAAGTCTTCAGCAATAAAAGTTGTCAGAGGTGGATATTTCATGACTACCAATTAACCTTTATCGGGATTCAAGGATCCTTCATCACAAAGCCTCTCACATTTGAACCCTTTGCTATATTGAAAAGACATCAAAAGGAAATAAAAAAAAATAAACTCAGCACTTTAAACACAACGTAAGGAGCAGAAATATTTGCAGCAACACCTAATGTCACAAAGATTAATATGGCGAGGAGATGGGAAAAAGTAAAAAATGTTTATATTTTTAAAAAGACATTCCACTTTCCTATGGAGGCACTATTTCATTCATATTTTGTTTTCTTCCCATATTTGACTTTCAGAGCTTGACTGGGCAGAGACAAACTAAAGAAAATACATAAAGTTGGAAGCCAGACGACTATGAGACACTTTGTATTAAATGGGCTTTTACCACAAGGACATTTTTTGGTAACGTTATTTTCAATCTCTATTACAAAGCATAAAGGATGAGGTCAGGCATTGTAATAAGTGGAAGGATTTATCATAGCAAGTCCACTCATACATCAGAAAGGCAAAAGTAATTGGCAAACGTGCCCAATATTGTCCTTGTCCTGGACCTTAGGTGGGAGAAAATTCTTAGAGCAATACCGCCATCTGCTGCGAGAAGAGATCAACAACCACAGCGGCAAGAAAAAGTGGGAGGTATAGTGATGCCTCAAAGTAAAAGCAACACATTATGGAGGGAGCCTTTTAAACACTGCACTGAAAAATGTATAGAAAAAAATATGATGCAGATTTGATGATTACCTTTAAGAAGTATTTAAGAAAAAGCAAAAGTTGCTCGTAACTAGTGTCAAGTGATAACAGTAAATTAGGAGATGCACTTTTTTTTGTGACCAACATTTGTGGTGAAAATTCAACTTTTACTAAACAAGCTGGAAGGCTGGACACAATTGTTTCAAAGACATCATGATATCTAAATCAGTTAAAATTAGGGCTGCATTTTTTTTTGGTCAATTAATCTGTTGATTACTTTCTTGATCAATCGGTTAGTTGTTTGGTCTAGGAAATGTCAGAAAGTAGTTGATCAGAGTTTCCCTAAGTCCAAGATGAAGTCCTCACATGTCTTGCTTTGTCCACAACCCAAATATATTCAGTTTACTGCTAGAGGTGTAAAGAAACCAGAAAATATTCACATTTAAGGAGCTGGAATCGAATCAGAATTGAAATTACTAACACCAATTAATCGATTATCAAAGGAGTTGGCGATTGACTTAGTATTAGTCAACCAATCAATTAATAAAAAATATGTAACCGATTAGATGAAGATGAAGTTCATTTAGGTGCTATGTGAATATTATGTTTATTTTTTAAATAAGTAATCAAGAACAAATCAAAGTACCTGAGATAATCCAACTTTAGCAGATTGGTACCATGAACTCATGTTTTCCTCAATCAGACTAATCCATTACCAACGGAGATGCCCAATAATTTAATGGTTTTTATTTGCTATTTACTAAACATACTCAAACACAGACCTAACAGCATAACATGGAACACCTCTGAAAAGGCTTTGATATCAGAAATACACACTGACAACAGTGTTTCCAGGAGCGACAAAAATTATCTGAGCCAATGTTACTTCATGACAGCTTATTGCTGACACCTCATTAAGCCCCATGTCAGAGGCATCACACATTTACAATTAGCAATGCCACATCATTTGAGTCACATCCTCAAAAGTGGATTGTGTTTTGTGAGACACAGCAGACGTCTGCAGACCCCCGCCTTCCCTGCTGGGACGGACCAAGCGTGGCCCTTTGAGGATGGTGGCTCTGTTTACCCGATAGATTTCATTAAATTAAGCTTACGTTGGGCCTCTTCTTTGCTTGATCAAAGCCGCTGCTAAGAGCCATGCCATCCCTGCTTCCCCTGACCAGGACAAGACGACTCCATCAAATAGGATTTTCATTGTTCTTTTTATTTATTTTTTTTTCTCACACTGACTTTTTTACGGTCAAGCTGGCATCCCCTTTAGGTGCTGCAATGCCTGTTTGTCACGACCCAGCACCTTTAAGACCCCCACTGTCCCCTCTATTATCGCAATGAAGCTGCCAGCCGGGCCAACAAAGCTACATCTCATATATACACCTTTGGGATGCCCGTTTGATAAGTTGTCTTCCTGGATGAAATGGCTGGGTTACTGAGGTCGACTCAGGCCCTGTCTGGAAAGGAGCAGGAATGAGGTCTCAAGCTGGCACACCGGTGGTAGGAAGACTTCAAACCACGGGTGAATGGGAGGATGAGAGAGCAGGTTAAGGGGGGAGACACCCGTGGGAGGCCGGTAGGGGGTGGGGTTGAGGGGGGAGATCGGGTAGTGAGGGAGTGGAAAGGCCTTGATATCCACGGAAAGCACAACAAAGCAGGAGCTTTTTACATTAAAAAGAAAGGAGATTGCCTTTTTTCCACTAGACGCCTTTCGAGCCGAGTGTCATGTCCTCCCCGGGCCTGCAGGAAGTGAGAGGCTGAGCTCGGCTATAGCATTTGGCACATCTGAGGCACATCTGAGGGGGCTGAAGTTCTTGCCTTCTGAACACTTTACCAGATTTACAGGAGACCAGATGTACTAGATGTTACCATGTGAGGTGGGCGATCCTGGTTTAAATGCATGCTGATCTGACCACGCCACACACAGAGGTGTAAAAATGAAAATTACTGCTCAACTGGGGAGTCACAGTTACAAGCGGGGCAATGTTCTTTCACTCTTTATCCACTAGGACTATCCTACTGCTACCTTCTGCTTTGCATGTCAGGACTGTGGGCCTGGACACATAACTATGCTGTAAAAATTTTTGAATGCATTTTGTTTTATACAGCGGACAGACTGATTTAAACTTTTTCCAGGTTAAAAAAAACCAAACAATTTTCCCACATGTGCCCCCAAAAACAGGGACACAAATGCAAGTGATGAAAAATTTGCACCAATACGAGCCACAGCAGGTGTTAACTGCTTGATGATTAAGCACGGTAAGTGTGGGGAGAAGAAAAGTTAAAGATTAATCGTCAGCCAATTAAATGCCCATGGCGAGGAAAGTAAACTGTCTTGGCTCGGAGATCTCCTCCTGTGATCTCAGTCAGCACATCGCCGTGGTGTTCTCACAGATCACTAGCACATGATATCTCCATCTAAATGGGTTGTTTATGCATGTTTACTTGTTTGCTCTGCAATTGGAACAGTGATGGATTGGGGGGGGGGGGGGGGGGGGGGGGGGGGGATGTTGTTATATTCACATATTTAATTCAATTCAGATTAAAAATGTTTACAGTGAATGATATTAGGCATGAAGCAGATGTTTGAGGTACTAATGTAAATAAAATATCCAGTTTCTCATTGATAATTATATTCAGGGATGTCCAGATCTGATCTCAAAGATTGGGGCCGATCATGGCCTCTTTTAATGGATCTGAGTTATACATAGCCTGATCCAATCCTTTGTCTTATATCAGCTGTCACACATTAATATACTTGAGGTGTAAACTTTGCCTTTACTCAATATTAAATGATTTGGATCATGATTGGGGGCAAATAACGTGACACCCCTAATTATATCTTATTCAAATGTGATTCTAACAAAATTCTGTCTTTACCTTGAAAACAAGGACTCTAAAATTGTTCTTTTTTTAATGGTAAGTACTTGATTCAATTCTATTCAATTCAATAGAACTTTATTTATCCCGAACGAAATTCCTGTGCCAGAGAATGCTTCAAATTACAGTAACACCAAGAGCAGTAACCACAATTTTAAGGATTCACAACCAGTAACAACCAGACAAACAGTGGATTCCCTGGTCAGGGTCATTCACTGGGCCCAGGTTTATAACACTAGAATATTAAATATCTGGCAGAATATACAAATTTAACCATTATTTCCTGAAATCCTTTCTCTCAAGGACATGCAAACCAACAACATATGTTCTACTGAAGTAAAGAAAAGTTCACATTTGAAAGGAAAGCTACATCTTCAGTTAGGGCTGGGCAATAAATCGACATTTTATCGATATGATATGAGACTAGATATCATAATATCACCAGTGTTGTCATTTCCTGGTTTTATAGGCTAATTACATAAAAACGATGTAATTTTTAGACTGTTACAGCTGTTATTCACCTTTACCCACTTAATCATTGTATCCACATTACTGATGATTATTTATCAAATATTTCATTGTGTAAATATTTTTTGAAAGCACCAAAACTCAACCCTACAATATGGTGACAATATCGTAAACAAGGTTATCTGGTCAAAAATATTGTGATAATCGATTTTCTCTATATCGCCTAGCACTACCTTTAATTGCCAGGTCTCAGTGGTGAAAGACATAGTTGATCTCAGCGGGACTTCCCTAGTTAAATATGGGTTAAATACAACATAAATTTAATTGAGTTACAGGTTTTGATATAAGTTTGTTGATTATTTTGCCAGAATCTGAAAGGTAACAAAACTTCACAGAAACCATATTCACAACCAGGTTAAATGCTGCACCTATCCAGCCTTTTGTGAATTAATCTAAAAGTTCTTACACATCCAATTCAGTATTTACTTTTCCAGCTCATTCTGAGATTGTGGATTTATTTCACATCGCATTTGACTCATGGAAGGACTCTCCAGCTCTCCAGCTCAAGGTCAGCTGCATTTACACCACGGGTTTATTATCCTGCTGTGAGCACTAGCACCACAAAACTGACAACAGAAAACAAATACAAACAACAGAAACAAATAAAGATATCATTAAAGATACATATTTTGCAAGGAAAAGATTTGAATACAAACAATTAAGTAAATACACCTTTTCTAATTTGGGGTAGTAAGAAAACGCTACAAATGCAACATCAAATAAAATCAAGCAAGCGCTGGAATTGCGTTAAATAATTTCTCATTGCTATCATACTATTGATTACGTGAAATACGTGAGCCATATTGGTAGCCAACAATGTGGACTAAGAGCAAAGGACCCACAAGACTGGACTGTTCATTAAGCTTTGATAGAGTTTGGAGATCAAGTCGAGACATACAGTGATTTATGAATTACTAAACAAGGCCAGGCTCTGCAGCAACAACACAAACACACACACTACCTGTTCTCAATAGGCATCACTTGCAAGTTCAAATACCAACTCTGAATTAACCTCGGTGGATGCACCACTGAGCTTCAGCGTAGGGCTGTTTGTGTATGTGTGAGATAGTCTGTGTGTTAGGGAGAGAGGGAGTTTGGTTGAGGGGGCAAATAATGGATAGGCGTGTGAGCCATGGAGGATTTGAGAAGGTGACATGTTGTAACGACATTATGTCATATGCAATATTTTTGACAGATGCACTTTAAAAGAAGCTTTTCTAAATGTCGATGATGTACATCATATTTGTAATATTTAAGTTACCATTAAGGAAGATGTAATTGGTACTTACAAAGTCTTTCTCGAGCTTCTCTACCTCCTGCTTGTAGCTCTTCAGTCTGCTGTTGTACATGGCTCGGCTCTGGATGGGGATCTCCCTCACCTCCAGGTCCATCTGCTCCAGCTAAAACCCAAAACCCGCAGGTACACAAGGTAATTTAACCAACATAACATAACTTGGGATGCAAAACTGACAGGTTTAGAGTTAATTTTGATCCAAATTTACATCATACTGTTAAGGTACCAACGTGGTGAGATGTTCACACTTGAACAGATGCTAATAAATCTAGGCCTCCCCTTCCAATAATGATCACTCTGTTACCATCTAGGCATTTCTGTACATGTTGTATTGCAAACTCTAACACAAAGCCGCTCAAGACAGACATTGTGACAACTCTGAAAATATTAAACTTCCAGAAAATGACTAACTTCAGCGGCATTAACTTTAATATGTTCCAATGCTGATTGTAAAAAGAAAAAGCCTCCCGCTCACGTCACTCAGCCGTGATAAAAGTCGCGACGGAGGAAGGCTGTTCTGTAAATAAATACACAATCAAATATGAGCGCCCCTTCATTGCAGCGACGTGCACAGGCCCAACGATGTCACGGCGAATGAAGTAAAAGTACATTTGATGCATGGCGAGACAGGTCTCTCTGTGGCGGATTTGGAGGAAACTAATCACTGTGACATAACAAGACAACTGCAACAACAATTTGTCTCTGTCAGGTGACTTTGCTCATTTTTAAACAGCAACATGAAGACTCCCACCTCAAGATAATGGCTTGAAATGTGTCATAGGGGTGTCACTTAAAAGCAGATTACTGGAAAGTAATCATGTGAGGAGGAAGCCTCCTTTCCGCCACGTGAAGTGCATGTGTGTGTGTGTGTGTGTGTGTGTGTGTGTGTGTGTGTGTGTGTGTGTCTGCATGTCATGTCACCACCAGGATAATACAGGTGCTGTTGTCTGGTGCCAGTGAAAATTGTCCCCTCCCTCTTTCCACAAATTCATTATTTAGGAAATGGGAAGAGGAGAAAATTACTGATCAAAGACATACCAACTCTCTGACTTCTTCAAGCTGTTTGTCGACATTTAGAACCAGCTGTGTCTTCTCCTCTGAAAGAGAAAAAAAAACAGCAACATATTGATCAGCCGACAGAGGAACAGCGCTTCATGACAACAACCTAACTCCCCCGCAACGGGGGAAGAGAGGGGGAGAGAGAAAGAAAGACTGGGAGAAAACAACACACGAGGACACATTTGAAGATATATTTACACATTCTCTCTACACGACGAGCCAACATTTGATGTCTCTTAGTTATTGGCGTCTATGAGGCCTTTGTTGGTTTCTGTTGAGGAGCAGTGAGACACCTCGTGCCAACTCAAAGGGAAGGGAGGTGTCAGCTTTGCTCACTTGCCAGAAGTATGAGTCCCACTCAGAATGACTAACGCGCCGTTCTGCTCCTCACCCCGTGGCTGCTCTTCCACATAACCCATTGAAACTCATTACGACTTGCGAGAGTTCCAAAGACGCATGTAAAGCACAGTACATCCCATCGTTATTTAAGGCAGCAACACTAACACTTAATTTCTGCACATATAGGAACTGGTCTTTGTTCTGACATTAGCTCTTTGCCATGAAATCCAAGCACATGAAATGCAGAAGTCTGGTGTTGTAGTTTAGCAATCGAGCATCATTTAACGTTTTAAGGAAGCACCAACATAGTTTAATGGAGATAAATTAAGGGAGGAAGTCTGAGCAAAACAATGAAATACATGACAAAATTAGTCTCAATTTAAGGCATAGTTACAGATTAATAACCAGGTCACTTTTTAAGCCATATATCAAGAAAAATAAAATGTACTGGTTGCTAGAGCTGCAACAATTAGCCCATTAATTAGTCAATCAATAGAAAATTAGCTGGCAACTATTTTGATTTGATCGAATAATTGTTTAAGTAATTTTTTTAAGCAAAGAATACAAACATTTGCTGGTTTCATGCTTCTTAAATTTGAGAAGCTCCAGACATGCTTTTCTTTGTCACCCAAGATAATAAAGCTTTGGATTTTTAGACTGTTGGTTAGGGAAAAAATACCATTTAAAGACATCATATGGGTTCTGGGGCATTACACAGGACATGTTTTACTATTTTCAGACATTTAACTGACCATTTTATTAAGGTCTTGGTCTCATCTCTGACTTCACTGCATTTTTTTAATGTCTCGTCGCAGTCTCAGACAAAGAGGACTGAGGATTTCATTACATGACTGATCAAGACCAGAGTGTTGAAATAATGATGATTTAGTCGATTTCACCTCCTTAGTGTTTGTTTAATTCTTCACACATAAAATTCACCTCTGCAATGCCTTTTGAAGATTTCATCAAAACTTTTTTATGGTACACTGATAAATACTAAGTATATACAGTATAGGAGTATACGAGTAAGTGATGGGGTATCTTTAAGTGTTTTCTGGGCATGTTTTTCTGGGCATGTGAACCTTTGCTTATCAATCTGTGGTGTGCTTACAGTTTGCATGTTTCTCATTCGTGTGTCATGCAGTGTGGTACTCGCCCTGGTCTGGTCTTGGTTTTGACTTGGTCTCAAACTCTCAAGTCCTAGTCTTGTCTTGGTATCACTACAGTCTGATCTTGATCATGACATGGTCTCAGTTTAGGTGGTCTTGACTACAACACTGCTAATAACATGAGTGATGACTCAGTTCCCAGTATCCCAGTAAGCCATGACTGTCAGCATGTGTCACAAATTCCTACTATACAATAATTCCATACATACAAATCTGCATGTTAAACTGATATTGTTGTGGATCAAAACCAACATACATACCATTTTATTCTAACAAAAAAAGATTCAATACATCAACACTGAAATGTCACTGCTTATGAAACCTCACAAATACATAAGATTTAAAACTTCAAACTAGATCTAACTGCAAACAGCTCCTCCATTTCTTCTTCTCAAAAAAAAAGTACATTTACTACATATATTGTGTAATTCGAGTATTCTTCATAGTGTCATTTTTAGTGTGAAAACCGTAGTATGGATTTAAGAAATTGCTAAGTCTGCCAGACTACCAGGTCCCTCAAACCAAAGCAGCAAAGCGTAATTCAGCTATCATTCATCTAATCATTCACACCTGTGCTTTTCATTGTAACATGTCAAAATGTCTTTATAATGAGGCATTATTGGGCCTCTGAGTCCTAATGCCAAGACTCCCAAAAATGTTGCATTATTTGTGCCGACATTTTACTCAGGAGTGTATGAGTATTAGTCACCATCTAAAGTTCATCTAGTCACTACTTTCAGGCCAAATCATCACAACTTAGATCACATGAAAACGTGTAATCAGTCTTATGCACAAAAATAGATATAGTAAAGACAGAGGCATCCACTTCTCCTCTAAGCCTTCCTTTTGCAAGAGTCCTTGAAGTGTAAACCTGAACCAAACATTGTTCTAAGCACACCTGAAGCTACAAATCTTAGACTTTAACAAACACAGAGAAGATAGTACTGTCTGCTAAAAACAAACAATGAAATTCCACGATAAAAGCCAAAAAAAGAAAAGTAGAGTAGGTCCAATCTCAATTTTCTCTCTCAAAATCAAAGTCATTCAGAAAATATAACTTCAACTCAAATATTTATTTTTAAATCTACTCCATTTTAGAAACATTCTTAAAAGATCATTAAAAATATTTTCGTCATCAAATAAATCAAGAATCGTGAGTAGAACCTTTAAACTGTTAAATATTTGACATCATTTTAAATAATTGAAATAGAAAGTCAACAAAACTCCAAGCTTCAAAGCAAATCACAAGGCCATCAGTTGAGGGACTGTGATATCAAAAAGAATCCAGGCCAAGATCTTCATTTCTCAGGCACCATGGGCCAACATTACCTTTTGCCTGTCCTCAAATTCATTTTTAAAACCTGTGTTCAACCTCACAACCTACACAGTAAACAGCCAGAGGCGATTCACTGAAAGGTGAGATGGTGCTTTCTTGCTCGAACTTGGGGCCCGAGCTGGAGGGCTGTGAAATATGTATGGATATTTACCAGGACTACAACCTGCTGACGGACGGATGAGGAGTTTTGTGCACAGAAGTAAGACAAACAAAAAAAGAGGTAAGGCTTGGCAAACATTTTTTTTACTAAAAAATGTTCTGTATTTGGTTTGCAATGATTGACAGGCAATCTCCTGCCATAAACACTCAAAGGTGAAACAAAAATGACATTCATGTTTCATGGAACAAGGCCTAACATTTCATTGTATTCTTATTCAAATGTTCCTTGAACCTTAGGTTTCGGGGGATGGTAACAAATAAATATATAAACACACATTCACTTGATTGTTACATGAATGAAGACAGTCAAGGACATTTTTTCCACACGCCCTGGCCATTATCAGCAATTGTGCACATGTGAAATGGAGAGATACAACAACAGCAGTGACAAAAGCCCTTTGTCTGGAGCTATATTAATGTATTAAATAGAGGGCTGTCAAACCACGGGAAATATTCAGCCACTTCAGGAATAAGAGCCAGAAGGACTTAAGAAAAGGAAAGAAGAAAAACCTTAATGAGGAGGAAGGGAATTGAAATTCAACTGTAAACTATTCTGCTGGTGGCAGAAGACATTGAACGACTACTTATGGTTGTAATGTGTTTCCTGGCTTTGTGCATATTCATATGGGCTTACTCTGACACAGTCAACAGATGGCGAGAGGAAGCAATGTGGAATTACACTGTGGAATGGGCTGCCATGAAGCTTCAAAGATGCCAATTCCAAACCAGAAATATTCCGTCAGGCGAGGTTTTGTGAGAGGCAGTGTCCTTTGAAAAGCCAATGAGCAAGTTTGAGATAAATGTTCCAAGTCGGGGCTGGAAGCATTTTTTTAGCATTCAAAACTGAAAACAAACTAGCAGTTGTCAGTTGTGGACAATGTAATTTTGCCAGTGCCACTGCATTTACAGTAGTCCATCATAGAATATGTATGCCTGATAGTCATCATATCTTTTTGGTTTGGTGCAGACGATGTTAACTCAAAAACATGCAGTTTATTTACAGCAAAATGCTGCTGAATTTAAAATCTGGCTGTTAAATTAAGATATATTATGCAGAATGGCTCTTTTCTGTGATTTTATTTTTTACATATTTAGAAAAATGCACACTCAATGACTATTCTTCCTCCAATTCCATCTATCAAGGTTATAAGGCAGTACATGCATTGCAAAAACAATGCTTTATCTGTGTAAATAAGGTCTTCATAATCACAAGAACAAAAGGGCTATTGTGTATAATTGCGTGATATTGACTCAGTAATAATGTCTGTGTTTCATGGCAATTTCGATGCACTAGGGTTAAAGAATGTAAGAATATAGTGTCTGGGTAAAAGTATGCCAGGGCAGCATGCTGAATGAACGACACTAGAAGCTAATTAATAATAAAGTTTGGGTAGGTGAAACAGGTGTATCAGCTCCACACTGAGGGACACACTTTAAATGGTGAATGCTAGTATGTGCAGTCTGTATTATGTAATTACTACACGACAATCGAATCCTTGTCTCTTATTTCTGATAAGGAAATACATAAAGATGGACAGAAATTATGCTTTATATAGAAAAAGGAAACTCTTCTCAGCCCTTAGCCCTTGTGTTCTGTGACAGGTTGAAGCTTGTGCCCATAGGGTCCTACCTGTGAGCATAGCAGCATCTCTACCCTATAAAAAAAGTACTGTGCCTGTTGCCACCCATTTATAAATCTGCTTAACATTGTGGACATGATACACCATTAAATCCATCTATTAATCACACACTGAACCTCAAAGTGTGTGCTTTGGTCATATTATCACATTAACTATTTGACAAACAGCCTAAAGGAACTCTGAGTGGGACTCAATGTATGTCACAAGGTTGCAAGTTCAAGTCAAACTGAACATCTCTGCTGGACTAGATATGTAATGATAGTCATTATACAAGATATTGATGGCAGAGTAGTTTGATAATGAACACACATCTGTCCAGTCACACAACCTGAATCATTTGTGAATCTCCTGTGTGTCACATCAACAAGGAAAATGAATTTACAGTGTGAGCATGCTATTTCTCAGCCTTTGCAAAATATGCCGGCATGCTGTGCATGAGGTCCAGCCATGTGACTACAGAACCTAAATTGGCCACGCGAGTGCTATCTATGTGAATCAAATAAAATCTAATAAAAAGGAAACGACAAATATAGACTTGAACTCCATTTGAACATTTGAATGACCATTTGGCTGACACAGAATGTCTGATAATGTCATTTGCACATCTGTTTTTCTATCCATTTTCTATCAATTTTGGTCCCATGAACTAGTCTCGCATCTTCTGGGCAGATGGCAGTGCTTTGCAAAAGTTACACAGGAACTCATTCACACCTGTGCGTCTCTGGAGTTTGTAGAAACAAATACACACACGTCTGACAACCAAATCCAGGTCTGACCAGTTGTTGTAAGATGACAGCACTGCTACCCTTTGTTTGATAATGTTGTCATGTTAGTTAGCTTTATTTTGATGCATAAAACGGGGACAGCTGCTGTCATGGTGATTTAAAAATTAAATCTCCATGGAAAGAGGCTGTATTGAGTGTGCCACATGAAATTACTGTCACAATTGAAAACTAACTTCCTATCCATTCATGTCTATGATCTAAAACAATATTCAGAAACTATAATAAAAGCTGTTAAATGCGTCTGTCCTCCTCTTAACCAGCTGCCATTTATAGAGGCAGTGTTCTAGAGAAACACTTATAAATACCACACATACCGGAAAATATACCATGTTATTTGCCAGTGAGCTCAGTGATACACAGCACCACACTGGCTAAATTCATTAGAGCCAGCAACACGTGATTCGTCCTTTTACATAAGAGTAAAGAAAATACTCGAGCAGCGTGTCACCATTTAGTCCTTTAACATCTTTTACCAGACGACCATATCGTAAATTGGTGAAATAACGCCACACTCCTGTAGGCTACACCTGTTACCGTTAGCTAGCCTTCTCAGCTGGGAAATACCTACTAGCTGTTAGCTAGCTTCAGCTCAGCGATTCCAGCTAATATATTTAACATACCTCCACTTAGTTTGGGAATTCTTCCAATTTTGTTCGTTACATCTGCTGTAATGGTCCCAAAGTCCTGCTCGTAGGATTCAAAGTCTGAAGACATTTCGCCGTTTAGGTTTGAAACAGGTAGCTTTCTGGTTGACAGTTAGCTCAGGATAATAACAACAAGTATCGAATGGAGTCTCTTCCGTGAGTCGCGGTGTAATGTGTCCGGTACGGAACATTACTTTATTTTTATTTTTTCCGACACTCAAAATGGTTCAGCCAGTGGATAAAAAACAGAAGTCGTGTTTATTTTTGCCAAATATGAATAAATGAATTATTTTACAAGTTTTGTGATGGTTGAGTGATAAACTGCTTAAGTTTAAAAGTGTCTACGTAGGGTTGAGGGTAATAGTTTCTGAGACACCGTGAGGAAGGTTCCCCTCAGAAGAAACTGAAGAAAAAAACCAAGGAAGTGTCCAGGTTGGTAATTTAAAGTGACAGTTTTTTTCTCCATCCATACAAAATGTGCTTGTACGTACACCAGTAAGCATTCGTTATGTCTTTAAGATGCGATATTAACCATGTTTCCTCCGTGGACCTTGTGGCTGTAATTCAGCCGGATACGTTTGCCTTGTCAAGCTGGCTAACATGCTAGCTAACTAGCTAATTGCTGTTACGTTAGCCCCGGTGCTAAACCGAATCAAAATGTTTGCCAAATACATAATATCTTCCGTAGTTTATATGCTTATTTCATTTTTACTGTAGCGATATCATTTATCTGGCTTGTGAATACGATGGATAAGGCTTACGCTTGCGTATAATGCTGCAATGCTTTGTTTTTGTATGGATGTGAATTAGCTAGCTTAGTGACATAAGCTTATTAGTTTGGTCGCTGTTGGGCAAATGCTATGGCTGTGAACCCACCCAGTGAGTAATCAGTCTAGAAATACACCATTGCCCACTTTGGTGTGTTGTGTGATTGCGTTTGGAGTGTTTACCCTATAATAAGCTACTTGTTGAAGTTAGTTATGTCCAGAAGTTCCGGATGTTAGTATTTTGATATGGCAGACACCTAAGAGTGAACGCTAAAAAATAGTTAAGTGTCAGTAATCAGCGTACAGTTTCATTTGTTACTGTTAAAATAAGAGTTGGAAAAAATACAGCATAAATCCTTCATCTCATTTATGTCATATTATAAACATACAGTTTAACAGCACCACCAAGTACTGCACAGTCTCTAAAGTGTCCACAGAGTTCAATCAACACCTGTTTTAAACACAAAATTGAACATTTTAAGCTTCATGGAGGTAGAATTATTATAAGGCTGTTGTATTTGAGTGCATTAGCTTTAGGTGGGTGTGCTTAATAAACTGACAGCTGGATATCTACACCTATCAGCCAAAACATTAAAACCATTGACTGGTGAAGTGAATAACATTTCTCATTTCATTACAATGCAGTGCTTTGCTGGGAATCCTTGGGTGCTAGCATTCATGTGGATGCCACTTGTACCACCTGACCCACCCAAACTCTGTTGCAAACCTGGTACCTCCGAATGCACCATGCTATACCATAAAAACTGTTCTGGAATGGCCCGAGGAACGTGAAAAAGAGCTCAAGGCACCAACCTGCCTCCAAATTTTCGAGATCCCAATCTGATCGAGCACGTGTGGGACGTGCTAGTACCTCAGAGGTACCCCCATTCCACGGTGGGGCCTCATTGGATCGGACTTGGCACTGACCTGTCTAGGCATAGACACAGGACCTCTGACATCCTGCACCAGGGCATTGGTGGTGGATCCTTTGAGTCCTGTAGGTTGTGAGGTGGGGTTCCAGCACATACAACAGATGCTCGATCAGATTGGGATCTTGGGAATTTGGAGGCCAGGTGGACGCCTTGTTAGGGGGGTGGGCACTGCCATCAGGTAGTGCTGTTGCCATGAGGGGGTGTACTCTCTCTGCAATGATGTTTGGTTGGCTGGTGCCTGTCGAGTGGCATCACTATTCACTTCACCAGCGAGTGGTTTTAATGTTTTGGCTGGTGTATAGTTTGAAACAAACTTGGTCACTAGATGAAGATTACTGATGTTTTAAGATCTCTCTCTCTTGCTCTCTTTGTCTTAGATGGGGAATTTGACTCTGTCACAAGGATAGTGTGCACTGAAGATTGGCAGGAGAGGATGCTGCTCTTTGCCAGGGCAAGGAACAGTGGGACACAGAGAGCCCCAGTGACTCAAGACCAGGCCAGTTGCTGGGTACTCAGAAGACGAGGAAAAATATGTGCATCATCTGCACGGCGTATTTTGCAAGATAGCAGACGAAAAAAGTAACACATTGAAGCTGTAAAATACATACTTTATAGAAACTTAACCAAACTACTAGTACTAATCTTGTGGGGGGGGGGAAAGATGAATTTCCTGTCAACTTTTGTGACATTTCAGAACCTCCATGAGGTTCGAAGATTGTGCCACTGGGGTCCGGTCATAGCCCTGTCTGTCATTGCTATATGCTCCACCATGGCAATTCTGGACTCCATTATCTGGTACTGGCCGTTAGACACAACGGGAGGCAGCATTAACTTTATCATGCTCCTCAACTGGACTGTTCTCATCCTCTACAACTACTTCAATGCTATGTTTGTTGGACCTGGATACATCCCTCTCGGCTGGAAACCAGTAAGGATCCATCATAAAGATGGCTTATGACACATGGGTGTTTGTTTATGTAGATAGTGTACAGTTGGGGCTATGTATGCAAAATTACCACATGAAGATGTAAGGTTAAGTGAAGTAATTTAATCGTAGGAAAGATGCTACGTCACACATTTAACTTGTTTATCCCCAAACAGGAGACTCCACAGGATACACAGTACCTACAGTACTGCAGAGTGTGCCAAGGGTACAAGGCCCCCAGATCCCACCATTGTCGCAAGTGTAACAGGTAGCTACATTTATTACCACAGTAGGAGAAGGTTTTCTCTCACCTGTGTGAGATGGACTTAAGGGGTAACTTCTGTCCTTCAACCTGGGCCCTATTTGCCTATGTTTATGTGTCTAAGTAACTAACGGAAACAACATTTTTTGAAGTTGGTCAAGTTCCCCCATTAGCATGGAAAAATAGGGTCCAGGTTGAATAACACTGATGCTACCTTTTACAGAAACTAAGTCAGAACAGAGATGGTGCTACTTAAGGTGGAAAATCACTAAGCTATTTGAAGCTGTTGTGCGTACACGTGGCTGGTCCATGTTATTTCTGCACAGTCTCTGTTCAGCACTTTAAAGGCTTCACAGAGACACATCACATAATTGATTGTCATATACAGTATGTGATGTTAAATAGATTAACATCATACACCTGTGATGTAAATCTATTTTTTTTTTGAAGATTCAGTGTGACTTGCTGATGAACTTGTCACTCTGTGTCCTCCCAAACAACCAGTCAACTCCCCCAGCACTCCTCTCCTCCTCTGCCTCCCCACCCACAGGTGCGTGATGAAGATGGACCACCACTGCCCCTGGATCAACAACTGCTGCGGCCACCTGAACCACGCCTACTTCACCAGCTTCTTGCTGCTGGCTCCACTGGGCTGCTCGCACGCTGCCATCATCTTCATTATGACCATGTACACGCAGCTCTATGAAAGGGTCAGTTGTCTCCTTACCCCACCGCACCATGCTTTTGATGGCCTGTTTTTTTGCCTCGTTCATTTTATCATGTGATACTGATTTTACCATACATGTCAAGCTGTTTTTGTTCTCATTGCAGATATCATTTGGCTGGAGCACTGTAAAGATTGACATGAGTGCTGTGCGTCAATTCCAGCCCCTCATGCCATTCAGTGTGCCCGCCTTTGCTGCCACACTCTTTGCCTTAGGTTTGGCACTGGGCACCACTATTGCAGTCGGCATGCTTTTCTTCATACAGGTAAGTTTGTCATTGGGGTTTACAATTAACACATGCTCTTGGCTATGGAATGTGATGGTTAACATGGTCATTTCAGCATTAACCTTGCAGGCTAAACTTATTAAAGATACACTATGCAGGATTTTCAGTAGAAGTTACGTAAAGTTATGACCCGCTGGGAGTGTGTGATAGTGTATTTTTCTGCGGAGACTCTGCCTTCTGCCTGTATTTTCTTATTTTCTTCTTATTTTTGCTACTTGAGGCATTTGTGGGCATGTACCCCCAAACTGCTATGGTGAGGTTGAGGCTAAATGCCAAACCAGAGTGATTTTGGGGTTGGCTTTAACTTTCGCTTTTGCTGGCGAGCTTGTTTACGAACAGTAGCCAACAATCCTGCATAGTATACCTTTAAGGAAAATGTAAGTTGACTCCGATATTGAAATAGTCTGTGCTTTTCAGATGAAAGTCATCCTTAGAAATAAGACCTCGATCGAGTCCTGGATCGAGGAAAAGGTCAGCATGTCTCTTTGATTTCCAGTGTTTGTTTTGTGGTGACATTTTGTGATGCAAGTGTAATTTAAGATGCATGACTTTTTGTATTTGTCACTGTTTGATCTACAAACAATAATGTAGGATGTCAAAATAACTAACATGTTTTCAACGCTTAACTGTCAAAGTTATTTAAATTAAAAGTGTCTTTTTTATGACTAATGCACACAGGTTCCAGGATCATCTGTTCGTACAATACAGCACGCTCATTATCGAAACTTGACACCACCCCACCCACACAGTCCCATTGACACACGCAACCATTCTCTGTGTGTTTTTCCACCAGGCCAAAGACAGAATACAGCACTACCAAACAGGGGAGGACTTCATCTTCCCCTACGACCTCGGCACCCGCTGGCTGAACTTCAAGCAAGTCTTTACATGGTCAGGGACGCCCAAGGGTGACGGCATTGTATGGCCAGTCCATCCCAAGTGTCACCAGCACACCTTAACTGTAGGTTCAGTGTGTTGTCGGGTTGAGTTATGTGTGTAATGCTGTTTTAGATTTGTCTGTTTCTAGACAATTTATCTTCCAAGTTATCTTTAACTTGTAGAGTGTATAAAATGAGTTCAGGCAGTTGTTATTGTAGTACGTCCTACTCTTGATACGTTTCCTGTTTAATGGTGAGATAGAAGTTATTTTGTCGTAATATAGTGACATTAATTGTCTTGGTCCTCTTTAAATAGATTGAGCAACTGAAGCAGAAAGCTGACAAACGAGTGAGAAGTGTAAGTACCTGTCATATCCGTTTTGTGACATCAGTGTGGAGTCGATTTACATGTAGCACAGACACAAGAGTAGGCTTTAGACTGGACTGAAACAACTGTACTTCATATATTGAACATGTCAACAATAGCTATTGGTTGTACTTTCAATCAAAACATTCTTATGCATTGCGGAAGACCCTACAGAGAAATGAAAGGTTTTCCCTTACCTTTCACTGATCAGTTTTTTATTGTATCCAAATCTCACTCAAGGAGAAGTCTTGTTCTGAAATCTCAGGAGAGGTGACTTCCTACAGGAGAAACAACTTTGGAAGCATTAGTGATAGTTGGAAGGAGGAGTGCCAGGGAGAGTTTGTTGTGTTGGAGTACAGAAAGCGTAATTTAGGGTGCTTTCAGACCCAGAGTTGGCCCGCTTTGGTCCACCACAAATGAACCGCACCTGCGTTCATTTGTATCCACACCGAGGCCACCTCTTCAAGAAGGTCTCTGTCTGGTTGTTCTGGTGCGCACCTGAGTGTGATTGCTGTGTTCATACCTGCCCAAACAAACCGCACTTAGGGAGCGATCACACCGAGATGAAACGCTATAAACGCGACGCCAGTAAAACCATTGTTTTCCTATGATATGGTGCGTCTGACCGGCATTCAAGCGTCTTTTTAGATGGGCGTTTTTCCGGCGTCTTTTTAGACGCGCTTTTTTGTAGACGCTTCTTAAAACATTAGTTCGATTGAACTGAAACAAATAGGGCAGTTGTGAAAGCACCCTTAGTGTTGCCTAAAAGATTTTTAAGGTCATGACTGACTTAGACAATGAGATTTCAGAATGAGACCTCTCCTTCAAAAATTGTTGTCTTCATTAGTCACGTAAACACAAAAACATAGAGTCCACATTCAAAAATACCTAAGTTGCCCTTGAAGATTAAGAACCATGACTTTACAACACACACATGTAACTTGTCTGAGTTCAGGTTGTGGTCAGAGCAGTAGAATAACCAAATATCTTGCATGCCTCGGCCAGCAGGTCCAGTACCGGGCAGTGGAGGACTATAATGGAGCTTGCTGCCCTCTGAGCAAAGGTCTCCAAACCTTTTTCAGAACTCCCTGCACTGAGGAGCCCAGGATCCCTCTCAATAAGGGGGACACCATCCTGGCCACTCGGGGCACCAAGTGAGTTCATTCAGGCCAATCATCATGGTTGTTTGCCTTGAAGTCTGGATGTTTAGGCATCTTATTGAGGATTTATTTGACTGTAATGTTTTTGTCCATTTGAATTCTACTAATCAATGTATTCTCTTTAGATGGTGGATGTATGGAGACAAAGTTTTGAACGAGGAGGATACGAGAGGTGAGATGAGATTGGCTGCGGTTTGAATTTACTTTTTTAAAATTCATTATAACAAATGTATAACAGTTCTCCCTTTCTGTTTTGGCTTTCAGTTGGAGAGCGTGTGAGAGGATGGTTTCCCAGGCGATGTGTGGAGAAGTGCCATTATGACACAGCTGCCAGTGATAGCACCAGCGATAAGAAAGTAAATTAATATATTTGAACAGGCTTTATGTAGAGCAGGGGAGTTAAACTGAACGAGAGGTGTCTGTCCGTGTTCATAAACAAACATCCACTGAAGATGTCATGCCTGGTGCTGCAGGCTTACCATCAAGAATTTCGTACTTTGATTACAATTCCTTGCACATTTCAGTACCAACTTGAATTTTTTTAAAGGCAACATCGTTCACAAAGTCTTACCGTGCACCTTGCTGTCAAACAATGTCTTAAAAGAGGACTGCAGAGTTGGACTGGTCCCCGCGGGTTCAGTTTGACTCCTCTGACCAAAACCCAGCAAGAGTCTTAATTTCCAAGAATTGCCACCAGGCTTTAATGTGACTTCATTGTGATTACATGACTTTTTACTTGAATCTGTTGTTTTTACTTGTGTTGATGTCCGTTTTTTGCTAATTATGCAATGCCTCTGCCAAGCTAACCCCGGGACTTCGTCATGCAACTCTTTCTACAGTATGGAGATAACACTTAATTTCTTTTTATTATTTTTGTAAAAACAAACTGTTGGCCTCAAACTATAAATTGAAAATTAAAAAATCTTCCGCAAGAGTTGTTGTTTGCCTTCATCTTTGTGATTGCCGTAAATTCTCATGTTTTTTAAAACTTACTTTCTTAAGTGCCTTGGGCTTAATTCAAAACAATAATTTGGCATTTGTTTAATAGTTAGTGTCACACACAAGTCTACGACGCTGCTCTATTTATCTCAAACACATTATAATGTATTGCCATGTTCTTACATTTTCAGGTTTACACTTAATACTAGGTATTACCTCAGTATTGCACTATTTAGAAATTAGTTTTCATAAAATGTACAGATCTCGAGACCCCCTATCAAAGTAAACATCTACCCTTAAATCCTTATACACATTCTCCCTGGTTTAAGTCTACTGATGCAGATTCAGTGAGGCTGGATGTAGACCAGTTAGGTAACTTGGGGTTTTATGTAAAGGAAAGGTTTTAAGAAGGGATGAGCACTTAAATTCTGAAACCTGTCTGATGTGGGGCTTGTGAACATTTCTTTTATTTGCCTTCTATGTGTCAAAAATCCCAGACCAACAGTATTTTAGACACAAGAAGTGTTAAAGGAGCTGTCTATGATATTTAGAGGATGAACCTCCTGAGACCCAGACTTTTGTTTGGCTTGCATTTTTAATTTCTCCTTCATATTTGGGATCAGTAGGACCCGATAAGTATAAAAAAACTAAATGTCAGTTGTAACTTCCTTGAGTATATGTGTCAAATACACTGCAGTGCACAGCCTGGGAATGTCAAAGTGGGGTTTTAAGTTATTCTGAAACTGGAAAAACCTGTCTAAAGGAGCCCAGTATCATATTTTACCTAAAAGGCTCTGCACACAGACACAGGTGTTTTCTGACTGGACTTTATATGCTCAGGTTGGGCAGGGCTATGGTGGGAGTTCAGGTCACCGAGCTTAACATAACTTTCTGGTCTGAGAGCAAAGGAGCATCCACCGGCATTTAGCACACCTGACCGAGACATAATGGCCAACATCTTCGCAGAAAATTCACGTCTTTATCCACCTTCTCTGATGATGTGACAGTGACTTTGGTCTGCTCAAGAGAAACTTTTTGTTAATATGTTACTGCCAAAGACTTGACACACTCTTTTGCCTTCTGGTCTTAATACTTTTGATGCTATTACCATAACATTTTCAAGCCCTACCCTCAACACACAAGAGATGAACTTCCTCAGACCACAGGACATTGAAGTCAGACATGATTCATACCAAAAGACCAAAGTGAGAAGTTCATCCTTTATGAGCTAGAGTTTCAGAAGTACAGCATACCTGAGGATTTGAATTCTCCCGGTGGTTTCGCTCTGCTGGCACTCGCCTGTTTCCCACAAGCTCCACATCTGTGTGAGGAGGACCTGGAAAAGTTTGGTACACTCCAAAACCTGTCACCTGTAAAGGCACCAAAAAGTTCAGATCATTGTTTAGAACTGGACGCCTTTCTTCAAACACTTCTGTTGAACTGCCTTCAGAATCTATTACTAACTAGATGTTAATGCATGTTTTTGTTATAACTACATTTTTACTGAAATAAAGTTGTTTTATCTGTCATTAAAAAAAGACAGGAGCATTAGTTGTTTCATCTTAATAGGTGCCACATCCAAGTGGGGGGTCATGTCAATCAAGCACATTTTGCACGTCTTGAAAAGAGGTCCAAGCGGGCAAATAAGTGAAAACACCTGTGTGTGGGACCTTTAATACACACTTGTATCACGGCTTTATTAAGATAAGAGAAAATAAGAGAAGGGTCCAGACCTTTGTGTTCGCCAACTCCAGTGAGTTCAAGTTGACTGAAATGGAAATGCGTGCATAACGAGTTTACCTTTCTATCTAATATCAGGCAATTCAACTCCAAATGCACCAAGTTCTGAACCATCCAAATCTGCTCTTACCCAGGTATGCTGGATGATGAACTTGGTCACTTGATCATAAGTAACCTATTACCAAAGGTAATGACAGTGATGTGAGGTGGGTGTACTACTAGATATGTGTAAGTTAGCGAGGAGGACCATTTGTGCTGCTGTAAGTGTTTTGTTAGCAGCAGTGGTGGAGGAAGTATTCAGATAATTTGCCTATGTAAATGTATTACTGCAATACTGTAAAATAAATAAATAAATAAATAAAAATAGTCCATTACTGTAAAAAGTCCACGTAAGTAAAAGTATGTGAGTAGAATCAGAAAAATGTATTTACGTACAAAGAAATTAAGTCAATCTAATAAATCAAAGTAATTCACTTGATTAAAAGGAAATGCAGCATGTCTTCATATCTGAAAAGCTGAAACTATTACAATATGTCCCTTTTAAGTGTAGTGGAGTAGAAGGTGGTGTGAGATTAAAATACTCAAGCTAAGTAAAAGTACTTTAAATTTGTACTTGAGTACAGTAAATGTCAGGTGAGCAGAGGGATGCACTGCAACTGAAACTACAGTGATTAAACCATTAATAGTTGTATTTCTTTAGCACATGAATTTGATCATTTAACCATTTTAATTACTCTGTAACTAAATAGTCTAAAATTGATTGTATTATAGTCGTGCTTTTTGTTATAACTTCTCGATTTTAAAACATGTGTTGGACAACAATTAGTGGCGTTACATGACTACATGTCCCAGACTCCACCGCTTTTCTCCTCAACCAATCAGAATACATACCAAATATCACGTGATAATCCAGCCCAGTTCATGTGTAAGTGACTTCCACTAGTGGGTGCTTAGCTATTGGGCTGGAGTGGACTGGATAAGACAGTTCCTCGTTGAAGATTATCAGGAAAACGGTCTCCTCAGTAGATATGTGGACAGTTATCCTTCAGTAATCCATGATTCATCCGTTCTTCACATCTACGTCGCTGCAGCTTTACTCCACACAGGTGAGCTCGCGCTACATGACAAGGTTAACTAAATGCCAGATTGTCAGTTTAAACGAAGTGTAATTGCTCTGTGGGCCGCACCAGACACAGACTGCTCCGTTATTATAGGGTAATAAGTAACATCACTATCGTCACTTTAGGATTCTCATTTTAGTTTTGTATTGTCAGCTTGCAAAGGATTGTAGTGCATTATTTTACAGGCAGTGTGATGGTAGTACTGTAAACTAGCTAGCTACGATTGTAAGTACACTTGAGCTCATTTCGGGTCAGTCAAAGCTAAAACATGCTAGCTAGCTAGCAAGAAGTGATAGTGGGCTAAACATTAGTTAATTTTCATCTCAAATCCCTTCTTATATTTACTGTATGTCCATGCTCATATACTCTTAGGTGATTGGTCAGTGGCTGACAGTGCAGCCAATAGTGTGGTCATGTTCTCTGTTTGCTGGATGAGGAGGAGTAGTGTGACAGTCACTTGTTATCTTATTCACCGATGGTGTGACTCTACTGGAGAATTTCAAGTGTTGTAAAGAGACAGTGTTGGCTTGTTTCAGTGTAACAGATGCAACATCAGCAGAAGGTTTTAAAGAAGAAACCCATTGTAAAAGTTGGTCAGTTGCTTCATTCTTACAACCCAACACATCAGGTAAACATAACAGAGGGCCCATAGAGACACTGCAAGAATGCAGATAATGCTATCCCTAATTTAGACTGTGATGATTAGGGATGCAAGCAATGCATAGCATGCTGATAGTAATGCATCAGTGATAAACATGGTTAGGGTGTTAGACAGGGCAACAACTTGTGTTGCTAAAGTGCTGATAATATTCTTAGCAAGTCAGGAGTAATAATTAAAGAGTCGCAATTATCAGCAGAAGAATGACTTATATGTAATGTAACTATAGTGTAAGTCTGTTGAGTCTCATAGTTGATTCAGTTTACTCTGCATTTTCTCGTCGCATGTCCTGGGCTGCTCTCAGGTGTAGTGCAGTGATACCTACTTTCAAGCACTCTGGCCAAATCTGGCTGGCAATAGGGTGCTGGGTGGTTTGTACTATTAATGTAAATAAGGTGCTAGAGTGTATGAAAAAATGCATCAACAGAGCTTGTTAAATATTATAGAGCTTGTGCCTTCCATGGTTTTAAAGTATTGCGGTTGTATGATGTTTTAAATTGTAATTTTTCTAATAACCTTTTAGGTCTACATGTAAAAGCCCAACTAGGGACAAGAGTTGAAAATTAGCAATAGCTATAAACTCTGTGCAACACATCAGTCCCATACTCTGTATTGGAACTATGTTAAATGGTTAAAAAAAAAAAAAGATCCTCTGGACCCCCCAACAGCGGTTAGGGCTAAGCCCCAAATGTCGTCAAATCCTAGAGACTCCCCTGTATACACCTGTCCTGTAAGGGGTTGCTGCGTCTGGCCCCTGTCCTCCTGTCATGTTGTTAAAGTGGCCCCCGGGCAAAGCAAGTTGAGTATCCCTGATGTTGTCTCTGTTTTGTTTAAAGAAATGTCTTTGCATGTTAAAGGTATACTAAGCAGGATTTTCGGTTACTGTCTGTAAACACACTCACAGCAGTGTTGCAAAACCAAATCAGCAAGAGAATGAGCACCACTGCTTGAGAGAGTCTGTAGTAAGCCTTGTAATTTGGTTTGTAATCCAAAACCGTAACATGTCTTTCTCTTTCCACTCCTTCCAGTGTTTACCCACCCCCTCACAGTGACTCAGCAGATACTGTGACAGCTGTGATTAACCGTGATATCAGCCAGTAACATGTCCATGTTCAGCACGGGCATCCTTGTGCTGACGTCTCCTCTCCACACCCTCCCCTTGCGCATCGCTCCAGTGCTCACTTCAGCTGCTCAGCTTGTAGAGCGCACACTGTACGTGCACCTCCACCCAGGGCTGAACCTGGGCAGTGGGAGCCAACCTCGGCCAGTTTTCATTCCACCGGTAGTGGACCTGTCTACGCTCATATCCCGCCTTTACAGCAATGCAGCTGACATATGCGGGCACCTGGATGTTCGTGTTTTGCTGACCAATGTGCGCGCTCAGTCAGCTGCCAGCAGCGGGGCCACGGCCCCCAACTGCCCCTTCCCCACACCACAGTCTCTGGCTCACTCCCCGGAGGTGGTGCTAACAGACTTTCCTCTGCAGGACCCAGGTCAGTCCCATCAGGTCACACAGTGTCTGCAGAGATATACAGGCCACTGCTACGTCTGTAGCCCCACCCTCCCCTCAGTGCTGCTTCACCCGCAGCTAGTGAAGCTGCAGGAGGAAGAGGCAGGGCTGAAAGAGCCTGGGGAAAAGGCAAAACCTTTGGAGACCTACAGTGATGTGGTGGTAGGGGGGACATTTGACCGGCTCCATGGGGCCCACAAGACGCTGCTCAACATCTCATGCCTGCTAGCTAACAGAAGGTTCCTTATTGGTGTGTGTGACCAAGCAATGCTAAAAAGTGAGTAGTTCATTTTCAGTATTCCTGTTTAGGAATGTGTGATTTAATGTTCCGTATTTTGATGAGCTGTGAAAACAACAATCAGGAGTCAGCCTACCCTAACATCCTTTTGTTCCCGCCTTTAGAAAAAGTGCTAAAGGAGCTGGTCCAGCCCTACTCTCTGCGGGCACAGAAACTACAGGAGTTCCTGCATGATGTCAAACCCTCGCTGCAGGTGGAGGTCGTGCCTCTGGACGACCCCTATGGAGTGTCTGTGGTTGACCCTTTGCTGCAGTGCATTGTGGTTAGCGAGGAGACCAGAAAGGGAGGCGAGGCGGTCAACAAGAAACGGATTGAGAACGTAAGTTAAGAAATAACACTACGGGTTGTTCCTTTCCTGTTGACTGAGGAATACAGACGTTCCAAGGTTGAGAGAAGAATGTAGTGCCAAAGGAACCCCACTTCAATAAATGTGAACTTTCCCTTTAAGTTAACTCTATTAATAGTGTTTTGTCATTGTCTGCAGCTGAATTAAATACAGCAATGTTTGTAATATAATAAAGGTTTTGTTGGGCAGAAATCTTTACCACGATATCAAATTATATGCCACATGTGCTCCTTTAAACACATGGTCATGGGTACATCATGTAGCCCTAGTGTCATTTTTTCCTCTTATTTTGTTTCTTACTTTTAAGGATTGCAGTTCAAGGAAAGCACAGAAAACAGCTCTTGTTGCTACAGATACAGACGACCCTTGCGTGGGCACACATTAGCACATATTTGATGTTCCGTGTTCTCTGCTGTCTAAATCAGGGCCTTCCAGCTCTCGTCCTCCACGAGATCCAGTTGCTTAAAGACGCCCACCACACTGAGGCGGAGGAGGAGAAGATCAGCTCCTCCAGTCTGCGATCTCGTCTGCTGGGCACCCTCCTGAAGCCGCCTAAAGTAGGTCATGGTTAAAAATATATATATATTGATAAGGGATTTATTTAAATGCAAGATAAAGGAGACTAATAGTGGTATATACAATTAAAAAAAATATATATAAACTTAATAAAGATAATCCGTTAAAGTCTTTTCATTCCTGTTTACTGAAATCCCTTTTCAAATGTTAAACAGGCTTTGCACAGCCCACAGTCACGAAACAAGTAATTGCCAAGTCATGCCCTGAAGTGCGTTTCATTTTTATTCACTCGCTCCACAACACAGCAAATCATTTAACTTGCCACATTATTTAAGTGGGTGAAGAATAGTCTTTTCATAGGAAAGAAAAGGCAGCTGAGCATTTTGCAACAAGGTCAAACACATGTTGGTCTTTGGAAACTTTAATGTTTAACTTTTATAACAGAAACTGTCTTGTCGAGGTAAAAAAGTAACAGCTTTTCTTGACAGCGTATGCCAAAGTACAATGTGTTTGTCAGGTGTTAATTAACAGCTACTAGATGAAAAGAGGCAGAACTACAGAGTTGTGTGTGTTGTGTATGTTAGAAGTAGACGGGTCAGTTCATTAAGTGTTCCATTCATTTGCAGGTTCACTAGAAAAGAAGGTGTGAAACAGACTTTGATTAGGAAGTGAACATGAGCACACTGAGTTCACTCCGTTGTTCCCAGCTGATACAGACTGTTATTTTTATTATCAAAGAGACAGTGAGCTCCCCTGCAGCGAGGGTGGAGACGTATACCGCGTCTGAGCAGGCCTGACTTGTTTTAGGAGCTATTTGTAGCGCCAATGCAAATATACAGTTCTGTCACTTCATCGCCGCCACCCATTGCTTCTTAATGCTCTCATGTGTAGTGCTGCAGTATCTTCAACATGAAATTATTCAAAAATTTTCATCATCTCCTGTTTGTTCTGCGTTAGGACACATCCCATCTCGCTCCCCTTCCATATGTGATCGGCTTGACGGGAGGCAGCGGCAGTGGAAAGAGCTCCATCGCCAGGCAGCTGGAGGCTTTGGGCGCCGTCTGCATTGACTGTGACAAGCTGGGCCATGAGGTGTACCAGCCGGGCACTGCAGCCTATCACAGAGTGCTGGAAGAATTCGGGTCAGGTGAGGGAACACAAGTGTGCTGAACACATGGCGTTATTGGAAGGGTTGGAGCAATGGTTAGAGATGCATAAATTAATCGAAATCGAATCTCAATATGGCCTAGTGCAATGTCCAGAATGCAGGAGCTGCAGTTTTTTGATAAAGGTAAAATGTGTCACGACATACCATCATAAATGAAGCATTGTGATACTGCAGAGATGCCCCAGCTCACAAATCATACTCCAGACATAGGGAACATGCTTATGTGTAAAGTGAGGCTTATAGGGAACTAATCAAAAGTCGATGGTGTCGTTAAGCCATTACATTGTGTAAACTACTTTTCCTTCATAATGATAAGTTAAACCTTTTTTCAGATTTAACAGTTAATGCATTTTGACATTATCTTGAAGTTTAAAAAAATACACTCTTTGCCTGATCAGCAGTGTCTGAGACACAAGCATGACGGTAGCATAATTTGCAATGACTGCCACAAGAACAGGTTGCCCATTAGCTTGATTTTCATGGGTTCTTGTAAATGTTATGCTGTATGAAGTCTCAGGTGTTGCTTTGCAATAATTGATTTTTTTTTCTCTGAACTTTTAGATCTTCAGAATGAGGATAAAACCATCAACAGACGAGCATTAGGAAGAAAGGTTTTTGGAAACCAGGTAATATGATGAGTATGAATAATCTGTCAGCACATCACAGCACATGAAATGTCATCACCTGTGTGTGTCGACAGTTTACCAGAGATGCTGTTTTTTGTGCAGGAGCGGTTAAAAGCCCTGACAGACATTGTGTGGCCTGAGATTGCACTTCTGGTGAAGAACAGGATCAGCCAAGCCAGAGAGGAAGGTACTGTATGGACTTACGTTTATTAATCTTATTACCGTAGAACTGCATATTGATAATCATGTCTTTATTTTTTGTAGATACACAGTAGGGTGTTAAAGTGCTTTCTGTCTTGTGTAGCAGTCTTTTTCCTCTGTAGCTAATGTACTGATTCTGTTGACATATACACAGATGATAAAGAAACTGTGCCATCGCTTTGTTTGGAAATAGATTTCCAGTGTTCATGCGATCCTTCGCTCTCTTGCAGGTAAACAGGTTTGTGTGCTGGACGCAGCAGTTCTCCTGGAGGCCGGCTGGACAGACATGGTCCACGAGGTCTGGGTTACCGTCATCCCCGAGGAGGAGGTAATACCTGCAGTCAAATGCCACAAATATGCAGTCATGTTGGCTTCAGTGACAGTGAGGGAAATGTAATGATTTTAAGGTGACAAGTGTATACTGGGTTCAAGCAGTTGCCTTATTATCATTATTCTAATATTCCACTATTATTTAGAATATAACAATATTCCAAATTTGAAGGGAAGGGTTTTTATGAAGACGTGGGATATGATGTGATTATTCGGGTTTTAAGAGTATTCTTTAGACATATATACAGCGCATTAGGAATCTCAACTTGGCTTTTTACCGTAGTTTGTGACACAGGCCATGCTGCCATTTAATGTTCAGCTACTTATGTTGTCATGGATACCTTGTACACATACCAAATGACCAACACTTTTCAAGGCCAGTGAAGAGGTGCATGCCCAAAAGAAAAGCCCACATTTCTGGCCAGAAGAAGAGACAGACCTACTTTAAAACATTATGAAAGACTAAGGATATTAATAGGTGTTTGGATATGCACAAATATTGCAACACTGACCTTTTCAAGAAGGTGGTTAAAGGAATGAAAGAGGGAGGCTGAGTTTGCACCGTTGAAAAACTTTGAAAAAGAAGCAAAATGGCACGAGCGTCTTCCAGCCATTCCACTCTTCCATATTTTGACATGATTTGACATGTTAGGGAGCGTTAATCTGAGTATGCAGGCTGCATGTAAGCAGTACATTATTTTTTCAAAATGTCCTGATGGCATAAATTCGTGACTTTGACTACACTTCTGGTGGTGAAGGGTGGATATCACCACGCATTGCACGTAGTTTGTTTTATAAATACCACCACTGGGTGGCGCCAGAGTTGGACATTTTGAAATTCTACACACTTTGGCTTTAGAAATGTTAGGCTTTGGAATGGCTTTGGAAATGATCATATATGCCTTTATCTCATCTCGATTGACTACTGTAATGCACTTGTCTCCTCACTGAATATGTTTGCTCTTACTCGACTGTAAGCAATCCAGAATGCTGCTGCCAGATGACTAACTAGATCATATTACCCCAATACTAAAATCCCTTCATTGGCTCCCTGTTGAGTTTAGGATCCAGTTTAAAGTGCTCATTCTTACTCACGGAGCATTACACGGTCAGGCACCCTCTTATTTGGCTGAACAACTACTCCCGTATTCTTGAGCTTACTTTCTCATTTTCTTTCTTGAAATGTAAAGCCTTTGTGAAGCAAAGCATAATAAACACATAAGCTTTTGCTTGCTTACTAACTTACTTACTTGATAACCTAACCTGTCCTCTCAGGCAGTGTTAAGGATCACAGAGCGAGACGGTGTGACCACAGAGGACGCCCTGCGCCGGCTGCAGAGCCAGTGGTCCAACAGCAAGCAAGTAGAACACGCCAATGTGGTACTCAGCACGCTGTGGGAGCCAGAGGTCACACGGAAACAGGTCAGGCACTCATGATGCCATCAGTAAAGGGTCTACACATCTGCATGACATGAAGTTCTGTGAAATAAGATCCATTGTCTTTCATTTTAAAGGTACTGAAAGCTTGGAATCTTCTTCAGCAGAGAATCCATCAGAGGCGAGAGGGGAAAGTGTCTGTCACTACATCATCTCAGCTGTGACCCGTGCATGCAGATACAAGCATGTGACAGGCCCACGGTCATGAGTGCACAAATGACTGATCCATATAAGGAAACGCTGCCTTAGAAAGAAGCGAGAATGATGACTGTGCCATCGCAGCAAACCCGACAAGCACTCTCACTTCTTTGACCAACACTCAGTGCCTAGTTGACTCTCCATGGGTTTTTAAAGTCTAGTTTTATTTGAAGATTGTGAGTTAAAAGTTGAATGGATGAGGACAAAAAATTATGAGTGATCCCTAAGAAAATAAATTTGGAATTTGACAGCTGGAGTTCATGTTTGGGAATAATAAAATGTTATATTATCCTAAGAATTGTAGGTCTGTTTTCATCCAAAGATTTGTTTTATTTATGAATGACATGCCTTTAAATGATACGCCCAACAGTCAGCAAGCTCAGATCATTTTAACGTCAAACTTCTTAGCAAAGTCCAATATTGTGGACAGTTTTGTGGATTGATATGAATGTAGCTTAGAAAGCAACTAACAGTGAGGCAAAGGTGAGATACTATATTGAAAGATTGTATGATTGTTAAATCATTCTATTAAATGTTTGTGGTTTCAGGGTTGGGAGAATATGCTAACAAATTCACAATCACTGTGGCGTGAGGAATGACCGAACATGGTAAACTGTATCAGAGAAACGTGCAATAGGTTAGGATATATTATAACATTATCAGTGTAGCTGTCACGTTGAGACGCACAGGACACTGAAAATGATTGATACAATCACAATGACTAATAGGAAGTAATAAGGGCAACACACATAGGACACTGAGGTAAATCAAGCTGACATGAGAGGTTTTACAGCTTTGAAACGTTTTATCTGGAAATGAAATCCTTGGGAAAACCTTGACTTGCAGTCCAAGAACGAGCTCACCTCAACGTTCAAATATTCATGTTTCTGAAAGTACCTAGAAAAGCCAAAATGGATAGCAGGGTAGAAACTAATATGTTTACATTGTGAGAATAAAATACTCCTTCATTGCTTCAGCCGTACCATAATGATGTCATTTGGTCATACAGTTGGTAAGAATTGTCTTGCATGTCATCTGGAAACTCAGTGGAATACTTATATAAAACATTAAATGAAATGTTTTCAAACCATGAGAGATCTCGGCTTTCTGTCATTAATTTAAAGGCATGGGCCAACGGACCAGATTTATTTCTATTTTTGTGCATTGTAGTGTGCCAAATGTGAACCTGCTCTCATCTATGAGGACAATGGGGTGCCAGTGGTGGACCTGCCAGTTATGGTGTTCTCTGGCAAATGCTAGTCAATGCCCTCATGGAGTCTGTTTCTGACAGTTTGGTCAGAAACATGCACACCAGTAGCCTGATGGAGGTCATTTTTTTAGGGCTCTGGCAGCGCTCCTCCTGTTCCTCCTCACACAAAAGGAGCAGACACCAGTCCTGCTGCTGGGTTGATGCCCTTCTACGGCCCTGTCCAGCTCTCCTCGAGTAATGGCCGGTCTCCTGGTATCTCCTCCACGCTCTTGAGGCTGTGCTGGGAGACACCGCAAACCTTCTTGTGCTAAAGTTCATGCACACAGATTGCTTTCAGCATCTTAATACATCCCTTAAACTGAAACTAATACGTTATCCACATCTAAAAATCAGCCACAAACCCCTGTTTCCTGTGAGGAAGTCCTGCACTTAAATTACACACCCACTACATCTTAATACTTTGATGGTCTCTGTCGCTCTTCATACTACGTCACAACTTTCTGTTGGTACATTTGTGAGTTTTTTTTCCTTGGAAATGTAACACTTGAATCTCAGAGCATTCAAGATCGGCTTGTACTACCCCGAACCCTCACTCTGCGTCAACATGTGAAGTACTCACCAATCACAGCACACAGTGGGATCCATAATAACAGGTTGTAAGGATGCGTGTAAGTGCTGAACAGCTGCAGTGTGACTTTTCTCACCTTCACTTCATAATTATTTTTAAACATTAATCTTCAACCAAGTAAGCCGTTATTTTTCTCAAATTCAGCCTTTAATGTTAATGCCTTTAAAAACCATTGACATTTGAATGATATTAAAATGTGCAAAATGTACAATTCTCGTGCGACTTTTGTGAACGGTGCTGAGCTCAGCCACATTAGCAAAGATATCACCTTATTTCAGTGCAACAAAACCATGTGCATTAGTAGCTGAACATGCCAACTACACATTAAAAGAATACAGACTTAAGTGCACTGTAGTAACTGGTGGCGCTGGGTATGCATATCCAAACTGTCTTAATCCCTTGGTGGTAGAAGAACACAATGCACCCGCTTTGCCTTGAAATTGTGTGTGAGCAGCCTTTTGTGTGGCAGTGAATAACCGTCCATCTGTGTACTGACGTGTCAAAGTCCAGGCTTTATCCAACCATTCACATCAGTCTGCTTCTGAAGTCTCCTTCCAAATGAAGATAATCTTAAAATTGTTGCCTCTGCTGGTTTTCTTCATGTTCACATCCTCACTGTCAGTTTGGCAGAGCACATTGCCTCCCCCAGCTTGTTGCCGGCCCGGCACACGTAAACCCCAGAGTCAGAAGGCTTCAAATCTGCCACAACCAGAGAGCAGAGGCCGTCTTCATTTTGCTCAGTGGTCACTCTGTCCGATTCAGACACCCGCTTCTCATTCTGAAGCCACTTCACCTCCGGCTGTGGGTAACCTGGAGTTTAGACAGTAAGTGAGTCAGATAAAAAGATGAACACCAGGTGTACAACAGTAGAGTTGGTTCAGTAACCTTTAGCCCGTAAGCTTAACTCCCCTCTTGTCGTTATCGTGAGAACATGGCCAAGAACCCAGCAGAGGCTCCAGAAAGTTTATGTATATGACAAACAAATAGTTCAGCACTTAACCCCGATCAAACCACAATGTTTCCATGTTTCGTTGAGAGTAAAGAGGGACATATTATGCTCATTTTCAAGTTCATACTTTCTGCGAGAACATGTTTAGGTTTCAAAAACACTATTTTCCTCATACAGTCTGTGCTGGATCACCTGTATTCACTATCTCTCTGAAATGCTCTATTGAAATCCCAGTCACTTTAAGCCTCCTGCCCAACAAAAAACAAACAAAAACAAAAATACAGTCTGCTCTGGTTTGTCAGCATTTCTCCGTCTTCTACATCTCAGCGTTTCTGCATTGTCACTGCAGCCGGGGGATGATTGTAACAGAGAATGGTGAAACTTTGTAAAAAATAACCAATAAAAGCTTCTAAACGAAAATCTTCAACTAGACATATTCCAGCAAGAATATGATCTGAAATCAGGGGGAAAATGTACATAATCCTCAACCATGATAATGTGTTTCCCTGACGTTAGCATTTAGCTAGATGTAGCAGTGTACTTGCAGCCAGGGAATGATTGTAATAGAGTACAGCTGCACTCACTACTTTTATTATTTAATGTCCGACTTGTCCATGTGTGGAAGGCTCTTTCTACATAGGCTGTACAAAAAGACGCCTGAGGGATCGCCTTGCTGAGCACAAATATACCAGTAGAACAAAAAACATACCCCATGATAGACATTTCAGTGAATTTCATAATGCTAATCATACCCTATTACACATAGAGGGCATTCAACAACATTTGGTCGGGAGGGTGACAATACAGAAACTTAGGGAAGCTTTTTGGATCCATCGACTGGATGCCTTTATGTATCCTGGTCTCAATGAGGATATAGACTTCACATGTTCAGTGTGATGTGTCATTATTCTTTACGAGCGTCATATTTCAAATGATCTGCAAAGCTAATTAGCAAAAAGCCACCTAAAAATTGGTTATTCAAAACAGACTGAAGCACAAGACTCATGCTCACAGTGATTGCTTTTACATATGTCTACGCTGTTATCTGAAACTTTGGCCATGTTTAATACAAACATGTGACACTATGACATTTTATATATGACAGAAAATGATGAAAAGCATAATAGGTCCCCTTTAAACAAAGGAAGTATAACATGGAATCTGTGGATTCGTCCTTATGAATAATTCCTTTCAAAATTATATCGTAATTTGATCTCTATATAATATAATGGCAGCTTTAAGTTGGGCCAGTTAATGACTTGCGGCCATCAGATCTATTCTGACAGCGTTGTCTTTCCTCTTCCCTTATAGAAAGTGGCGGGGCATTATTTAATGAAGTGCAACACAGTTCTGTCACTGTACCATTGATGAGGCATGTTAGCTGAGCTGTTGCTCCTTTGGGAAGGGTGGTGTCCTTCAGGGCCTGCTGGAAGCGAGGTTCACTCTGGAGCTGCTTATCCAGCGACTGGATGGCCTCCTCTGCCTCTTGGCTCCAGCCTGGCTCTGGATGAGAGGGAGGATGATGATGAATAAAACGGAAACAAGGCTTTACAGATCACAAAAGGGTAAACTTGAAGTGACAATCGGAAAGTGTGAGTCATCTGCCATATGTATGTGGCTGCAGGACATGGGAGGGCATTGTGTGTGTATGTGTGTGTGCGTGTCTTTTTATCGGCCTTACCCTCTGAGGGGCTGCCAGGAGAGTCTGGCCTGTTAGAGAGATTAGCCATCCGCTGTAGGGCTAAAACAGCCTTGCCAGTTTTCTAGAAGTTTAAAGGACAAATAGCACTGGATGACAAACTACACTCATAACAAAGCTCAAGGTCTGAACAGGACAATGGACTGAAAGGTCACCACAGGGAAGCACTGATAAGAAAATTGTTCATCTGTCCGAGGCTGGGCCAACGGCATTGTAGTCATTTTTCAGGTTAGTTACCTTCCACTTGCGCCTGGCCAGAAAGCGTCTCATCTTCCCCTTATTGAGGGACTTGGTAGGTCTGCGGTTCAGTGGGGTGAAAGAGACCATCCAGGGGTGGGCGAGGGCCTCAGTACATGACAACCTACATCTAGAGTGCAGGTGGATAGAGAGGGGGAAGCAAACGCTGTTAAATCTGAGCTCACTGTCATGCAGCCGTGAAATATCTGCTGCTTGAATATAACCCAGACTCTCCTTGATTCATATTCAGAGGTTGCTAAATGTCACAAGGGGTGTGCTGCCCATAATGTTATGCTATAAACTGGAGAGAATACTCTTGTAGCTGCTTCTCATAGGAGCTTGAAACTTTCTGACTGTATAACAAAAAGGTTCTTGAATCCAGGCAGTTTGTTAGTATATCTATATGGGTCATCCTCCAACTATGATCCACTTGGTCCTTTTAAATAATATATCATATTTACAGAAATGCATGGGTATAATATTTTCAGTAGAATCACACTGGCACTTCGATCACCAAGTGTCTTTTCCATCATAATAAACAAAGTGATGAAAGTTGTGGAAGTTTGTCTCATTAAAAAAAAAAAAAAAAAAAAAAAAAAAAAGTCATGATATGTTAGGCCGCTCTTCTTCTTCCTTAAGTTAGCCGCTAACTGCTACTTTCTGCTTTTGAAATCTCCTGGTGATAGGTCGCACACATAACACACTGACAAAATGTGTCCCGTCCCAGTGGCTCACACTTTTAAAACAGACGGTGATTCAGCCAAGCTTTTGTCCAGTTTAGCGTTGACAATGAATACACACAAAATACACAATATAAAATGTTGTTGTTTTTTATTATTTGGACATTTAAGTGTGATTTATGTGTCACGTGTAGTTGAAGTTGATATAAGATCAAGATGAAATTCAAAATTAAGCAGGTTTGAATGTCCAAAATCTGGCTCAGGGACAAAGCAAAAACCACACTTAAAATAATGACATATCTATATTTTTTCTTTTGCATGCTCCTTTTGGACTTAAGCAAGTGTGACCAAATAAAAACATAAAAATGTGTTTTTCTTTTTCACGATAGTTTAAGAATCACTCATATAGGTAACCATGGCAAGAATTTGCTATGCACCATAATCATCATCCAAAAAAGGAGATTGAAAGAAAACCAGACCAACCTCCTGTCTTTCTTCAGCAGGGAGCTGATAAAGTCTTTAGCCTGATCGGAGATGTCCTCAAAACTCTCCTCATCAAACTCGAAGCGGGCGGAAGTCACAAGAGCAAAAGTCTCACCATCGTTGTTCCCCTGAAAGGGAGACTCTCCACTGAGCCTAGCACACAAAACAATGGATTAAACACATACACAATGTTTCTGCACAGACAGGATTTGTACCCATTAAAAAAAGGAAATACAGTATTTATAACACTGACCTAAAGGGGTAAATGGGGTAAATACTTTAAGCATTTACACATTAATTTTAGTTAACTGTTCAGACCTCTATGCTCTCTTGTAAACTCTCCGCACAATCCTCACTGCAGCACATTATGTTCAAGTTACAGCTGACTCAGTACATGGATATACTGTATATATTCATTTTCTAATCAAATACTTATTTAATTTCATGCAAATTAAAAGTTAGTTGAGTTGCTACACCACAATATTACCATGTACTCTCTGGTAATTGCCAAAGTACCTCCTAGGGTACAGGTACCTGTGGTTGGGAGTCGATGTTATAAGGCACTATAGTTATACAATGTCACCAGCAGATGGCGCCAAATCTGCATTTGTTGAATAATTTTGGTTTCATGTGATTAAACTGGCATGAACCAAACTGTTAATGATTTCCCTTAACTTTTGACTATCTTCACATGACTTTGCCATAGTTCAGATGTGTAGATAAAGGATGAATTAAGAACAAACACCAGGCATTTATGTCACTTAAATCCTTTTCCTGTCCCACACTTAATAAAAAAATCTAAAATGCCATCTACGATTACCGTTTTCATTTTCACAAAGTATCCCCACTTCCATTTTTTCCTTTTAGAGTACGCTACTGTGGCTTTAGTCTAAACTACTACAGCGTTTGTTTGACTTACAAGATGAAGCAGATTACTCCGATGCTCCACATGTCAGTCTCCAGGCCCACAGGCTCATAACTGATCACCTCAGGGGCCACAAACTCCGGCGTACCATGCATCACCATCAGGGGTTTACCCTCCTCTGAAGAACAGGATAACAGTTAAAAGCAGAAATTCAAAACATCACCCTGACTGTTTTACATTTGTCTGTTTGTACTGGCCTATTTACAGACAGCTACAGTCATCTCTAAACAGACCACCCAGTCTGGGGGTGCAGCTTCTGGAGCGTCACCAAATTTACTGCCTGAACTGGCTCCACAGGCTTTAAGGACTTGTTATTGTGTAATGGGCATTGTGGATATCTAGGAATTTAGAAACGACCTTGATGTTATCTGTGGTTATTTCTGCATTTATAAGAATGTCTGGTCCTTTGTAGATATTGCTGTGTTTGTTGTCAGCATAAAAAAAAACATGGTTGAATTGAGAGGCTGGCAAAATAGTTAAATATATTTACCTCAGTTGAACTTGATACCGACTTTTATGCAGCCAAGATTTTTGTTTATATGTATTTATTTTATGAACCATAACAGGAAATATTTTATTCCCCAGGCTGAATACACAAAGCTGCACAGCACTAACTGGCACCTTATAAGGACCAATGGATTTCCCTAGATTGTAACTTTTACTGGAATACATGCAAGATATGTCATGAAAATACACACTGGGTGATTTGTTCACAGTCCCTTGTGAGCAGCGGAAAAAGTTATTTAAAAAAAAAAGACAAAAAACAAAGCAAACTCACCCAGTTCACTAGCCAAGCCAAAGTCGATGATCTTCAGCTTTGTACCGGTGTTGTCCACGCAGACGATGTTCTCTGGTTTGAGGTCCAGGTGGACGATTTTCTGCTTGTGAACGTACTGCATGCCCTCCAGGATCTGCTGCATGTAGCGGGCGCTGGTGGGCTCTGTGTGCTCGAAGTTTTCATCCACGATGCGTTCAAAGAGCTCCCCGCCTGCAATACTGGGCGACAAGTAACACAGGTCCAATTGTTTCAAAAACAATCCTTAAAGCGGGAGTTTGGTATTTTTAACCCAGACCATATTTTTTTTTCCATGTTTGTGTCTAATTAATAATAAGAAGAATATGTGAAAACACCCCAAGTGTCTAAAAAGGCTGTTTCTGGTTAAATGAAAAGGATCTTACTCTTTAACAAAAGGGCCTATCTCTGTTGGGATCTTTCCCACAATGTTGTCAGACACATAATAACAATCTGAGCCTGTCAGTGACAAAAACACAGACTTTAACTCACTTCACTCTTCAGTTACTTACTACTCCATGATCATGACCATCTCAGAGCGTGTTTCGTAGGCACCCAGACACTGGACCAGTTTTGGATGGTGAAGTCTGTTCATTAGTTCAATCTCTTTGCGAGCTGCTGCCCTCTCCTTGGAGGTTCGGCCTCTGTAGAACTTTGCTGCAACCACCTGACCCGTCTCTTTGTGGGACATCCGGAACACCTGGCCGAACTTCCCACTGGAAAATGTTCAATCCAAAACAAATAAGGGGCATTAGAACTTTACTTTGTTTGACATGAGAATGCCAAGTTTGTTTTAAATACAAAGACTCGCTGCTTACACTCCCAGCTTCTCATGCAGATTGTAGTAGTCCTTGGCCTTATGTGTGGTGTCAATGGTCACTGTGATATACGACCCAGGATCTTCCTTCTTTTCTGCCTCTGACATAAAAAACACACAGCAGGTGACAAATAAGCACACCCCTCCCGACAGATGGCCTCTTTTCAAACATTTTACCAACATATCACATACTTGTGTTCACCATCTTGACAATCTCAGACTCCTGGCTTGGGTCGCTGACCCCTGCTGCGTTGTACGCCCTGACACGGAAGCAGTACTGCCCCAGAGGCTCCAGTCCTGAGCAGACGTGATAGGATGTGCTTTTACATCGGCTTGTAAGTTCAGTCCAGCTCTCGGGCTTGTTCGAGCCCTCTGGTCTGACCTCCACTTTGTAGCCCAGCACTGCTGTGCCTCCGTCGTAGCTGGGACCCGTCCAGGACAGGACCAGGGACTGCGTGGACAGCTGGGAAATAACAGGCTGGGATGCTGGTGGCTCGGGCCGGTCTGAGGAGAAATAGAAGAAGAAGATACCTCTATTCATGCTGCTTTATTGGGCGTTTTCCAACCTTCATATCTGAGCATTCACTGCAGAACTCTAAATACTAAGCTGTTGACCAAAGCAAGTCTCACCTATGACACTGAAGGACATGGTATGCTGTGCGGAGCCTTTTCTGTTTTGCACTACGACAGTGTACAAGCCTGTGTCTTCTGGACAGGCCTGAGAGATCTCCACACTGCTGTGCGTCTCACTGCTGCGGACAGACATCCTCGGCCCTCCTTTCACCACCTGACGAATACATAAAGACATAAGGCTTTACTGCCACTTTACTGGATCGAACAACACTAACATCTAACAACGTGGACTGTTTTTTATTACCTTGTCTTTGTTGCAAATCCAGCAGCAGGCCACAGGGACAGAGCTGCTCCTGAACTCACAGTTCAGCTGGGCCTGCTGTCCCACTCGAACCTCCACCTGCTCTGGTGGGTCTACAAACTCCACAGGAGGCCCTGAGGAGAGGTTTGCTCCATCAGTGAAGCATAACTGAAATGCCATCAAAAAATTTAAGCTTACGTGTTGTGGTGCCCTCTACTCACCTTTGCTAGGGGAGACTTTTGTTTGAGGTTTGATATCTCTGCCACCTGTGGACACTGAAGGAGAAGGTGGACTTTCAGGTGTGTGCTGCTATAGGCAGTTTTAAAAAGTATCCAACCAATCACATGTGAGCAGTCATGTTAGGTTGCAGCAGCAGCCAATGCATTGCACTCTTGAATGAAAAGGCAGGCACCATTAACCACAAACATTTGTGTGTGTACACTGCAGCAGGTGAATGAAGCTTAAAGACAGTCTGTGTGTTTGATGAAGTGAACAAAATGGACGTCATACACAGTTTTACATGTCACTATGTGTGTTTTTGCGGCTTCTCGGCCCTCATATTTGCCATTAATTTGCATTTTTTTCCAACAGATTTTTTTACATGTAGTAAGAAGAAAAGCAAAAAGAAAAGGGTGTGTAACATCACAAACTGTTTTTATTAAGCTCAACAAAAGTTTTAAATCTACCTTTCTTCTCTTCTTCTCTCTGTTTGCTTTTCCCCTTAGAAGCTGGAGACAATTGAGTGTTTTTGGGGGGTGAAGCCTTGGACGTGACCTCGCTGTGTGACACATTGTTGCTTGTTCTGGGAATTTCCTTTGTTGCTTTTTCTTTGAAAACAGAGTGGAAACAGGTTTACTGTGCACAGATCAATTCAATATGGTTCGTTTGAGGACAAATAAATTCTAACTCGACTCCTGCTTTACCTGTGATACGCAACGTAGCACTGCTTGACTGTTTCCCAGCTGTATTCTCAGCTATGCAGGTGTACGTCCCGGCATCTCTCCGGGAACACCGAGTCAGAGCCAGGCTGGCAACATCATTTTTGAAGGAGGTATTACTCGATTTCACCCTCTCACCTAAAAGCCAAAATAGCGATACGCAAACACATGTTTTTACTGTTGAGGATTGTAAAATTCCTTCTAAATAAAGGATATTGTGACTCAATCCTTGCTTATAATGAATAAGAGGTAGACATTTTGAAGGTATGTTAATCAGACATTTACCATTGTGCAGCCAGGAAGTGTTCAGAGGTCGACTTCCTGTGACAACACCTTGAAAAGTAGCATCACTTCCTTCACAGACCGTGCAGTCCCTGAGTGGTTCTTTGAAGTGAGGCGATTCAAATGCCTGGATGGTTTTCAGTCTGGACTCTGAGGAGAAGTTCAGGACAATGGAGCTCATTTCCAGATAAACTGTGTACACCAGTGTTTCCTATACCACGGACCAATCAGGAAAAGTCATTAGCAAATATTTCACTTGAAAGTTCAGGGCCTTTCCACTCCAGGCATGATTTAACTGATCAAACTTTAAACGCACCATGTGGTACATGCAAATATAGTGAGAAATGAAAATATTGCAACTGTAGAGTGATGTGGGTGTGTGGTGTTCATCTGTGTTGCCTCCAGGCAGAGCAGCATTACGTCTTTGTTAATCAGTTACCTGTTGCTGTATCTGCTGGAGCATGTTTCAGTTGCAAGAGTGCAAGCGTGGGGAATTTGACATGTTGTTTTCAAGGTTTTCCCACCATGTGTGTGTGTGTGTGTGTGTGTGTGTGTGTGTGTGTGTGAGCGAACACGTGGATTTTGATATTCAGTGTGTGGACATTTTGGGGAGAAAAAGAAAGGCTGGCAGGTTGCATGTCACTCTGAGTGCCTGAGGACATTTATAACAACAGTAGTACCTACGAAAACAGTACATTTAATAATAATCCTGTCGTATATAGAGCTGCACCCTAATGCATATTTTGAGAAGTAGCCAACAAGCCTCAAGGGAGCTCACCATATAATTACATGTATGTGTAATCTAACAGATACCAGTACTCCTGTTTTTCCCGAAAGGCCTTTTCATAGGTGTAGATTTAGGGGTGGGGAGACGCAGAGGACACATCCCTTTTATTTTTTAGAATATGTTCATTTGATTCTCCCCAGCGAACATGATTGGCATGCATATATGATATGGTATATGTTTATGAATTTAACAAACACCTTCTCCTCCATCTCCTCAGACTGTGCACCCAGAGCTTCTGCTGCTATTGCTCTGAATGACCAAAAGGACAGTGTATATACAATCCTACCCCATGTCACAAATGTCTGTTACTACAGTGAAAACAGTTTTGTTGACTTAGCTTGTAAATATTTATTTTACAGTGGAAACTCTGCTTTTCAATCCCATCCAAAACTGCTGTTGTGGATCAGGTTCATGTCTGGCTTGTACAGAAACTATGCATGTTCATGATGAAGGGTCGAGCCTGATTGTTTTTGGGCCTGATCAAAGGTCTACTCTGCAATGCCCACATCTACAGGCTGTTCTCATGAGCTTGTCTTACGTATGTTTATGAAAATTAAAGCACCACAATTCATATATAATCCATGTAAATGAAGGCTGCAACCACGTGACCAATGTGCTGACAGGTGTAAAATATGAAAGTGGTTTAGAGACTGAAAGTCCATGTTAGGGATGTAGGTTGAGGTGGTAGATGGGTTAAACAACACTGGACTTTCCCCCGGGAGGCTGGTGTTCAGAGCCGTGTGAAACCAAGTTATTTTAAGGTGCGTTGTCATCACGTTTGTTTTCCTAACGCTAACCTTCAGCCCCTTTTACACTGCCAGATTTTCTGCGAATATTGGGCTGTTTTGCCGGCAAGCTGCGAGCGTTTAGACACACAGAGCCGGATTGGCGATTTGATCCGAGGTGCCCAATTTTCCGCCTCGTAGGGTAGACATATTGGCGGAACCTTTTTGGTTTAAACAGAACGAGGTGGCCTTCCGCCACAGGAGGGGCTGTTGAAGACTTGTGGGAGGAGCTGTTGATGACGCCGCATGTGTGACCCACTGGCGGTTGATAAACAGGAAACAGCTGATAGCAGGAAAGAGCAGCTAGTACGAGTTGCAAGAGAGAAACGCAAACCTGACACCTAGTCAAGCCACTGCAGCAGCTTCATGCCTCCGGTTGCTGCAGTGATGAACAATAATGACATGAAATAAAATATATAAAAAAATATAAATAAATATAAATAAAATAATGACTGAGATTTTGAAAAGCTCATTTCACTAAAAAAAACTCCCAGGCAGCTCAGTGGACATGTCAAAAGTAATGTGTAACTTTTGTCTGACAGAATTTAAATATCAACAAAGTACTTTGAGTTTGAGGCTACCGCCAATGAGCTGAGCATAGGTGCAGCTAATCGACTGATGTCAGAGGGCAACTGCTGACGTCAGCAAAGCCTGCAAGCACTATTTGGAGTGTTCAAATAGCCATGGACCCTTGTACAAAATCTAGGAGGGTTTTCAGTGCTTTCTAAATGGGCAGCAACTGACTGCAGACCATTTATGGTGAGGAATGTTTTTTTTGTTAGATGCTTGGGGCATGTCGTAGTACAGTTACTGATTCATCAGTTTTTCTTTAATCAGTCTCGTTTCCCTCAGTTTTCAGCTAACCTCAAAGTTAATCGAACTATCAAGTATTTTTGTTTATTCATTTTATTGAAATGTGCTACACGGTTTGTAGGTCTACATGAACTCCTGCATATTTCTCTAATTTTCTGCAATCTTTAAAATAACAAAAATCACTGCATTTCACAGAGTAAGCACTTTGAAATTGTCTCCTACCTCTAAGTCATAGTTTCTGGATAATTTTCTTGTAGCAGTGCAGCAATGATATGAAATAAATTAATCTAGAAGTAATCTACAAAACACTCTGCAAATGCAAAATAATGGAATTTTAAACATGGAGTTAAAAGTGCGTTTAATCACGATTAACTATTTAAATTCAGCAATTGATCGCAACTTTCAAAATGGTCATTCGACAGCCCAAATATTTATATGAAAGGTTGTACGAGGACACTTTGAATTAAAACATGACGTGCCTGCAGAAGGCTGAGGCCAGGGGTGCTGCCAAGGGGTGGCCAGAGTGGAGGGGCATAACCACCCTGATACACACATGGGAGAAATTTTCCTTGTAGAAAGCCTTCACTGACAGAACTTATTCATTTTAACTCAAACCACAACTTTTTCCCCCTGACCTTAATTAAGAGATTCCTTTCTGGTAGAAAGCCCTCAAGGAAAATTTCTCCCAACTACCCCCGATACAATCACCTACCCAACCCCCATTCCCCTCTTGCAAGTCACATATGCCTGATATGTGCATAAGTGACTTGCGAGGGCGGATAGGGGTGTGTGGGGGTGTACTTAGACATGAGATGGCTTGTTCCCAGTAAATTTTTTGCTCCTTAAATTAAAGCTTTATTTGTCTTTGAGAGGAAAAGGATAACCAGTCTATTCAAAGTATAATGAATCGCCTAGGATGTGTAGAGTTACATAACACACTGAAAAAGGATTGTTGTGGAATATTATTGTATTGGCATTAGTCTATGGAGATAACTAGTAAAATTAACTGTAAAATAAGAAATCAACAAGTGCAATTTCCTTAGTTTTAAACTAGCCTGTATACTTCAGCAGCATAATAATTCTTAAATGTAGTTATGACCCCATCTGACCACCCCTGGAAACTTTTCTGGAGGCACCACTGGCTGAGGCTCTGTGTGGGGTGTAACTGTGGTAAATGTTATGAATACATTCCAGTAATGTTGCAACAATAAACAATGAGTCTAGTTCATTAGCATGAACACTGACACATTAAAAAGCAACTGTCCTGCTTTTCTCATAGTCTTTACCTGTTGCTGATGAGACACCCAGTTTGTTATTTCCCATTAATGTCCTTTTACTGGTGTCCAGTCCATCCTCCTTCTTCTTCTCCACACAGAAACTTCTGGCTTGAGGCTTGAGGGCCAACCGGAAAGTAGACACAAAGGTCTTTGGCTTGCCGCCATCCTTATCCATCCCTATGTAGAAATGAGTTTTCAGTCATCAGTCAGGCCTGCTCTTTTGCTTTTGGTTGCACTCAGTATATATGTGTGTGTGAAGCTGATGTGTTGAAGAGTCGCCCGGTCTCTATTCGCACATCCTGTCTGAGATGCTAACAGGAGGAGCCTCTGCTTTCAGTCTGCCCCTGAAATCACTACCCACCCTCGGCCCCACAGTACACAGGAAACAGCTTTTTCATCGGAAGGCCAATTAAAAACACACATGTCCAGCCCCCACTGTCCCCCTGCGCTGAGAACAGACGCAGAGAGACACATGTGATAGAAAATAAGCCACAGAGACAGGGTAGGAAACGTGTGGGAGAGACATAACATTCCAGCTGACGAGAAACAGAGGTGGATACTGATAAAAGAAAAGTATACAGAGCATTTTTTTTTACCTGGTTGCTCTCTTCATAAAATCTGCTTGTCCTCACACAGATTCCCACTGTCAGCTTCTTCTCTCCATTTTACCCCCTGTAAACATCTATTCCCAGGATACACTCAGTCACAAAGGTTGAGCAACACTGCCAGAGTCGCCGCAGGAATCAAGTAGAACCTGTAGGGCAGCTTTCTTCACGCACTGACACTGCTGTGAGACAGACAGCCTGGGGAGAAATCACTGAAGTGACTCCATAAAACTGTGGACTTCCAGGGATTTGAGTTTCTTTGAGTGAATGTGGAGCTGTGGGACGATGTGACCACAAACAGTAAGATCTACATGTAAATGAGACACCTTTAATTCTATTTAAATGAGAATAATAGTGACTGCTGGCTGGGTGTGTCTCCAAGGCGTGCTCTCAATTACCTTTTGTTGCCTGATGGTTACTACAGACTGGTTTTCTCTTATCCATATTCAAAGCGGAGAGGAGATAGCTGACAGGTCTTTACAGTTTGCTTTGTCTCTGTTGCTATTCTGAAAAGCAGTTTTGATGACTGTCTGTAAAAGCCTCACTGGCTGGAATTTTATTTTACTTACATCCTACAACATGTGAATTTCATGGATTGTTGCTCATTTATTGTTTTCACTTCTGGGATCAATAAAGTACATTTAAATGTATACAACTACTAGATAAAATTGAAATAAATAATAGATAATATTGTATATTGAATTAATACATTTGTGAAATTATGGTCAAACTGGATCCAATATGTACAGGAGTTGCTGCCACATTTTTTGGTGTTGACAAATTAATGGATCCCTTAAAGAGATAAAGATTATAATAATCCTATAATGAGGAAAGAGGGTGTTTATATAATTGGTTGTCTGCTTGCAATTGACACTTTAATTTAAAAAAAGTACATTTATTTGTTAGTTTAAGTGCTTTTCAGTCTAATAAGCCTATGAACCATTATTATTTGTTTAGATACACAACATATGAAATCTTTATATATTGTTTGATTTGTGTTTGTACGTGAATATGTATGCACATATGTACATATTAATGTATAATCATGTTTAAGTCACTTAAAATACAGGGACTACTGACAGGGGTCCCTTTGGACCCCAGGGAGCAAAATGTTAATGTATTTCTTCTCAAAGCATGATTAGTCAGGCCTATGTAATTAATGTCATCTGACAAAAATATATAAAATTAAGACATTTCTTTAATACAGATTGCAGCTTTGATCCCAAGCACAATCTACATTATTACTTGAAATTTATTTACCATCCTTTGACCAGGGTTCCGATGGTCTTGGAAACCCTGAAAAAGTCATGGAATTTCGTAATCACATTTTCCAGGCCTGGAACAGTCAAAGAATCAGTAAAAAAATATTTAAAGCTTTGGAAAAGTCATGAAAATTTGATGTGTGTAATTAAATTGTCACAATCTTCTGTGAATACTTATAATGGTATATCTATTTTTTTTGTAGCTGTCAAAATAACACATCTAATATGCCTGAAGTGTGACAACATTTTGTTAACCATCATGTACATTTCCTCCTTTTCTCCCTGTGTCACGTCTTTCCTTTCATCCATGCCAGCTAGCTGAAATTATGTTTGAATAGAGTTTGAATCTGACATGTCTGGAAAAACGCTGGGCAACTGGGGCGAGAAAATATATATATATCATGGGACCTTAAAAAGTCGTGGACAAAGTTTTGAAAAGGCTGTCTATGAAAATGTGTGGGAATGCTGTTGAATCTCAAGTAAACATGATTACATGTTATATTTATAGAGTGAAACCAACCACAGTCATTTTGCCCATAAAATAAAACAACTGAAATACACCTATAGTCATTCAAACTTCTTTGTCTTTCGGGACAAAAGTAGATAGAGACCGTAGTCTCAGTATGAGCCTCTGTCAAAATACAGGTTGACTAAATGTATTTAAAAATTTAGATTTTTCAATTTACATAATGTGAAATGAACAGTGTTTACACACAACGATGAAAATTACACGCTACAGGCAGGAATAGCATACAGTTTGGCTACTGCTATGCCCAGGGCGTCCTGGCATGTGACAGGAGGAGCAAATATTTGCTGCCTTACTGTCTGTGTTTTAAATTAAATTAAATTATATTACAGCAGTGTATAGTTTCAATAAAGCTTCTTACATATTTATATTTGAAAAAAAAAAAGCCAATAAACACAATATTGATTAAAAAAAAGATAACCACATATATTGATATGGGACTGTACAAGTATATCAATATATGGCTTTGGTATACGACACAAATGACTGCTGCTTATAGAGTTTAGCTCAAATATAGCACTAACAACTGATAGTTATTAAGAAAACACCAAATAATTATTGTGCAACACACTTCAGCATCAACAACAATAACAATGTTTGCATAATACGTTTTCTAAAAGCTGCCCTCAAACAAATTAATTGTTATGTTGTGGTTTTAAATGGACACATTACGCCTAATAGTTGCCACTGCAGGAATGTAAGGAAACACTTGCATGGCCTGGTATGCAGTTGTGTAAGTAGTACCATATGGTGGGAGGCACATAATTTACTTTAGAAAACAAACATTTCCCCTGGCACTAAAAGCACGATGATTGATGGACCAGGCGTCCACCAAAGCTATTTTTAAACTGTTCACTGATGGAAAGACTCAAAGACGCACTCTACCCACTTCTAAGCTCTCTAATATTAAAGTCACAAATGTTGCTTAACACGCATATCAACAGACGCAGTAAGAAAAAAAACAAGGCTAATTATTGATAAAAAACTGATACTACACTCCAGTCACGGAGCGCGGGGTGGCTTCAGGGGCTCCAGCCCTGAATGTTTTTTAAAATACCTTCAACTTCAACTCCGGGTTGGGAGAGAGTTACTGCCTCAAGCGAGGGAGTTCAAGTATCTTGGGGTCTTGTACACAAGTGAGGGTAGAATGGAGCACGAGATGGATCAGTGGTTTGGCGTGGTGTGTGCAGTGATGCGGGCGCTGTGCTGGACCATTGTGGTTCAGCACATATCCCAACCTTCACCTGTGGTCATGACCGAAAGAATGAGATGACGGATACAAGTGGCCAAAAAGATGGGCCTTCAACTTTGTCTCATTCAGAGAACAATATATTCCCATGTTGTTTAACTGACTATTTCATTCCCCAAAGAAATCTAATATAACCAAGTTTTAGGTATTCTCCCAAATGGCTTGTTAAACAGAGCTGGTTCGGTATGAGCCCGATTCTAGCCTGACGCAGCGACATGGGTCATGAACGACAATGAGTGCCGTACACAATAATCCATCGTTTCATCTTGTGTAGGGTGTCATAGTAAACACTTTGACCAACAGAAAGACAGAGATATTTGCAGAGACACTTTATCAACCCGGTGAGTACTGCCATTAGCATCAAGCTAGCAAACAATGTTACGTCTTCGTAATGGAGACAGAAATAAGGTAATACAATTTAAAAAATAGTGGCAGGGCTTTTACTTACCACAACTGCAGAGGCTACCAGCTTCATTTGAAACAGACTACATCATAAACGGGCCGTTATTTATTATTCACTCTGTATTATTTACATTTATAACATTACTTTCATACGCTCCTGTTTGCCTTGATAAAGTTAATGCACCATGCTGCCATTTCAAACTCTTCCCTTCCTGTATCTTTTTCAAATTAAAAGCCCAATCATAACTTTGCTTGAGAGAACCCCTTCAAAGGCTTTTATTGTGAAAAATTTGCAGGAACTTGGTTGTGGACGATTCAGTGACTTGCATGTTTGCGAATGATACTTCAAATGTAGCTCCTGCCGCCATCTGGTGGTGTTTGTTTTACATTACATTACAACTACATTTCAGCTGGCACATTAACAGACACAGTGACTGAAATAATAGTAATAATAATAAAAATAGGACAAGAATAACCAGATGACATCAGACACGTCGTGAAAGACGACCAGGAATAATTGGTGTAGACCATTGTGTCGTGTGTATGTTCTGCCTGTTACATGTATTGTCTGTTTTCCATATTCACAGGAAATTTACCGTTTGCATACAGTCTCTTTTAAAATAAACGCACTTATAAATGGTCGGTACAACACCGTGACGTGGCCTTTTTTGACGTGGTTACGTTTAGTCAACATGTGCACATGGTTGTTTAGGAAAAAAGAACAGGGTTTGGCTTTACAAGGTGGGGGGAAGTGAACACCGGCCTCCAGGGTGAAAGTCCCATCCACCCAACTCAAACTTCTGCTGCCTTAACTTTTGTTGTTGTCCCACTGTGTTTCCCTCTGATGCCGCTAGGGGCCATCAAACAAAAATGGTGACCAGCTGTGTAACATGCAGGTAAACCTACCTGCGAACATTTGATAACTTTAACCACCTGTAAACAACAAGTTTCACTCAGACAGCTGTACATCACATACAGACGTTAATGGGTGCGTCTCATAGAAACGTGAATGTGTGCCTTTGGCGTAGGTATCACGCATGAGGGGCGGGAGCTTGTTATTTAGGCTGGGTCCCGAATGTTTACAATGTCTGGCTCTGTCCCTGCTGTTGTCTATGTTTGGACAATAGCAGAAGGAGGGAAAACACAACCTAAATATGTTGTCATGTCTCATGTAGCTTCTCCACCGCTTAATAAGGCAGTTTTATAACTAAATTACTCCACCACATCATATCATGTGGATTCTTCTGCAGAGGCTGCAGACAACTGCTAAGATAGTTTTTAGCCAAAGTTTACTGGTGTTATTTTTATTTTATTTATTTCTCTGTCATGTTTTTTTACTGCCTTATGTATGTTGTGTTACTAACACAACAACTAACATGTTTGTACATCAAAATGGTTTCCACTGTAGTTAAAGCCTCTGTTTTGTGGTTCTTGCAAATGTTATTTATGTTCCAAAATCTAAAATTTAACACTCCTATTACAGATTCTAGTCTTAAAATATAAAGGTACTGCATTTTGGATTTGCTGGGCAGTAGGCCTATATAAGTCTCTTCCTCGATCTAAATTCACATTAACTGATGAGTCAGATCTGAAATGTGTAAAGATAATAAATAAAGGAGCATAGAAAACACATGACCCTTGAAACATGTAGGTTCTCTAAGCTCTGGCACAATTTCTACAAAGAGCCATATAAGGTAAAAGATACAACAGAATATGATAGAAGTGTCAGTGCATTATTTGGTACTTTTCCAATGCCGTATTTGGACCTTTCCACTATAGAATAATACCATTATGGTACAAAGAACATACATGTAAATATTCCACAACAGCGCCACGACCCCTCCTCTTTCCTAAACAATTATCCTTATCAGACGGAAGTCATACAAGGTTTTGACCAAGTCTTGTGGAATTCAAAACAGGAAAAAGAGTGGGAAGGACAATGTTCTCTCTCTGTGACTGAGCACTCCAACTATGGTAATCATTTAACTTCCTGTTCCCATGAAGCCCTTCAAAGACATGCAGGCTCTGTGTAATCCTGTTCCCACAAACTCCTTCAAACACACGCCATCACTCTATTAAACTGGTGTGATGGCTTCCCAGATGCTGGACACATTTGTTTTAAAAAAAAAAAAAAAAAAAAGTGGAATGGAGCCCTCCTGTGGTTGGTTGCCTCACATTGCAGAAATGATCTGTCAATCAGTATTGGTGGCCAAACAGAGGATGCTCACATCAAGACCACCAAAGTCCATTATTAAACTTAATTAAACTGTGAAAATAACAAAATAGATTGCGTTTTGTAAAGCAGTAAGAAAGGATGCCAATTCAGCTGCAGTAATCCAAAATATTTTTTATCTCTTCAGCATGAATTTCTTTGCAGGCAAATAAGAGCAAAAAGATAAGGCCTTGTGGACAGAGAGTCAGTAATGAGCAGAAGAAAGATTAAACCACACTCATGTGTCCACGTAAATGACTTGTCCTCCAACAGATAAACCAGTCTCTGTATGTCGAATAATTACCGTTTTTGGTGGGTAAAACCTCACGCTACGGCCTACAACTGAGTCTGTTTTCTCATGATCTGTCTCTCGCATACATTCACACAGCCTGCTGTGATTCACTGCTTAATGAGGACAGAGTGAAAAAACAGAGTTTCTGTTGTTACGTGTAAAATTAGAAAGCAGCATGGTCCTTCACAGCCTGATGCACTCTGGCTCCAGCTCTAAGAAAGCAGAAAAACACTGAGGAGATTGACACAGAAAAAGACATGAATGGAAATAGAAGGAGATGTGAGGAACTGAGGACACACTGGCAGTGTGTCACAGGCATCCCAGCAGCTCACTCTACTCTGACGAAGATTACTGTGCCGCAGCCAGAGGCCTCGGTCCTTTTCCAGCCGGTGGAGTCGGGTAAGGCTTCCTGCAGCTGCTCCATATGTTGGTGGTGGAGAAGCTCTGGGGAAGAGCTTGGTCCTCAAAAGGATGGAAGAAGCCCCGAAGCAAGTTCCAGTAGTCAGATGGCTCCAAGTGCTCAGACTCTTTGAGCTGTGACAGAAACTGCAACTCTGTTTTTCTTTAAGAATAAAGATTTGGGAAATATAGTTGTAACCCATTCATTGAGCATTGGGAAACAGTTCAAAAAGTGCCTGGGAATTCAGAACATTTCTATTCACTTACCTGTAGCCCCCCAAGATCGGAGCTTATGTTTGGTATGTGTTTATTTGGGATAAGTAGGACCCGATAAGTATAAAAGACTGAGCATTGTCTTTGAATAGTAGGCAGTTTTGGGGGAAAACAATGTCCTTATATGGGGACGTTGGGTTATTTTTAATAGTCGCAAGTTTATAGTAAAGTGTAAAACAGTTTATATCAATGTCTGACCATTGTTGTGCAAAAACAATGCAACAATTGTCCAAGGTTTGTAACTCAGAACTGTTCATTTAATTGCCTGAACATGGCTGTACAAGATAGATAGCGATAGATAGACACGTAGAGGATACTTAATTCATGCCCTTGGGAAAATTCAGGTATCCAGCAGGTCACTTATAGATTAAACACAACAATTACAGACAATTAATGAATATAAATATGCATAAATAGGAGAGTTGAAAACACATTTTATCTTTTATACTATTTTTTTCTCTCTTTAATTTTCAAATCCTACCTCCCTATTATCTGGACCAGAGGTGTCAAACATATGGCCCGTGAACCAGATCTGGCCTGTTGAAGGGTCCAATCCGGCCCACGAGATGACTAAACAAAGAGTTGCCAGGTTTCAGGTGCAAGTTAAACAATGCCTACTTAATGTAAAGGCTCAGGCTGTTCACTTTTTTTTTTTGCAAAAGGATGAACGTCTATAGAATGTACTTATAATTCTTACCCAAAAAAAGGGAAAATATTGGAGCTGATGTTGCTTTAAAAGGGTCCTTGTTTTATTGGTCTGGCCCATCTGAGATCAAATTGAGCTGTATGTGGCCCATGAAGTAAAATGAGTCTGACACTCCGATCTAGATGCTCGGTTCTGTTTAAATAGAGAGTTGCAACCCCTCCATCACACAGAAAATGGATCAAAGAAGCAATGCAAAACAACAAGCTTGAAAAAAATCTGTAGAAACTTATACAGAGAGGATGCTGCTACGTGTTATAAATTACAAATTTTAAAACGTATGACAACACCACATAAAGGCTACTATACTATACTGAGATCATGTCATAGTTTATGGTCCTTTTTGCACTTCATCAATGTTACTATTCAAATAGTCCGACAAGAAAGTCATGTCTCCACCTGTGTTATCAGCCTGGTCATTTTCATAAGGTCATATGACACACTCACCACTGAATTACATCTAGGTGTTCAGGTGTATCTCTTCACACTCAGACTGAGGAAGGGATGCTGCTTCTCTCTGTCTTCATTTATTGTTTAATCACAACACTAACTTGGATTGCCGTCAACAAGACCTCACAATGTGCACGTTTTGCAACACCAAATGTTGCTTCGTTTTCTTCAATATGCTTTTTTTGGTAAGTGATGTGGCTAATTCTCTTAATGATTCTAAGTGTTTGGAACAGTGATTGATTACGTCTATTAAAATAATTAATAGGGATTTAAAAAAATAAGTACGGGAGACCGGGGTTGGTTGACACACAGCTTTATTTCTGCCTTGTGAAGGTCACAGAAACAAAAATGTGACATGATAATATTTGCTTTCTTCACCTGCACTCATGTACGTTAAAACAACTGGAAGTTACTGACTTTTTTGGTGAGGTAAATGTTTCAGTTTTATAGTATTAAAGTTAAAAAGTGGTCTGAGGGCTAAATGTTTTATAAAACTGTGTTAGATTGAGATATTAGAAATGTGTTAATTGTAATTAATTGACGAAAGAATCAGCTATATTTTCATATGTGAGTGATTTTGGTTTGCTGCTGTAACAGAGTTTTTAATTAATTATTAATTTAAAGCTGAGGCCTTAACCTTTCATTAATGTCCAGTTGTTGAATATCTTTTTCAGGCATCAGGCGTTGCTCTCATCGTTATCGGAGTACAGCAACATTCTACTTACAAGCACATGGGCGAGTTTGCAGGAAGCAGCCTGTCCAAAATCTCTATAGTCCTCATTGCAGTGGGTATCACCATAGCCCTCGTCTCGATCTTGGGCCACTTGGGGGCATTCTTTAATAATTCTTCCATGGTGTCCTGTGTAAGTAACATTATGCTTCATAAATGTCTCCTCACGGATGTGATGAAGAGCGTCTCTGTGGGACGATTTTGGCAGGATGTTGGATGTCAGTGTTTTTAATTCTCGATTAAATTAAGATTTTTCAATCACCAGACATGTTTCAACAAATGTGACAGTTTTGTTGTAAGGTGTTTTTAAGGGATATGGGACATGCCTGACCTCTAACACTGCTCACTCTGTTTCTGCGTGAACTAGTTCATCTGCATCCTGATCGTCATTATCATTCTGGAGCTACTCACAGGGGGCGCCTTCTACATATTTCGCAGCCGGGTGAGGCACTTAAATCCTGAGATCGAGCCAAAAAGTTTTCTTCTCAAGGCATACAAGAGGTGGTTTGTCATCACCATAGACGGATTACTGAACAGGCCTATGACACAGACCCAGGGGCCAAGTGTCGGGGGCCCCTTGACGTTCCCCCTTAAAAACGTCACTCAAATGAACACTTACCGACCAGGAAGAGACTCAAAATCACCATGAAGATATGCAAAAAGACTAGGGATGAGAATTTAAAGTAACTTCCAAATTGAAGTAGTCACATTCAGTTATTAAAGAGTATTTGTCGCTGGGTCTGTATGTCTTGCCTAAAGGAGCGGTAGTTGGCCCTTTTGAATTTCTGGGCCCAGGGGCTCTGGGGGCCCATTGTCTCATATTCCAGTCATGGTTATTATAAGTAAAGCTCTGGTACTGATCATAGAAAGATTAAAATCTTCTTTCTTATCTCTGTAGACTCTCCTCCTAAAAGTGAAGAATGCTATCGACTATGACAGCAAAGCAAGAAGGGTGATCAATGAATACAGTCCGCAGAAGAGACACGCCATCGACAAAATTCAGGAAAAGGTGACACACAGAGATTTACGTTTTGTATGTGCTTGATAGACTGGAGAGGGGCCAGATTAACCCAGGGGCCCGAATACTGTAAGCTGTAAGCCTCCATGAGCCCCTCAGCTCTCTGTGCAATTTATCAATTAGTAATCAAAAATCAGTTTGTTTTCTGGTATGTAGACTAGACTGGTTTCACAGTGCACCGTACAAAGACAGATCCACAGAGGCAGCCTTAGTGCACTCTTCCTGTACTGTGTTACAGTTCAAATGCTGCGGTGCAGACGGCCCTGACGACTGGTCCAACAGTGTGGGCTGGGAGAACCACGACGCCGTGCCAGATTCCTGCTGCGTGCTGAAGGGTCCGGGCTGTGGTCAGGACAAGGACAAAGTGCGCACAAAGGTCTGCTGGGAAATCTCATTTCAAGTTCACATCCACATCCAGTCTTTGTGAACAAACGAGGCAGTGTTTTGTGTCCGTGTGCTCCCCCTCAGGGTTGTATCCGGGCCATCAAGCTCTTTCTGTTGAAGAACCTGCTGTGGGTTGGCGCTGTCTGCATCACTCTGGGAGTCGGAGAGGTAAATAAACACTTCATGAATCAAAATGTATCTTTAGAAAAACAAAGATCACATGTATTTATTAAGTCATCTGCAATTTCCAATATGAGCAAATGTTCGTGGCAATGCTAATGCAGACATTTGAAAAGTAAGTGGAGGATGACGTGAATGATAATAAAGCCTATCTTATGCCCCAGGTGGTGAAATACAGAATTAATTTGATTTTACGGAGAGAGAAAAGAACCTTTTTGACCTGTCGCTGAGTTCATTTGCTCCCAGTAACTCATAACCTTTCTGCCTGTTACAGGTTTTTGGAGTGTTAGTCGGGGTGTGCTTGTGTCTGAAAATAAGAGGAAAAAACTATGAAACCATGAGCTGATGTGTCATCGTGGTCAGGCACAGCCAACGTCCCACATCAATGATATTTTTTCCCTCTTTTTGCCCAAATTAGATGTATTTTATTTGCTTTTGCGTGTTTATTCTTTCTCAAACGTGACATACAGATGAGTTGGTGTGGCTCTGACACTGATAGGTTTGACAATAACTGGTACCTTGTTGCTATGCTTGCAAACTGTGACTGACAAGTTATCCAACAGATGGAAATCTTTTGGTCTATTGTGGTGTATGCCATTGAAAACACCAGCTGTGACAGTCTTATATTAAAATTTCATGCTTCAATGAATATTTGCAATAAACGTGATACATTCTGGTCGACTGCTTCAATGTGCATTTTTAACGTCTGACTTGCATCACATGGTTGCTTCAGTTGACATGTAGATGCTCGCTCTGCTGAGCACAAAATGATTTCTGAGGTGCTCTTAAAGGTCCAGTATGTAGGCTTCAGGTGGATCTATTGGCATCGACATACAGAGTGAGTCTTCTTCCATGGAGTCCACTATGTTGTTTCTACAGTGGCGCAGAAAAGACAAGCTAAACACTTGCTCTAGATAGGGCCATTTGCGTTTTTCTCGTCAGCTATTGTAGTACCCTTTTTCACTTTTGTATCTTCTAACTGAATCTCTGTGGTTTGGAGTTTAGTTTCTCTCCTGTGTCCTGTTTGCATTTCAGATATCTGCTTTATTTCACTGTTTAATGTTCACTGTTTTCCATACTAGAAGTTGTGTGAAGTTGCTGCTCGAAAACTCAACATTTCCTTATTTTGCTGCTTCACAATAAAAGTTTAAAACATAACAAAACAACAGGGGCTTTTATTGTGAAGTATCTATAAGAAATGAACTGTGTTATTACTGAATTAGCAGAACTTTGTTAGCAGCCTCTCTTCAATAAAGGCAAGTGTAATAATACGGCAGGGAAGAAGAGTAAAATCAGAAACAGCCACAGTGAGATGATCATGAAGAGCTGCAGACAACAGGCTCTTACTGCACCTCTGCAAACAGCTCACCTCCAACAGGTGAACTTCTTTCACCTGCCCTGCTGTGGAAAAACACTTGCAACAAAAATAACAGGGGACTTCAGCTGAGGCTCAGCACTCTGCTTTTAAACGTCACCACTCAAGACAAACCATCATCAGTTTAAGACACACCTTCAAGAAGGTAGCCCATGACTGTCGAAAAGGGGAATAGTTCTCCTACATGCTCGGTACACAAGAGGTTTCAGTGGGTTGCAGTCTGCAACCTCACCACTAGATGTCACTAACTCCTACACACTAGACCTTAAAAGATTTGTAAAAGTTTCTTTTCAGCCAGGAAAGTTGACTACTGTGACAAAAGAGCTTGGTCGGGCCTGTGGATCTTTGAACTAAGCTGGAGTTTGGTTCTGACTCAGCATCCATTGTCTGCAGTCGCGGCTGAGAGCCACAGGCCATCAGGTTATTGCCATCTTTGACTCTGGTCTGAGTAACTCAGAGCGGGCAACTTACAGCGGCAGAGAAAGATCGTGCTTTCAAATGTTTTTGTTGATGTCATTATCTCGAGATTGCAAGTTCATTTTTTTTGTAATCTTGAGAAAACAATCTTTGTTATCTTGAGATAATGAGATTTGACAACAACAACAAGTTGTTTCCTCTTACTGCTTATAATGTTTACCCAAGATCAGCAGTGTTGTGCCAGCATGAAGAGGTGGCATCTCGACAACTGTCGCAACCGATCACAACACATCAGACTGTACTTCAATCAAGGTCTAACACAGGCAGAAAATGCATCTCGCCTTTCTGCAAGGGAAACATTCAGATCAGTTGTGAATCCTCCCCGACAGTCATGACAGTCATCTTGAAGGCTGAAATCTGCTGCGATCAAATGACACAGACATTCATTTTCGAGTTCTTCATAACTATCCCATAAACTTGAGAAAACAAAAGCCATTTTCTCGTGAGAAATTATTTCATTATCTCAAGAAATCTGCTTTTCTTTTTCCAAGAATCAACATAAATTAACCCACTATCACGAGAAAACCAGCTTTGTTATCTAAACATAACAAAACAGGCTGATTCATTTCTGATCTCCAGATAACAGTGTTAAAAAAATAACTGCAACCACAGCTATTTTTGGCTCCCACTCCAAATAATAAGTCGCAGCAACCTCATGTAAATGAAATCAGTAAACTATGTATAGTGTATTCATATTCACCAACCTATAACTGCCTCTAAAAGGATAAAAATAGGAACATAGTGACACAATATCAAACACAGAGGAGTCAGTCAAAGATACATGTCATCTTGGACAATATCTGCACCCACTCCGTGAGGTGCTGCTCAAACACAGGAGCACATTCAGTAATAGTCTCATTCACCCAGGATGCACCACATTTCTGTATATATTGTAGTTAAAATTTTCACACTTACAGCCTCAGCACAGTGACATTATATATCTTATTTTTAATATTTTAATATGTTAAGCACTGGTGTTAAACACTGTAGCATAATGCACATTTTATTTTTATTTTAAATGCCTATTTTAATTTCTATTTTATTTTATAATAATGATAATCTTTATCTATAAAGCGCTTTTCAAAACAGAGTTACAAAGTGCTTCACATGTCAGTAATTAAAACAGACAAGACATGACAACAGTGACTTTTAAAATAACTGATAAAAACAATCTTTAGTGTATAAAAACTGAGGAAATAAAAGACAGCCTAAATGAACTTAAAAATTAAATAAAATCAGCAAACGCTCTGTCCCCTTTAGTTTTGAGCCAGGAGCAGCCAAAAGACAAAAACTGCTTTATATTTACTTCCATTTCATACTCTTATTCTCACTTCTTATAATTCTCTATTCTTTGCACCGACTGCAAAGACTCACATTTTCCTCTCTGGGATCAATAAAGTATTTCTGATCCTGACCTTGATTCTGATTCTTATTTTCTACCCAAATCTCTATTAGAGAAAATATGCTTTATATTTATATTCTTCTCGGTGTATTTAGTTAAACATTCATTAGAACAGTTTGTATGATCCTCAAAAGCAGATCCAATTGCTTCAAACCAGGCCAGTTGAGGAGTAAACTACATTTCCCAGAAACCCTTTAAGCGGAAATGCGTCCGCTTTCAAAATTGGTCCGACTGTAGCAAACCTGTATCAGCATGAAAAGTAACGTGTGCGGCAGCAGCTCAGAAAACTGAATGAAAACACGAGATTGTCAGCAACATTTAAAGTAAAATAAAAGGTAAAGAAACTCTTTTTTTGTCGATATTATTTAAAACCACCAACAGTCTTTATATCTGCTGTGAAACAAAGCACACGAGCTAAGCTAACAGACAGTGTGTGTAGCATTTAGCTAGCAATACACTGTTTAGTCGACTCCAGCAGGATGTCTGGATGAATATTGTGGTAACATCCATTTGTGAATTAAGAAAAAGTATAGACTATATTAGTTAACTTTGTTTGACAGTGTAAAATAAAAAAAAATGTAGCATGTAGCTAAGTAAGTGTTCATTAGCTAGCTAACAGAGCTGCTCTCTTTTAAGATAAATTTTGAAGCTATCCTCTCTAAATTCACTCTCTTCTCACTTATTTACCAGGCAGCATGTCAGAGGCTTTAATCCAGAGAATAAAGGAGCTGGAGGCAGACCTGGAGAAGCTCAGGTCCCAGCTAAAGGAGAGGAGTGAAGCTGGAGATGACATGAAGTCCAGTCCATCTCCCAATGAAAACACAGACAGCAGACCCGATGGAAACACCAGCAGCAGTAAGAAGGGGAAGAAAGCAGGTAAAGATCGTCCCTTTGACTTCTCCGCACACCCCCGTCGCCATGTGGCTCTGCGTCTGGCCTACATGGGATGGTCCTACCAAGGGTTTGCAGTTCAGGAGAACACAGACAACACGGTGGAGGCCAGACTCTTCGAAGCTTTGCTGAAGACGCGGCTGATTCAGGACAGACAGAGCTCCAACTACCACCGGTGTGGTCGCACCGACAAAGGAGTCAGTGCCTTTTCTCAGGTGAGTTCTGAGACTCATGTTTGGTGCTCCAACATAAAACAACAGTGTAATGGCCTGCATGTATTAACGGTGTCTCTTCTCCACAGGTCATCACCATCGATTTGCGCTCCACACAGTTTTGTGGAGGACTGGGCATCACACTCCCTGAAAATGTTGATGTTAGCACCAAAAATAAAGCTACTTCTTCAGAGCTTCCATATGTGAAGATGCTGAACAGAGTCCTGCCCCAGGACATAAGGATCTTGGACTGGGCGCCAGTAGCAGACGGCTTTAGTGCACGCTTTGACTGTCAGTCCCGCACGTATCGCTACTACTTCCCCCGCGGATCCTTGGATGTGGCGTTGATGGCAGATGCTGCAAAAAGGTGGGTGAAGACACACAAAGTAAAGAACACTGACGTCCCTCCTCGAAATCACAGTTCTGATTTGAGGGTCTCTTAACACCCGACAGATACGAAGGCACTCATGACTTTCGCAACCTGTGCAAAATGGACGTGGGCAACGGAGTCCTGCAGTTTGAGAGGACCATCTTGTCGGCATCAGTCAGGCCTGTGCAGGCTCAGCACGTCTCCAGCACAGACCAGTATGAACTCTTCATATTTGAGATCAAAGGACTGGCCTTCTTGTACCACCAGGTATAAAGAGACACTCATTTGGGTCTTTTTTACACAATTTTTACAGCTCTGCTCAGCAATAAATTCTGTTCATTTCAAACTTATTGAACGGAAATCCCTCTTTTCTTGTGTTGCAGGTTCGATGCATGATGGCAGTGCTTCTTCTGATAGGGCAGAAACTGGAATCCCCAGAGATAATTAATCAGCTCCTGGATGTCCAGAGTAACCCCAGAAAGCCCCAATACAGGTAAAATTTAAAATAATAACAAATAACAAAAAACAAATTTAAATAATGGTGTAATGAAAGGAATTGGTAATATGGTGAAAAAAAGTCTCTGTTTACATGTTAGGATGTGTTTAATGGCCACATAGACCATCCCCATCTATAATGCTGCCTCTGTTTAAAGGTACGATATTATGATCTCCTCCACAGCGGCCTCATTTGTTGTGTGAAACTTTTGACTTTGCCCTTTAGTGCCATCTATTGGCTGTATCTATGCCAACATGAAGTACGCATGGAAGTATAAAGGCAGTGCGTATTTTCGTGCGTAAAGGGAATATAAATGAGCCTTCAGTTTTATCAGGTCTGTCTTGAGAATGACACTGCGATTAGCTGTCAAAATAAAGGTTAAATAAATAAAAGTATCCCCATACTTCCATCCTTCATCAACAAAATGTTACAGTTCCACAAACATGTAAATTCTTTATGGCTTTTAGTTCAACATTCTAAATAAAGCAGCATTATGCAAGTTACTGCGAGAAAAGACGGACACACTCGGCTAAAATTTACCAGATAACACGGCCACCTGTTACACCAAAACACCTGTTAGCTGCCGCTATGTCAGGGCTACTGAAATATGAGTTTACGAAGCCTACTCAAACTGTTATCCTTACAGAAGAATCAGAAACACAGAAGGCAGAAAATGAAAAAACAAAACAGCAATTATATGTTTTTCGTTTTCTGCTGCTTTATTTTTATTGCAGACTTGATTGACTCAAGCACTTTGCTGAGAGGGAGGAAGATAGACTGTAAACTACAAGACTGAGAGAATATATGTACCACAGAGAAGCTCAGTTTTCAATTTAAATGACTATATACTTTTATTTTGTTAATGTCTTTCATTTATTCAAGTGTCAGAGTTAAGGAAGGCTGTCTTAAGTTGTGTTAAATTGCCTTTTCTGTTTTGTTTTTCACATAACTTATCATATGGCCACCAAATTAAGGGGCTACGTGGCCTTAGCATCTATTCTATGTCCTACACAAGTATAAGTAATAAATGTTCTGTGCAAACTATTATCAGTAACAGTGAAAACAATACAGTTCAACTGCAGCTGCATCTGTATGAATCTCTCTTACACATCTCCATTCTTGTCCCCAGCATGGCAGTAGATTACCCGCTGGTGCTGTACGACTGCCACTTCGAAGGTTTGAACTGGAAACAGGAGAACGAAGAGGTGAACTTCGCTCTGTCTGCGCTGCAGCAACACTGGACCCAGAGTGCGGTCAAGACCCACGTCCTCTACGGGATGATCCAGGGTTTGGAGGCCATAGGTGAGATGTTTAATGAGATCAACAGACCCTGACAACCTCCATCTTTTCAGCTGTTGTCTGCTAAATTTCATCATAGACATGATTATAATAAAAGACCTCTCCAATGGAGAAGCTCTGCAAGTTCACTTCAGTTTTCAGACAAATGGAACGACTGCTATGATGGTGGCTGTGATTTGAGGGCAGGTGCCGAGGGGAAGATGTGCAAAGATTCACAGCATTAAGAATATAAAGAATATGCAAATATATCTTCTAAAGATGAAAGAGCAGAACAGTTTGAAAACGTAGTAGCTTTGTGCAGAGTACTGCGTAGTGTGTAAAATAGTATGTAAAATATTATCCAGGGTTGGTGCAGAAGTTCACAGTATGAAGTGTATGTGTATGTGTTAATTCATTCAGATCACTCATTACCATAACAGCTTATCCTGTTGGGGGCAGCGGGGGTGCTGGAGTCTATCCCAGCCGACACTAGACGGGGTACACCCTGGAAAGGTCGGCAGACTATCACAGGGCTGACACGCTCACATTCACACCTACAGGCAATTAACCTACATGTGTTTGCACTGTGGGAGGAAGCCAGAGCACCCATGCTGACGTGGAAACTTCAAAACATTAGATGGGTATATATTGTTTCACCTCTCTCCATCCACAGGTGGAGCGTCCTCCGATCATTGCTGGCTCGTAGAAGGCAGCAGGCAGAGAAACTACCGGCCCCTGCTGGAGCGTCCATGCTGCGAGAGCCTGGAGTCCAGAATAAACCATTTTGTCAAAAGAGGCAGGCTGGAGCGGGAGGAAGGGGAGAACGGAGGTGAGATGGTCCATCGAGGGAAAAGGTCCAAACATTCCCATGATTCGCCCAGTCTGCCTGTTTCTTCAGAGATGCCATCGTCTAAACAAAGTACAGATAAAAAAGCAGAAGACTGATATTTTCTTACAGGAGAATGTATATTTTGTTGTATTTTTTGTTAATGAGAAAACACATTTACATTTTATTTAGGGGAGGAAACAGTGCATTTAGCCTTTTTATGTCACAAAACTGTGGATTTACATTTTCAGTTGTGCAAGTCTTCTTTTTGCGTGGAAATAAACACGTTTTGGAGAAAGTCCCTGTCACTGAGTTTGATTTTCGCCTTAACTTGTGAACGTAAACTCGAAATTACCCAGGCGGAACTAATACAGGACACTCCGGAAGATTTTTGAGGTGGCGCTTGTCAAGCTAAGAAGCTAGGTCACTAGCAATCAGTTAAGTAACGCTACAAGTCAGAGTTAGAAACAGAAATATCCGGCGACACGACTGTCTCCAACCTTTTTTTAACTGACTGCACGCCTCACAGGACGGACCTTAAATGGCGGCAGCTTTGTTTTATCGTATATTTGTGGTCGCTTTGACCTGAGCAAGACTTGTGCTAACGTTAGCCTGTTAGCATCACTGGTTGTTTACTGCAGCAGCCCCTCCACTGTGGCTCTGCACGGATCCCTACTGTACATTCAGTTCATTTAAGGAGTATCACACGTTTAAGAGGTAAAACTAAAACACATATTAGAAGTCTTTGTGGATAATTATAACAAAATAAGTTTGGTAACAACCAGTCATTGTCTTTCATATTTAGTTGCTTTCAACGTTAAGAAGCTGTAGAGTCATGTAAGGGTTTATTTTGGTGTTTAGTCAAGCATATATTATTGTCTTACTGTCTACAAATTCAATTGTGTTGTGTATATATATCTTTTACACATACATAGTAGTGAAATTAATGTCTATGAAATTGCTCAGCTTTGTTGTCCTTGTTTTTAGCATCTGTGTCTATATTCTGTGCAAGTACACAGAGACAAAAACTGGAGTCATATTCTTAGTATGTGTACACATTTAAGCTGATTCTGGTTATTAATAAATAACTTCAGAGCTGTCAATCCAACCCAAGTTTGCTTGTGAGCCAAGTGGTACATAAACTGAATTTAGCTCAGCAGCCCCACAGCAGGGGACGTGTTGTTGAACCTCATGACTGTCAATTAGTAATGAATTCAACTGGTGAAAACATGTAGATATTTCCAGAACTTTAATCTGGTAATATCTAACACTTTTATAATTCCCTAGTTTAGGTATTTGATGGTTAAATCCTGTAATAATTGCCTGGATATCGACACCATTGTGACTGCATATATGCATAATGCAAGCAGTGTTGAAAAGTGACTGCTTATATGAAACTAGGTACGTGTAATTAAATTACAAAATTAATGTGATCAGTTACAATTACTTGGAAAAATATATAAATAAACTGCAGTTGCTAATCAAAATGTTGGTGATTACAAAAGGCTTAGATCCATTGGTGTGGTGGAGGGTATGTACAGATATGTATGGGGTGTACCCACTTCTTTTTCTGGCCATTTACAGTGTACCAACCTATCAGCCGAAAAGTCATTGCAAAATATAGGAGAGTATACCCACCTCCTCCGCGGTAACCTAACCCCTCATCAACTACCGGTACATCACTGGTTATAACTGTTTTTGGTTAAAAAAATAAATAAATAAATAATATTTAGATGCAGCAGAATATAATATTCATTCTGCTGCTTTTCATCTTTTCGTCTTGCACACTGTCTTCTTTTGGCACAGCCTATATCCAAATACGTTTCAGCTGGATGCCCAGTTAGACCATTCACTGACCTTATTTGACATCTTATTTACTGTTTCACCTACATTAGGGAGAGAAACAAGGACAGTACGTGTTTCTCTACATATCAGCCCTGGAGCCTTACGGGATTTTAATTTAAGACTGCCTGATGTTGTTGGACATATTGGATTTGGTGGTGCCAGCAAAAATTCAGAGGTGTTACTAAAAGAGCGGTAAGACCTTGATAAATAAGGAACTGGTATCCCTCAGGAGCTGCAGAAAACTAGAACGCCAGCCAGTGGCATCACTCAAGGCTTCATGTGTTTTATAAAGCATGGAGAGACAGCCAAACTTACTACCAGTCCATGATGTCAGCTGTGAAAACCTCCTGTTATTCTAGTTTGACAGGGTTTTAATGACAGGGTGGATGACATCAGAATCTGCTTTTGTCTGCTTTTATTTCCTTTTGTGTATTTTTACTTTTTTTAATGGCACCTTTATAATTTTAAGTAATTTCTATCTAGTTTCTGTGAGTCACCATAAATATTGTCAGTATTATTGCTTTACTGACTTTACTGCTCGGATACATCTGTCTGTGTCTTTGCTTCAAGATGTTCCTGGTGGGGCTGACGGGAGGTATCGCCTCAGGGAAAAGTGCAGTGTCTTCAATGCTGCGGGAGCTTGGATGCCCCATTATTGATGCTGATGTTGTGGCCAGGAAAGGTAGGCGAATATCTCTCCCCTGCAAACTATTTAGAATTACAAAGTGCATTAAAATATCAATCATCATCTAGCTGAACTCTTATTCAGACTCACACGTGGGAATTGGGACTCAGCTGTATGTCCTACGTCACAGACTGTAAGATATTGTTATACTGCAATGGACACACAGAGGTTGGGTCTGTAGGAGGTTCATTAGGACCAGCACTTGAAGAGAGTGCATGAATCATGAAGGCTGTCTCTGCTGACTGCAGGGATGATGGTGTTGTTATGTGGTGAAGATATAAAGGTCACAGAAGTAGGTGAAGAGTGCACAGCTGCATGTAGGAGAGAATATAAGTCATTAGGCTAAAGATGTGATTACACTCAGGTGGTTGATGAGTTTGGAAGTGTGATGCATTCACTTGAGAGGAAAAATGTGCTCTGTTTTTGTGAATTAACAACATAATAAACTTGTAAATTCTTGTTTTTCTGAATTAACAAGCAGATTTTTTTATATGCAAGCATTTTCTCAGTAACCTGAGACAATAATCTCTTTTGTTTTGAGAGACAGAGCAGAATTTTTTCCTCAGGTCAACGCATTGCACTTCCACTGATGAGTCTATTAAAAACAAGGATTTCAAAATCTTCTTTTCCACCTTCTTACCCTCATTTTGTCTTTTGTTGGTGTGCCATTTTTTAACATTTCAAACTATCATTCTATATGCTGTTATATTACTTTACTGACTACAAATCAGTAATTTAAAAAGCCTGTTTGTATTTTCACACACTCTTTTGTCAATTAAAATAACTGCCTTTTCTTGATATCAGTTGTGGAGCCACACACTCCCGCCTATTCCCGCATCGTCTACCACTTTGGGCCAGAGATCCTCCTTGAGAACGGGGAGATCGACAGGCAGAAGCTGGGCCAGCTCATCTTCGCCAACGAAGAGAAGAGGAAGCTGTTGAACTCCATCACCCACCCAGAGATCCATAAAGCAATGCTCAAAGAGATCCTGTTCTACTTTCTCAGAGGTGAGGGAGGAACTGAGTTTGGCTCAGATATCAGTGAACAGAGAAAAGGAGGATCATTTACTGAACGCGAGCCAAAGCTGTATTGTAGTGCAGCAGAACGGTTTCAGGCTGTTTCTCACAAAGCCGTATGAATTGCTCTCTGCGAGCCGAACAGAGAGATATTTTAGAATATTGCCAACATTTTATGAGGAAGAAAGTGACTGAGATAAAGGCAGCTGCACAAAGATCCTTTGCTGTAAACATTTTCAACCTTAAAGGAATATGTCACCCTCCATATGATGGTTTGCATATCAGTTACTCACACCATGTAATGTTGAATTCTTGAAGAACACTTGACGAAGAATCCAAAAACTGAGAAAATTCTTAAATGAATTAAGTCATAGGGGACAAGATTTAACCGAAAAACTATACCTTGATCGGTTAATTTGTTTGTGTTATGGTGTAACGTTAGTGTTTTAAACGGTTAGTTCAGCTTTAGCAAAGTCACACAATAGCACAAACAAACAAGGGTGCTTTCACACCTGCCGTTTGGTTCAGTCCAGTCGAACTCAGGTGTGTGTGTGCCCCCTAAGTGCGGTTCCTTTATGCAGGTGTGAACACAGCAATCACACTCTTCTTCAACGTTTGGTTTACTTCCTGGATTTGTCCCACATGGAAATTCTGACCAGTCAAGAGCAGCTTTCTTGTGCAAGGCATTTTATCTGGTCTGCTAAATGCTGCCATGAGAACACGAGCCAACTCTAGATAAGTTTTACTTATAATTCAGTTCCCCTGTCTGTTTGGAAAGTCCTGAGCACACGACTTGATAAATGAGGCTTGGATAAACTGCACAAGTTGTGTGGGAGTTTGTAAATGAATATTTTGATGTAGTTGTTGATCACAGACCTCTGTGAGTTCAGTTCATCCAGATTTTTTTCTGTTTTTGGATTCTTCGTTCATCACGGAGGCATGCAAGAAAAAGTTTTGCTTACAAATTCAACATACCATGAGCTGAGTAGTAATTAATATACAAATGGTCATTTTGAGGGAAGTATTCCTTTAACTTAAGATACAAAGCGCAGCACCAGCCATGACTCCCACTCACTACATTAATTCTTTAGCATCTCTATATATCTCAAGTGCCTTAAAATAAACTTCTCATTTACCACGTGCTGTATGTTGTTAAAAAGTAATTAACTTAATTGTGTTACCGGTGTTTTCACTCTGTTAGAGTGTAAATGTGTTGACACTAATTAATTTTGTTCCCCGATCCGTCTCCGTAGGGTACCGCTACGTGGTGCTGGATGTTCCCCTTCTCTTTGAGACCAGACGTCTCACTCAGTTCCTGAACCACACGGTAGTAGTTTACTGGTAAGACCACTCACTTTCCCCTCATTTTCCCCGTCACTTTAGAGTTGAACTTTTTGGCTGTTTATTTACAAGTTTCATATTTTCAATCATTAGATATTTGGAAGTTTGTTTTTGACATAAACTGGCCATTAAGCCCAGTTTTGTGGGTTATTGGTTACCTCTCTGCAGCCCTCTGTGTGCCTCATTAGCATGACTCACTGCCTCTGGGTTTTTTAACAAGGCACCCTGGCTGCACCATAAATAACCTCCATTGTCTGTTCCTTTTCAGTGACCCTGCCACTCAGCTTCTGCGCCTGATGCAGAGGGACGGCCTGACCCAGGAGCAGGCTGAGCAGCGCGTGGCCGCACAGATGCCGCTCAATGAAAAGCGCGGCTTGGCCAACCACGTTATCGAGAACTCGGGCAGCCGCGAGGACACCCACCGGCAGGTCCTGCGATTGCACACAAAGCTGGAGGACTCCATGGACTTCCTCTTAGTGAGGGTCATTGCTATTGCTGCCACCACTGGTTTGGGTGGGATACTGCTGTACGCAGCCAAGATACTGTTGTCCTAACAGAGGACAGATGGGGGGAAGAAAGAGCTGGGTCCAGGTTGCGGTCAGAGATGTGTGAGTAGTGGCAGGTGAACGCACGTCGGGCGGTCCCGATGCAATTTACTGTGAGATTAGTTTCACAGCACCCACCACTACAGCTCAGTGGTGTGACGTGCTCTGTTTGCGGTTAACACTGACTTACGTTATTGACACAACATGCACTGACAAATGTGGAATAGTGTGAAGGGGTCGAATGTGCAATTTCAGGTGGTTTTACTCAGTGACATTAAAAACATGAAGGTGATACCGTATAGGCTTCCCGACGCTCTCAGCAGTGAATCACAGTTTGGGACCTAAAAGCTGGTTGAACTTTTATTTTGTTGCAGCAGTTGACTCTTAACTAACATCAGCGAACGAGCAAAAACTGACCATTGTTACGCCACTGTTACACGTTTATGAAGATATCCAAATTCGACATTTTGGGTGATAGCATGGATTAAAACACCAGAACGTAGAGAGAGCAAAAGTAGTGCTGCGGTTTCTGCTCCTTTCATTCATTTGCAATTTACAACTGTAAGTACAAAACGCAGCGCTGTCCCCACTGATGAATAAGTTTTAAAACAAATGGATCACCCATCATAGACAAAGTAATTTAATGCCCAACATGAATGATCCGATGCTCACAGAATATGTTATGATTGTATACTAATGACCTGTATAATGAAGATATATGGCAGAATGTATTTGACAATCCATTTTTTAATGGGAACAGACAGAGTGAATTTACATGAATTAACAGACTTTATATATATATATTTCACTGTATTTTCTTACACTTGAAGCTGCCCTCTGTAAATACTGAGTCTGTGGTTTTGTTTCTCTGTGCACATTCACTGGTAACTAAAACATTTGTAACATTAGCCGTTGAACTGAAATATAAATGATCCAACACTACTGTTTTAAAGTGACCTCTGTCAGATGCTGTGAGTTTTTTATTTTAATTTTAGTGCTGGATGCCCGTTGTCCTTAACATATTATATCACTATTTTCAAATTTATCCGATGACGCTATTTGTTGTCAAATCTGCAACTTACACAAGAGTATTTTGGAAACTCAAAATCTCCAGCTGGTAATGTACTATACAGTGAAGTAGCAGTCGAGTAGTTAAACTTGTTTTTTTAAGTTTGCATATTCATGGATTCTGGGTATTTTTAATGAGAGAAGGAGTATATATAATTTCAAGAATCTTTAAAGAAGTAATTGAACATTCTTTGTTTAAAACCCTTGTCAGATTTTAATGATCATTCAAAGCACAGTCATTTATATGTTTTTAAAACATGTCTGCAGGGTCCACTTTAGCCAAGATATTAGTCAGAAGTTAATACAGAAATTAAAGTTGGGTAATTCAGCAATTTAGCAGTAGACCTTGATTAAGTTGAGGGACTTACAAGAGACAGATCTGACTAAGAATGGTCTGAACTGAAGCAACAGAGGCTGAGATATCATGACTTTCACTGAGTAGTGTGGGTCAAACTGTAAAAAAAAAACACTGGATCCTACATTAACCATAATGCACCATGTTAATGTAGTGTCTGCCAGGGAGGTGCCAAGTCTGTCAAACCCCACACCTTTAGTTTGTAATGCAGGCTTTCTGTAACATACAATCAGGCCTAATCTAGGGTAACCCTGATGACATCTCTGTGACATCATCAGGGTTATCTTCTTGTACTTTAGAAAGCTCTCCTCAGTATGGAAGCCCATTTGAGCTGATTTGACAAAAAAAAACCTAAGTCGTTATAATGAGATACTTTTCTTAAAATAAGGAGTTAGTATCTCACAATAATGAGAATATTGACTTATTATCTCAAAATAAAGATAAAAATAATACTAGGTCAATATTTTGAGAGTGTTTCTTATTAATTTGAGATGCTAATTATCGTAATTTACTAAGTCAATTTGAGAAATCTCAATATTTTGCAATACTAAGTCATAATTTTCACAAGGTATGTCATTATTTTGAGTTTGAGTTTTCACAGGCTGGGTAGGACTCTTGAGAAGCAAACAGATCATTGTCTAAAATGATTTTCAGAAGTTTCAAATCCTCACATTTGAGAAGTGCTAATCACCCCAGAAAACACATTCAAATATCGAAATAGCTGCTGATTAATTTTCAGTTGATCAGCTAATTAATAATCAGCTAACTGTTGCTGCTCCAGCCCCTGTGATAATGCATAATCATGTAGATGATACTGCGACCAACTGAATACTCTTTACAACACAACACTGATGTGGTCACATCCTGTAGGAGAATGTCTCGCTGACAGTTCTCCAGGAGAAGAAAATAATGAACTTGTGTTAACGGTCAGTTGTGATGTCCTTGCTCTCGTCCACATTAGAGCTTGGGCATGAAAATTCAGGCCCACGGGCAGGCATGGTGACATCATCCTGGCACTGAGGTCCCAGGAGCCTGCGTGGCTCACTTGGCTCCGTCTGAAGCCCCTACTGGTCTGCTATTTGTTTTTATCAAGCCACGGGAGAATTAATGCAAAGTGACTGTGGCTGCGGTGGGCGGGGGGGCAGTGAACCAAAGCTCCACATACATATGTAACACACAAAATCACAGCCACACAAACAATGTCGTCCTTTTTACACATGCAACATACAAATGTCCACGTAATACGACCAATCGCAGTGTGACAATCCATCCAGGGTCAGAGCCGTGATGAAGAGCGTGGTCTATTCTTAGGTTGTTTTTAAAAAAAGAAAGATATAAAAAAACGGTCTGTGCCGTGATCCAGGGGGTAACATGCTTTACTGGGCAGCCAGCTGTTCAGCAGAGATTTCCAAGTGTGCCTTTTCTCAGTCTTGTTCTCACATAGACACAGGCCAGATGCAGAGCGAGGAAGGAAGACTATATCTGTACCAGCAAGTGTGAATGCTTCAGGCAGAGAAAGGGTGGCGAAGTCTCAGTCTGAATATAAATTGGGTTTAATTCCGAAGGTGTCTAAGCTAAAAGGTGAAAGTCTGAAGTTGCCTTGTTCCACTTTGTAAAGTGCATGGATGCAGGCACAACCCCGCCGCTTTATTGTGTGTGGTGGGTCCTCTCCGGGAGCAGAGCAAATAATTTCCTGATGGCGGGGGGTAAAGACTTCTATAATCTCACCATCATGTTCAGAGAGCTGGCCTACGGCACCACAGTGTGTCCACATTTTGGAATCTCCTATCTGAGTGCTTTTTCATCATTCCCCCCGCCTACTGCCGTCAGGGAAGGTAAAACAGCTCGGGCAAAGGCAAACAAAATAAATAGCTTTGCACCAAACTCAGCTCTGGATAACTGACAGTCTGAAAAATGTTTAATAACTATTTCATCAGTCAGCATTGTTTTGGGTCTGAATTGTTTACTCAAGGGGCTAATTTCTTTTTTCACACAATGAGAGGACATGCCGCCCTAGAGGGTAATAAGCTCTCAGTATTCATCAGGGGTTGTTAAAAGCAATTCAGTTTTAGTGAATTATTAATTAATACCAGACATTTGCAGTTACGGACAGATTTTTGTATTTCTGTATGAGTGTGTGTGCAGAGGAGGGTGACTGTGGTGTGTGTTAGAGCAACACTCAGGCCCTTAATCTGGTTTGGATCTAAGAGTTAAAGTCTGAGTAAAGAAAAATCTGATTTCTTTCTCAACACGTCACACATGTTAGAAAATACTTGTTGAACACATGAGAAGACTGGGAACTGTGCTGCATTTTGAAGTTAGACCTCATGTGTTGTGTGTGAGCATTGAGACTGTTATGTTCCACAAGCAGCCCAAATCTGCTACCCGACCTGCCAGCAGTCAGGCTGGTACTCACTGCTGTGGGTGCAGGCTTTGTGCTAACGTTAGGTGCTAACAAGAATCCTGTTGCAAAGTAGCACTCGTTCTCTGGCTCGGGGTGTGTGTGCTGTGCTACTAAAGACTGTTTGTGCTATTGGGTTAGCGGCTATTAAGTGCCTGAATTTTGAAACCTAATTTTATACACTTGGCCTTTGTCAAGCGGTTAAATTTGGCTGGGTGGTTTATAAACACATTCTTTTTGGTGTGACAAACTCCTAAAGGCCTTTGCACACTGAGTCCGTTTTTTTCAAATGCTTCTTTTTAATCCATCATCCGAAAAAATTGTTTTGCACAGAAACCTTGCGCACTAATTCTGATGCGTTTTATTGAGATTGCAAAGACTTGCATTAAGAGACATTTCCACCCTGTCTGTCCCCACATGCTGTGTGCGGTCCACATCCTCCTCCTCGTCATCATCATCCACCTGAATATTACTATCTGACCTGCTGAACGTGAGCTGTCTGGGTCATGAAATTATTCTGTGCGACGTGTTTCTCTGTCTTGTCCCTGCTGTGCCCCACCGCCACATTTTCTTCACTGCTTCTTCGTCAAATGTCTCTAAAGACTCCTGACGGATGATAACAGACAAGAGTTTGGAACTCAGTGTGCAAACGTGACTGACGAAACATGAAGTCATACCTATTTTAAGACATGCGACAATTTTGGACAAAAAAAAAAAAAAACGACTTAGTGTGCAAAGGCCTTAACACAAAGTTTTCTTTTTTTCACTTATTTGACTAATGAGATCATGGATGCTCAAAGTTTTGATGACTGAGGACCAGTTTAGGAAGCCAACATATGACTGAGGGCCCATCATATGCAAACTTTAGCTAACAGAATTAGCATTGACGACAGAGTGTAATTCCTGCAACACTCGCGATGTGCCACTACTTGCCTTGCAACCAGTACCTCTCTACAAGCTGTCATCCCTAACCTGACAGATGCTTGTTCAGGCTTATTTATTACTCAACAATAGATACATATACAGACACGGTCGGAGACTTCCTTGAGTACTCTGCATTTATTTCATCTATATTTGTGCACATTTTTTGAAAGCTTATGGATGCTGACTAAACGGAGCACTACCTACAGGAATTGTCCACATATCTATATGCATTTAATGGCCTCACAGAACACCACCATCTACAATGCCACCTCCTTTAAAAGGTACATCAGTATTGAAATGGACTGCAAATTATCAAAATACAGTAAAATGCATGCATTTCATGACATGTTTGGGGAGTACACAAAATATTTCTGAGGGCCGCCAGTAGCACGTGGGCTTCACTTTGAACAGTGAATTAGACCTTACCTCAGGACTGCTTTGCAGCAGCTGTTCGGATGGGACGACTAAAACCTTCATGGCTCTTGTTGGTACATTAACTTTGCCCCAGGAGTTGGAGTGCAGGGCCTTTAACGGAATGGTTTAACAGCTATAAACCCAAAATAAACTTAAATGATTTCTTCACCTCACGCTGTCTACATCTTGACATGTCACAGTAGAAAAAGCACAGGTGTAAATAATAAAATTAATGATGGCTGAATTTCATTTAGCTGCTTCATTTCAGCATCCAGGTCAGGGGTGGAGGAAGATCTCAAATCAAAGTAAAAGTTAGATTATAGTAAGATAGATTAAAAAAAAAATACTCATTATGCTACACATTTTCTTTGGAGCTGGTAAAGCTCTGGGATGTATAATCTGCCCACAGCTGAGTCTTAACATTCTTATTTTACAGTACAGTGAGCATATTTCAACCTGATTTTAAATCAGCTTGTTAAAAACTGTTGCAGGAATGGCACAATGATGAAAGAAGTTGATTTACATTTAAAACAAGTCACAACATTCAGGCTTCACTTGCAGATTTTCTCCCTTTTTATAAGATGATTAAACTGTTAGTGCTCCATTACAGAACAAAATGACTCGATAAGAAGTGCATCACTTTTTAGAGGCAGATTTTAAGCAATCTGCAAAATATGCAAAATAACCAGTGACTACAGCTATAAAGTAAATGTAATGGAATAAATATTACAGTATTTCCATCTGAAACGTAGTGGAATAGAAATATAAAGCATAAAATGGTAATACTCAAGTAACAAGATTGTAGATTGTTCTTATATGCAGTAATTGAGTAAATGTACTTAGTTACATTCCACCACTAGTCCTGGTTTTGTGTATGCTGGCTATCATGGCTTGCCAACGCATTCTCATCCTAACTTGTCGTATACCTCTGCTTTGTCAGTGGAGCTAAACATCAAAATTTGAAGTGCTAGGTACCCACCTAAGTCAGTTTTGGACGTTCTGGGACACTGTGTCAATTGACAGTAGTTACACGCATTGTGTCATGTCAAAATAGAATTGTAAACACCTCAGTTTTATGATTATTTCCTTATGTTTAAGAGGGCCTCCCCAGAGTGGTGGTTAGAGCACTTGCCTTCCATGCAGAAGGTCCTGCTGGGGTCGACGTCAGCAAAGGCACGTGGTCGCAAGAGGTTCCCACCGCTGAATTAAAAGGGATTAAATTCAGAATAAGAAAGTAACTCTGAAATCTGGAATCAAGTCCTCAACGAGGCCGCGTCTCAAGCCCATTGTAGACGGGAGGTAAGCAACGTAAAAGCAGATTCCCCTTAAATTTAGGCAGCAAAAGCACGTGGAATTTGTTTTTGCCACCTGCTGTCAGGAATACACGGAGAGCGCCTCTCAAAGATTCATATCAGCACAGCAGAGACAACACTAGAGCCTATGCTACGCAAACTAGCACATGACTTTGTTATTAAAATAACTTCACTGACTTTTGTGTGACTGTAGTGACAGAAAACAAGCACTGGGCTCCTGGGTGAAAGTCCAGAGTTTGTTTGACCTATCCACCTCCCCTCCTGCCCACCCTACTACTCTTTATACTATTTAGTTGCCAGCAGTGATACAAACTGCTACCAGCCAGTGTGTTTAATGAAGTGTTTAATGAAATTGCCTTTGTGCATGGGTATCTCACACGGACGCGTACTGACAAAGCAGAGGTATTTGACAAGTTTTGTTGTTGCCCACTGCATCATCAACTGTTGCCGCCCATTGCGCATCATACTGCCACAAAAGGTGCCTCTGTGCGTTGGTATCTGACGCCGAGATCATTGACAAAGCAGGTGGTATTTGACTGTATGTATGTACTGTATGTATGTGAATGTGCTTTGTTTGCTTGGATGGAGCCATTGTTAATGGTATTAGTAAGACGTGTGCTTTTCTTTCTATGACAAGTGGAAATGTCTGCAGTGAAAGAGGCCTATTGTAAGGACTTTTCTACAGACAAAGAAAGCACTAGATTGCTGACAGATTAGATTAAATGTTTGTGTTTGGGCTTTCTTCTAAGCTCACCTTTTTGCACAGACAATAAAAATCATACTGAGGAAAAAATCCACCTAGAAGAGGTAAAGAAACCATTGACCTCAGTGTGCCAGGATGTCAAGCTCTACACCTCCCACATTAATGGATTTGTCACCTTTTACGTGTGACAGCTTTTTAAAAATAATTGGCAAGCCCTCACATTGTTCTGTGCTGGCACTTTCTCTTGACTGTAGAAAGTTGTTTTGACATCACAATCACAAGTATTGTAGCAGTCCTCATGTAGACTCAAATACCTCACAGAGGGGGGTTTACAAAGGTCTTTGTGAGAAATATCGAACTGAAGCAACAGTGAATGACGCAGTTTAAAGAGAGACTGGGTTCAGAAAAAAACGTAATGACATTTAAAACACAGAGCTCTTGAAATGCTGTATGCCGAGGTTCGATTCATCCTTTAAATCTATTTAGTATTCACCATGACAATTTTTCTTGGCTGATACGGACCAATTCTTTAAAGCAGCCATGAAACAGTTTCAATTTAATACTGACACACTGATATGACCTACATAAGCAAACGAGACCATCAGCGAGAAGACTGGCTATTTCTATGTAGTACTTCTTATGATTTCTATGGTGATGAACAAGGGCAAACACACTTCAGTGGCCCAAAACATTTTCATTTGGAGAAACATGCTGAAACTATGCCAATTAAGAAACACAAAAGACCCCTAAATGAAAACAACAGAAAAACACTGCCTGTCAGATTAACACAACTAAAGTTCTCCATACTTTTACGGGAAGTGCTAAGTAGCTACATAAATCTGTTGCTCCTCTATAATATTGTAACAGACTGTTCTATATGGTGTGTCCCTCTTGAGTAATTGTTATTGCAAAAATCCAGAACAAAAGAAAACACACACAAGACAGATCAAGATCTTTATGACATAAGGCGGAGGCTCATAGAAAAACTCCCGCTTTTGTCCACAGTGGCCACCAAAATCAACACAAAATCAAATGACCTAGTAGTTGCTGAACGACAGAATGCTGAAATGTTCGATTCAGGATTTTATCATTTTGATAAAGAACAAATCAACAAAAAGAGCAATGGTGAAAAACCCACTCGGCCACTGGTGTGCCCTCTCTCTCTTTGCACTATAGGTCACAAATGCAGCTCGACACCAACGGGTAGAATAAACTGGCCTGAGCAACTGTAACGACTTTTGTGTTCTTGAACTCTGGCATCTTGTGTCATGCTGAGGAAGGGGAACTCGCAGCGCCTCCGTAGCCCGATGTCAGGCTGCATCCACGAGACTGCGGTGAGGTGAAGAGACAGGCAACACGCCAGCGGAGCGTCCCCAGCCACATGACTCAGCCTGTCCCTACGTGTTAGCCCTGGCTCAGTCAGGGCCATGAGGGAACAAGGCCGTTGGTATTGAGTCACTGACACACTGGACAGTCAGACAGTGGAGGATGCATGTTGTCATGTTCTCCCAAGGAGTACTAAGGTTTAATGTACAGATCTAATATCATGCCAGGTGATGATTTTGGGACATCCATTGGCAGAAATGGAATATAATATTCACTACTATATTTTCATTAGTTTATAATCACCTACAAATAAGAACACCTAGTGCTTTCGTTACCTTAGAATAAGCTGTTTAAATCTACATACAGAGCAGGTCCTCTTCAGTGGTTGCTCTAGATGCTCTAAAAGCAGTGCATGCATGTGCATTGTTACGGCTGTATTTGTTTCTATGCTGTTGTCCCTTTTCCTTCTCCTATAGCTCTGCTCAGGTGCGCTGCATTGACTAATGAGGTGCAATGATCCTTGAGGTGCACCTGGCCTGGGAAGGAGGTGCTTAAAGCCCAGTATACACTGTGTGATTTTGGGCTGTCCCAAATGAAAGATGACCAACATAAAAGAAACATGGCAATATCTTTAGTCATGGCTCCAAAAAGATGGTTCTGTGTCGTACAGTCAGAGAAGCTCAAGGATGGCTGTTTGCAGTCATGCGTTCAAAGACAGCCTGTGATGAAATTCTGACAGTGTCAGAAATTCGGGATGACCCTCTCACTATGTGACTGCTGTCAGGTCTATATCTACTACGCACTGGTGCTAAACTTAAACAAACACACGGATAGCCATGAAGGCAAAATGCGAGTAAAGAAATGTATGGGATCCCGGCAAAGAGGAAAAGCTTGTGATGTTGTGGCAGCAGAAGCCTTGCCTGTATGCTGTGTCCTCCAGCTCTTACCATGATCATGTAAAGAAGGACGAAGCATGGACAGAAATAGTGCCAGAGTTGCAGCGTCTAGGTGAGCCACCTAGCAGCTAGCAAACACACACACACACACACACAGACACTGCAGTAGTGCCCACAAGACTTTAGGTTATTTAATAATGTGAGCCCCTGTGAGGTACCTCACAGTTGGAGAAGTAATAACCTATCCAGCATCCTTGCACACTCAGTATAGGAAGCTATTACATCATATGTCGTAGTCTGCTATCATCGTACAGTCTGCATACATCAAACTTGATGACGTACCCAAGTACATTAGATCCAAGTCGCACAATGTAGCTGCACTAAACTTTTAAGATTGCTAAAATATCACAGTCTGTAGGAGGCTTAAGAGCAGAGGAGAGAGGCCTCTGGCATGGACGCTGTTTATATGAATAAATCCCTTGGATGTGATTGTTTTTAATGTGTCTTCTTCTGTGGCACGAAACAGCATCCTCATGCATGAGACCCTTTCACAGAAACAAAGCTCCATAGCACTACTACAGGTTAAAAAACCTCCCTAGGGAACCTTTAATATCATTTTCTGGCTTTAATCAGCCAGTGTTCTTTATTGTTTTTTTATAGCTATATTGTACATAAAAGCTGGTCAAAGTTCTCCGCTATAACTTCACTATAACAGTTTTTTGTCAGATGGACACCAAATCTTTTGTTGGGGTAACCTTATAACTGCCATGAGTAAAGTGCAAAATCATTTGCTGTAGTAGCTGCATCTTATGCAATAAGGGACAATACCAAACAGTAGTAAGTCAAAAGGATCTGAGCTGGTCTAGTGGGGCGAGGATAAATGAGCTCTTAAACATTAGCATTATGACGTAGTGACAGTGACAAAAACGATGCACCAAGAGAGCTTATCACGGATGCATCTTCCCTTCTGGCTTTGCTGACCGTTCTGCCATAAAGCTGAGACAACTGATGAGCAAGCAGCAGAAACTGATGAGAGCATTGTCCTTTTCACAATACAAGCAAGATTTAAGGTCTCACAAAGATCAATCACTACCTGCCACATCCTTGTAATCATGCCGTTTTTTGTACTCATTGAGATTTTGAGGGTGTGTGCCAGGTTTCCATGTTAACAGAGTCCTCTGTGTGCAGACATGACAGGACTGTTGATGTGATTTTGTATAAAAGGAGTACTGCATCTGATAACCTACCTTAAGCAATAATGCATAAACATGCCACTGTCCGCAACGCAAATCCACATTTGAAAATATTAACTTCTTTATTGATTAGAGTCAGTAAAAATTTAGAGAGGTGCCACGAGTATGTTGTATTGTCAGACTGTAGCCTTGAGGATGAGTACACATAACACTTAATGTTTAATTTCAGTAATCAGTGTGATACATACAGCCTTGTTGTGAGGCCGTGCAGCTGGAAAGCTTCTGTTCAGTGTCAGTAGTTATTGACAGACACAGTGTTGTGGACACACTGCTAGCGCCATGGCTGTAGCGATGGCATATCAGTCTACCTATTGACCTGTTGGCGCACCACTTTGGTCTAGATTGAAATATCTCAACAACTAGTTAGTGGATTGCCATGAGACTTGGTGCAGACATTCAGGATAAAGCCGGCTGTTCTTATTCACTGTTTGGACTTATATCTACAAAACTAAATGCACTATAATTCATATATAACTCATGTAGTCTTGAGCCAGGCTGTGATCTATCATGTTCTATAGGCTGCGTGTTGTCCTCCCTCATGTGGCAGGAAGCGAAGGAATGTAGTCTAGCGACAAGGTCAGGGAGTAAGGTTGGGATATTGGATGGGTCAAACAAACACAAGACTTTTCCCTAGGAGACCAGGGTTCTTGTCCCATGAGAAATCAAAATGCAACACTGAATTGTTTTAAGTCAAGTAAATACATATGTAACGTCAAATCATTACATCATATTGTGCAAAACCATGATTTTTTTCCTTAATCTAACCTAGCAGGTAATGGTGCTAATACCTGAGCTACTATGCCGCTAATTTGTAACATATCATGCCACTAATTCGTATGAATCATGTGCATAACTTTCATAAGATATCACATGAACTGTTGAATGAGCCTATATTGAGCTTAGTGACTTTGGTGATCCCCTAACTTTTCCTCTGATGCAACCAGCAGGTCTTTATGTTTGGATTTTAGTGAAATGTCATGATTGGATGTGTTGCCAGGAAGTTTTGCACAGAAATTCATTGTTCCCAGATGATGACTCCTGTTGACTTTTGAGATCAACTGACTTTTCCTCAAGTACCGACAGCAGGTCAGACTTTTCATTTATCTAGTAAAATGTCAACATCGACTAGTTGGGTCTGCAGAAAAGTATGTGGAGATTTTAGAGGTCCTCAGAGGATAAATCCTTGTGTCTGTAGCACCACTATGGGGATCACATCTGGTAAGTGAAATGTCAACTACTGGACTGATTACCGTGAAATTTGCGTACACATATTTATGTCCTCCTGAAAATAGATTTGCTGATCCTCTCACTTGTCATGTAGCCCATCAATGGGTCAATGTATCCTCTTGTAATGGTTTATATGATACCTTACAAAAATGCACTCACAACAGTTCATATGATATCTTGCACCCAATGAATTTGCGCTTCTACTGGTTAGGTTAGGTTTAGGAAAAGAATCATGGTTGGGTGCTGTCTGGTTACGTACCAAATGTTAGGTTATGTACTTTAAGTACATAAAGTTATGTAGGGTAGGATTAGTAAAATAATCATGATTGGTTATCGTCACCTTACATACTTTATGTAAAGTTACATAGTTTGGGTTTAGGAAAGTAAATAGCTTAGGTTATGGAAAAGAAACAGGGTTGGGCATAGTCAGGTTACATACGCAACGTAAAGTTATGCACTTAGCGTAATGTGATAACATAAAGATTTACTTCAAAATGACTCAAAGCTCACTTGGTGTCAAATGAGACATGGACGCAAGTCTCCTGGGGGAAAGTTTGTTTGAACCATTCATCGCCCCAACCTGCCTCATTACGTGGACTCTAGCTCTTCATACGTGGATCAAATATAGATTCTTGTGCATTACTTTTCATAGGTATTGCCTGTGAACAGTGCATGAGAACAGCCTGATCAGGTCAAAAGTTCAATTTCTCCAGTACTTTGGTTTCTTACTAAATATGTCATGACATACCTATCAGCCCCAGCTTTACACTGTGTATATTGCTAATCACAACTCAACCAAACCTAGGATAGTGAACATGCTAAAGATTAAACATCAGCATTTGCATTATCATCATGAGCATGTAGGAAGAGCTCGGAGTGCAGCCTCACAGAGATGCTGGCAGGACTGCAGACTCTTACTCATGTTCTCTTTTGGGTTGTCCAGTGTGTGCTTGCTGTTTTGCGCCATGCCAAAAGTATTAAAATAACTGAATTAGGACGTGTGACTATTTGTGCTGCCAAGTACAGATTTTTCCCAGTCTTTATGCTAAAATCTAAGAAAACATCTTCTTAGGTACTCGCCCCCACACGAGTAAAACCATTCGTACATGTGAGTGTGGGCAGCCGGCTGTACATTTGGTGGGAGGAAGTGTACATGAGCAAGAGGGGCAATTTAGCCTGACGATTAAAGCATCTATCTCTAATTTGGATCTCCCCTGGTGAGGTAAGTGGGGACGCTAAAGATAACAACACCAAGGGCTCATTAACGTCACTTCAGACATTTCAGAGGAGGTACTCTCTCCAAGCGTAGCATTCTCCTGTCTCACTGAGACTAAAGACACATGCAGGGACACACACGCACGCTGACCCATACGCTGACCCAAACATTCACACACATAGACCCACAAAAATGCACGCGCATTCTGCAGTTGCCTGATAAGCCTCACGCCTCACCAATTGGCCCCTGCAAATGTCAAAGTGAAGCCATCTCAGTTTACTGATAGGGCGTGGGTGGGAGTGAATGAATCCAAATTTCCTTCAGTTTCGTTTGCATACGCTGGAGATTACCTAAATTAAAACAAGTCTGCAGTAGAGACATAATCTTTCAAATCCCTCTACTTATATATGATGAAAAGAGGTACAGTAGAAAATCTCCAAAATATCCCCACTGCCGAGTCCAAGAGACGAAGCTTACGTCAACAAAAAGCAGCTTACAGCACTTCTCAGAAGAATACTTATCTTCAAACCCTGGACCTGAATAAAGTCGGGGAGGACATGAGATGAAATGTGAGTCAAAGGTTCAAGCGTCGCGTACAGTCCAGATGCTGTTTCATCACATACTAAGACACCGGCCCTAGAGTGTCCCATTGGGTAGGTTGTTCAGCTAAAGTCACCATCAAAACACCCCTGAGGAGGGGTTTGTGTCGCTTACACAAGCACAATAGCTTGAGTAAGGATCACCCAGTTTTGCAGGATGAGGCAAAGATGGTGCCTGCCAAGAGAATTTCTCCACGTTTTACACAGAGGCTTCCACAGAGGGCTTTGGGCTTACCCCTGTTTCCTGTGTGACTCTGACCTCGATAAATGGCTCAAAAAAAAAGGACAGGTGCAGTTTTATCTCTGTGGTGTGATGCAATAATTAGTATTATTTGCTAGCATGGTTGCACAACTAAAATCCTTTATGTTCAGGGAAAGAAGGAATGAAAAACAGTGAATTCAGGTGCATTTTTATAAGACTCTCTTCACCTGTGTTTGGCAGTAATTACTGATAACACACAATATTGATATTAGTTTTCCTAGTAACAAGTAGTGTACCAAATTAATAATAAAATTTCAGTAATAATATTAGTTACACCTAAAACAAATACCTTCTTACAACCTTAGCCCCCCCGCTGATTTGAAATCCAACAGTACCACGTCCACAGGATCATTTTTGTAATCACTGCACACGCTAGCTTGGAAGATGAAAAATGATTTTGTTAGGAGGACAGATGACAAGAACATTGTTGTTCCAGGTGAGCCTTGTCACTCCAAAGTCATCGAAATCTGGCGCTTGGGCAGTGACTTTCGGCATCAGAAACCAATGAAAAAAGGCGTCCTTTAACATTGCAGTCAGTTGCCATTATAGTTTAACGCGGCGGGACGAGGACGAAAGTCAAGGCAGTGAAAGTCCAAGTGGGGTGGGCGGGTTCCTTTTTCCTAAACACTAACCATGTGTGTTTGTTTCTGGAGGAAAAGAAACGACGTAGTGCGTTTATTTTGAAAGAGACTGTATGTAAATGTAAAAGAATCTTCTTTTTTTGAAACTAGACAATGCATGTAACAGGCAGAACTTGACACGGTGTCCCAGAACGCCAACAACCAAAGCACTCAGGGTACCTTTTACATTGTATGTGGACGTGGAAAGTCCATGACCAATCGTCAATATGTGATGCAGTCGGAGTGAAAATGTGTTGTCCAGATAGTTGAACTAAGAACATTTCAACTGCAAAATACACGACATCAAACCAAGCACAACAACACAACATGGAGCTCCAGGAAATACCAGAAGTGAGCGCTCTGCAGTTGCGTAGGTTGTTGTAGCTCTACAATGGCCAAGCAACCAAAACTGGATTTTACTGTAGACAGCAGGCTACAATGGACAAAGAACTAATGCAGCTTGTGGCTGGATATGTAGTTGGTGAAATGTTCTCAACAACTGACTTCATCTTTCAAACAGACCATTGAGAAACTAGCAGTCACAGGCAACAGAAGACCCCCAGGTAAGAAATCATTTGCAAGCTATCTAGCTTTAGCTCCACTTACCAGTGATTACTCTGACATTCGCACAGACACACACATGTGAAGTCTGCATTTTGAGGTGAAAGGATGCAATTACAAATTTTGTGGTGTAATGGAATAGAGTATTAAGTAGAGTAATAAGATTACCTTTGAAAAAAAAGCATAATAAATGACATTCTTTCAGTGACAGGCTGAGTACTGCTCTTCACTCATGCAATATGATGGTAAATACTGTTGAACTTGTAGCCCAATATTCAACATCTCTTAAGCGTCTTTTTACATAAGAATGGATTTGGTGCGTTTGTGTTTCTTCCCGAGGGCTTCAAGAAAAGTACAGATGTTGCAGACTCTCAGGCAATGTTCAGTTCCGATGGTTTCAGCAGTGAAAGCTGTTTTCTCGCAGACCGGGGGCGTTTGTCTTTGACATTGTGACATGAAGTCTCTAATTTGACGATGTGCTCATACACCCTGCAAGGAGAAAACAGTGTGTGCTAGTGCTCAGCTGCCCCTGGCTTGGGTGACCTCTGCCTAGACACGGACCCTCTGCCTTAATTGTGTCTGGAGGAATTCTGCTGTCTTAAGACAAGCTTAAGTTTAGACTGGAGGGCTTCCTGGCCTTCACTGCACGGAGCAGTTTAACAGACAACAGGATGCTCCAGTGTGGCAATTGAGTCTCATCATTTTAATCAGCTGTATACTATTACACCGATTCACAGCTCACAAACAAAATGCTGAATTTAATTGAGCGTCAAGTGGCATTTTGAGAGGTAACACTGCCCTGACATTCAGTTTTAGTTGCGTCTGTGAAAGAGTAAATGTGGATTTTAACACGGTTTCCATATTTACGTTTCCTGACACCCTCAAAACTTTAGTTCTTGAACTCTTAACTTGGTGTTTCAAACTAAAGAAGAGACAGTTCTGGACCTCTCTACACGGCCCAAGTCAAAGGCACACTATGTCCAAAGAATTTCATATTATCAAAGTGAGCTTTCAAGAAAACTGAAAAATATACTGTTTTTTTACAGTTCAGGCCTGGAAGCTATTTTCTTGTCTCTGACACTTGCATCGCAGTCACAGCAGAGCCTAATTTGCCCTCCATTACTTTCCGACACTGATCTAAGCTTTGTCATGATATGTTCTAACACCCGTCCCCTGACTTTTTCCCACTAAATCTCAGCGTCGCCACTCGCCACACACATTAGAGCCAAAACACACATCTTCCCTGTGATTGTGAAACACAATCATCTCCCGCTTCGTTTGGCATTTAACACAGCTGTGATTTCCTTTTCCCCTTTTCCTCAGTGATCATCTCTGTGTTGATTGCCTCTTACCGCACTGGTGTGGCTCTTTCACTTGTAACATTTGTAGGGCTGGTTTTACTGGTAAATGAGAGATCAGAACAGCTGATCAAGAAATAGATTAAAGTGCCATTGTGCAAGATATAATAAGTATACTTTCTTTAGTGTATAATCACTTGAAAATAGGAATTGTTTTTTTCGTTACCTTAGAATGAGCCATTTAAATCTACATCCACGGAGATCGCCATGGGATCGCACCGCCATGTTTCTACAGTAGCTCAGAACGGACAAACCGAACAGTGCCATTCGTGTTTTTGCGTTTTCGTGTCGGCCACCATAGTTAGCAGCCCCACTGCGACAAGGACATTGGAAAAATGGATTTTTTAAACTGAAACTGCTTTATTCAGTGTTTTTACCGGTTTAAATCACCTGGTCTGTTTGTTTTGGAGAGGAGGAGACCTCTGATAATTTGGCTCCTGGTAAAACCTCCCGAACAATGAACACTGAATGAATTCTAACCGGGATAAGTTTCAGCTGATTGCAATGTGCAGTCCTCACCACTAGATGCCACTAAATCCCTTTAAATCTTACACACTTTTACTTTAAGTGAGCGACATTAGCTACATAATGTGTGAGGAAATGCAAAAAAAACCAAAACATTTTTAATGAAAAACCATGGACATCAAAAGTAAAAGCAGCAGCAACAGATGTGCCATAAGCCCACACTTAGCTATTTAAACTTTGTTCAAAGTAACTGTATTTCTCGTTTTGTGGAAACATACAGAACATTTTAACAGGTGTTGCATGCATAGAATTAAATAAATAAATCTTTACAAATGAGCACATTACATGATATAATTATACAACTATCAATCAACAGCTATTTTCTTTAACAGACACACAATATGGTGTATGTACACTACTTTGATTGCGCTCGGACATCAAGGTTCAATAGCAAATTTACAGTTTATACACTAACAATATGCCAAATATAATGAGCTGATATGACATATGATATTTTCCAAATCATCACACTGAGACACAATACATTTTGTGACACTATCTGCCGTTCGGAAAAAAAGCATAATCTCACTTTGGCGCTTAACATTTGACAACTTAGCATTTCTCCTCAGTCATTGAAGCACAACATGTTATTGTACAAACAGCATGAGGGAACATAATCGTAACATAAATCTAAACAGCACATTTACAAACACTGCAGTCGCCACAACTGTTAGATTTCCAGACATGAAATTGAAATGACAGCTGAAAAATGATGGTGAGGCTTCTTCACTGTCAGAACTGTTACTGCACCTCAGCGTGACACATGACATGACTTGTCACTGCTGCGTTGCTCGCGTCCATCAGAATAGCGGCATAGGCACCCCGTATACAATGGAGCATATGGATGAGGAGGTAGACAGTTACGGATAACCACAGATCCACAGCCTTAGTCACTGTATCAATGCTGACCTGAAACATCTGTATAAACAATCGGACTGTGGATCAGTGGCTATGGGCAACATTAACCTTACAGCGAGAGCCAAGCGAAAGTCAGGAAGTGAATGTCTTCTGGCCGTGACCTTTCACCTCTGAGCCCACGTACTGGCCTGGTCTTCAGTCGGCATAGAGGATGAACCCTGAGAAGGTGCTGTATTTGTTGCTGTTGCCCCCGTGGGCCTTGCCCCCATCCAGTTTTATGAAAACCTCATCGCCTGCATCCAAATGAAGGATGACACTGTTGCTGGCATAGTCATAACTCTGGTCCTGGTCTTGGGCAATGGCGCTGGCCCTGACCTGGAATATGACACGCACACAGACAAGGAGAGGAAGTGAAAGGAAAAGATTTACAATGAAGAATCTTTTTTAATTAATTTACAGATACCAGCAAAATGCCTGTACTTATCATCATAAAATGCAAACATAAGAATTATTATAAATTCTAATTAATAAGCCTAAAGGATTTATTAAAATAGCTTTACTGGAGTCGATCATAATACTGAAACAAATGTTTAATTTAATGCATGCCAGCATTAAATGAGTTGCTGCTTCACTGGCTGGCACGAGGCCACACTTATTTTCCATTTATGAGTTGACTAAAAATCTTATTTTAAGAAAAAGAATATTTGCAAGGCATGTGGACTGAATTTGGGAGTTTTGTAAAGTGTGTCCCCTGTGGTGAATATATTGTTTTTTCTCCCGTGACTCAACCGAAAGGGTCAGGCTTGAGTCAGCCTGCCTCTGAGGAAGGATGACAGCGCATACTACCCCTCTGCCTCGTGTCCTACTCTCACATCCACCTTTTTTCAGGGTGGAGCAGCGATAATGCCGAACATAAGTGTCATCGTGTCAACATGGTGTAATAACTGAGGGTGTTAGATCTGGAGCATAACATCCAAATCTCTTCTGCGTGTCTGCGTGAAAAGTGAAACTGGAGAAAAGTTGCCTTGCACGTGCAGTTATATCCCCTCTGAGCTTTTGCTGATTTGTGATGATCTGGGTTGCCAGGTTGGCTGTTACACTGCAACTTCACCAGATTTAACCATAAACGTATAATCCACGCTTCAACCAGATTCTGGCGACAGGTTCTGCACTAAGTTTGAACCAATATAGGAAGTTCTAATTAGTGCCAATGCAGAGCAAAAGTGTATGTCAAGAGGCTGCAGGGTCTGAGAGGAGAGGTTGAGCCACAGATGACAGCATGATGATGGATTTCTGAGACATAAGGGGGATGCAGCCTTCCCTCTCTGAGCCCTGCTGCAGCAGCATGTCCACCACTGACAAAAAAGCGCTGACTGAAATTTTAATTTACAGTAATATTGTGTTGTAAATGCAAAATATTGTCCAGCTTGTATCAGTAATAATGTAAATTGTGTGTAGCATAGTGGCTACACTGGCCTCACACCAGTGTCCCTCCTGTGTATTAGGATCAGGATTATAATTTTCAGTGATACCTTTATTTATTTAGAAGAGTACATAGATTCATTTCCAACTGTGGTAAAATGAAGTAAATGTAGCTTTACATCTGAAACGTCACATCTGGTGTTGCACAATATTTACAGTGTCACTGCCCTCTACAGAAACCTGGAGGCGGCTGAAGGAAGTCTTTACAAAGCAACAGTCAGCAAACAGGTGAATCACTCTGATTAAAATATCCAGCTCTTACACACTGTGTCTCCAGCAAGTATATCTGTCTCTTTTTCCTTTGTTAAAGTTAAACACAATAAGGCTATAAATCTAATACTCACTCCAGTATCACATTTTTACTGCCCATTTTTACCATACATATTAGTATGAGGAGTGGGGGAAGAGTGAGGGTGCCATTTTTTAAAATTTAGCCTATGCCCCTTAAAATGTCTCTGCACACCCCTGCTTCAGACATTTATTTTTGAAAAAGGCAAGGCATTAACCAACATAAATACCTACAGTATACAATCTAATGCTATGGATGTAGTGTCTCTAATTGCAATGTAAGGTATTTCATTCCTTAGGGACTACATAAGATAAACACCTTTCAGTATGAAGAAGTAAAATATAAGAGCAAAATGTGTTGAATGTGGTGTATCTGGCTATGCAACCCAGTGAAATATCAAGAACAATAGCCACAGAATTAAATCCACAGTTCTATGAAACAGTCTCGTCAAAATTTAGCTCTCTCTTAGCTTCACAAATACGACATTAACTGTGTGGCCATTGTATTGGATTGCATTATAATGTCCAGGTGTTATTATCTCCGCTCCCTGTCCAGCCTGTTGCAGCCTGGCTTAGATGTTTGCAGGGGAAAAAATGTCCAGGCTCAGATTTACATGGTGTTTGATCAATGTCATCACCTGAGGCTTGAAAGACATTAGAAAATTATCCATTAGTAGAGCAAATATCATGATTCGATATTGAAACGCTTGGGCCTGACAGGCAGTCTGATAACGCACACTCTGCCCATCATGGTTCCATGAAGTTTGTTGTATTTCAAAGGGCACCAGCTTTGAACTAGCCACAACCCCAGGCTGTGTTTTGATGTGTGCAGAGTTGAGATAGCGCTGCTCTCCTTCCACTCACTTCAACGTGTACATCATCGGATGTGTAATATGCACAGATACACAATCTGGCAGCATGCCACAGTGCATTGTCATTATCTTGGACTATAACACCAGACCAAGTCGGATCTAAAATCACTATCCACATGAATGCATGACTACTCAATTTAGACTGCCAGCACGCTGGTTTCACTGTTCCCTGAGCATTTTGATGCCGGTTCATCCCAGTGTATGATTCAGGGTTCTTAACTCATAATGGATCATTCTCTACTGTTTGTACTGAGAAGCTTGGCTTTTTCTATTTGTTAAATTCAACATGAAATCATTAAACATTAGGAAGTGTTTCGAGAAGGTGTCTTAAGAGTTAAAAGTGTTACCCACCAGACCGTTCTTGATCAGGTCAGCCCACATGCTGGTGCCATCTCCTCCTCTCATCAGCACATTGTAGATGAAAAAGTAGGTGCCAGGAATCTTACAGGTGAACTTGCCCGTAGCGCCTTCATAGTTACCACCAATATTAGTCACCACATCATCGAACCGTAGAATATCGTAACCTTCTTGAGGGTTTCGTAGTCCTGCGTAAAATGCCACCCGAGGCGTGGTGTTGTATGTGGTTGTACTAACTGCCCCTATACCCCCTAAACCTAGAATCCCCGTCCGTACAATGTCCACACCATCTCCTGGTGGCCCCTTTGGTCCTGGTGGGCCCGGCTCTCCAGGTGGTCCTGGGGGTCCAGGCTTGCCCGGACGTCCTGGTTTGCCTTGTGGGCCGTGAGCACTGTATGTAGGCAGCGGTGGGCCGATGCTGTGATCACTCAGGTCTGCATCATTGTCCACCTGCAGGCCTGTGGTTGCTGTATCTGTCCCCGTGTGCACACCTGTGTCCGACGTGCCCGTGCTGGGGAAGGGGTCACAAACCATTCGGCAGGTACCCAGCATCTCGTAGTGGCTTGCACTGTCATCTGAGCCACCTGTGCCAACGGAGCTGACCAGCACAGGGATGAGGACCACCAGAACCAGGACCAGCATGACCCCCACAGCAGCTGCCACCAGGGTCTTCCGCCCGATGCTCAGCCGGGGAAGGGGCTGCGCTGCCAGCGTGGAACTCTCCGGGGTGGAAATGGTGACTGTGGGGAGTGCGTCCACCTGGCAAAACGCAGACACAATGAGGATCTCCGATGGTGGAGATGGTGCCCAGGGAGAGCTGGTATGAGTGTGTGAGTGAGTGACAGAGCCGTGTAGGAGTAAGGGAGAGGGAGTGGAGCAAGGGACCGAAGTGATCAAAAGGAGAGAGGGATTGAGAGAGTGAGGAGAGAGAGTAAGAGGAGAGGAGGAGGAGGAGGAGGGAGAGAGTAAGACAGCTTGAGAGAAGAAAAAAAGAAAAGAAGCAAGGGGAGGAGAGAGTGAGCACTCACTAACCATCTGAGTCAGGGCTGAGGAGGGCACTTTCCTACTGGCAGATGTGAAAACCCAGCGAGGACATAAGGAAGCAGTGTGAAACACAGAGCACACAGAGTGGGATCAAAATCAATTAATTCATGTTCATTGGATGATGAAGATGGGGAAAAAGAATTGAGGAACATTTCCTCAGATGAGAGGGATCTAAATTATAGGAAACACTATTTATATACTACCACTGAAATTAATACGCTCTATTCTTGTGGCCATATACTGTCAATGTTTCAATAATATTACAGTTAGCATTGATGTTAGATTGTGCACCAATGTCAGAAAATACTATATTTCGAGTAGGTTGCCAAAAGACCTCATTTGAGACATCTGCTAATCAGCAGCCAGGTATAACTATAGACTTCTTCTGGTTTTCTTAGTTTAATATGAGACTTTTCTCAAGGTCAGAAAGTGCATATCTTTCCTTATCTGCCTACGTGTTTGTGTGGGCGTGTAGCGGGAGATCTTGTATACTGGCATGATTCCAAGCATCTGTGGCCAGTCAAGCTGTGACCTTCAAAAAAATTTGGCAAACTTTTAAAGGGGCAGTTCAGAATTTGTAAGTAAACTTCTGTTCTTATAATTCCCTTGAATAAAAGGATTTTACTCACTGAAGTAAATTAACTGCTGAGACTTGGGGTCATGGCAAAATCACTAGAACAGACAACAGAAGAGCAAGTGACACAAGTGGTCCAGCAATAAACTGATTGTACGTCCTACACCACTTCAAAAATCAAAGATGATAATTGTAATATTATGTAAACTGTTTGCTGTGTATGTATCTGTGATTTTGCAGTTACTTCCTGGTTCATAATACAATCCTGTGACAGCATCCTGGGTTGTTGTAGCTGCAAAAACAGAGGTGTATTAAAACCAGTTTGTTCTGCTGCCACATTGGCTGCTTGGTGGCTGCAGAACAAACACTATATTGACATATTATCACTCTACAAAGGTAAACATGAACAAATTTGATGCCTATCATGGACGCAACGTCAAGAGAGGCAAATTAGGCAAATGTTTGGGGCATGATACGACACGATTACTTTCCAAATGCCCCAACTGTTGTTTGGCTTTTTTTTTTCTTTCTTAGTCAGATGACTCTTTCTACAATGATAAACTGAAGTTTCCGTGGTGTATAGCACTGCCAGAGTGGCACCACAGAGAAGGGAGTCAGATCTCAGAGTAAGGAGAGTTCAGTGACAAGACGATGGCCGAGGATTTGGTGTCAAAGCGAAAAGCAAGAGACTTCATGAGCTTCTTTGCCGAGGGCCCCCCACAGTGTAGGATCACCTCTGCTGCCTATTTTGTACATCCACCACACGCAGAGCATTAGCATTAATTTCAAGTCTTGTTTATTTCAATGCAATGAATGTTAAGCCACTTCTGAAGTCATTTCAGTCCCTGGAATGTTCAGGATGATTTTCTGCATGGGGTCATGAATGAATGGAAGCAGGGATTGATATTCAGGGAAATCTGTACCACCAATTTCCCACCTCAAGACCAAGTAACATTTCAGGGAAAATGCTGGCACAAAAACAGTGACATTGTAGAGACAAGCACATAAATTGTAGACATGAGCAAGTATGTCATTATCTGTATCTGTTAAACCGAAATGATCTGGACCCACTCAGGGTTTGGCGGAGTTTAAACAGGTAATTGGGTGGGATTCAACCAGATGTTCACTAGCAAGAACCACGCCACAACAATATGTTGTTTAAGGGTTTAGAGGGAAGATGTCATCTGTTAGGCTGGTCTGGGAGGATGTATTGGAGACCGGGCAGAGGGAGACTCAGTGTTGGGGTTCCATCCCACCCGAGCTGATCACTGGCCCCCAGACAGTGATCAGCTCGAATGAGACATGGGAGAGGTATGCACCGGATTGAATAGAAAGGAAGGGGTGGAGGTATGAGGGGATGAAGGGATGAAGGTAGGGATGAGGTCGGAAGTTGGAAGGATGAAGGGAAGGGAAAAGGAGGGTGGGTCGAGAAATGTCGAGACAAACAGGGTAGGATGGGTTGACCCAGCATAAGTAGGCTTGGCAGGTGATTAGAGGTGTGGTTGAGGCGTGGTTCTGCTCCCGAACCTAAGTTAACAGGTTAACTACATTTGCTATTTCAAACCTAAAATTGATAACAAGTTTCTTTATTTATTATTCATTAGAAAACGATATTTACAGTATCAGAATTGAGAATCAGATCGTTTTTGATCCCAAGAGTGAGAGACTGATCCGAGCTACCCAGCTACCTGACACTCGTTTCATCCAAGTATTCAGCTCAACCCCAGCAAAGAGTTATGTGCGTCTGACGAAAGACGCTTTCACAAGGAGCAAGCAAACCAATCACGAGATTCTGCTGATGATGTTTTGAATGTGCAACTATTAGTCATTGAATATTAAGTTTTTGACTGCTAAATACATTACCAGAAAATTGACACCTGACCAAAAGAGCTCCTTGCCCACCATGTTCCTGAAAATAATAAGATAATTAAAGAGTCTCCTGCTGTCTTTGTGTGCATCCAGCCTTGCCCCATCTTCTTCTTTTTCTGTTGAGTTTTATGGAGGTTGGCATCCATAAGCATTGCTGGATTTTTCCCTTGCCCCATGTATTCCAGCATCGCCATGGCATGTGTGAAAAGGCGCAAGACGGAAATGTTCCCAAATGTAATGCATATGTGAATAGCGAAAATCATGTGTGCTGCCTGGAAGGGTATCCCAGTAATTTAAAAGAAACAATGTGTGGAAAAAGCCTAATACAGATTCTTTGTTTAGCTCTGGTTTGGTCTCCACCAGCTCCTGAGAGAAATATCTGTCTCTGTAGCAGCTGAATTCTCCGCTGTGTTTACCAACTTGATGCTAACTTTGTTTGTCTGCCATTTTACTGGCCATAAAACCATAATAATGAGCTACTAAACTGCTTTGCATAGCTGCAGAGAGTCGGGTGTGAATTCGACACCTTTTACATTACGTATCATCTGACCATGCCTTAACATCTCACAGTAAGCCATGACAGTATGTGTGGATTGACAGGAGGAAGGCTGTTAAACTGACACACCTGAACAGAATGCAGCTGCTATAAATATTGTTAATTACACCTGTGGTTTTCCTGCTATGACATGTCACGACGTCGGCTGTGAAAACTCCTGTTAAAATAAAATCTGGAGCAACTCAGCTGCAACTCAGCTGCAGTGGCAGATGGTCTCATAAAATGTGTAAAGGTTATATATATGCATACATATAGGAGAAAGAATCACTAGAAGTTGCTCTTGTTTTCTCCTGCAAATGGCTTGGTATAGTTTTGTATTAATTTGGTCTGTCTGTTGCCATGAGTTGCCTCTTGACTGTGCTGCTGCAAACCCTGCTATAATACTTGTTGCTACCGAGGAAGACTTCCTGGAAGAAATGTTTGCTGTTACTAATTTGACAGAGGGTTTTTCGCACCCGATGCCCTCAACTTAAGACTGAGATACTTTTCCTCGGATGGGTCAAGAACTACTAGGGAACATCTTTGTTCCTAGGGATCTATGCTTCCTAGCTCAGTATCCTTTTAATGTGACTCATTAAGGAAACAATTCAAAGGGTTTCTTGATCTCAACAATGTTTTCCTCTTTTCGTCAAATGTTCAGTGTATGTTTCCCTGTGTCAATATGTTGAGATCATCCACCATCCACCAATTCAAGGTTTTCTTGACTTTAGACATTGATAGCTCTACAGTGGCAGAACGGATCTTTACCATTTCAACTGCATTTGAAACGTCCACCTCTATTCGACCTTTTGCAAGTTGAACTGCAAGATAGCTCTTACCAATCTCTTACAATGTTTGTTTATATTAAGAGACACACATGCTCAAAATTCAACACAAGGCTGATAAACATTCGTGTTGCATTGCACACAGTCCATTCACCCAACATTTGTTTTTTATTTTGAGTTTAACATGCTTTACATGCATGCATTTTAGTCCACAGATATGCTTTGCAATAGTTGGAGATGTTTAGTTGGGGAATGACCACATGACCGGTTCTCTTACATAGCCGATTACAAAATTGTTCAGCTCTGTATCTGATGCAGCTAAGATGTTTAGATTTTTGCTTTGCTTTGCTCAGCGTATGCTTATTCAGAAAATGTTCTGTATTAATAAAATAAATCCGTTCCACATGAGTTGGCTGAATAAACTCATACTTGTCCAAACTCAGTGTGCTGGCAGAGAGCGCTCTGCTTGATTCAGGAACCACTGCCAGCTGTCAGTTCAGTCGACAGTTTTTAAAACTCAACTGAGCTGATGTGATTTACAGTATATAAATGTGTCTGAGTATTTGCATGATGGATGGAAAATCATTCAGTGTAATCGTTAATTCATACACATATTAATACCCGGAAAATGTCCAGTAACTTAGTTGTTAATCTTCTACAAATGTCATTGCGGAAGAAGGATAGCACTTGAATTTGTTGGCTGACTTATTTAAACTTAAATGGTTGCTCAAACCTACAGAACATTTATTTGAATTCTAGTCCAGACCCCACTTTTCCATAGATATTGAATATGTAATGCAGAAATACTGGAAATGTGTATTAGAGGATGCATAGGATGTCTTCCATAAAGGCAAGGAAGCACTGAACATGATGCTCATCTGTCAGCTCTACAAACCTTGTATATCCTCGCTCCACAACAAACCAGGTCACATCGAAGGCAATTACATACACATGGCCACAGTATGACTGGAAACGCTGGAATCATGCAGTGATACTACATTTCCGTGAGAGTAGTATAAGCGGGAGGTAGTTTTGTGAGTCCATCTCCACATTTTTGATGCCGCTGTTGTCACAGGACCTGACAATGGTACTGAGTCAGACACCTCGAGCGCTGCTTTCTTGCTGAGTCTCTCTAGCTGATGACAATATACACTAAATCAGAGAGATGACCGCTTAGTCAGTAAGATGGAGAAGGTCTTTTATCTTCTTAAACCTTTCATTTGCCAAAGAAATTTGCATATAATACTCTTTATATATATTTTGTTGTTTGTATATCACAGAATGTCAAGAGGAGTCATATCATTGTTACAAACAGACAAAACAAAAAAGACCAAAACTAAAAATAAATACTATAATTCTGCTGAAAGCTTTACAAAAACAACAAGCAAAAATGTGAGAAAATGGTAGGATGACTGCAACAGGCCTCACAGAGCAAACACCTGCCCAGAAAACCAGACTCAAAGCACCTTTCAAAATAAGATACATATTCACATACTTTAAAAACTTGTGCATTTTCAAAAAATTAAAAAAAAAAAAAAAAAAGCATCAATCTCTGAAAAGGTATACTGCCTCAGCTCTTTCTGTAAAGCGCTGCACAAAGACTTTGCTCTATATGCAGACTTTAGTGCCCTCATGTGGCCCTTCAACATATTACAAAATATGTAATCTCCACATGGCATTCATTCACTTACTCTCATCCTTCTGCCCCCACTGTGTGTTCAGATCCAAAGCTAAACAACAAGCTAAACACACTTTCTTTCCTCTGTGGTCTTTAAAATGTATACATAATGTGCCAACCAGACACAAAACACACACTTTTCTTTAGGACCAGCTATTTATTGTATTTATTGTACAAAAATCTAACAAGAATAGAATAAAATACGATAAAATAAAAATGGAAATGTGCATAAAATAAAATACGACAAAATAAAAATGGAAATGTGCATAAAATAAAATACGATAAAATAAATTGGAAATGTGCATAAAATAAAATACGATAAAATAAAAATGGAAATGTGCATAAAATAAAATAAATAAAAATAAAAATGGAAATGTGCATAAAATAAAATAAAATGAAATGGAAATGTGCATAAAATAAAAATAAATAAAAATAAAAATGGAAATGTGCATAAAATAAAATACAATAAAATATGCATAAAATATAACAAAAATGGAAATGTGCATGAATAAAATGAAATAAATTAAAGTAAAATAAAATAAACTGTGCATTATGCTACTGTGTTTAACACCAAGTCCAAGTCCTTAATTTTCATTAAGATATCAATCTAAGTTCTTTTTTTAAATGTAATTCTCTCCCTTGTGTAGCCTATCTACTGCAAACTAAGTCGATCCACTAATTTTTGGTTGGTTCTTAAGCAGATGAAGCTGAGGGGAATGTCAGTTTTGCAGGTCTTTGGTCATGAATCAGAGTTAAAAAAAAAAAAGTCTGACTTGAAGATACTGCCAGAAGAAAAGGGTTAACTAAAGTAATTAACCTTCATTACAAATGGGACATAAATGTGCATATGAACTTCATCCAATGGAAATGACAAATGTCAACCTCATGGTGGTGCTAAAGGAAAAGTGACTCCAACTTTATCAATATTCTCATCTCACTATAAAAAAAGAAAATAAGCAAATTTTCTAAAATGTTGGTCTATTCCTTTAAAACCTGCTCATGTTTCTTGTCTCATCTGACGCTATCATGTTTTGGAATAAAGATAATTATGCCTAAAATTACATTCAGTGACTGATGAACACGTTTGGGTTCCAAAGCAGGACGTAACAGGACATTATACAACAGACCTTGTACACAGCAGATATTCTGACTTGTCATGGCTGGAAAAGCACAAGTGTTAATATCAATATTAATATTAATAATGGCTCTATTCAATTAAGTGTCCCTGTTACTCATGACACCAGTGTGACAGTGAGCCAGTATGCACAATATCTGGGGTGGATTTCATTACGCTAACTTATGCTAACTTATGCTTCCTTGCGTCCTCTCTCCTCCTGTGACCCCGAAATCAATCCCTGTCTGTCTGCCATCATGGAGGATCTTCCAAACCATTAAATGCACCTCGAGGAGTGAGAAGAGAGTGGGATTTTGGAGGAGCTTAAACAAGGAAACACAGGTGTATCATATGTGTCTCCTCCCACATCTCTGTCACACATCGTTTCTAGGAGGAGTGCAAAGAAGAGACGCAGGTGAGGGAAGCTAGAAGACAAGTCCTTGAAAGCAGATAAATGGATTTAGCTATCTTCAATTTTATTATATGACTATGCTTTTCCTACTGTGACAAGTCAAAATGTTTTCTTCCTAAAGGTCTCATGCTTTAACTCAGTGTTGACTTTCAATTTTTAGCTATGTTTTAGTAGCATAAAGAGAAGCTACTGTATGTAGGATGTTGGAAACACATCCCAAGCTCCGCTGTCTTTTGTGTTGCAATGTCTTGCCCCTTGAATTTGGACAATTTGCCTGTAAAATCCAGGCAGCGATTATGTTTCCCCCAAAATGCATTTGGCAGTAAAATTGCATTTATGCCTTTTCTGAAGGAGACACATTTGCATTGTCTTGTCTCTGACAGTCTGCAGAATGAATGGAAGGGCACAGTGATGACAGGTATTTAGCATGTTTTCATTTGAAAGTCAAATCCTGATAGAGCATTTTGGGCCCAGAGGATGTCTTTTTGAGTTGTCTTGTGCCTCTTTGTAGATATTTTGTCCTTGTTTTTACTTTTTAAATCATGATTATTCATGAGACTGAGAATTTTAATTTTAATTTAATTTAATTTTAAATATGACTGTATGTCTGACTCTTTCTTGATAATTTTCAACAATTTCTTTTTGCCTCACCCAATGTCCTGTTTCCTAAAGTATGGAAAATGGCTGAAAATGAGAGCAGAATCAAGTCCCACTGTCCTCCACAAGGGACATGGGTTAAAATGTGTTAATTGAAAGGCTTGAAATTAACATACACTTCTAAAATCTTAATATAATATAGTTCAGGCTGTCATAAAAAAGCAACATTCTTAAGAAGACCAGAAAAAATATATATGATTATAAATTAGATCACTGAACTCCCTTACTGCTATAAAACAGTATTTGCTGCCCCAGGCCATTTAGCCTCAATTAAGTCAGGGAAATGAAATGAATGACTGGGTCTGTATAAAAAATTTTCTGAGGTGTTGCTTTGAGTGTTATTTGTGTTCCTATTTCACTGATTGCATTTACTTCTTTTAACCAGAGGATGGCGCCCACTGCTCACTCTTGTAGAGATTTAAAAAGAAAAGAAAGAAAGCAGCAGGACACTCAAAACTGAAGAACTTCACATTAAAAACTTGGTGAATCCTGTCAACACATATTCATTAACAGTTAAACATATTTTTGGTTGTGATGTGTTTCACAAAGCATCCAAGAGACAAGAATGTTTATCTCAGTATGTTTTGTGCACAACAAATTCAAGATTTATGGTGCTGAGTTCACACACTGTTTGCACTGCTATTTCAGGACATAACCCACCTCTACACAGCAGCAGGAACGTGTGTTATTGGCACTACGGTAGGAGAAGGTGTAGACCACCCATCTTGAGCAGCCTTGCTCACATTCCAGCGTGGACACACGGGACGGCCTTTGCAGTAACTGGAGAGCTGAGGAAGCAACAGGCCATCTTTGATGTCTATATTCAGGATGGCCTCTGCTTGATAGTGCAATTATTCGACTTTTGGGAGATGGAGAGTGAGATTTATGTGGTGCTAGTTTCTATTGATTCGTTTTTTTCATTAAGGTGTATGCAAGGTAGATATAAAACTGCATGTTGAAGTGAGAAATTACATTTTGTACCCTAGTTTTGCCTTAAACATAGCATAAACACACACATAAAACAGCTGTGGTGGAGATAACTCATAGTCAAACATCAGAGTCAAGATAATGTAGAATTCCTGATCTCTTCAGTGTGATTATGTCTCGCTGACGTTTGCTACAATAACCCCTTATATAAAAGGAAAGCATATCAGACCCTTGTATGTTTACACAAGGGTTCAAACAGAGTAACTTCCTTGATTCTTTCATTTTGGACTCTTCCTTTTTAGGCAATGGGCCGCTGCCTTGCAGTCCCTCTTGGGATTCTGTGGGAATTCCTTAGCTGGTTTTGCTTGGCGGATGATTTTCAATCCTTAAGATATTGTTATTTCAAAGTGTGAGGTTGGGGCGGCGAAGGAATTGAAACAATGCATTGTGATGCCTTGGGCAATTTTTGACAAAGCTCTGTCCTGAGTTTGTAAACCACTGTGTGGGGTTGATGTTAGTTATAATAAGTGATGCAGGAATTCAGGCTCTTAGTTTGCAGCAGTGCAATTAGCACTATGGGCATCATTCATTTTGTGTGATCCCATTGAATCCTTATTAAAATACATGATCACATGGATTGTAACAGATTATTGTGTGATGATTAGATCATAAACAAGCCTTAAAAGTACATTTTATTGCTCTCTTTTATGGACAAATGTGGAGGATTGAGTTTGACGTTTATTGGGAATATCCTGTTCTGCTCTGCTTATTGTCTGTGAGGTCTTTAATCTTATCTTTTATATTAACCACATCTCCAATTTCTGCTCTGTAGGTGCCAAAAGCAGAGCTCGTCTGACTGGTTAATTTACAGCGGCTGGAATCTACTCCTCACAAACACTGGACACATATTTCCCTTTTTAGGGCATGAGAATCTATTACGTAATTTAGGGAGCACCTCGGATCTCTAGCAAACTCGCCTGTGTGGAAGCGGGAGGTGCTGACGCAGAGCGGCACCGCTTTCCACCAATCAGAAGCCAGAAGCGTTGTCTTCTCGCTCGCTGATTGGCTTAGAGGGCGGGATACTTTGGTTGACGTTTAGGTTGCTCGCGCTCACTCTCTGGCTGGGAGTTTTTCACGTTGATGGTTTCACGGGAGTAGTTGTAGTCTTCGTGCCGGAGGGTGAAACTGTCCTGGAAAAGAAAAGCTAGCGGGACTGTTGTAGACTTTTGTAGCGGGAGTTTGGGAGAAAACTGCCTCAGGTGGTAGGATATTTACTTATTTTTCTCTTGGATAGTGATATAAAGTTGTCACCATGCCGGTTTTTCACACGAAGACGATAGAAAGTATCCTGGAGCCGGTGGCTCAGCAGATATCCCATCTGGTGATAATGCACGAAGAAGGTGAAGTTGACGGGAAAGCTATTCCAGATCTGACGGCGCCGGTTGCTGCCGTGCAGGCGGCTGTTAGCAACCTTGTCCGGGTGAGTAACTTTCTCCCAGTATCTGATAAAGTCTGCCCAAACTCGGCGGGTGTTGCAGGCTACCTGTCGCTCTTTGTCCCACAACGTCCTCTCTCGAATTAACCTAACGTTAAAACACAGCACTCACCGGTGCGTAGCTAGCTCTGTTTTGTGTGTGTACTATCAGAGATGATGTATACGTGCTGTTAAAGTTTTCTGAAGTTGTCTGACTCGGGGCAAAGGGCAGTGACGCCCTTTTCCCCTTGAAAATATGCCCTGCCTCTTCTGTAGCTGACTGCCATATCCTGACGTAGGCACTGCTGCAAGTATGTGTGAGCCAGGTAGTGGGGCAGCAGGCTACAGGAATTCCTGTTTGATTCAGTTCATTTGGAGGAAGTGCTGCACGGCTTGTCATTGAATGTGACTGTCAAAAGGGAATATGAATGAACTACAACCACAGATTGTTTGATTTAAGGAAACCTCAGTTCACTAAACCACATAGTAGATGGGACAGGTCGTTGCAACGCACATCATTTGCAATCAGATCAGTATAGACCAGTGGCCCCCAACCTTTTTCCTAAAGGTACCCATTTTCTGCTATTAAGCAAACTTACATCACCTTACCTAGTGACATATTTTATGGATATTTCACATTGCCCAACAGTCACAGCACAGAACAACTTATTAACTGCACAATAAACCCAAATAGTGAATGAAATTTTTGCAGGAAGTTTGTGTACAATGAGCAATTTAGGTCAATCTTGAGCGGGTTTCCTGTGCATTTTATTGTATTTCTTCAGAGATGAGTTTCCCTGATATTTTTAGGAATATTTGATATGATTCTCTGTATTTTTTAAAAAAAAAAAAAAATCTAAACATAGAGTTTTCTTCACAGACACAAATGAAATGCTGAGATGTAGGCCAACTGTAAATTTTTTTAAAAAGGTCTTCTTACACCCCGTGAAATCAAGAAGGCCTCGCAACCCCCTGTGAAGCTTTGCTGACCCACAGTAGGAGTTAGGACACTCATGTTAGGAACCAGTTATAGAGACTACACTGCTGCATGGGGCATTTAGAGAAGTGACTAATAGTAGATGCAAGTCATAAATATGTCAGCTGTAAATGCTCTGCTAATGTGATGGAATAGAGCTAGATAGCATTATCAGATCTTCACCAACGCTGTGCACAGATGTGTCAAAATTGTTAATGTGCAAGTGTATCCGGTGTAACGCTGCATTTTGCGAGCCATTAGATACTGTGACCTGATAATGTATCTCAGCTATATTTCTTCTTAAATATGTTTTTTTCTTTCGTCACATCAGAGGTATGACCAAGTCATTGTTTTGCAAGTCATAAATCTAAAGTCTTTGCACTCAAGTCCCAAATCAAGACAGGCAAATCCTGAGTCAAGTTCCAAGTCGACATTGACAAGTCCCGAGACAATTCCTAAGTCCTAACCTTTGAGTTTTCAATCCTAAACTAAAGTTCTAATGCTCTTGTCATGAAACGTAATGCCATTTTAATATATAAATTTGCAAAAAATCATGAAGGCTTTTTAAAATTCGCATTTATTTGTTAAAACAAGTTTGTAAATAGCATTTAGCACTGTTAACCAGTAACATGACATGATGAATTCTGTATGTTTCTGTCTTGTCTTTTTGTATTTAACTCATCTTATACTGAAAAAAATGTCTATAACTTTATCCTCCCAAATTGCCTTGGCGGAAAGTATCAAGCATTTTCAAGTCAAGAGGCTGAAGTCCAAGTGAAGTCATGACTCATTGGTGCATCAGAGAAGCTGATTGGTCAGGTTCTGAAGAAATGCAAAATATGCATCAAAATACATATATGACCCAGAACTTAAAACAATGATATTTAGAAATTGTTTACATGTTTTTGAGAGAACCTGGTAACTAACAAACAAGCAGATCAAACAAAAAATATGCTGTAATTTTGACTCACTGTTGAAACACTGTGGCAAGTGCTCATACATCATCATATCTATTTGGTGCCCATGATGCTTTCCTACCCACACAGAGCAATTAAAATGCCTTTGGAGCTATTAGTTATGTGTTTTCAGAGTGTATTTTAAAAACATTGCATTATGTACAACCCCTTGACCAGATGCAGCTGTGGTAACAATTCTATTTAGAATCAAGAACAACCTGACCACAGTAGTGTTCCTCAAAGCCACATTGTAGCTATCACAGCAACAAGTAAGGAAATGACAATGTTGTTTCCTCAATTTTTTGCCTGAAACACAAAGCAATTCATGGAAAGTTTTTATCACAAAGGAAACAAAGAGATGTTAGGGGCCGTCAGATACTGTGGCTCGTAAAGAAAGGAAGGGACAGAGGCTAAACTAAGGCAGGCTTGGTTCCTGTGTGTTGTTCTCTGTCAGCCTCGCAGACGTTTGGCGATAAATTTGGACAATTGCTCTGGCGTTTCTTGTCAGCAAAGGAATTCTCCATTTAGAAGGATTGACTACCATTAACCCATGGTTTATTTACTCGGTTTATGGTCCACAACCAACACTCTAGTTGGCTGCATTCTATACCTTTGTTATCACTCAATGCTCACTCTTAAACTAGCTCTGTACATAGTGTCACAAACAATTTTGACTGCATGTAGTAAACTTTTACTTGAACTGACGGTAGTAATTCTTAACCCAATTATATTTATGGTTTTGTAATCAGATGTAGGTCTAACTGCTAATAGTGAAGAGAGATCTGCATGTAAACTTTGACAGGGTCGTTAAAGGATCGTCAAAGATGAATGTTCTAGTTTGTCCTTCAAAGGAATTGTAATGATGGGTGTCTGATGTTAAGGAAAATTAGACACACCACTTCGTTTTTAGATGCATACTGCATGCAAGTTAAGTTAAAGTGTGCACAGTTACACATATACAGAAACATAAAACATTGCCGTAGTGTTTAAAGTTCCACTAATATACATTTTTAACATTAGCAGTGAGTTGAAAGGTATTGGTTGCAATGCAGAGCTCGTAAACAACAGCCAAGTCTGCTGCTCTACATATGTTTTTAGCCTATTTTAGCTAATTTTGGGGGTGTATTTTGTATGTGTGTACACTAACCCGTTTTCCAGCATAAGCTCTGATACTTAATGTATGCACTATCTGCTCAATGCCATTTGGACATGCATACAGCGCATTCAGATTATGCATGTCAACTTCACCACGGTTTGCCTCACACAGCGTCCTGCTTGTTTACGGTCAGCTCTGTGCGTTGTCATGAATGTGATGTATACAAACCAATAATAGACAACAGTTTACATGGCCGCTGCATAGATGCATGCCCAAAAGTTTTTGGATATTCGCAGATACCGCAATGCCAAGCTTTTGAAGAAGGTGGTTTAAGGAATGAAAGAGGGAGGCTGCGTTCGCACGGACGAACAAGTCCTGTGTGAGGCAAAGAAGCAAAATGGCACAAGCAGTTCCAGCTGTGCTACGTCTCCACATTTTTACGCTAAAAACCACGTTAAGGCACCTTAATCGGAATATGCACAGCTGAATGCGAACAGGAATAATAGCGGTATATTCATTTTCATTAGCCATCTAAACACGTTAGTAGGAATGTTGCCTTCTTAGGAATAAGCAAAAAATAGAACATTTTGTACATTTTAACTTAGTCACTGTTTCTAAAATGAATGCAATGTGTGCAAGCATTTCCTGACACATGAAAATGTCCTGTGCAACCTCAACTTGCTTGGGGTGAAACGATCCCGGCTCTGTGGACATTCTGAATTGTGATCAGATGTTTCCAACAGTGGCATGAATGAATGGATAGGCCTGTAATTATTTCCAGTTGCTGTAGCAACACTACAACATGGACAGTGTTATGATATCATTGAAGTTAAGGATCAGATGTAATTTCTTCTGGTCTAAGTCCCACCAGTCCCGTGAGTCATACATTGCAAAGCTCAAAAATAAACGCACTGTGTGGCCCATATCTTTGACTTCTCTGTAACTGATGAGTCTTGGAGATTCTCAGGAAACAGGATGTTTGTTTTTTTTTAAAACTTACTTACAGTCTAGGTGTCATTTTGCCCATGGAAGTTGTTATAATAACCTCAGATTTGAAGCATTTTCAGTTTTTGCCCAGTCACTTACTTTCAGTGATTGTCTAACTAGAGAGCAAATGACCGCAGAGGAAAGGATCATCCTTGGAAGGGAAAGGGATGAGGCTGTCTAATTGCATTTCTTCAGAGATTCTCAGGGTGGGGCTGTGCCAGAGAAAAGCTATTTACCTCATTGTCTGTGTTGCCCAGAAAACCACATGTTGCACAGACTTCAAAATCTCTTGGGCCAGAAGCTAAAACCCAGTTAATCAAGGTGGATTTTGGATGACCTGAAAATATGAGTGAAACCGGGTTACAAATGACTCTACCTTTCAAAATACATATTCCGATGGTTGCGTCAGGCTACTTTCCATTGCCAGAGGGAGATGGAAGATGAGCTTTTAGGATGCTTGATGGCACTTACAGGGAAAGTAACCCCAAAAATCAAAAATACATATTTTTCCTCTTGCGTGTAGACTGTTTTTGTGTGAGCTGCCGAATGTTGGAGATACCAGCTGTAGAAATGTCTGCCTTCTGTCCAGTGTAATGGAACTAAATGGCACTCAAAGTGCCAAAAAATAAATTTGAAGACTCAACAGCAATGTCTCTTTCCAGATTTCAGGACCCAGTTACTAAAGATAATCCAATGATCTTGTTGTGAGCAGTTTCATGAAGGAACTATTTTCTTTCTAGTGAACTACACCTGCCAACAGTATCACCATGCAGAAGAAGGTGTGGCTCTACTGCTGGCTCACTTAGCACCACTGAGCAAGCTAACTTTACAGCTCAGCTAAGGAGGACGCCATCAATGTGTAAATCTTGCACTGTCATGAGCATGATCCTCTTGTCCATGAGTAGATGCATGCTTCTTTCTGCGTGATGATACAGTATGGTCAGTGCGTGTAGTTCAGTACAAAGAAAATAGTTCCTACATGAAACTGCTAACAACAAGGTCTGTGGATTATCTTGAGTAACCAGGTCATGGTTTCTGGAAAAAGACATTGCTGTTGATTTTTTTGGCGCTTTAAGCACCACAAGTTGAGTGCCATCCAGTTCCATCCAGACATCTTTCGGGTCTATATCTCCAACACTTGGCACCTTACAGCAAAATAACCTAGATTAATAAATGGCACTACAGGTAAAAGGATAAATATGTGTTTTTTATTTGGGGTAAACTGTCCCTTTCAGCCTGTCTGATGAGATCTGGTGCACTCACTGTGATAAATGAGTAAACCTTTAAATTATTAATTAGAAAGGGCCTAATCTCGTTATTCCAGATGCATGGAGATAAAAGTTGAGCCCTCATAATCTGACCCAGTATTTAAAGTGTAGCGTGTGTTTTCGGTCGAACTGAGACCCTTCACTAGTGCTCAGCATCCATTGAGACAATGAGCCAGACCTCAATTAAAGATGAATGTGAGGAATGTGAAGAATTCCCAGCAGGCAGGAATGCATCCCTGCTCAGAGGGGGGTTGAGCTGATGGTTTGAACGAACAATTTTGGGGAAATGTTGAATAAGATGATCAATTAATATGCCCCCCATTGAAGGAAAGCTGTGTTCACATGCTTGGTCTTTCCAGCTTCATCTTTATCTATGATACCTGTGGTTGACCCATGATGCAGTTTGATGTTGGTAAATGGGTTTAGTAGCAGGAAATGACCAACTATATTACCAACTTTGAAGTATTGTGAGAGACGATGTTTTCATCGCTTGTGCAATAAGCAGGCCTTGTGGTTATTGCAAAAATGACTTGTGCAACAATAACATAACTTAAGAGAAATAACTATCTTGGTCGTCTGGCTCAACCTGCTGAGCTGTACAGTGTATAAACTCTGATGTTTGCTGTGTATTTATATGCAACTCTGGTGCTTTATCATTCTAGTTTTGTCTCATATCTGTCAGGTTTACATTTCAAGTTAAAGACGTGGTGCTAAAAAGTGTCATAGTGAAACCATTACATCTAAAAGATTCTGAGTAACATTATATTTGTTGTGCAAATCACAGCTAAATAGACATAAATGTTTATATTGTATACTAAGTAATTCTTGGAGTTCTGTTTTCCTACAGGGGTTAATATAAGAACAACATGCTTCTCTGTGTCAGCAGTCATTCTTTTGAGTTGACTATACAGGCCCTTTTTATTTCAGACTCATGCTTCATTATTTTTATAGCTCCTTTTTATAGGCGTAGGATAAGAAAAAGAATGCCAGTGATGTAAGGTCCTGGAGCGGATGAAGTCTTAAGAGTTAGTCTTCCTGTTTGCACTGATAATGAGACTCATGTGACTTGTAGAGATGCTCCTGTGCAGATCGCTCAGAGGCTGTACAGTTGATCCTGGGGTGGGAAAAAAAGCTGCCTTCTTCTGCAATGTTGCTGAGGTTACAAAATACCATTGTGATTTATGCAACGATACCAAAGAAATGCAGATACCGGAAGTTGGGCTCAACTGTAGTATTTCACTTGTTCTGCAGAAAATGTCAGTGGAAGTGCAGCTAGTCTCCAACTTCTTTAACAGAAATAAAGCCGGTACAACATGAGGAAGCTTTTCAGTACTAGATCAGTACTTCATGAGGTCTTGAACAATAATTTTGGTCACCCACTTCTTTAATCCTTTATGACTGGGAAACAAATGTGTTCATTAACTAAAGTGCTTAAGGCATACAAAAGAAAATATTTCCTATTACCTGGTACTCCAGCTTCCTGCAGTTTCTCAAGGGAAATAATTTCATGTTGCTCACAATTTGATTCTGTCATCGTGGCAACTATACAAGGGGAACTGAGTCTGAAATGTTTGCATGGTCTCTAGTGAGAAGAGATACTCAAGTCTTTACAGAAATGTGCAGTTGTGTTATAGATTCTTACCACGTCTATAGTCTGTTTCTTTCATCAAATTCATCAGGATAAGAGGACACGGAGGAGTGATGAATTGATGAGGAAATGCAGGAAGCCAAGTCAGGAAGACCCGGCAGCTGTCGGCCCCACTCAGGAACAGGAGCGTGAGCCGGCAAAGGGAAACCCCCTCTCTCTTGGCAATGAACATGTTTATAACTGCTGACCATTACAAAGGATACAATGCAGTGGGGGTTTAACTTTGTTGTACTTTATAAACTCATAAGTAGAAGCTTCTACACCATGCTCCTGTAGTATTTGAGGGCAGAGATAATGTGCATTAAATATTGATGTGTGGTGACTATGAACTTTTCTTGTAGATCAAACTATTAATTGTCCCACTATAAGATTCAGATCTATTTCAATGCAACAAATAGATTCCCGGTGCATTTAATGTCCTGATTTGATCCCTGGTTGTGATGTTGCCCCTTCCCCCCAACCTCCAGTAGATGCAATAAAAGTAATCTCCCGTTATCTCTGTTCCTCTGGCAATCCTTGCTCCAGTGGAAAATGGCAGCTCATCTATGACAAGCCTTGCATTGACTCACTCTTCTTTTTAAGAGGAGGATTCACACAGATGAGTGTCACTCCCCAGCAACACTGTATGAGCTGCTAAGCTCCTGTAACATGAGATAGATAGTTGTGATATATTCTCTCTGGCTACAGGGCCATGGCCGAGCAGGCCGTTTGATTTGTGACTTTCATCACCTTGGACACCCCCTGCGCAGCTACTTCCTCAACCAAATTAATAAACTGTGTGAGACACCTCTTGACAGATGCATGATAAAGGCGTTGACCTTCAGTATGACCTCTCTGCTGGCCCTCTGAGTCATTATTAGAAGTCATTTGATATCTCAGAACGCACTTGCTAGTTCTGAGACTATTGATTAGGAGAAGCTAATGGAGTGCTACGCCATCAGTTTGCGTGAGCGTGTCTCATCAGATTACAGTACAAAGTCATTTCAGTATCAGAGTTTGAGTTGCACTTCTAAACCTCTGTGCAGTATGGAGTACAGTTTAATTGCAGGACATTGCTAAGGGCAGCAGTGACAGCGCTTGCCAGAATTTTGCCATTATAGATCTTTGTGGTCACCATGACTAACACAGCATTGTGCTAAAACTACCCAACATGTGAAAGGCAGGCTGTGTCTTGGCAGCCTTGAGGCTTTCAGAGTGGCCTTTCTTCTCCCAGCAGAGCGATGGGCTGCTGTCAACAAAGGCGAGTCTGTTCCAAAGGAGCAGCCACTTTATCAAGCTACTTCACAACACACAGGGTTTCCACACAGCTCACTTGGATGGCAAAAGGAGTGTCAGTGTTTCCACTCCAGACACAAAATGGTAAATGAGACTGTCAGCCAGTAGTGCGGTGTGTGACAGCTTTAAAGAAGATGACACTGAATCGGTGAAAGGTTTTAAAAAGAAGGTGGAAGTGAACATCTGCCCTTCCTTAAAGTGGCCTGGTGCAGTCTATTCAAGGAACAGGATATTTGTGTTGTGGTTTGGCCTGTGAGTCTGGGCTCTGATTAAGAGTGAGTTCAAACTGGACGTCATTGTTTCCTCTCTCCCCCATGTTTCCTGTCTTCATTATCAATTATCAAACAAAGTGCAAATAAATGAAACATTTTATATCATGATTGATTAGTTGATTGACAGAGAAGACATTGTCAATAATACTGATGAGTAATAAGTCTTTCAGGCTGTGGGTCAGACAAAACATGCAATTTGAAGTTGTCATCCTGGGATTTTGGAACTAGAGACCTTTTTAAAAAAGTACAGACTAAAGCAGCCCTAATGTCAAACGTGGTCAGTGTTGGTGTCATGAGAATGTGGTTCAAAACTTGGACAGAGGCTCAGAATAGCAAAACGGGCCAGGCATCATGGACTGCTTGACAACAACGGTTATATGCCAAGTCACGGATCTATTTTTGCAGCAAATTGTTTGGATCGCTGTTTGGCTGCAGACTGTTTTTGAACTTCAGACAGCAAGAAGAGGCTCCGCAGGGAGGAGGGAAAGGAAGACAGCGATGACCTGTTGAATACAGTATCAAGAGCCTCAACTCGCATGATGCTTTGGGGAGAATATGACTCAGCAGTCGTTAAATGCAGCGTGCGTTTAGCTATTGGCCGCTGCATTGTTGGCCTATGGTGTCGTCTGTCTTCTTTCCTTTGTTTGGCTTAGGTCATGTCTAAACTTGACTTGATCTCATATAAATCTTAGCGTTGTTTTAACAATTCTGTTGTGGGATTACTCAAGCACGTTTCAGCCAAAGCTACAATTCAGTGTGTAATAAAGTAGATAACTGGTTATGTGGGCTTCTCTATTGGTGGCGTGCACATGCAAGCATCTGACGGGAGCGAGTGCTCATTATTCTCAGTGCCTTAGAGAAAATACACCATTATTTTATGACCACAAGTAGATATTTTCATCACCAATAAATCTTAACCAGGATAAAAGAAATTCTTTTTTTAATCTAGTCATTTTTTTCTGTAAAATTTAAAAAAAATGTGACAATGTCACAAGCTACTGGAGTCCCAAAAATGACTGGCTACTCAACACAAATATTTGTCGGTTCCTTTTTCCCCATATAGAGTTTAAACGGGGTTCAGCAGGACGTTCAGGGACAGTGACATTTACAAACAAGCTAATTGAGCTTACAGCAAAATGTACAATATACACTACCTATCAAACAAAAGCTAGAGACTACACTAAAGAACAGTGAAGCAATCTCAGTTGATTGAGGGGTGTCCAACTGATGATTGGAATTTCTGACTTTCAGCCCTATTATTTTGTCCGACAGTCAAAAAACAAAGGTAACAAATAAAGGTATTCCAAATGAAAATGTAGATCATGAAGAGTATATGAACATCGGAATCCACTTCTGTGTCTGGAACCTGACTGGACCACAACAGGCTTGAAATGCATCTGTGTTGAGGACTTGGCCCAGACTCTGGAGGTACCGTCTTATCTTAAACCCTCTTTAAGGGACCTGAACTCGGTTGATTTGCTGACGTTGACTCCAGCAGGATTTGAACTTTGGACCTTCGGCATGGAAGACAAGTGCTCTAGTCACTACACTAGGGAGGCAAAATATATAAATCTCACAAGCTATATCTTACAAGCTATAACCAGTGAACATTTATGCTGTTGTTCAACAAATCAGTATTTCAGTAGCCATAGATGTGATTGATGTTACCATCAGTTTACTAGGGCTGATTATCATTAAAAATTACAATACCGGTGCCAAGACCAGTCCCCTTAAAGTGATACAAATATATATATAATGCTTCATTTGATGGCTGTTTTTTCTACTTCATCATGTGAATGGAATCATTGATTTGTGTACAGTGCCCCCAGATGCCACAGGTTTGTCGTACAGCCATACTTTTCAGTGTTTTGGTGACATCCTGGCACGCTGAACTGCCATCTCCATCAAATACACCACGCTCAGCGTCACCACACCACAGCCTGTGTAGGCCAATCACATGTCACAGTGAATCAAAGAACTCTTGTGGTGATTAGCTGCGAGCAAAACCATACCAACAGTAATTGTTTCCAAGGATCGAATGCAGTTATCATTTGACAGGAGAAGTTTTAATATTACTTAATACTGAGTTAGTTAGGTCGATACCTTATTGGCATTGAGTACCAATACCCAGCCCTCCAGTTCACTGTGTGTTTTTGCTGGTGTGTAAATTAGTTTTTCATTATATAGAAATATGATGTAGCTTTACATGGGATGAGATTGATGCACTTGTCCTGCCTGTGCATTGCAACTCAAAACTAAAGAAAAATAAAAGTTGGTTAGAAGTACTGGCAACACCCTGGGCTTGTATATGAGAACTCACAAGGCAGGAGAGAGGTGTTACTTTCATAAAGGAGGTTACTGTGCTCTGTAATGTTGGCAAGGCTGGAAGGTCTTTGTGTTACTTCCTCCCCCCTCAGTTATGTTTACTACCCTGTCAGTGCCCTATGTGCCTGCTCTGTAGCCGGCTAGTTGAACGGGACAGAACAGCTTTAGTTGTTGTGGTTTGCTTTTGTTCAGGGCGACTCATTGGTGGAATGTCAGGGCGGCATATGCACGCTGTCACTTTGCTCCGAGATGGACAGCCTCTGCTAAGCTCCAGTTTTAGTCTGGCACAACCTTTGGCCCTAATTTATAACCCCTTAGTTACTCAGAGTCCCTCTGGTGCGGTGAAAAGAGAGGAGATGTATGTCTGCTCTGCTCCATTACAGCCTCCACGTCAACCATCTGGAATGGCTCTGCTACTGCGTGTAGTCGGACATGTTGACGAGCTCTCTGGGAATGCTCACCAGCATCAAGACAGCATCCCAAATCACTTTTTTTTTTTTAGAAGTTTTTCTTTTTTTGGATAATCAATTTATTATTTAGTATATAAAATATGTATATGAGAGTCATGACTTGTGTGTCATTAATAAGTCCCTGAGCGCAGGGTGACATATTTAACTAGCTTGTTTTGTCAGTGAAGTTCAGCACAGTGAAACATGTTGGATACATTATATATTGCTAAATTATGTGTGACAGTGAGGTAATCACTCATGTAGTTTATATTTGTTATAATAATAATGTAAAAGAAAAGGTTTAACGTGTCCCTGTTGGGCAGGGACGCAGCTCATTTAACCCAGTCAATGTGATCCGTGTCCTGGTATGAACGCGTGTGATCTCTCACCCATGGCAGCTCGACGTGGGTGAGTTGTGTCTCTCTCCATAGCTGAGGTCATGATGGGGGAGGTGAGTCATTTTGGCATTTGAGGGAGAGGCAACGTTCAGCTGCTTTACGCATTATAACTGCACTGAGGCCTGGCATGCCCCCAGCAGCTGCCTTGTTGAAATAATGCTTCGCTGGACAAGCAACAGGACATCGTTGTGGAAAACTGCATGATTAAAGACAAAACTCCCTGAGGGGGAAAGTTGTGGTAACAGAGTTTTTACTCACGCATATGACATGCTATTGATGTATAAAATGCGCGCTCAAGTTGCATAAAAGCCTGGGAGTGGATGTGAGATTTAAATATTACTGAGCCAGCACAACTGTGCAAACTCTTCTTAAACTCAGTGCCAGAGCTCTGAGTGTTGACTGATACAAAATCCTCATGACTGATGAGCTAGTCACCAAGGCTGAGGCTGGCGTGGGGGTGTTTTCCTGTCTCCACTGGAGAATGTTTGACCACCCTTGGTGCCACCTGTACTAGTTTCTAAAGTGGAGTATGTAGAATCTACCAGTAAAAGCATTACCTCTTTTATAGTAGCATCTATAAAACATATTTTGGGTTTTGTAGTTTGCAGTGTTCTCGTCAAAATTATAACCTTAGCCCAAATATGAGAAGATAATGGATGAGATGAGGGCAAAGCACTCAACTTACACCATGTGTTTCTGTTGAGTGCATGATCACGCTTATACCAAGTGCATGTGCTTTAAATATTTGTTTGTTTTGTCAAATCAGTACCTGATTGAAAGAACAGGTGTCAAGCATTACTCTAGTCACTGCAGGTTTACCCTGTACGCTGATTTAGAGTTGTGGTTAGGCTGTTAAATATCTGAACTATATTTACTTTGTGACTGACACTGCCCAACCAACCAGAAACAAGGGTTTCCTGTAGCAATATTGTCAAGTAGCAACTGCAGGGGCTGAAAGATGAAGGCAAAGGGGAACTGCTAAAAACTGCAGTTCATGTAATGGGCACATGCATTTCAGATTAGACCTCTATGTTAACATGCCCAACCATACAAAAGAAAAAAATACATTTAGCCTGGTACAAAAACAGTTTTGGTCTCTATCGCCAATTTCCACATATATGACAACTGTACGAGGGGTGAATAGTTATGACTCACCCGTTGACATTTTTATTAAGGCTTAAAGTTACGGATAATGAAGTGCGTGGTCGTTTTGAGTGACAGGGTGTCTGGGTGGTGTCACCTTAGTCTATGAGGGAGAATCACTTCCCGCTTCTCCAAGGCTCCACTCTGTGGTCCAAATATGGCTACTTTTGGCTCCAAAAAAATCAAGATGGTGACAGCCAAAATGCCGAACTCAAGGATTTGAAATGGTAGTCTACAAACAAGAAATGTCTTGAAGTGAGATATTATTAAGCCCGATTCCACTAAATTAGTTTTTAGTCACTAGTCAAGTGACTAGTATTTGTAATACTAGTGAACTGAATGATGCACTTAATCACAATGTCCTGCAATGAAATCAAGACAATGGTGGTTTAGTTTTAAGCATTGTTGCTACACAACCAAGAGTTTGATGTCCCCAACACTTTCTATCTACAATGTTAAATTGTGAGTGTATAGCATCTGTGGAGACACTATAATGGACCAATGACCTGCACAGGGTGTCTTTGACCTTTGCCCACTGCATGCTGGGACAGGCTCGGGACTCTTGTGACCTTGAAAGAGATGAAAAGAAAAGCATGTGCTAAGTGGGTGAAGTCAGTTTGAGAGTTACTGGATAAGTCATATTGAGCACCTGCTTTAGAGAATAGAAAACAGGTTGTAGACATAAATTCATGACACTACATGAGCAAAATAATACATATTAGGTTCTGAATCAACAATTAATAAAAGATAATTTGTTATAGGTTTTCAAATTAAGTTAAATCGGCAGATTAGTCAAAGATTAAAGTTGCTGTATGGTGTATACAAAATGGCATCTCATGTCTTTGCTTTGAAATGTCTGTTCTCTGTGTCTCATGGATTTGACATTAACTCATAATGTCCTTGCAGTGTATTCTGCCTAAAATCAAAGATGATTAATTTTTACTCACAAAAGAATCTGTGTTTCTCAGGTGGGGAAGGAGACTGTACAAACCACGGAGGACCAGATCATGAAAAGGGACATGCCACCAGCTTTCATCAAGTAAGCACAGACGGATCTCTCTGCATACCTCAATTTCATACAGTGACAAATCTCTCAAATGAAATAGCTCTCTCTCTCTGCAGTATGTGGAACCCACGAGCCTCTCTCTGGCTCTTCTTTCTCTCTTTATCTGTTGCAGTAATGGCTGGTTGTGCCCAAGCAAAGGTCAGACATGGCATGTTAAGTGCCTCTGAATCTTGCCCTGGTGTAACAGAAATACTATTTTTGCCTAGGGAGGAGTTCCTTTACCCTAAAGAAGAAGGGCCACAAACTCATACATGCCCTCATACATAAGAGCCACTGGCTGCTGCTGCTGCTTTTGGTTTATGTTTAAACATGAAACACGAACAGAAATGTTGACATGTTGAGCTAGGAAAAGAGATTTACATGTTTCATTCATGTATTTGTTGTATTTGTAATGTATTTGTCGCTAAATCATAAACTTGCACTCAGCTACTGTCTCTCCGCATGAGAGTCTTCCACCGATCCTTATTACATGAGACACTACAGTCGAGGGAGGGAGTGGCAGGACCTGGGAGCCCCCCAAGGTCAGGGATGAAATGCATTGGCAGGCGCAGGTCGTCAGGCTCAACACATTTGGCGCCTCGAAGTCACATCGTCACCCTGTCGTCATCCATCAGCACATGTGCTGGAATGCGTCTCCTCCACTAAATATAGTGTCTGTCGGGGTCCGGTTAATGCATGGCTGTTTCCTTGCTAGTGCACGCTGAAGGACACTGCTGGCTGGCTGGCTCTGCAAAGACAAAAACACACACACACACACACACACTCACGTCAGCTTAGATGTCATGCACATACGTTAGCCTTTATCCTGCAGGAGACTTGGTCCTTTAGAAGAATGGAAACTGAGCACCTCTTGTTTGGCCCCCTTTTCACTGCTTTATAATGTGGAAAATAGTTATCATGATCTTTTATTACCACGGCAACATGTGGCCCGAAGGCAACAGAAGGAAATCAGTAAACTGTGGGAACTAGAACATGTGTCGGTCCTTGGCTTGTTGCCTGTTTCTATGTGCAATATGGCTGTTATGATACAATGCAGGTGGCATGTATGACGCTGAATCAAAGGGCTGAGCCTGCAGTGTTTTCTGCTCTGGAGTTCACCGGGTACATCGCACCTAGGAAGCAACAATCAATCATTCACATTTCTGTGGAACAGGGGTTAAATTGGGCCGGAGCCAACTGGAGCTCCGCCTCCTGAGGTCCAAATCACATCCTGTGAGAACAAGCTGACTTTTCTGTCACAAGACACTCATGCTGAAGAAGTCAAAGTCAAGTCAGTTTTATTTATATATCCCAACATCACAAAATTGCCTCAAAGGACTTCACAGTCTGTACACCACAAATGCACTCTATCTTTTAACCATAAAAACCGTTAAAAGCATGCTTCATTTTTAACCAGCCCCCAACTTGCTTCCCTATATCCCACTCACTCAAGAGTTCACTTTAAAATGAAGTGTCCTGTCCATTCACTTATTCATTAGGCTTTCTTACAAAAAACACCTTAGCTTAGGTTTGTTTTAGTAGATTTCTTCTGGAGCTCACAAAATGTGACTGGAAACTATTTTCAAGGTCAAGAATGAACCTTCAAGCTCAATTCATTAGACTGTTTCTTACAGTCTCTCTTCAGGGCAGTAGCAACATAACAACACACAATTCTACCCTGTGAAAACATGATTTTTATGCTTTAATAATTCAGAACAGAACACTTCAACAGCTATTTCATGAGACAGGTGTATAGGAGAGGGTTGAGTAGATCAAATACATTAAATTGCAATGTCTAGGTGATAGACCTTCATTAGGCAAAACAAGTCCCAAAACAAATCCCTTAAAAGTATAAAAAAAAAAATGCTATAAATACCAGTCTGATTCTGTGAAAGTATGACCGCATAATTATCTTACTAGAGAACAAAATTTGGTTCAAATATCTAATTATAATGTCTGCGTACATGCTGTGCTGCAGCTTGTGGTGAACTGTACTGGTTTGCACACAAACGGCCTATCACACACACACATAGCTTGTAGTAGAGGAAGTAAACTAACTGTAGTATTGGAATAAGTAAGATCAGATTCAACTGTTTCTATGATGTGTGAACTCCTTAAATCTCAAAATAATTAACAGATATTTTAAAAAATAATTTACTAAATGCCTCTTGCATTATCGTCACGCAGACCAGAGTAGTGAAACCAGCAGCGCTCAACAACATTTGTTTTGGCCACTATAGTCCGAGCAGAAGATCCAGTGTCTGCTAGCTAGCTGTCTCTGAACCCTGGATGACACAGTGAAGTGCAAATTCAACAGAAACTGGCTGTTTTAACCAATATTTTGTGGTATGGCTAAAACCAGTACAAGGTAATGCCCAAAAGATTCTATGTATTTTAGGCAAACAAGTTTTTCAGACTCAGCACAATGGGAATCGATGTAGTGGAATCCCATGTTTTATGTTACAGTAATCATTTGGGTAAAACTATCTCTAACTCTAATGTTTGCCTCTATGTTTTTTTATTTTTGGTTCTAAATTGGTCCTAAATTTCTCTCATTGTCTTAAATCTAACTTGTCTTAAGGTGTAGGAACCCTGAGAGGACTACCCTGTTTCTAATTCCCAATTTAACCCCTGTATGGAAGACCTGTATGGAAATATTTAGTCTGGGATTTAGACTCTGATTCTCACATTAATATTTACTGAAAATGTGATGAAAAGCATGTAAGAAGAGGAAAAGAAACTACAACCTGCTTAGACAGCAGTAACTGTATGTTATGGCTAGTTGTATCCCCAAGCTTCCATCTGTTTTTGTTGTAGGCAGTGTGCTGTTTCCATGCGTTCAGTCCATCTGGCTTCTGTAGGGCTTTGTACCATCAGCATGACTCGTTTTGAGGATTTTTGTTTTTTTAACTGGTCTTATAATCGATTGTCTTTCTGCTGTCCACAGAGTGGAGAACGCGTGCACTAAGCTGGTGCAGGCAGCCTCCATGCTGAAAGCCGATCCGTACTCTGTTCCTGCTCGGGATTACCTCATCGATGGCTCCCGGGGCATCCTCTCCGGGACCTCTGACCTGCTCCTGACATTTGATGAGGCTGAGGTACTTTTCATTAATTCATTCATTCATTCATCCATTGATTGATTGATTGATTCATTCATTCTTTATATTATTTAACAAATCTGTTAACCAGCAGAAGTCTCTGAACAAGGAGGTCAGAATGCAGATTCTGAACCTGTTAACACTTTATATTAACATACGTCTTGGACGATCCGATCACAGGTAGACAGCTCTAATTCTGTCTGCTCAAACTTGGCATTAAGTGGTCTTGATTGACCACTTGATCGTATCTCACTTTCCCACTCTATATGCAAATAAACACATATTTAATTTTCATGCCAGGAGTACTACTACTGCTACAGGAGTGTGAGCTCTGCACCAGGGACAGATGATGAGAGTCCACTCTCACATACACATTGACAGGGCTAACTGTTAGCATCCCACGGCTAACATAACCTAACAGATATTAACTGATTTGACGATACAGTCAAGCTGTTTCAGTGTCGGTGTGAGTTTGTTGTGACCGTCAAACAGTGGCTGCTGTTCCCGCTGCTGTTTTAGCTCACATTGAACTCACCATTTACCTCACTTTGCGCTACGTTGGCAGCCACAGAAAGTAGGTAGTTGGATAAGCAAGGACATCAGTGTGGCCCGCTACATTACACATTAGAGTACACACGGCTAAGGATGTATGTTCATACCAGGTGTAAACAGGGCCTTTGCTACAGGAAAGAAATATCAGTCAGACTACACAGCTAGCTAGATGTTATCTGTTTTAGCAGTTAAATGTATTCTACTACACTTAATTCATGCATGATGTGGTCATGCCCCCAACTTAAGTAACTTATGTGAATATAATTATGGTATATTGAGCCATCTGACGGTGAAGGAACTGATTTCTCTGCCTATCTGTGCTCTTAAGTTCTCCCACTGCATTAGTAAAGCATTAGAGCAAAATGGCATGCGTTAACATGTTCTTTGATTTGCCTGACCTTTCACATGACTGAAAATACTTCAAAAAGACATAACTGTGTAACTACTTGGCTGGTTATCAACAGGAACCGAGAAGCAGAATGTGTGATAAGCTGATAACAACATTGCAAACAGAAACAAAAAATGCCAAGCCACAAATTCATGTACACAAACACAGCCAAATATGTATGAAATAAGGCTGCGAGAGTAAAATATAGAGCCCAGCCATGTAAAATATCCTGCCCCAGACATATTGATATCCTTAAGACCCAAATTTGTGTGCCGCTATGCTTACCTGTTTGTTAAAAAGTAAATATAACTAATATATTGTAATCACATTTTTATCATCCTCAGATATAAATTATATTATCCTTCCAGTAATGCTGTAAAAGATACTATATCTGGCAGCAGAGGTTGAGAAATGGACAGAACATAGCTAATATAGCTTTTAACTGTGGTAAAGGTTGTACCATTGATTTTCATTGAGAAGCAGCTGAGCTGAAAGGGCTTTAGTGTCTTTTTAATGGACACTTGAGCATGGCAGAGGCCTGCTGTTTCTCGCTCCTCTGCTATAAGGACAGTATCCATTCCTGCATTCCCCTCGGGTACCGTAATGCTTATAAAGAAGACAGAGAGGTAGATAAATATGCCGCACATGTCTGAGGAACTCTCCATATTTCTTACACAAACAGTTTCTAAATCTTGAGCCAGGTAGGAGTATCATCTATCAGGGCCATCCATCTTTTCCTCTCAGGGATGGAGAGTAAAACATAAAGAAAAGTTGCATATCAGCTCTCTGGGAGCAGACATCAGGCATCCCAGTGCTGTCTGCAGCAGTCAGCAGGACTCAGCAGGAGTCATCAGTCAGCAGTGGCATCATGTTTTCCAGTGCAGCTCAGGGATGGCTCTGTATAGTGGAGTGGTGACTCCAGCAGTCCACATAAAGCCAGAGTGAAGCAGGACAAAGAGGCTGGAATGTCAGTAGGCAGCATTATCACGGTGTAATTAGAGAGGATGTGAATGGGAGGAGGAGGGGTGGGGAGCTGGTTTTGCATAATCACTCTACTGTGGGAATTCAACTTTGTTTTTGAATTAGCTTTTGTTGTTGTCTCATCCTGTCATGATCATAGGTCCGCAAAATAATCCGTGTGTGCAAAGGCATCCTGGAGTACCTGGCAGTGGCAGAGGTGGTGGAGTCTATGGAGGACTTGATCACATACACAAAGAACCTGGGACCAGGTCAGTCCTCTGATACAGTGGTGTCAAGATTACACTGCTGATGTCTTCCCTTGACAGTATCTCAGATGTTTTGCTGTCTTAGTTGACAGATTCAGGGCATGAATGTGCTGGAGTTAACATTTAGTTTTTGCTTTGTTAGCATCAAGTGTTTATTGCGGTGCAGAAAGTAGAGCTCAGCTGCGGGTACACATTTAACAACTACATATGTTCTTCTAGGGGGATTTATTTATTTTTTTAAGTTTATTTTTTATTTTTTTTACTTAGAAATATAAATAATTAAAGATAGAAATAAAATAAAATAGAGAGATGGTAATCATATTTATACTCAAATTTGTTGTATTATAAATGTAATTATGTGTTATTATGGTATTATTGTGGTAATTATTGTGATTATTACTGTTGTTATTATTATTAGTAGTAGTAGTAGTAGTATGATTCTTTTTTGAAGTTATTTATTTTTCATTTATTTTTTACTATTACGTCCCACTATTTTATTTAATTTTATCTTTATTCATGAAGTTTTATCATTATTGTTATTATTATTGTTTTTTGAATAAATCCTTCTTAACTAATTTTTATTTGTACTATTAACATTATTATTATTTTGTTTACATTTTTATTTATTCCTATATTTATTTATGTTTTTATTTTTAGTTTTTTTTATGTATTTTAGTTTTTTTCTGGTTTTATTTTCAGTACTATTTTCCTACGTTTTTTTTTTTTTTTTTTTACTTAATTTTTATTATCTCTACTGCTATCTCTCCATGTATATACAGGTATATAGGAAATTGAAATGGGCATTGAAACTTAGACACTGAACTACAGATTCATGTTTGCCCTGAAAATTTCAGTGAATAACACTGAACACTAACACTGAAATAAAAGTTACTCAGATTATAAACTTAAGCAACAGGAGAAATACAAAAATACTCAATTACAAGTTAAAGCCCTGTATTCAAAGTTTGTAAGATTTGGGAAGTTTTTCTATTTTAGAGTCTTTTTATTTCATGATCCTCTCTCATGTGCTATTTATATTCGTAATCTTTAAAATAAATAACCTCTGGCATGTCTTAAATGGAAATATTTGTGTACCACTACCTTAAAATTACACTTTAAAAATAAATATATTGCTAAATGTACTTACTGTTCCTTCCCACCTCTGCTTTGCTGCCTGTGCCCAGGGATGACGAAGATGGCAAAAATGATAGATGAGCGACAGCAGGAGCTGACACACCAGGAGCACCGTGTAATGCTGGTCAACTCCATGAACACAGTCAAAGAGCTGCTGCCCATCCTCATCTCAGGTAATCACACGGGGAATTTATATCTGATTAGGTTTTTTTTATAACTAGCTGGCTCGATGTATTTTAGGTCAGTGTTTTGGGGTTGAAATATTGTTTGATGTGAGTTCTGTTTTATATTTCAGGTATCAAAATCTTTGTGACGACCAAGACGTCTGGCAGCCAGGGTGTGGAGGAAGCCTTGAAGAACCGCAACTTCACTTTTGAGAAGATGAGCGCCGAGATAAACGAGATCATCAGAGTGCTGCAGCTGACGTCCTGGGACGAGGATGCCTGGGCCAACAAGGTACGCGCCATGAATTACAGGCTTTTTGACCATCAAAGTCACATGCGCACTGTTATTATAAATACACACAAGGAACAAGAGACTGCTTTGCTCCTTGAGCTGTTCGGTGTTTAAACTTTGTTTTTGTGCAATCTTCATGGATCACAGCTGGAAGCAGTGTTTGTATGAGCGAATTTTATCTGCAACCCGCTGTGCTCTCACACACTCCCAGAATGCTGTTGGCAGAAGGCTGCAGACTGGAGAGAATATGAAGTGATGTTATTCTCATTTTTTTTTTAACAAGGCATGCACTTTGTTTCATCAGGATGATCTTATTTCAGGGGTGACAGGTGTGAAAAATGCTTTGCTTTATTTCAAGCTTACATACAGTTAGTGATGAATGTAGGAATGCTTTATCTTTCTCTGTGTCTCTGTGTAGCTGGTTAATCTTTTGGGCTCTTCATGTTTCCTGCTCTGCACGTTCTGCTCCTGTCCTGTCCGACACTCTCCAAACGGCTCCTTAATGTGCCACTTTTCTCTTTGTTGACACTTGTTTTGTTGCTCTCAGTTGGTATGTCCAGTTCAACATTTGTATTTATGTCGTTCTTCCTTTCTTTTGTATTGTTTCTTTCTCCCTTCACCCCCTGTAGAAGGTAAGCCTTACCTCTGTCGCCCCTTGGTTGTGAAGCGGCATGTCTGACAGATGTGTGTGCTGTCTTGTGCTTTGTGGTGCCATTGTGTGCTCATCAGTAGCGAGGCAGCAGTGAGGTTTAACTGTTGACTATGTATCGATAGAGTAAATTAGCAGTTTGAATTTATCGGACTGCTAATGGAATGGTGTTCATTGAAGAAATGCTAAGCAGGTTGAATAGCTGAAATGCTGATCGATTTTTTTACCCCTCTGTTTTGATTTGTTTTGCTTCATAACATCAACATGTATCAACATCTGTGTGTCCTCCTCCTGTGTCATTTTAAACCTCACCATGTGCATGTCCTCAACCTGTCTGATTATTGATTGACCCGACTCATGCAGTATCGATCAGGGTGTCATTAATGAGAAGTCTCTCAGCATTTTCCTGATCCCTATTTGCATTTAACATCCTTAGGAGGAGAGCACATAGAAAAACTGATATGGATTTTGTTGTATGAATTGCTAATTTTTAGGGATGCACCTTTTTGTTGGCTGATATTCACCTTGTTGGCTACCAGCAATTAAGATTGGCCGATGTGTTTTAGTTGTGTCACACCAGTTTTAAACAGGCTTAAAAGTAGGGTTTTGTGTCTTTATGGGGACGGTAAAAAACTTGTTTGGAACGAACAGAGATCTTAAAGGAAGACGTAAACTCACTATTGTCCCGTCAGAGGATGCACCCGATTGTTTCCCTGATAATCTTACATGGTGAACAATGAATCTGTGGTAAAATCGGCAGGAAGAGAGCAAGTTAAGGTTAGCTGTTAGCAGCCAGTGGCTGCAAGTAACCGCTAACAGAGGTTGCATTTAGTTACATTAGGATATGTTCAGACTCTATTTAGTAAAAAATCTGTGTTTTGCAAATGCATGATGTATTCAAATCTAATCTTGTGAACAATTGCTTTTGGAGTTAACTTAAATAAATACACTTTTTGAAGGGAAAATGTAAAATAGATTATAGAGATGGAATTAGGAAATGTTATAGGCTTTTGAAGCAGTAATTAAAAACATTTTCATGTGGAAAAAAGGCTATATTAAAGGTTGTTTCATACATTTCTATGATTAAATCTGTGCTCATTTACAGACTGTTAAGCTGTTCAGTTATTCTGTTATCATGAAAATCTGTTTTTCTTAGTATGAAAGGAAATGAAACAACAAAAAAAACATCGGTATCAGCTGTCATCCAAATTGTTATTTTAAAACATCAGTATCGATATCGGCCCAGAATTTCAAAATCACTGCATCCCTACTAATTATCAGGTTTAATCCAAGACATTTGGCCTTGTTTGCTCACAAATCTTATTTCCATGAACACTGAATGTGCCCTCTCACTCTAAATAATCCCTATTACTAATGTGATGAACCACACCTTGTCTAATTTTTGAGTAATTCCAGTCTGTTTGAATATAGGCTGTAATGAATGTGGGTTTGCATTTGAGATCCTTTATTGATTCATCTTTACTTCACTGGCTGGCTTTGTCACCCACACACACAGGTAGTTACAGATAGAACAGCTGCTGCACAAGTTTGAACAGTCAACTAATACACCCACGCAGCACTGTGACATCACTTCACACCTTTGTACTTCCTGTTTTTTCTCTTCCCTTGTTCAGTTGTTACTCCACACTCCCAGTTATTTAAACAAACACACTTGTTCTCTTTTATTTTGAGAGGGATTATTGTGAGGGCTCAGACATATTATGTGACAAATACTTTGAAAACAAGCATTGTAGGTTTATTCTTATTCAGCTTAATTTGCTATGAAACTCTTGCTGAACTGTGATGTAGATACAAGCTGCATATATAAAGGACAATAATGTGTGTTTTCTGTATTTTTGTTTCGTACCATGAAAAATAAGCTCACTTAAGCACTCATTCATGCGCTCCGGTCTCCTGCTTTGCTCCGTGTCCTACAGGACTCTGCTTTGTTTTGCAGACTCCGGCAATGAGTGGACTCATTGTCGAGTCGGCCACTTTTGGACAGAATGTTGTATTTCCATCCGCTCTGATTGAGATACAACGGAGAGTCGTTTGGCTTTCATAACATGACACGCTCATTATTGACTGTGTAGAAGAATGATGGAAACAGCATGTGCTGCGTGGTTGTGCCTGACAAGTGTTAGCGATGCTGCACATGGACTCTGCTGTGTGTTTCTTGTACTGGAATAACTAAACTGTTGGGTTTGATCAGAACGATGATGAGGGCCTGGAGCGCTGCTTGACCGTGCTACTCACTAAGGAAAAAACTTTGAATAAGGAAAAATTTGCTCCAAGCCCAGTTTTAATGAGTCATGACCTTATTTCTTTAAAGGAATATAATTATTACAATGAGATTCCAGTGTCTCTTATTATCACGTAGAGATATGTAGAGAGAATGTGTATACATGGAATGACTAAGGGCATTGATCGGCTTATTTTTTAGTTTTCTTTGGTTGCATTGATTCCCTTTAAGTTATTCATTCATTCTGTCTTTCAAACCCAAAGGACACAGAGGCCATGAAAAGGGCTCTGGGGCTTATCGACTCAAAGATGGCTCAGGCAAAGAACTGGCTGAGGGATCCAAACGCTCAACCAGGTAACAAACATCCATGTTCTGTACCTTAAAGGGTACTTTGGTATTTCTCCAGACCCCATTTTCCCATGTGTTTATGTCTAAGTGACTAATGGGAACAACACATTTTGAAATTGGTCCATATTAAGAGAGACCACTACTACTTGTTTCTGTGTCTCACAACCATAGGAAAGCATCCCTACAGAGATAGACCTCTTGGTTAAGTGTAACACCCTTGTTGTCGAACCTGAAACAGCCCTGAGATTGCAATCCCCAAACCCACCAGACTCCATTGAAATAAATAGTAATTTTAGTGCATACAGAACTAGAAATTTTTCATTAAGGGTTTATTTCAACCGAATCAGAGTTTGTAATTGGTGGAATAGTTGAAAGACAAACTGAGAAAGTTTCTGCGAGTTTTCTTTGTTTCTGTCAAGTTTTGAATAAAGTGTGTTTTATGATGCTAAAATGACTGTTAATTTAAATGGAGTCTGGTGGGTTTGGGGATAGCGATTTTGGGGCTGTTTTAGGTTAAACAAAAAGGATCTTACTCTTTAACTTGGAGATCTAATTCTGTAGGATCCTTTCCATAATGTTGTCCGACACTTAAAATAATAATCTGAGCCTGTCAGTGGCAAAAACGAGCACTTATAGTAGACATAAATTGATGGTGCACAATTGCCCATTAACTTTACATTGCAGCTTGTTTCTTAGCTGTCAGCTGCAGCAGTCTCACTCAATACTGAACCAGTTTCAAAAATTGATGTTCCCATTAGTCACATAGACACAAAAACATGAGAAATAGGGTCCAGGTTGACAAATGTCAAAATAACCCTTTAAACTATTCATTCTGCTGCTCATCACATCTCCAGGCTGATAATCTTGTTGTGTGTATTGACGTTGCTGATGTGTCGTGCTTCTAGGGGACGCAGGCGAGCAGGCCATCCGTCAGATCCTTGATGAAGCTGGGAAAGTTGGAGAACTGTGTGCTGGGAAAGAGCGCAGAGATATCCTGGGCACAGCCAAGACCTTGGGCCAGATGACTGACCAGGTGTCAGAGATGAGGGCCAGGTAAGACATTTCCTTGTGTGTCTGTGTTCAACTTATCGCAAGACAATTCCCCTCATATTTCATGCAGTGCATGTCGTCCTTTCATTAGATATCCTCACGTTCTGTTACTGTAATCGAATTTTTATTGATAAATGCTCCATTTACACAGTAGTTTGATTTTCTCTCCTTAAGTGTAGGGAATGTAGGCAGTAAGCACATTAGAGGGGATTATTGTGTGTAAGAGTGGAAGTGATATCCTTCTGATATGAAATCTGATTGTCACCAGGGACCCTGAGTCACGCTCGATTAAAAGCAGCTGTTTGGTATTAATCCATAATCTGCTTTAACCTCTGGTTGAGCTACTGCTCTAAAAACGGAGAGACGCCTCTGAGCCTTGTCTGGTAATGGAGGCTTTAAGTTAGGAAATGCTTTTCTTAAACAGGGGGGGACCAGAAGGATTAAGGATTTCAGTAAACCAACAGAGAAGTGTGCATGTGTGGCCTTTAAAGGCATAGCCGAGCTGCCATTTATGGTATCCATGTGTTTTCTTTGTCCACCCCAGAGGTCAGGGGGCGTCCCCAGCTGCCATGCAGAAGGCACAGCAGGTTTCCCAGGGGCTCGACGTGCTAACTGGCAAGGTGGAAAATGCTGCTCGCAAGCTGGAGGCCATGACTAACTCCAAGCAGGCCATTGCCAAGAGGATCGATGCAGCACAGGTGAGTCATTAACCCTGTCTGGCTTCAAACCTTGAAATACAAGTTTCTGATGGTGTTTTCAGTGTGCGTTCCCCGCCCCTGCAGAACTGGCTGGCAGACCCTAATGGCAGCCCAGAGGGAGAAGAGAACATCAAGGCTCTGCTCACTGAGGCCAAAAAGATTGCAGACATGTGTGAGGACCCCAAAGAAAGAGATGACATCTTGCGCTCTATTGGAGAGATCGTTGCCATGACTGCCAAACTGTCTGATCTCAGAAGACAGTAAGTTCCTGACTGCTGGAGACATTGCATCATTTTATGCCCTTGTTTATGTGTGTCTGAACTGTACTTTTATGGAGTGCCATTTGAGTCAATATCACATAAATAAATAGAAAAATATGCCAATGAAATCAGTTTTAGCTTCACTAACTGAGGCAATAAATCTATTTATTTGAGTCTGAGCCTGACTTTTATGGCATGCCATTAAAGTCAGTAATAAATAAATACATAAATTTTGTTTTGCACCAGGAAGTGTAAAAAGCACTCATTTTATTTTTATTTAAAGTACTCCATATTTGGAGGAAACAGCTGTGGCTCAGAAAGTTGAGTGGGTCATCCACTAATTGTAAGACTGGTGGTGTGATCCCAAACTCCTCCAGGCCACATGTTGAAGTTTCCTTGGGCAAGATACTGGACCCCAAATTGCTCCTGATGGCTTATCCATTGATGTTGACTGTGTTTAAGCTGAGTAACAGGTTGCACCTTGTATTGTAACCTTGGTTGCCAGTGTGTGAATGTTTGCGTGAATGGGTGAGTGTGACATGTAGTTTTAAAGTGCTTTGAGTGGTCAGAAGACTAAAAAGGTGCTATACAAGTGCAGGTCCATGCCATTAAACTGGTGCTAAGAAAGCACTCAAATCAAACTGATTGACAGCTATGTGCTCACTAACTATAGCTGGCCAATTACAGGCCTCATTTCAGCCATATCTTTATATTAAAACACCACCTCAGACCTTTTTCGCTGCTTTTGATTCCTTATAGGGGTAAAGGTGACACTCCTGAGGCCAGAGCTTTGGCGAAACAGATCGCAACAGCTCTGCAGAACCTGCAGTCCAAGACCAATAAAGCTGTGGCCAATAGCAGGCCTGCAAAGGCAGCTGTTCACTTGGAGGGAAAGATCGAGCAGGCGCAGCGCTGGATTGACAATCCCACCATGGATGACAGTGGCGTGGGTGAGTCTGGCTGCTGTCCTCCCCGACTCCCCCATCTCTCTATCTCTCTCTCTCACACTCCTTCACATTCCTTCCACTGCTCCTGTGGTTAAAAAACCAGAGCAGACACTTTGTGTACATGTCACTTTCTACTGTACTCAACATTCCACAACGTTCTACCAACTCTGTTATTTCTTTCTTTGGTTTTGGCTTGTCTCCTCTCAAACCTGGACATCGTCTTACATGTTTACAGTAGAGCTGTAGGCTGGCTGCTCTAAGAATGATTGGTCCACACAGTGTAATGGATCTAAGGCTTACCTCAAAGGAACAACATAAAATAATACAGGAGAACTCCCCAAGTGTTGATACAAGCATGCAGTAAAATACCAAAAGTACCTAGCATTTAATGAGCAGCTATTTGCAGGAGGCGGCCTGAAAAAACACATTTCCCAGTAACTAGTGCTGAAACAGTGAACAACTTTCAGTTTAGTGTCAGATTTAAATCATGTATCAAGCAAAAATGGCAACCAGTCACTGGTTTAAGCTTCTCAAATGTGAGGATTTTCCTCTTTTCTTTCTAATGTCATTATAAAGTGAATATCTTTGGGTATTATGGCTTTTGGGTGCACAAAACAACGAAAGAAGGATGTGATGTGGCATGATAAGAATTAAAAACTCCTATTAAAACAATTTTGGAGTGATGTAAAGAATATATTCATATCCTGATTCCAAGAAAATCTAGAAGTAACCTACCTCTATTTCCATTGAAGCTGGTACAAGAGTAGCAACCAGCGCTCAGACTTGCATTCTTTAGGTGATAAAAGATGCGGCATGTGTACGAGTCATTTGTGTTAATGCACCCAGAGGTGACAACACGATGTTAAATAGCAAAATATTGTTTCTTGTGAATCTTCATGCGTATGTCTTTTGTTTTGTGTTTAGGCCAGGCAGCCATTCGCGGGCTGGTGGCAGAGGGCCGCAGGCTGGCCAATGCTCTGCCAGGCCCGTACAGGCAGGAGCTTCTGGGTAAGTGCGAGCAGGTGGAGCAGCTCATGGCCCAGCTGGCTGACCTGGCTGCCCGCGGGGAAGGGGACTCTCCTCAGGCGCGTGCTATTGCCCAGCAGCTCCAGGAGGCTTTGAAAGTAAGACGGCTCTCAGTCAACAGTCATTCAAACCTGTAGCTTCACTTTGATAGATCATGATCCATACACAGAGACAGAGAAACACCCCCCTCTGCTGGTTATAATGAACTACTAAAGATCTGAGAAATAATGGAAATCTCAGATCTGTATTTTGGGGGGTTTTCAGTCTCTCAGATAAATTGAAAGATTACATGCTACATGCTGAAAAACTTCTCCAAATCTCCTAAAGTTATGTCATTCTGAAACAAGCTTCTCACAGTTCCCTTAAAGTGTGCCTTGTGTAGAGGCCAGATAGGGACAGGTTCATACAGCACTTGACTTCATGGAGAGTTAGTATTTTTTAATCTACGAGATCAGCAAGATTTATCTGGACAAAATTGATGTAACACGTGTGTATCTGTAATCTTAGTCAGCAACTGTGAGTATGCTGACTGGTCGTAACATCTGTTTGTCCTCCTCCCAGGACCTGAAAGGGAAGATGCAAGAGGCGATGACTCAGGAGGTGTCAGACATCTTCAGCGACACCACCACCCCCATCAAGTTACTGGCAGTGGCTGCCACCGCCCCACTGGACGCCCCCAACAGAGATGAGGTCAGCTCTACAGTCACTCTTCTCCTTGCTGTGATCTCACTGCGATCAGCCTCGTTCTGTTATATTTATTGGCAGTGCGTTGTATTATTTCTAATGAGCCCTTTTGAATAATTGTTTTATTTGATCATGTGTAGGTCTTTGATGAAAGGGCTGCCAACTTTGAGAACCACGCCAATAAGCTTGGCACCACAGCAGAGAAGGCTGCTGCTGTCGGCACTGCCAACAAGAGCACAGTGGAGGGAATCCAGGCTGCCGTCAAGTCAACAAGAGACTTAACACCACAAGTATGTAACGGTTTAGTGTTTATATCTGTTTCTGTTTGTGTCTGCCCTCCACTCTGCATCAACAGTCACGGGTTGAGTGTTTTCCGCTTCTTGAGCCAAGTCTTTAGTTGTAGTCGTTGGACTGACAATTAATGACTCGAACTGTTTTTTAGGTGGTATCTGCTGCTCGTATTCTGTTGAGAAACCCCGGCAACCAGGCTGCGTATGAACATTTTGAAACCATGAAGAATCAGTGGATTGACAATGTGGAGAAGATGACAGGTGAGGTGCCATAAAGATGCTGTAGATTCCCTGATTACAAGTGATCCCTATTCCATACCCCCAAGTGTAATTCCCTTTATTAACATCTTATAAATCTTTAGGTTTGGTGGACGAGGCCATCGATACCAAATCCTTGCTCGATGCCTCAGAGGAGGCCATCAAGAAGGACCTGGAGAAGTGTCGTCTGGCTATGTCCAACCACCAGCCTCAGATGCTGGTAGCCGGTGCCACCAGCATTGCCCGCAGAGCCAACCGTATCCTCCTGGTGGCGAAGCGAGAGGTGGAGAACTCTGAGGATCCTAAATTCAGGGAGGTAGTGAAGGCTGCTTCTGATGAACTGAGCCAGACAATTTCTCCTATGGTGATGGATGCTAAAGCAGTGGCTGGAAATATCCAGGATCCAAGTAAGTGAAGTTGCTAACGGGATTTAGGATTATGTTTTATGAACACCCGCAACATTCTGATCAGTGATAAACATATTTGTCTTGTGGTTCCCAGGTCTTCAGAAGGGCTTTTTGGACTCAGGTTATAAGATACTTGGTGCTGTGGCAAAGGTCAGGGAGGCATTCCAGCCCCAAGAGCCAGACTTCCCGCCACCTCCTCCTGAACTGGATCAGCTTAATGTAAGTCCTCAGATAAGCACAACTTTTAATTTGGCAAATCATCTGAAGCTGCTTTGGTTTAGTGTCCAGAATGACTTGTGTGTTTACACAGCCAAACCATAATTACTTGAACTTGTCCTTGTAGCTTAACGATGAGGCTGCACCACCCAAACCTCCTCTTCCTGAGGGTGAGGTACCTCCCCCCAGGCCTCCTCCCCCAGAGGAGAAAGATGAGGAGTTCCCTGAGCAGACTGGTGAGATGGTGAACGAGCCCATGATGGTGGCTGCCAGGCAGCTCCACGATGAAGCCCGCAAATGGTCCAGCAAAGTAAGTCAACACTGTTAAGTATAGTATTGGGCGGCTGTATTCGTAACCGCCTACTACATACTACTGGTGAACGTAACCTGCAGTTGCAGTGTTTGCTACATACTGCAAACTGCATTTGTCAGTGGTATGCAGTATGAAACTTTAAATTGATTTATGTTGCAGTATGCTAGTTCAGGCTTAGCCAGTTTCCAGTTTTGGAAAGTGGAAGTTATCAATAGCACGGCTAACGTTAATAGCAAACCACCACTACTCATGAATGGATTACTGAATGGGCCTACTGGGCACAGACACAAGGACCAGTAGCGAGACGGACCCCTCTGGCCTTCACTGGCAAAATGTCACTAGTGAGAGACTCAAAATGACTACAAAGAGATGCAAAGGAACTACAAAGAGACACAAAATGACTACAAAATCAGGCAAAACAACCACAAATAGACACAAAATAACTACAAGATCGGGCAAAACAATAACCAAGAGATATGAAACCACCAAAAAAGACACTAAATTACCTCAAAGGGACACAAAACCACCAAAAGATGACTACAAACAGATGTAATACCAAAACAAAAAAAGGCAACATGACGTGTCTTGTCTTACCCGTGTGTAGGAGAGGTGGTGGGACCTATTGCATATCTGTCTGTCTGTCTGTCTGTCTGTCTGTCTGTGTCCAGGTGCCCATTGTCTTATAATTCCCTTGTGCCGCTATGGCATAACTGCCTGTGAGTTTTGCCCTATCCCTAATAATAAAAAGTAGGACCTAGATTTAGGATATTGTATTGTTTTCTTATAGACAGCTCACCAAGGTTATTGTTGCTGTCTCTGTGACATTAAATGTTAGCTTAGCAGGCTTAACATAAATGGCTTTGTCATGGGTAGTAGGACAAATGTGTTTAAGGTAGACTGGTCTGATGCACAGTGAAGATTTTTTCTGAATCTACTTTTGTTTGCCTCTTGAATACTACGTGCTACATTTTGGCTAAATAGGTACCTACTGCAGGTATAGTCCATGTTTTTAATACAGTCTATGTTCTTGTCGTACCTCATAGGGAAACGACATCATTGGTGCGGCCAAGCGAATGGCTTTGCTCATGGCCGAGATGTCCCGTCTGGTGCGTGGAGGCAGTGGAAACAAGCGTGCTCTCATCCAGTGCGCCAAGGACATCGCTAAGGCTTCTGATGAGGTCACACGGCTGGCCAAGGAGGTGGCCAAGCAGTGCACTGACAAGCGTATCAGGACCAACCTGCTCCAGGTCAGTGCAGTCGTCATCAGAGAGTTTTGGGTGTGGCTTTGGGTTTGGTTTGTTTGACCTCGCCTGACTTTCTGACCTTGTTTCAGGTGTGCGAGCGTATTCCCACCATCAGCACTCAGCTCAAAATCCTGTCCACAGTCAAGGCCACCATGTTGGGTCGTACCAACATCAGTGAAGAGGAGTCAGAGCAGGTGAGCAGAGTCTTTATCATTTCCAAAAAGCCTTTGAGAAGAGATTATTATAGCTTCCTTCATCACTGTATCTCTTCATTTCCTGTGCAGGCTACTGAGATGTTGGTCCACAATGCTCAGAACCTGATGCAGTCTGTGAAGGAGACGGTCAGAGAGGCCGAGGCAGCTTCCATTAAGATCCGGACAGATGCAGGTTTCACCCTCCACTGGGTCAGGAAGACTCCCTGGTACCAGTAAGAGGAGGGCCACTGTTCCTCCGCTCAATGCTGGTTCCATCCAGCTGTCCGGGAGGACATTGAAAGGACAGATATATTGTTTATCAGAGCTATGATATCAGTGCCCGTCACACTAATATGGGTGAAGCTTCTCTGTTAGTCCCATATCCTGTCTGTAACAGTTGCTGTTCTGGTAGAATGTAAACAGTGGGACTATCAGTGCGAGTTGTGGGTTAGATTCTTACTGGGGACGTCTTTTTTTTTCTTTTCTAAAAGTGTGTAAAAAAATTATTTGAAAGCTTATTTTGACAAATCCCAGGAATATATACTGTATGTTTTGATTAGAGGTTGGATTACATATAATGCAAGGTTGGTTTTTGGCCTCCTTTAGACACATTAAGTTAAATTTGAATAACTAGATTTTCTGGAGACATTTTTGTATCTTTGTACTGATAATTTTATTATCATTAATTCGCCTTTGCTAGGATAAGCACATGAAATCTGAGGAGTTGTTACAAGTACAGTATAGGCCGACGCTCAGCAGCACACGCAAGATATATTCAGTGGTATTATGCCTGTTTACACTATTCTATATGATCACAAGTGAAAGCGAAACACTGTTTATTGTTGTACATCTTGTAATGCAATCGTAGCATTCTTTATTTTCTTAAGAATTCTGCCAAAGACGTTCTGCCATGATCTTTGAAAAAAATTTCTTTGGTCAGCAATACAGCTTTTGTTACTTAAAAAAAACAACAACTTAAATTACTGCTAAGTGCTTGTGTTAAACTCTTTCTAGATATGTTTAATGTTTCACATGTTGCATTGAGATTACATGTAAGAAACAGGCTTATTCTACAGTATGAGGCCTAATCGCCAAAAATTATTACTCAGATTTTCACAGCAAGCTAACAAAGCTTCAGAAAGGCTTGTCTTGCCTGCTGTTTTTTCTTTCCTTCTTCTAAACACTGCACACAGTTGTACGTCTCATGTTGTCTTGTTGTGCACAATCTTTTTTTTTTTTGTGATATATGAATTGCACACTTCTCCTAGGTAGTCAAGGGAATGACCAGAGTTTAGAGATGAAGCACAGTGTCATCTGCAGCTGGTGAAATCTTCATTTTAAGTCTCAACATGTCTTGATACACTAAGCATAACTGGCCACTGCGTGTGGCAACTGTATTTGATATTTTTTGAAATGTCTGAAGACCTTCGGTGTGAATGTGTCTCTTTTTAAGTATCTAATACCAACGGATGTGCCTTGCAAGAGAAACTTTATTTGCAACAGATACAGTTTTGCCTTGCAGATGTTTTGTATCATTTGGTGTTGATTTGCTCAAAACACTTGTTGTACATGATTCTTCCGTAAGGTTACACCCGCTTCATGCCGTTTATTTCATGTCAAATGATGCTCTATGCAAACCCTGAGAACGTTTGTTTTTAAAAGCTATCAAAATTATGCAACTCGGTCGGGTTTAAATGGGCCTGAACAACATTTTGCTGAGGCATTGTTCACAATTTTGTAATAAAGCATTTTATAGCACTTTGAGGTGTGTTTGCGATAATTTCTGTTTTTACCAGGGCCTGTATTGTAAGGAAGTTGAGGCTCTTGTTTTGTCAAGGAGATTCGCAGATGTTGAAGCCAACTGAACAGTTTGCATCAAGGCTCAGCTTGTCCTTAACTTTAACCACTAAACTGGGACACTCTTTGAGCACAAATGTATTAATATACTCTCATTCGACAGTCAAAGCATTTACATTTTCTTGAAGCTGTATCACAATGACCCACTAAGAGGCTCTGGGATATAAATACGCTGTAGTGGTCTTTACTGACCCCTTGTTCTTTGCACTTGCGCAGTATGTCTGGACACTTAAGTGCAGCTCACACAGCAGACTGCACATCTCAAATTTGCCTACAGCCCCAAAAACAACAGATTAGCCTTTACTGGAATTCTACCTGACTCTGGCTAGGTTTTCACTTTTTGTGACTTTAATTAATTGAACACTAGGTAATTTATGGATATGCACCTTATCAACAAACTAAATATTGGTGTTAAAGCTACATTTTGACACAGGACATAATACAGGACTTGACCCAAGGGCCTACATTTCAGTTCTGTGCTTATGTGGAGCTTGCAGAACTGTAAAGTCATTATACTCTGTTTCCATCAGTCAACTCGAACTCAGAGGAGTGGGTGGATTCAAAGGTCTCTAACCAGGCAAATTACCACAAACAAAGGGATACACAACGAATCAAGGGCTTGTAGCTGCTTGCTTTGTCCAGTCAGTGACCCAGCCTTGGCATTAACATCATGAAAACCATTACATTTGACTTTACAAATTCAGTCTTGTGTTCCAAATGTAACCCAGGGAGCAAGGAGTTTGGTGCAGTGTCTTTGGAGACAAAATGAGTGAGCATAATTACAAGCATGATTTTCCATTTGGTGTGGCAAGCATTAATTTTGATACTGAATGGCTTTGATAGTTTGTGAAAATGCAAATTTATTTGGATATGTGATGCACCATGTAAATTTTGACAGGCCCAGAGAGAAACAAGACAGGTAGTAGACATGAAAGGTCATACTACTGTAGGATGTGAACCAGTGTCTTGATGGTGCACAAAGCTGATTTGCCACAGTCACTGAAACTTTTTGGTACCAAGAAAACCACCTAAAATTCAGGAGGCTACCTTGAGTGTAACTTTTAGAACTTGTTATGGATCTCTGCTATATGTCTACAAAGAAAATATGCTGCCAAGTAAAATAAGAAACATTCAATCTTCACACACACCAAGAACCTGATCTCACTCTTGTGAAATGTTGAGGTAAAATGGGACACTTGTGTGTGTCGTCTCCGAGGTAAAAAAACGTAATTTGGTGACATCACCGCGTTATCTGGGGCTCTGTTGGCGAGGGCTCAGTGGAGAAATCTTGTGTTGTCTGTTGGCAAGACCCCCGATGACAGAAACACACGTCGCCAGGTATGAACACTCAAATGATTACGATAGTCTCCGTGACGCAAAATCAGGATGAAAATCGTGTAATGTGAACTATCCTCAAGGCAGTATTTTACATGAAGTATTTGCTCACTGTTTGAATTGCCTCAATATTAGGTGTGCAAAGTCATCTAGAGGGCCGGATTGGACCCTTTGGCGTGCCAGCTCTGGCCCCCGGGCCATATGTTTGACAGCCCTGGACTTTTAAAAGGTGTGAAATGTAATCTGGAGCCAGGCCATTAAGAGCCTTATAAGTAATTAATAAGATTTTTAAATCAGTCCTAAAACAAACTGGTATATAAAAACAGATGTAGGTGCAGGTACAGATGTGTATTATTACTCCTTTATTATATATTCTAAGATATAAATATCTTGTTTGAGGACTACATGCAACTACATGCATGTCCTGTGTGTTGAGAGAATAGTATCTCTATCACTGAAGAGGACCATATTTTGTCTCCTGTGTGACTGAAAGTTAAACAGGTGAAACAGGTGAAAGGAGAAAGCACCGCGATAACGCGAGATAACTATATCGCTTTCGCCTCTTTATGTGAGTCTAATGCACATTAGCTCTGCCAGCACAAACTAACGAGCCATTACCGACCCTTCCCTGAACATAATTAATTTTCCCTCTGGGTCGCATGCTGTTGAATGACCAATTTCTTCATTATCATCAGTTGGGGAAGAAGGAAGCTGCAGCCTGTACTCTTCCCCAGCGGTGAGCGGACGCTTCCCAGGCTCCGCAGCGTCAACACAGCCGTTGCTGATTAGAAGAAGAAAAAAAAAATCTCCGACGAAGAACCACAAACATGTCGACGGGGAGGAAAACAGCGTTAAGGTAATGAAACCGACAAGTGTTTGCGCTGTGCGACGGATGATGCTGTGTGCTGTTAGCCGCTGTAGCTAGCTGGTAATTCATGCTAACGTGTGGTGGTGTTGTGGCAAGCTGTCGGCAGGAGGTGCGGGGTGATAAGGCGCTAAGCAGTTTGGACCTTTGAACGTTACATCAACTGGAGTGTTCAGGTGAAACAGCCGTTAGCATGTACACACGGTTTGTTCGGTCGTTACGATGCTAACCGCTGCTAGCAGGAGAGGGAGCGTTCATTACATGATGGGGAGGCAAGAACTGTGGCTCTGCCCAACATGAAATACATGTAGTTAAGGAAACACACACAATTAAACGTGTGAAATAGTTTTATTGGTGAAAAAAGCGGACAATATATTGGTTTTATTAGCTAGCTTGACTGGCGTGAGACAAACTTTAACGTTAGCTTAGAAGTTAAACATCAGTGACGCTGTCGTCGTTAAAATGACACTTGCGCTAATTTTATTTTTTTTCACCAAATAGAACAAAATGAAGCTATTAAATTATGAAAATTGCACAGACGCGCAGTTGTCACAATGAAATATAAAAAAAAGCAGGAACAAGCGACTAAAACAAACAATGCAGCCTAATATACAGAGTAATGTAAAGACTATAAATGCATCCTGTGTCTTCAATTAAAACATTAGCCCTGCATTTTTTATCTGCCAGTTTCTTGTGTCCCATCATCAGTATTATCATCTCATCATCCTGTGAAGCACATAGCTATTAGCATAACATAAACAGTGCTGGCAGGCAGTTTGTATCTTGTTGACATTGTGCATAATGGTAAGTTAATGGTGCTGCGTTCACTTGACTCGAGGAAAGCTCCTCCAATGTAACTGTCCATAGCCACGTTTCTGGTTGAACGTTCAAAGGCAGAAAGGACAGATGAGGAGCTTTTTTTACAGGCTTGAATAGATCTTGGCAAAGGTGATACACTCAGCTGTAATTGTTTTGTACTTTAAACACAATGCAATAAATCCAACTTGTCAAGGACAAGAAAAACAAACAAACAAATGAATAAAAAAAACAGGCTCCTAACAAAGAGACAGCAAACAACCCAGTGCTTCAGAAATAATATGGCAGCAGCTAGTCAGGGAAGAAGAAGAAGGAAGGAAGCAAGGTCTACTTTCATGGATCACATTTTGACAAGTCACAGGATAAGCACATGCATAAATCATAAAGTTATTGCTGCTTCAGTTTCCAGCTCCTCATCCTGTGCAAGCTGACTCACTGCTTAATGGGACTCATGGATAGGATAAAGCCAGAGATAATTTTATGTTTTTTGCATAGTTTTGGGGTGGCTGTAGAGACAGTCATGTCGCCAAAGCACTTGTCCTGCCTGCTGCACTCTTGTTCAGAGTATGTCAGATCTCCGACAGTGGTATGGAGGAAGGAGTTACGCAAGCTAAGCAGGGGAAAGGCCATTCATTGCAAGACGAAGATGACAGAGATTTCAACTTCATTCATAGGAGGCCAGCTGAGGGAGCAAAATAGTCCAATACCGTGGGTGTAGATTTCAGGGGAGGACACACAGGGAACAAGTTCCCCTCAATATGTAGAACATGTGCAGATGACTTTCATTATGACAAAATTTAAGACATTTACACCATGAATTCATGCAGAAAAGCACTAATTGGTGTTCAGAATGCAGATTGATTAATTAATTAAGTGTTTGATGCTCAGAATTTTCTGGTAGAGGACCACCAGTCCACGAGTTTCATGTATTTCGCCCCCACTGTTGACATGAAACCTGGCTTGATACTTTAATAATCATCAATAAAATCACTCCAAGTCAAAATACAATCTTAACTCCTTACAAATTATATCAACGAGGAGCTGACAGAGTTAAGTTTCCCATATGGCCTAATTTGACCTTTTTGAAACTGTGGTAGTTGCTTATTATTTTAATACACCATTGATCCTAAAGGAACAAGTAAATACGTTGTGTTATACCCTGAAAATAAGTGATGAAAACTATTCATTTACTTCTTTAAAAAGTGTTGACCTACCAACAAAACTGAAATATGTAGGGAATAGAACTTATTACTTCCATATAGGCTGAATTGAATGCACATTTTAGCTATGTAAGAGCAACAAATTTAAGTTTTCTGATGCCGTTGGTTTATATAATGTTTGTATACAGCTACAAAATGTCTACGTATTTGCTATATGTTTCTGAAAACTGTCATAAAATTATAAGCAAATAAATATGTAATGTGCATGGTTAAACAAATACAGATTAGTCCTTTTAAATTTCCTTTTTTATTGCTTGTATTGGTGTTTACTTCATGGTCCACTTTCTTTCCCAGTGGCAACAAACGCAGCATAGAAAGCGTAACAATAATTGGAACATGTGTAGCCAACCATATGCCTAGAAGCCGTAAGTCCCGCCCTTTGTGCTCTGCCAACCAGTCAGTGTTGACCAAAGTGCAGCTGCAGTTCCTGTAGTCAAAAAGCACATTGCTTTGACAGAGAGGAGGAAGCTTTTAATCATCACGTTAGGCTGCTGTGATTTCTGATATAATGCCAACTCCAAGGTAAGATCCAAACTACAATGTCCTCCAGTGTTTCCTCAGGGTACAATTCTGCTGTCATGGTTGTCCTCTTTAAATTGTGCTCACAGCACTGAAAGCCTTCCAGTGGGTTGATTAAAAACACTGCAAGAAAGTGTATCATGTCAAACTTTTAGGCTAATTTGTTAAGATGTGAAGGCTTCAGTGAGTCTTAGGAATCAAAGCCAAACTGCTTGCAGTTACTTATCTCTGTGATGCAAACCAGACATTCATCACTTCTGTGTCTTGTGTCTCTTTAAAGTTGGGTAACCTGTTATGAAGACTGCAGACTTTGACCACTGTAATATCTTGTCGCTGAAAATTTCTAGCTGAAAGTGTCATTAGGGAAACATGCAACATTTAAAACAAGCACAATAAAGTTTTCCCGCTTTGACATAGTCTAAGCATGCTGAATGAATGAATGACTCACAAGCTACACACGTCCGCACGTGAAAACATTGGCATACCAGTTGTTCAGACAGAATAATAATCCTTGCCTTTCATTTGACTAATCTCCACCTGAATGGGGGAAAAAGAAACTCTATGACTGTCAGTTTTACATTTCTCAGTACAAGCTGAGGAGTGATCCCTCCCAGAGTCGTAAAAACTCCCTCATTAGTCCGTTATGAGCTCATTAGTTTGCAACTGTACATGTTTGTGAAGCTTTATCCTCTCCACGTGTTGACTGTAGAAAGGAGGGCAGGCAGCACAGATATCAGCTTACATGGGTTCATCCCTCGGTGAAGTTTCAGAGACTTAATTCAGCAAAACAGACCAGATAAATTAAAATAATCCTTTGAAGATGCAGCACAAGACAGGAATAAGTGCAGGTAAAACGTGAAAGAAGAGGAAGAAATAGAATAAGAGGCATAAACAAGCAGAAGTAAAAATATCTACTCTTGTGTAGTTCACACAAGAGTAGATTTTGTGGTGCAGTGACAAGATAAAGCTACCAAACAGAAACAGATGATTTCTCTGTAACAGCTGATTGTTTGTGTCCTCTGTTCGTGCAAAGCTGGCGAGTGGGAGACCACATAATACAATAAGTTTTTGTCGCCCCCCCCCACAGCCAGAACGCACTCTTTGGGATGGGGAATCCCTTGCTTGACATTTCAGCTGTCGTGGACAAAGATTTCCTTGACAAGTAAGTCTAAACAGCTGTTGTCTCTTTTTTTTCCATCTTCATATTTCTCTGTCACGCCTGACCAAAACGCACTGACGTTATATTATTTTTCTGTCCTCAAGGTTTGGACTGAAGCTTAACGACCAGATCCTCGCTGAGGAAAAACACAAAGCCTTGTGAGTCAAACCTCCACTGGGACACCACATGCTTGGATAGTGTAAAGTGTGAAAATGACATGGAACCAAATAAGGGATACACTGGTCATTCATACCTACTACTCTTGACACTGAGCTGTGCTCAAAATAGCCAAGCTATAAATCAGCCCGCTGTAACAGGGAGCCTCAGGACTTGACACGCCCACACATTTTTCTCATGCTGAATTTGAGCCAAACTATACTAAGATGACTCTAAATTTACTGCTCTGGGCTAAATAGTAGATCTACTATATTTTTACTGCCTTTTTTTAACTGCATTTCATTAAATTGATGCAAAATCATTGTTTATTCTAACGGATGGCTCTGCTGAGCACGCACACTCATCTTCCAGACCCTCCCTCCTTCACTATGCAAGTGGATGCAGCAGTAATAGTATAGCCTTCCTCGAAAACATGGTCCCTGAACGTAGCGCTCTGCTCCTTATGAAACGCGCCTGAAGGTGAACACAGACTGTAAACAACAGAAAGACTAGAATTAAATTTACTGACTGACCTGTTTCATCTGTTTGATCAAGTGCAGATGGTGTCTTCTCAGGGAATTTGTCTCTTCATTTTCGTGCAGACATAAAATCGTTCGCCATCTGTAAGTAAGATGATGGTGAGAGGCAGATGTTTTCTTTGAAGTCTCAAGTAAATCTCATTCTATATTTGGGATATGTAAGCGTGAGAATGTATAAAAATGATTGAATGATCTTTAATACTTACCTCAGTAGCAAAAGACACAGACTGTCTTGACTAACTGCCAAAACTTTACTTTACATACACCGTAATAGTTGTAAGCCATGGCCTCAGGTGTTCATGAGTTTTATTTGGCACTTTTCCACTCCAGACTAAAACATTTTTTATTTAGGGGAAACTTTTTTTATTTAGGGGTCAGCTCTATACCAGGAAGGTGGGCGTTTTTATTCAACTGAGTGCAGTAGTTCAAGAGAAAGTAGGAAGTTATTCAAAAATACCATATGTCACAATGTTGAGAAAACCTTTTCAAAAATTCCTGGATTCAGCTTTGCATCAAAAACTCACTTGTTCCTGGTCCAACTGAAAAAACTCCTTTGTGGATGAGTTGGACAGTTAAAGGGGAACTACGCCCATTTTGACAGTACAGAAATCCAAAAACTAGAGTGCAAAAAACTCAAATTTGTGATGTCGTAGGGTATAAAGTCTGAAGCTGCTCCACAGACAATGAATTGGGGAAGATGTTCCAGATCAGTGCTTCCCAACAGGCTCGCAAGTTGGGTCAAGTTTGTAAAAAACATACTTTATTTGGAATTTCTGGCACAGAGCTTTTATGTTGAAGTGCTGTTTCCTGCTGTAGAGTGATTGACTAGCTGACAGCTCTTTGACAGAGACAACAGACTAGCTGGACGACATGGCCAAACGCAACTATGATGATGCTGAATATATTTAACTATGTGGACCTTGAATGACTGACAAAGGAAAAATCTGGACCCTGTGGCTGGACCAGTTGGGAACCACTAGATGACACAGAGAGCACCCAGGGGAATGCTCTGAGTATATTGGTACATTTTCTGTTTCACAACTGAGAGCACGACATTAGAACAAAGTTCATTTGTGTAAAAAGAAAAAGATTCACAAAATCAGATGTGCTCTTCCTATTATTTTTACTTATGGTGGTGCTTACAAGACATAATATGTAATATTCGGACATAACTTGTAGCCATTGCTTGCCTCCACTCGGCCCAGGTCACATTATCTTTAGGCCTTTATTTAACCATGGTGGACTCACTGTGCACAAACTACTCTAATGCAGGAATCCATTGCTCAACACTGGAGCTCATTCACACCTCCGAGCTGCTCTGCGCAACCAGCCTTATCTGTTGGATGTAAGATAACCACGAAACTCTTATCTCCTGGTCACTGAGCAGCTTCACTCGAGCAGTTTGATACCTTGCTCAAGGGCACCTCTGTGGTGGTAATGTGGAGGAAGGGGCAAGTGTTGTTCTTTGACTTTCTGAACCCAAGTATGGGACATGTTTGATCCAGCACTTGTTGAGGAGTGTTTTTGTATGGGCATACTTTTGTTTGCTCCAGTCAAAATGCATCTTGACATACAATTTTTGAAAGGACACTCATATTATCAGGACCATTCATTTGAGATTTGTAAGCATGAAGGGTGGAGAGGCTGCTTTAATGGGTACAGCAATACAAATCCAGGATCTAGTATACTGGAGACACAACTCTTCATCATATTCTTGTTTTAATGTAGAATAAAATGGCTGAAAGGAATAGTTTGGATTTTCCCACTCCGGCCTTGATCAGTGAGTTTGTTTCTGTTATGAGTGACTTTGGTGTTTTAAAGGGTTCGTTTGGTGAATCCAAAGTTGTACAATAACCCAAACAAACTAACCAGTTGCGCAGTGGTAGTGGAGTTCTGCAAAGTAAAATGACTGATTTTGTCAAAGGAGTCTGGTGGCTTTGAAAAGAGTGATATACCGGCTTCAGTTCCCTGTTGGAAAGAGCTGTCTGACGGTAAGGTAACACATTGAAAATATTCTAAATATAGCGTACACTTAAACCTAACGTGAGCTGCTCCCGTCCTCAACAGTGCACTGCTTACTCCTCCTCAAACTGGGGGCCTGCTGACCGCCATCTACTCTAGGTAAAACACTGGCTACAGATAAGAACCTCATACAACCCCACTTCAAAATATCTGAACTATCCCTTTAACATTAAATATGAACGCCTTTGATTGTCTGTGTGTTTAGTAGCAGAATAATACAAAGTTGTTTCAGGAAAGTTTGGTGAACATTTGGTTGCATTTGAGCATTTTCACTACTAATGTGAATGGAAAAAAATAAATCTGGCCCTCTGATCTGTGATTATATGTCTTGGGCTTTGATGCAGATCTGGATCCAGCTGCAGATTAAACATCTGTAAATAGTTCTCTGTTATTTGAACAGCAAATTTGGAGGATTATGCAGCCTTGGCAGGGGTGTTTGCTCTCTGAGTGCTTTCTAGTTTGATGGTGTCTAATTTTAGGAGACTGCACGTTGAGCAGTTACAAATCTTACTAATGTTTTTATGCGTACATTCAAATCAAATCACAGTGCAGTGATTTTAAAAGGTACCTGAGTAATGTGTAAACAATGAGTAAATAAAGACAGATCAGTACATCGGATCGTCTGTACCTTACATTCGGCTACCTTGTCAGGTCTTGTTACTTGACAAAAGGACACATGTGACCTTGGGCGGCAGCAGCAGCAGCTAAAAAGCAGCATCATCAGCAGTGTTGTTCTCCTCCGGCACAAAGGCAGCGGTGTTATCTTTAGCCCCACAGACACCGTTCCCTCCACATTCTGCACAAGGTCAGGGCAGGATTAACATGCCGCTTTGGTGGTTTATTCCCAGCACAATGCATTTCAATGCATGTCCCCTGCAATACCACACACACCAGCATACTGTCCCTCGTGTCCGTCAATTTATATCCAAAAGTACATGTGATATCTTTATCACATTATCTATTAACTGATAGCAGTGCAGGTCATGAGAAACTTCAGCTATATGAGCTGTGGTGTTCATATTAAGGATGCTGGGTGGCTACAAGGTGCAGAGAGGTCATTCACAAGGTCATTGGTCCATGGAAGAGGAACTCGACTGCAGTGTTGTGACAAATAACATCATTACTTAAAAAGCCACAATAGACTTACAAGTCTAGTCGACGAACACTATTGTTGTGCTCCTGAATCTACAGAGTGTAACGCGATTCATTTTTTCTCCCCATCACCCTGGTGGGAGAGAGATCATTGGATGCAGTGCACTGTGGCCATGCCTGAATTCAATTATCTAGTCACAGCAGAGCCCATATAATCCTGTTGTGGCTGAGGAATTGCCTGCTGTAGAAACCATCAACATCCCTGTTAGTACTGGCTGGGGACTTAATGTTTTTTTTTTCCCTGAATAAGCCTCAACTGTGACTTTTGATGCCTTTAAATTTTGCATCACATGTTTTACAAGTTACAGTTTGTCGTAGCGATTAGTTGATGGACAGAAAATGACTTGGCCACAATTTTGTTTTCTTTTTGGAAAGTTTATCAAGCAAAAAAACCAAGAATTTTAGTTTCAGCTTCTCAAAAATGGAGATTTGCTTCTTGTCTCTTCTTCATAACATTATAAATTGGATGTATTTGGATTTGTGACTGTTGGTTGGACAAAACAAACATTTTAAAGCGAACATTTAACTTATCATTATGAAATAAATGTTAATTGCACAATGTAAAGGCTATAGAATAATAACCCCATCATTGTGGCCCCACGATCGGATATTACCACGATTCTGAAGACATGATCCAATGTGAATTTAAACGTTTTGCAATATAATGAGATAACATATATTGTGATTCATTAACCCTTTCAACTGCAAATTATGTCCTTAAAGGTTAACTTTATCGTCTTTTTGTTCCCCTTCAATCATTTTTATGGCAGCAAAATGTATCTAGTGGCCTGAAAAAGCAATTGATGTTATTACTCTAATAGGCTACAAATGTTTAATTTGTATTTGCAATATTAATAATCTCTATAATAGAAAAATCTACACTTTGCATCCATGTATCTATATAATATTGCAATGTAAAATATTGTAATAGATACGATCTCCTGTGAAAATGAAAGCTTAGTTTACGAACAAAGACAGTGCGTCAGCCATTGCGCAATCAAAACAGAAGAGGGTAGCGCTTTTGTTTCTTCCAGTAACTATTGGTAGCTATTCCCAATTATGAAATAGCACCAGTGTAAGTTCTTTGCAGTTACTATCGCCAGTGGGGAGTGGTGGACGGCGGAAAAACCAAAGTAACCGTGGAAACTGTGGTACTTGCTAGACTGGAAAGTTATCTGTTTTATCGGAGGAATTGTAGAAACATTCAAGAGATACTGTAAATTGTTAATGATAATAACTTTATTAAATTAGTATCTCTAAACAGATTAAGCACAGGTAGAAACAGGAAACTCAGAAGGCATTGTAACAACAGAGAGACAATCAGACCTACCAAACGAAAGAGAAAAAAAATTAAGAATAAGTCAAGATAAAATTAAAACAAGAAGACAAATAATTCAAGACGCAATATGTCAGTATAAATAAATACAAATAAAGAGAATAAAGGCAAAAAAAGGCAAAATAAAAAACACAACATCACATAAAAGCAAGTCTATAAAGATGGATTTTTTAGAAGCTATTTAAAGTAACGTCGCTGATTCTGCAAATCTGATCTCCTCAGGCAGGTTGTTCCAAAGCTGAAGGGCTCTGACGGCAAGAGCACCTTTAGAATTAAGCCTTGACCGTGACCTGGCTCATATGGGGTCAACATTTATGCTGTGTAGCTCAGGGCCAGACCTGGACGAGCTTTAAAAGTCATTAAAAATCAGTAAATATTGAAATCAATTCTAAAACAAACAGGGAATGAAGCATAATAAACATGAGCTGCAGCCCTGATAAATGCTATCAGTGTATTTGCACTGCTGAAAAAACACTCACTTCCTGGGTTTTTTTTTTTTTTTTTTTTTTGGTTGCCTAGAGGTTAACACTCATACCATAAAACCGCAATGTCCTGGTTTAATTTCCGGCCTCGGACATTTGCTGTATTTTATTCCACTCTATCTCTCCTCATGTTTCCTGTCTGTATCTACTTTCCCCTGCCTTATTTGCAAAAATGAAAAGGCAGAAATTCTAACAATTAAAGTGGATTCATAGCTCAAGCAGTACAATCACAAGCACGGCCACAATCGCATACCAGTGATGTCACCACTCTCGCCTCTAAATAAGGCAGTTGCTGCTGCTCAATACTTGTATTTATAAGTTGTTTACAGTGTGGTGGTTGGTCTCAGCAAACCTACATAGCAGCTTTTGTTTAGATGATATTTCCACGGTGGTTTTTGAGCTGCAGTTGAAAGGGCTGTTCAGTCGATGCCGGTTTTCAGAGGATGCCTCGGGTGTTTTGGTTTTTGGGTATGAGAGGAAACCATCTAACCAAAGCACTGTTGTTTGACTTCCTTTCTGCTTGCCTAGACACGTATCAGTCCATATTTCAATGTGTGATACTCACAGCAGACATTTTGGCTTGCTATAGCAGGAAAAGCACAGGTGTAATTGATAACATTAAAACTGACTCAGCTCCATTTCAGTGAGCTGTTCCTGGTAGTGTGCATACTGGCGTGCTGGGACACTTGATGGAACTGAGCTGTCGTAAACAAAATTTGTTCCTCCTCACCTGTGATCTTCCTGCTGTGACAAGTCAAAATGTCTGCTGTGAAAATGGCCTATTGTCAGATGTGGTGCTGTGGGTCTTGCTCTTTTTTTGTAGTCACTGCTGCCATCATGTGGTTAGAATGTAAGTTTGATATCTGCAAACACAGGTGTGTGTTCAGTGGACTTTAAAGCTTGTGAAGATGTGGGGTTTTTATTGTCTTTACATAAGATTTTCAGACAATTAAAATGACGGTATATTCAGAGTAAAGTTGTATTAATCAGGACTGCGCTCTCTTTAAGCTTGCATTATTTTACCTTTGATTGTGGGCCTTTGAAATATTTATGTTTTCAGCAGGTGGTTGATATCATATCTGAACTTTTCCCATTTCTCTCTCAGTAGTGAATGTCTTTGCTCAGTATTAAATTGCTGTGAAAGGGGTTTTGTTCCTTTCATGTCCAGCAGGGGGCAACAGGAGCCTGCTGTTTGTACCCCAAGGAGTCTCCATAGGAAACAACATGTCAACATAATGAAAACACGCCTCTTTCTGCAGGAGATTATAATGTGGGCAAATAGACATTTTATTTGCAGGATAACTAGGCATTACAGGTTATTTAGAACACACAGCATTGCATAATATACCATTCACCCAAACCCTCTTGGGCTTGTTAACCATATCATATTAGAGCTAATGATTATTAGTGTGTCAAATGAGTGAGTCATTGTTACAGTGAGTGTATTGTCACCTCCGAGAGAGAGAGGGGAATAAAAAAAGAAAAGATCAGCTGGCTCCTGAATATTAGTCACGTTCAAACATTTGTTTTATGACTCCCTCTGTCCGATGATAATTAATTGTTTACTTTCTCATCTCTGGATGATGGCGTGACTCTTTTCAGAGGTTGTTTGCTCACAGCAATTAAGTTCATCAGTGCTCATCCTCCCTCCTCCTCCTCCTCCTCTCCACCTCCTCCCCCCGTCTCCCTCTTTTTCTCTCTTTCTCTGTGCTAAATGCAGATTAGCAGCGTCACAATCGCATCCAGAATGAGAGTAAACTCCTCATTATGCCGTGTGACCCTCTGCTGCATGAATAATTCAGGGCTGCAGCGTTAGTGGCTGGCTGTTATTAGCATTCCGGATGGCGAGGGGGGGGGGGGATCGGAGAGAGGGAGAGAGAGAGAGAGAGGGTGGGAGGCTCATATCACTGACAGGGCTGACTCAGGGGGATCAGCGCTGGATTGAGACACACATCACACACACATCATCACACGACACAGGAGATCAGTGGAGGTGCCTCTCCACTCACACACCCCGCTGTCTGTGTACATCTTACACACCCCTGCTGCTGCCGTGCAGCTCAATCTGCTTACTGGGAGGAAAACAACAAAGGCCTCTCTCACTGAGTACATGCTAAACACTCTGGCTCCTGGGTGTGTGTGTGTGATAGATTCTGCTCTGTAAACACACTTGACTCTACCCCTGTTTTTTTTTTTGTTTTTATTTTTTTTAAATATAACGAAGCGAATTGTGAGTGCTAGAAACCCCCGGCGGAGCTATCCTGGTGTGTCAGGAGGAGAAACACTTCTCCTGATGTGTGTGTGTGTGTGTGTGTGTGTGTTTGTGCTCACATGCAAGCATGCGTGCAGAAGCTGCATGTGCTTGCCATGGTGCCACTTCACTGGATGCACTCATGCTTGACTGAGTGTGTAGACACATTACAACCCCACCACCCCCCACCCCCCTTTTTACTTCCCAGCTCCCTTGTCTGTTGCTGAGGCTGAGTGCTGTACTACAGTACTTAAACTCACCTCCGCCGGCCCGCTGGGGGGTCAGAACATCCGGCTCCCCCTGCCGCTGAGGGCAAAGGTCGCTGGCCTGCATCCATCAGCCGACCTCTGAGCCAAAGAGAGTGAGCAGAGATTAATGGCACTCAACTGGTAATTGAGACATCAGAAACATGTTCAGCCGCCAGCCACGCTGCTCTTGATGTTTTATTGATATGCATGAATCCAACGATTTGGGGCACTTGCATAAATCCGACATGCTCACCAGAGCCGTACTCAACTGTAAGAAATGTGGATCTAGACCTTTTGAATTATAAAACAAGGAAACTTTTCAAATAATCAAAATAAAGCACATCTTGTTCTGTTCTTTTCTTTTTTTCCACTGAAATAGGTTAACAGTCTGTGATGCAGGGTGATTGCACTGCATTTAAAGCATACATGCTGCATCATGAGAGATGGCTGATGCAATCATAATTAAGGCTTGTCCTCTGGAGCTGCAAATGCCTGCCTCTTGTTGACGGCGGCTGCCAGCAGGTGGTGCCAGAAGGAAACATCACAAGTCAAAGGGAGTGTAACAAACATAATCCACATCTCTGTGCATGTGGGCGTCCCCCCCCACCCACCCACCCTCCTCCTCTCCCTCCAACTCCCCCTTTTTTAAAGAGCGTTTTATAATTAAAATGTGGGCGTCTCAGCCAGTACATACAGCATGTTCAGTTCAGAAAAGCATGCTCAGGGCTATTTTTAGTCATCTTTGATCCCCAGCAGCCACACAGGAAAAGCCAATGATGGCAGCAGCTCGTACACACGGAGGCTAGTTAGTGTACTATCTGGTGCTGATCATTTCTCTACACCTAGCCTGTGCGGGGGTAGAGATGGGAGGCCTGACTGATGAACAGCAACACTCCCCGTGTGTTTAAAGTTCACACTGGGCCATATGGTCCCCGCAGTAGGGGGTGTTGGTGGAATTATTCACACGGAGCGCTCTGAATCACTGAGATCCTGGTATCAACCTCCAAGATAAGGGGAATGTCTCAAAGGCTTTGTGCTCCGGCTTCAAATCTCAATCCTCAAGAGAACACCAGAAGCCCCATCCTTGCTTACACGCTCCGTCTTCCCACTCTCTCCCTCAATGTGTCCCTCTCTTTCTCTCTGTCTCTTTCATGTCCACACACTCACACTCCCTCTCCCACATCCACACAGTACAGTGTGACAAACAACGCCACCCTCTGCAGCGCGAAGCCAAAAACCTGTGACATTTTAGAGGAAATAATATGAACTCATCCTCCATGACCAGATTTTGCCCCCGCCGCCTAATCCTTGAGTGCAGCCTAATTAAGTACAAACAGCAGTTCTCGGTTAATGCCAACAAATGGGCTGCTGCCGCTGCTGCTGCTGCTGGATCGGCCGATTATTAAAGGGATGCACATTTGTTGTTTCTGCATTCTAATGCAATTACTCACCCATTATGACCATGTAATTGTGCAGTCATTAATTGTGCATCCAGTCTATAATGCAAAAAGGCTCATTGCGTTTTTTTTCAATGCACCGAGGGACTTGAGGCAGGTTTTTCTCAGCCGAACAGGGATTTACCCAAATGGATTGAGATACCTGAACGATGGCGATATCGTAATGCTTTTGTGCAAATCAACATTCATCCCTTCGCGTAGTGTATTAGAAGATGTCAGAGGACGGGAACAAGGCCTTGCTCGCTGTTTGAATCATGACTCATTTGTGTTCAGTACTTTTATGCGCCTCATTCTTCGCCATCTATTCCCATCCTGCCCTAATGTTCCACTGATAAGAATGTCCTATTCATTCTGAGTTCTCCACCAGTTGCTACAGAGAGAGAGAGAGAGAAAGAGAGACGGACTCTACAGGCATTGAATGAAAAGCACATCCATTTCTGAGGGGGAGCGCAAGCACGGTAGAAGATAATTATTGATTTGAAATAAGAAAAGATAAGGCTCAACCTTGAGCAGCCCGGCGATAGCGCGCAAAACAGAATAATTAATGGGCCTGTCTTGTGTCGGGACAAGCTTTCACACTGAGACGAGCGTATTGATTTTAAACAGATAAACTGCGTAACCCTTTGTGAAGGGTTTGACAAACAATTTAATTGGGGGGAAAAACAACAATATTCCTCACCCTTTCCATCTCCCTTTCATCACGTCCCCGAGCTGTTTTTCCTCCGCCTGACCTATGGAAACAATTACTGTGCATCAGGCCTTGTACTGCCTCCAGACTACCAAGGAAGGCATGGTGTAGGATGCACACGCTGATTGGGGAATCTAATCAATGGTGGAACCTGTCTCCACTCCAGATGCCTGTGTTGAAACTGGGATTACCAAAGCCTTTTAGCTGCACGGCCCCCTCTCTGCTTCTGTCAGAGAGAGAGAAAGATGGATCTGCCTGTTTAAATGTACCTGCCTGCTATGGCTGAAGCAGAGATAATTTACTGTTCCTGTACAGCCCTCCTCCTTCCTAATCCCCAAGGAGAGCAGCAAAGGAGCCCCAGTCCTCTCACTTCTTCCCTTGCCCTCCCCTGATTAGTGATAGGGGCTGTTTGATCATGTTTCCCTGCCTGTCCATGTGATTTGTAAGCTGTTTAAACGTGAACGAGGCAATTAAATAAGGACGAACGCAGGAGAGTGGGTGCCGCAGTGATCATTAGCGATGAATTACCCCGGTGTGCACTCAAACACTCGGGAGGACTTTCAGGCGGACCACTCCCGAGGATCCAGATCCAATCTAGCCATTGATTAACAGAGACTTGTTCTTCCTGTGAAATCACTCGACGGGGATTTTAGGGCACTCATCCGGTCTTATCGAGATAGGCTAACATCAAAGGCGAATGAAGAGGGATTGGGTAAATGGGCTCGCCTTGCCCTCCATGTAAGAGACTTAGAGGAGCAAATCTTGAATTATTGCCTCATGTAAATAATCTACTCGGCTCGCTTTTTTTGGGGAGGTGAGAGAGGAACTCATGAGTCACTCGGGGCAGAGAACACTCATGGTACTTTGGAAGCTCTCATATTTCCCTTGATGAGAAACAACGGTGGGGGCTCCATCCCTAGGAATGTAAACAACACGATGTTCCTGACTTGTGTGATCTGCCCCAACAATTTGAATGTGTTAAGCCGGGGAGATGTAGAGGTATTAGTTTTCGAGGAGGACTCTTGTATCCTCTGAATACAAATATTGCATTCAGTAGCCTAATTCCCCTAATTTGATTTAAGCTGAATAAATAAGTGCTTCTATTAGTCTCAAATTGGAAGGTATGAAATTGAAAAATAGCATAGCGCCTTTAGTTAAGAGTGGTATTTAACCAGAGTGTCAGGGGCAGTCTCTTGTAAAGCATGTGTTATATAACACAGGCTGTCTGTACATTAGTGGAATGCAAGGCATAGTTGGAATTGCTCCTCCATTGAACAACACTAGCAGGTTTTAAAAGCAGAGGTTACTGGCTGAGGACATTTTGTTCAAAACAATTTCTTTTTCTCTGCTCCCTCCCATCACCGAGTGAGCTCAGACTGCAGTAGATGGAAAGGGATTTTCTCTTCCTAAATGGCCAAGGGGGCCGTTTACGGTGTCACTACTATGGGATCACATGATGTTTGAGGGTGTAAAGGTCTCGAGGCAGCTGCTCCTTTTCGGATGGGATTTTCGAGGCGTCCAAGAGCAGGGCCCCATGCTGTCTGCACTGAAAGGTGGAGCAAATACTTCTAGGAAGAAAAAAAAAAAAAAAAAAAACTGAAATCCTCAGAAGCTGTGTGTCTATTTGAAATGGGTTCTGGAGTCCCTCGGCTGCCTTCATGTTATAAACACCCACAGTGCTCAAATTCTTCCTTTGTCAAGGAGTCATAACAGGTGTCTCAGGAAGGATTTTTTTTCCCCGGTTAGCATATTTTCCACTTGCATGGAAAGTTTTTTTTTTCTTTATTAGGAACATTCTGCCCTGGGTAGACCCCTTGCCTTGAGACATGATATGCAGACTTTCTTTGAAGCGGTAAAGGTTACTTTCACACTCGCTCAAAATTCGGCCATGCCTAGTTAAACCAGGTTGTGCTGAAGTATTGAACACCTCTGGCTGACATATGTTTGTAAGCCATGATGCACTTTGCATACATATTACTCCTGTCTGCAGTGAGCACATACAAAACATGTAACACATTTCTTGGGTTCAACTTCAGTTTGCACCCCCAAAACGTGCAACCTTTGACCTCCCCTAGAAATGTTGTTTCAATCCTAAAAAGGGAAAGTATTAGCATGCTGTAGCAGAGCCTTTATGTAACCAGCACCCCTTGGGATCACACTCAAACAACCCTTTCTTATGCAGTTGATTTAAGGTGGAATTACACATAACACCGGTGGGAATGGTATGGCGCACCTTGAACTATTTACCATATCATTGGATTTTTTCTCTCTCATGTAAATACACTTACAAATTGACAGTCTTCAATTTACAGCTGAGGGGAAAAAAGCAAAGGACCTCCTTATGTGGCGTATCATCTTGACTGCAGTTAGGTCAATTTCCTTAGCAGGGTGGACACGTTTATATAGCCAGCCCCCTGGGAGGCTGTTTGTGTGAACGATGTGGAGAATACACATTATTCATGTTCTCCGCTCCCCAGATAAAGACTCTATCTCGCAGCGTAGCCCAGCTTTGCATCACGTTACGCCTAAGCATTGGAGCTATTGATGTTTGAAATGGCAGTATGATGGGGAAAATACAAAAATGATAGAACCGCCTTCAGTATTTCACTGGAAACCCAAGGGTGTTCCTGTGGTTTATGTTTGAAAACTCAGCGATTGTTTACTCCCCACTCCCCAATGTCATGTCTGTTTTCTTGACTCATTGTGTTTAGTCTGTCGCAGTCATCTCTAAACTCTGCTGTATGGTTCATACATCAAACATTTAATCAGATGTGGTCTCGCTCTAAACAAGCGATGCGGCTACGAGGATTTTGTACACAAGGAAATTGTAAGACTTGTTTTTCTAATTGCTCTGAAAGCATCACCTAAGCAATACAAAATGGCTGCCTGTCTGGAAAGATGAATAGTGAAAGATGAATAGTTTCTTTTATTTTCATGCATCCCTTTGAGGAAGCAGTTCAAGTTCCCTCAGAAACAACTTTCACTGCTCATCTTGCTTTAATACTGTATGGCTAACTACAACCATGTGTGGACAGTGTTCCTTCTTTTGCTTTTATCAAGTTGGCATTTAGATCCTAACTGCCTCTTTTCAACTCCAGCAACATTTGTGGTCAAGAATCTCATTTAACAAAATCCAGCACTTGCTCGCAGCTTTTTTTCCCTTTGTCTTTTTCTTTTAAAGCAATTGATATAAACAGCTTGCACCTGGAATGTCACAAGTGAAGAATGCCAAAAAATGTATGCCACTTTCAAGTTTATTAGATTGCAGAGATGACATGCTGCTGTCTGCTCAACAGATGAGACAGAGAGGGAGAAAAAAGAAACAAACATTTTGATGACTTAACCCAGTGATTCCCAACAAGGGGTACTTGTACCCTAGGGGGGTTTTCTCTAGTTGCCAGGGGATACGTGTAAAGATTGTAGAGTAGCTTAATGAATTTTGAAACCTAGAAATTATGTTTTGATTAGAAAATTATATATCCACATAGAGTAACTTTAATTGTAACACCTGAGCACTATGTTTAGTGATTGCGAGTGTGGGCAATTAGTCGGCAAGCAAGCAGAGAGGTCTTAACAGGTTGATAAAACTAATGGATGTTAAAATATTCAGCTAAAATGATATATGTTTGGAGCGGGGGCACCATCTTCTGTTACCTGTGCCTGCTACAGTTGTCAACCAACAATATTTGGACAAACTAATCATGATAAACTAAATATATCCATATGACTTGGTATCAGAAGACTGTATGCACTACCTCTACTATACCTGGATATTATAAATAACTTAATTGTGGGACTGAGGGCATGCAATTCGCTTGAGACCAAGAGTTACAAATCCCTGGAAGCTCATGAATAGTTTAGCAGTGGTTGGATGCACGATTTTTCAGTTCACATGCCGGCACACTGCAAACGTAAGGTAGCACTACTTGTTTTTGCCCAATTAGCCTATACTAAACCAAACAAAATACAAAAGGTAAGCAGGTAACCACTGTAGGTACAGGTAACAGAGTGTGTACTTCACAAAATGGTGCCTCTGTCCCACGTGGTGTGACATACCTTCACATTCCCAATAGGTAAATGGTGAGAATAGTTACTTAAATGTAATAGATAACTGGTTAAAACTGTTAGCTAAAAGTAACGAATAAATGGTTGCAATACATAGCTAGAAGTTATGAATAAACTTTTAAAATCAGCTAAAGTTAGGCTAATGGATAAATGGTTGAAAAGGGTAAGGGTTATTAATAAGCTGTTAAAATTAGCTCAATGGATAAGCAGCTAAAAAAGCTAGCTTAAAATGATGAATAAACTATTAAAATGAGCTAAAAGTATCAGATAAATGTTATAATAGTTATCTTAAAGTAATGAATAAACTTAAAATCAGCTAAAAGTAATGGATAAGCAGTTGAGATAGTCAGCTAAAAGTAATACCTGGTTAAAACTGTTAAAAGGAGGCTAATGGATACATGGTTTTAATTGTTAGGTAACGTTAAAGAGTAACTAAACCCTAAAACCATTTTTTTCAGCTGATAATCATTGTTTCTGGTTGTATAGTAGTGTTACTGACTGATCCTGCTCAAAATCTTGACAGTTTAGGGCAAACTGTTAAATCTACATTTTATTTTAAAAATGTGGTATGGAGTGCCCTCTACAGCTTGAAACCTGGTTACTACATTTGAATTTACATTACATTACATTGGGAGGCGAATGACTCTTTTTCGGGGCGAATGACGTCACTAACCGTCCACGCTAAAGCCTGCCCTCCTCCCTTTACTCCTCCTCCCCTTACTATAAAACCATTCTGTCCGCAGTTATCAAACTGATAGCGAGTAAGTATGATCAGAGCAGAGAGAGTAGTAGAGCAGAGAGAATAGCTAGTAATTTGTTGAATTGTATTGTTAGCATAGTGTATTTTAGTGTAGGTTTACAGTTAGTAGTGTGTTTATAGTATTTAGGTTAGTTGGTCAAGGAGAGGCGCCGAGGCTCGGGAGTATATGTGTGGGGCAGCGAGGGAGGGATGTGGAGGGCCGCTGTGCGGTGAGAGAGAGCCGAGCCTCAGGGGTATATGTGCGGGGCCGCGGAGAAATAGAACCAAGTAGGATAAAATAAGTCAAAGTGTGGAGAAGGGGACCGGCTGAGCTCCGGCCGCCTTCCCTTCTGCCCGTGTGACACAGTTAAGGGCGGTTTTCCAAGCCACCATCGGCACAATGGATATAAGCTCCACTGTCGGCAGGGTGAAAAAAAATCTAAGTGTGGAGATGGGGAGAAGGGTGAACAGGGGGAAAGATGCCGAGCTCCAGCCGTCTTCCCTTCTGCCTGTGTGACACAGTTAGGGGCGGTTTTCCAAGCCACCATCGGCACAATGAAAATAAGTTCAAGTGTGGAGGAGAGGGACCGGATAAAGAGGCCGACCTCCAGGGAAGCCCTCTCCTCTCTCCCCTCACCGAGGGACAATCTTCACTCCGCCCCCTTCCTCAGCCGCTCGCCTGTCCCACACCCCCCTCCGCCCTCCCTCCCTCAGCTCCGAATTTTTTTAAATCAAGCTGTGGGCAGAGTAATGCCCAGAGAGGTGGGTTTAGTTCCCCTTTAAGGCTTTTATAAACAGTTTAAATTAGCTAAAAGCAGGCTAATGGATACATGGTTTTCATAGTTAGGTGAGGCTTATACTAAACTGTTAAAATTAGCTAAAAGTAGGCTAATGGATACATGGTTTTGATAGTTAGGTAAGGCTTAGTAATAAACTGTTAAAATTAGCTAGATGGATAAGCAGCTAAAATACCTGAAAGTGATAAATAAATATTGAAATTAGCTAAACGTAATAGATAATGGGTTGATTATAAATAGCTAAAAGTAATAATTAAACTTAATTAGCCAAAAGTTATCAATACATGGTTACAATAGCTCAATAAACGTCATGAATAAACTTTTAAAGTTAAAGGTTGACAAGGTTAGCTATAGTTTGAATAAATGGTTGGAAATGTTTGCTAAAGTCCCAACTGCAGCTTGACAGGGGAGATGACTTGAGCTTCGAAAGTGTACATTTCGACTTAAATTAGACTTCCCCCATCACTGTGGTCGATATGAAATGATGATTATTTTATCACAAGTTGTTAAATATATTAAATTTTGTTGAATAAATGCTTCAGAATGGGCACTTTTAACATCATTGCCAGGCAATGACCATTCGACAGTACTTTCAGACTGCAGCTGCAAGTTTTTGAGTTGTTTTTGGTTTGTCTCTTTAATCAACTTTATGAGACTATTATACAGCAAGTTTACAAACTTAAACTGCAGCTGCAAGTTTTCGAGTTGTTTTTGGTTTGTCTCTTTAATCAACTTTATGAGACTATTATACAGGCGACTTCAAGTTTGTCACAACAGACGCTGTTTTGCAACTCAGATTTTATACATATGGTAATGCTTCATTTAAAATAAATAATAGTAACAGTAGTAAATAATTTAAGGTGGAGTTACACATAACAGTGGTGGGATACACATTGACAGTCTTCAATTTGCAGTTGAGAAGGGGAAAAAAAGCTAAGGACCTCCTCATGTGGCGTATCATCTTGACTGCAGGTCAATTTCCTGAGCAGGGTGGACACATTTATACTGTATAGCCAGCCCCCTGGGAGGCTGTTTGTGTGAACGATGTGGAGAATACACATTATTCATGACCTCCACTTCCCAGATAAAGACTCTTCCTCCCAGCGTAGCCCAGCCTAGCATCATGTTATACCTAAAGATTGGACCTATCCAATATTATAATATCTATATCTATATTTTTTAGCTAAAAATGGTGACTAAATTGTTAAAATTAGCTAAAAGTACTGGATAACTTAAGCTAGCTAAAAGTAAAAGTTAGAAAAATAGCTTCTGAGAAAGGACATTAGCAGATTGTGATGCTAACATGAGTGTTTCAGCATGCTACGTCGGCAGTATTCCAATGGAGACTCACTTGAATTTGCTTATTCTGTCCTGTGTTAGCTAGAAATATGCCATGTTGATTTAGTAATAAAAAGGTTGATCCTCAGAGTCATTAGGATCCGCTCTCTGGAGACCACAAATGTCTGTATTCATTATCTATGTTCACAGCTGCTCTTCAACTGTACCTGTGTAACCTCTCCTAATGGATTTTGTATTGACTAATTTGTGGTGCTTATGAAATGCAATTTCTCCTCACTCCTCCTACACATGTTGTAATGTGGCAAGTGTTGATAAACCTGTGGTCTGCCCATGTTACAGCTGGTTGTATCTGGTGTTTACACTGAGCCTCTATCAGCAGGTCTGGTCTAATTCACTCTGTGGTAATGCTTTTGTAACAACTCCTGTTCTTATTTATTTTAGGTTTGAAGAAATCGTCAAGAGGAACAAAGTTGAGTACCACGCTGGCGGTTCGACCCAGAACTCTGTGAAAATTGCTCAGGTTAGTCTTCTCTGACCCTCTGCTGTGTGTCTGAGTGTGTTTTGAATATACAGTGATATGCTTGTAACCTGAGGTCTCTCAGCCTGGGAATACAGAGCATAGCTGCACAGCATGTTGACATATTACAGTTCTAGGTGTTGTGAATTCATCAGACCTGCCATGGAAAGAGAAAGGCGGGGAGGATTCATAATATTTGCAGTGTTATCTAGTTGGCCTAATTTCCTGAGACATATCAAACATCAATTAGAGAGAATTACAAGTAGATGCAATTAACGTGTCACAACAAATTATATCAAACAAATGCTGATCTTCTCTCTGGCTGTTAGACAGATTTGAGCATCTAAAAGAAATCGGTGATTGTCCAAATCTAAAATGGCAATCTGAACTTGAGAAGATTATTCACTGAATCTCTCTCTTCTCTTTTTTTTTAAGTGACTGCAGTGAGTCTGTGGATTTGACATGCGGTGATTAGCCGCTGATAAGGCTTTGGTCTGCTCACAATAAACAAAGAAAAAGCACCCAGCTGAAAAATAATTCTCTTCCAAGAAGAAATGAGTGCAGAAGCTAATTGAGAGGCTGATGTTTGTGAAAACGCCGTCTCTTTCTTGTGTGTGGAGTGTTTCTTTTTTTTTTGTTGTTTGTACGTGTCAGTACAGTGTGTAGAGTTTGTATTTGTTCACATGTGCTTGTGTGCGTGCGTTTTTGTTTTTTTTATGTGTGTTTTTGTGTGTATTTAGCAGAAGATAGATACAGAGAGAGGGAAAAGAAAGCAGGCAGGCCCTCAGGCTGCCACCATCTTCATGCATCCTTTAAAAAGAGACGCGGAGCTGTGCACCTCCATACAAACACTCTTTAATTATCAAGATCAGAAGCGTTTACATAAACCTCAGTCACTCACAGGCATTAGCTGCCAACTTGATTTTATTCTGTGGGCAACAACTCCCTATTTTTTTTTTTAATCGTGTGCTAGATGCAGTTGGATTTTAAAAACTGGTGGGCTCACTTTTTCCACTTACAACCTTGAAAATTGTAATTACAGAATTTTCAGCAGAGATTATTTCCTCGTTTCTTGTCATTACACCAGCTAAAGCCACAGACTTAGGTTGGTCTGCCTCAGTTAAGACATAGACCTTGACAAAGGATTTTTCATGTTTTATTTAAGAAGACACTGAAGGAAGTGCCCTAAGGTGCGTATCCACTCCTTTGTGAAATCAGATGGAGAGGGAGATTTTTATTGCAGGCCCTTGCTGGAGAAAGAGCCGTCATGGCCTCTGTGCCCCGTGAGAAGCGTTCAGTCAACTAAATTGGTCTTATAATGGCATGGCAGACCCCAGTCAAATGTTATTCTACTCTGTTTATTTGGATATTTACCCCCTTCAGAGAGAAGATGTAGAGCTGATTCTGAAATGCTCATGATAACAAGAGTGTTTTCGTCCCACACCCAGAAGTCTCAGAAACAGTTTCTGTCAATATATACCTTGAAGCGCTGACTTTTCCACATTCCACTTTCAGGTGATGGTGTTCTTTTATGAAAAATGTATAATGCATAACCGGCTCCCAGATTATCACATTGTAGCACTTGCAATATGTGAAACTTCAAACCCTGCTGTATTGTGGAAGCTGAACCTTCAAACACGAATGATATGCACTGCAGCACTGAATCCACATCAAAGGGCCCAGTGACTAAATGAGATGCTCGATCCAGGGCAGGTTTGCTCAGGAGCACCACCGCTGCTGGAGGAGAGAGAGGAGTGTTCAGAGGCTTTGCACAGGAATCGCTGCACACGCTGGGAAAACCCAGGGTGTGGGAGGATCAATGCCTTTGCCAGTAGAACTCGTACTTTCCTCCAAAACCTAACCGCTTCATCGGAGGCTGTAATAGGTTAAATACTGCCGCTTCATCTGAGTTAAGATTTCTGCACTATCAAGGAAAACCTAAACCTCGGCTTTAAGAAGATGCAGAATCGATGGTAATTGGATTTAGTCAAATGAGAATTGACCAAGCTGAAGCTTAGATGGATAAGTATTGTTTCCCTTTAACTACCGTCTCTGCCCCACTCTTTGATCGAAATCAGCTGTTGCAGTGTTTGCTAGCAGTCGATTGGATGCACTCAGTGCTATCTTTAGCTCTGGGACATTACTTTTTTCCATGCATTATGCCTCTAATTATCAATATTCAAAGCACACATCATGACAAACTCAAAAGTCCCAAGGCTGACGTATCGACACATTTGCACTTCCTTATCTGCGCCCCAGTGCTCCTAAATAAGCCTTAGATTTTGTTTGGATTGAGTCAGTGAAGTTGCAAGCTTGTATGCAGAGCTGTCTGGCTCTGATTCTTAAGAAAAAGAAAAAAACGCAACGATAGAAGTGGGTTGGAGCTTGTTGCCTTTGCCCAGGCTCTAACAAACACCATGCCCTGAAGGGGCATCCGACATAAAGGCTCACCTACTGGATGTTGCAGGGCTGTAAGGTAACAAAAACCAGCCCAGCGTTGCTCACTCACATACAGCCTCACACATCAAAGGGCTTCTCCTTAGATAGGGCACGGCGGGAAACAACAGTCATATTTTTTTCAGTCATTTACAAAGTTGAAGGGGAGTGAGAAAAAAAAATTGTGGCCTTTCTGAGCATGTGATCCAGAATTTGGTACCGCCGCCGAGCACGCATGGTGTTTATCACAGGTGACAGAGTCGGTGGGGCGAGTCGGTTGACTGGAGGGCTGTATCAAGAAGCACAGTCAATTCATTTAGACAGAACATCAAAGTCCTCCAACAGCTCCTTAGGGCCAAGAGATTGAAGTCTGAGCAGAGACAGGCTCATAGGGAGTTATTGCTGCTGCCAGGGAAGTAGATCCTACTCAGAGTGCCTCGTGCAAACCGTGCATTCTCATTATGGTCGTCACAAATCAACAACATTGACACATTTTATTTCTTTGCACTGTAAGCAGACTTCGTACCCATTCACCGACGGGACAAATTGCTACGTCTAAGTGCCCAAACTGTGAACGTGTCACACAGAGTTATGATTAAGTACGTCCCCTTTTTCTTTATTTAGGTTATGTTCTTTGTTTGCAGTCTGTATCATCAATTCACTGCGATGTCTTAATTATTGTTTAGAAAGTAAAGGCTTTTGAAAAATCTGCCGTCTCTGTTTTGGTTATGATGCCTGTTTAACATTTCCTCAGACTTGGTCAATCGTGGAAGGGGTGAATGGGGCCCAGGCTTGGATGTTGGCTCTGAGCTCTTAATTGGAAACGCATGTGCACCACACTGTTGGAAGTTGTATTTAAAAAACAGAACAATCCCACAGCACTACTTGACTTTGAAAAAAAAGGTCCTCACCAGCTCATATTTTGTAGGGGAATACTTAAACTGGGTTTGATGTCTCATTGAAGGCATTGACTTATTTCTCGGGGTGAAAATATTCCATGACCTAATGTTTGGCTTTTACAGCTCGTTTTGTTAAATAAATAAAGAACAGCAACTTGCCTCCATTTGAATGGGCTAAATGAAGAAATGCCTACGTCTGGTTCCACTTAGAGAAAAGAGGACAGTTAAGGAGAAAGAGTGGAGCTTTTGTGTTCAAACTATGTGGCTGAACTTTCAGGAGGATGTGCTTATGCGCTTAAAGAGGGCATTCACAATTTTACTGTTGCTCTCTGTTTTTACTTACATTCTTCTCACATTTTGTGATTAGCGCTAAGACGAATATTCTTTGTCTGTGAAGAGACATTTGAGGGCTTTCGAGCCATTCGATGGCGGTTCGTTCTTTAGCGTTTGGGATAAGAGCTGTGGCTTTTTGGTTTTTGATCACACTGAGTGAGCTTGTAGTTGCATAGATGTCGGCGCAGCTGTGCCAAAATGAGCACACTAATGACCGATTAAAACCTGAACCCTGGTGGGCCTTTGAGTTTCACGCCGCAGAAATCAACCCTCTCAACTGTGTGCCTGTTGTTAAAGCAAAAGCCTCTTGTTTGTTTTAAGACAGGTTAATTGCAGAACCACTGTTAGTGCCCGCTCTGAGCCGTTTTATGGCGCCGGGGTCTTGCCGTTTCCTTCCCATTACGAAGCAGTGGAAGGTCACAGTCTGCTAAGCTTCTTGTGAGAGATGCATGGAACCTCCTTCTCCTCCTTTTTCATTCCCATCTCAACTCATTCTAGACATTCCAGGTGTGCAAGTGTGCACTTGAGGGGGGCTGCCATTGTTTTTCCTCGGCACAAGCAGCGGAAGCAAAGAACGCCTCATTCGCTTTGATGAGCGATGTGTTCATGCGTGGGCTTCAATGTCACCCGCCATGAGGCAGCTGTGAAGTCGCAGCTCACGTCTGTGGTGCCATTTACTCAATGATGAAGTGGGGAGATCTCTGTTGGTTCCACATCCACCTCCCCTTTACACACACGTGTACGTGCACACACCGTCTGAGCATGTGTTCCTCCCACCTCAACTGTATTGTGACTGTATGTCACAGCTAATACCAGCATGCATTAAATCTCAAGCTCTGTGATCACAGTGATAAAGGTTGACTGGGCGATTATGCAAGGCTTTGTCATCAGAGGGATTTGTTAACAGCTGATGGCCCCGCCGTGTGGCGCCTGCTTTCTTCTGTTTCCTCGAATTTGACTCTCACACGAAAAATAATTTGTTTGATTTAATTTTCCTCTCAGATGCACGAGATTTGTGTTGCCCCGGCGAGAAATGGCACAGATTGCCGTATAGGTGACATATTATCGTCCCTGTTGAAGTTAATTTGCCGTCAAATTTGCGACTTAATTTAAGCTGCCAAAGGGAAGACGTGGGGAGTAGATTGTAACTCATAAGTATGCATTGGAAAGAGTGTTGATTAACATTGAGGGCTCGAGAGACAGACTCACTCAATGTGTATCATCTGGCCTCAGAGGCTGGCAGTGGAATTGAATGTGATATCTTGCATAACGTGTCCTTGCTTTAAGTCCTTGGTTCCAGGCTCAGGAAGAAAGGCAGCACCATTGGCTTGCTTGCTTTTTGCTTGGCTGTTGTACAGTTGCCCGGGCTCGAGGCAAGCTCTGAGTGAAATCTAAAAGGACTTGTGAAGCAGACAGTAGTCTACATATCTGGCAGCATTCTCATGTCAAATTACCGAATGATATTTTGCACAGGACACTTGGTATGCCTGCCACGTCGCTGTATTCTGCAGTTAAAAGCAGACACTTGTATGTTTTGGTGCACAGGCGATGAAAAAAAAAAATGCGCTCATATGACTGTGGAATGGTCTGAGAGCCTTTCAGACTGTAAACAATGGTTCATTAAACAGACTATTGGTTGGAATCGTCTGCTGACACAGGTCAAGTAAGTGATGAATGAAAGGATGATTGTGCATTTTACACAACTGTTCTACATTTTCATATGATTATTGAACGATGCCCTTCTCTCATATTTCCCCGCAGAATGTCTGTGGCAGTAGCATTTATTTGGCACATTCTCAGCATGCTCCCACTCTTGCGGTTGAAGTGTTGCATAGCAACTGAGAAAAACAGCTTTAAATATTTTGGTTAAAAAGGTTTTAAGAAAATAAAGAACAGCCTGCAATTACTGTTCATTTCTCCCGAGTTCATAAGTTTAAGGAGCTGTTGTATTGTGCCAAGTAATAAATGAAATACCAAATTAGGCTTTGTGTTTGCTTGGAAAAACTGAGAAGCGGTATGTCGAGAATATTGCGTCCCCTTGTGCCAATTCAGTTATTCATCTATAGCTATTTTGTTTATCGAATAAATGCTGGCAGCTGTCTGCACCTTCACTAATTCACAACTGTTTTGAAACAAAGCTCGCGGTAGTTTTCAGAGTGCGGCTTGGCTCAGTTTTCAAGCCAAGCGAGTATATCTGTGACAGGATGGAAAATGTGTAGGTGAGTGCAAATTTGAAGTGATGTGCCTCAGGAAAACGGATGGGGATGGATCGACGGGGATGGGGGCGCATGTGGAGAGAGAGAAGGCTGGATGACGCACAGCAGGTGACAGACAGACACTAATAGTAATGGCTCTTATCAGTGCTTCGCTCGCTCCCTCTTTTCACATGGGCTCTGACATCCTCCTCCTACTCCACCCCCTCCATCTAGCAGGGGGTGCTGGGAGCTCGCTGGGTTGTGCAGCCCGCTCAGACGGAAAGAGCCTGCCAAACACCGGTCCCCTCACATATAAATTGCATCATTAACATCGCCTAGATTATTCCAAGCTCTCCCACCGGGTTTATGGCAGCACCGGCTCAACTTAACTATTTGACTCACTGAAGACATTCAGGTTTCCTGAGTGAGCTGTGCTCAGATCTGTGGTGAAATGCGCCAGTTCTATTCTCTCTTAAGGTTTTAAACAAATCCCGAGGAAATCTGTCTGCTTTTTTTCTCCTCAGAGAGGCTTATTATATAGTCTAATGTGCTTTATTTTCTATCTTGAGTTGTCAGAACCTGAGTTGTGTGTTGTCATGCACACTAAAGGAAGACTGGTTACTATTAGGGCTGGGTGATATGGTAGGAGTCAGTGCTGGGAGACATGCCTGAAATCAATTTCACAATATTGATAACAATATTATTATACTATCTTAATATAAATCACACTATAACATCTACTGTCTAAATATATATCACACTGTAACAAATTAAATCAGTGTTTAATTTACCATATAGCTGTGATCCACTGCTATATATTATGCCACACAAGTCTCTTCACATGTGTAATACAAAAACTTATATATAAATAACCAATTTTGTTCGTTTTTTATGACAATTTATGTTCTGCATTACAGCACTGTGTAAACAAACAAACAAACAAACAAATGATAACACAATTTCACCTACTGATATATTTTCATTGAAAGCTGATAAATATTAAAAGTGAAATCTGACCCTAGTTTCATTTCATAATATGAATAGAAATATCTCCTGAACTTGATGTATATATTATGATACAAAATCACTCATAAAATAAACAAATTGAAGTTTATCATAATCTGTAATGTCTTACACTTAACTAACTTCATCGTATCAATGTAAAACAAAAACCTCAATAACTTATGTATTTAATTAGATTTTCTGTGAATTGATCATTAGATAACTCCATTTTTGTGTAACAGTAACAAGATATGATGACACCATGGTATGATTTAGTGCTGACAGAATAAGGGGAGTCATTGATTAATCATGAAAAGGAAATTAAAGTAATCTATCAAGCATAAATTTCAAACAGTCTTTCCAGCTGCTAAATGTGAGGATTTGCTGGTTGTCTGTGTTTTTTTAAAATATCATTGTAAATTATTTGGGGGGGGGGTTGGACTTAAGAAACAACTTGATTAATAAAAGAGAAAAATATTAACATATTAAAGATCCAGTGTGTAGGATTTAGTGGCATCTAGTGATGAGGTTGCAGATTGCAACTGAATACCCCCCTGCTTACACCTGCGTTTTGTTTCTTAAAATGATTGCTGTCATTGTATGGTGTTGCTAAAGTTAGACCCTGAACCAATGGCACTTTCTATTGTAAAATATTGCTACATTGCTGAAGTTTTGCTAATGGCTAATGTTACACTATTTACAAGATCAAATCTTCTTTGCCGCTCCAAAACAGTATTGAAAGTTGCTGCACAGCACATCTTGGTATGTAGGCTGCCATTTCAGAGCACTGAAGAAGAATTGATTCTCGGGAAAATGGGTGTTTTATCAAAGTATGTATAAACAAGTATAAATGACGTGGTATTGGATCAGTGCATAGACTAGCTTACTTAGCCATTCCAGCCAGGGTTACAGATACTTGGGTTAGTATTGGAACAACTCTAAGGAAAATGTGAGTGGCCCTATCTAGAGCCCGTGTTTGGTTTGTCTGGTCTGGGCTACTGTAGAAACATAGCGGTACAACATGGACCTGCTCTATATGCAGATATGAAGGGCTCACTCTAAACTAATGAAAACACAGCGATTCCTAGTTTCAGGTGATTATACACCAATGAAAATACAATTATGAATACTATATTCCGTTTCTGTTAGATCCCCTTAAAGGATACCTTTGGCATTTTTCAACATGGACCCTATTTTCCTGTGGAAATTGATCCAAGAGACTGATGTGAACAGCAATTTTTGATATTGGGTCAGTATTGAGGGAGCCGGCAGCTGCCAGGAGCAGCCGAACAAGCTGCAATGGAGGCACACGGGGCAACTGGACATCGTCACTGTATGACTATTAAAACTGGTTATTTTTGACACAGCATGGCTCAGATTGTGAAGTGTCCCTTTACCTTTCACTTGATATCCGGTCTGTTCATTATTGGCTCCATAAGCAGAAGTCTCTTTCTGAAATATCAGATATCACGAGATGTCAGTTGTTGCAGCAGAAGAACAGTGGAAACGTGTTTGAGTAACAGTAAACATAGTGTTATGTAAAAGATAATCAGCTTCATGGATGATTGTTTACCTGATTTTGATAATGTGGATGAAGCTTTTGGATTTGGCCAGAGCATATGCATTAAAGAGCAGACGAGGAGACGGTGAGGAAATAAAAGTATTGGTAGACTCTGCAGGATGTGAAGCAGGGAGGGAGACATAGAGTATATTAATAATAATAATATATTTTTATTATATTTTATGCCTACATTTGCCCTTCCTATACATCAAGGAGATACCTACTGGCTATGAATGACGATGATAATTTTATTGTACAAGCTCCTATACTCGATCTTTTCTAATAAGATAATCATCTGTTATTCCTACATCTAAATCTGATACACATCTTGTGATGTTTCAGAAAGAGACCTCTGCTTAAGGAGGCAATAACAAACAGAGCGCATCAAGTATAATAACAATCTGAGCCATTCTGTGTCAAAAATAGCCACTTTTAATGGACATACAGTGATGATGTCCAGTTGCCCCATGCGCGTCCATTGCAGCTCATTCTGTGGCTGCCAGCAGCTGCTGGCTCTCTCAGTACTGGACCACTTTAAAAAATTGTTGTTCACATCAGTGTCTTTGATCAGTTTACACAGGGATAAAGGGTCCAGGTTGAAAAATACCAAAGTTCTCCTTTAAATCCTACACACTGGACCTTGATAGTAGATAATAAAAATAAATATATGTCAGTCACAGTTCAAACGTCATTCCAGTGAAAGTTAATAAATGATTGCTCTTGCTATAAACTTTAACACCAAAAACTTTAACATCAACGTCCACTTGATCCTGCACTGCTAATAGTCCTTTCTTTAAATTGTGTAAGACAGTCCGTGATCTGTTGTACCTAAGAAGGAGGTTCTTAAGCCCAATTGACATCTGCAGTGGAGCTGGATGGAGCTTCCTCCTCAGATCAGTAGGCAATTAACTCTGTAATTACTATCCGAGGTCAGGGTTAAGCTCCGAGTTAAAGGTTGGAGCAGCAAACATTTTATATGATCCTCTTACTCTATTATCCTTTCTCACTGCTACAAGGTTTTACCTCATGGGGAGAATACATTACATAAAGCCCCTTGGCAATTACTCCTCAATGAATATCCTCATGGTGTATAGTCCATATGATTAATCTGGAATCCCCTCTGCCCCTGTCCAACCGCAGGCCTGGCTCTGCTTACCATGCAAGTTTCATTTTCACCTGAACAAATGGCTCCTTTAGACAAAAAGTGCCAACCTTTTACTTTTACTGGCTGCTTGGGAGAAGAAAAAAAAAACAAGAGAAAAAGAGAGGGAGAGCACAACCTCCTGCAGTAAAAACAGATATTCCAACAAGGAGAAAAAGGGAGGGGTGGGGTCAGAGTGGAGGTGGTGGTGGGGAGTTTTTGGGAAGGGGGGGTGCTTAATAGTGTTGAATAAAGGAACATTTATTTTTGTGCTTCGGCCTGTAACAGCCTCAGGAAATAGCTCAGTCTCTTGATCGGGAGCAAATCCTATTAACTTACAGTGCTCTCACTCAGGGTAATGGGCTCCACCTTGAGACTTGGGAGAGCACTTTTCCCTCTGACACATTGATACCGGTGTCTGGAGGGCTTGGCGTTGGGTAGTCTAACACTCGGGCAGAGACTAATCAAGTCAAACAATCTGCCGGGCTGGAGCAACACGGAGCGAGGATGTTGATATCCAGCGAGCTCATTCAACAGGCCCCTTCACACGTTCCTAACCCAATACCAAAGGATCAGTGCACGGGATCAGTTCAAGATCAGGTTATTCGAGCCCCTGAGAATTGTAAAGCGATCCCCGAGCAGCTTTTGCTTTCTCAGGAGTGATCGGAGCTGTCGGCTCTGTTATAGACTGCAAGGGCCAGGGCCAAAGGGAACTCCTGGGGTCTCCATTTATTTCGGTCCAGCAAGGGAAGGGCTGTGTGTCTGTGAGCGAGTGTTTGCACTGTATGTGTGTGTTTGTGGGAGAAAGTGAGAAAGAGAAACTCAATTTACAGTATGTGGGTAACCACCGTCCCAAAAGCCAATTGGTAGAGAAACTCCAATATCTTTTAGTGAAAACACAGGGCACCTCTAGTTTATTATTTTCTGTCAGGAATCTGATGTTTCAAAAACGGCTGTAGTTAGTTTAAAGCTGCCACATACTGTTATTAGCCGACTGCCAGAACCTCCGGAGAGATGGGAGCTCTCTATCAAAGCATAACTACTCCAATTAACACTGTGCTGGATTGAAAATCGCCTTTGTGGGTGGCAACAGACTCCTCTGTAAAAAAGCAGCAAATTGCTGGTTTCCCAACAGATCCCACATGTTTTTTTTGGGTACCGGGACCCTTTGAAACCCTCTAATGCCTCATTTAAACATGCCCCAAACATGACCACATTTGATGCTATGTGACTCCACTGATGGATCACCTCAGTCTGGACCCGCTCATAAATCCATGTTCAATGGCATGTTCTTCTCCTTTCACCATTACCCCTTGTGCCTGCTGTCATCCGGCTGTCTTATGTCTGCAGAGTTACAGTGTGCACCTGTCAGATACAATTTATGGCAAGCAATTTGTTGTGTACCATGGGAGTTGCAGTTTCTTAAGAAGTTTCTCTTGTATTTGTTGCACATTAGATATGGATATTTCTTATTCAGCATTTCTGGCCAAGCCTGAAAATTGAGTATGTGCTCTGCCATTTGTTTTCTGCTTTAACACAAGGCTTCATAGTGCCTGAAGCGTTTACTTTTTGGAGGTACATGGTTTCCTCCGGACAGCAACATTAGTTGACTTGGGATGAGCTGTCACCAGCTTTGTTTGATACAATAAAAGGAAATGAATGCACAGCAATTAGATGTTTGTTCAGTCTCATTGTTGCACGACTGCGCCGCTGCTGCTCTCAGCTAGGATTATCGCCCCTAAGAGGGGGAAGCATTACAAAATGACAGCCTCTCATGTCGAACAAGTCAAGCTGATTCAGTGAATATTGAAGAGGTTCCCACCACATGTTCTCCTGCATGTTAAGGGAGCAGCGTTAACCTTGTTTTGATTTGCATCTCCTTTGCAATTAAGATAATATGTCGTAATTAGAATTTTAATGTACCGCTGTGAGATTTTTGATAATTATACAGAATTCTCCGCGGTGATTTTCTCTTGCCTGCTTGTCTTCACAGATGAATTCATGGCTGATTAGATCACTGCTCTAATCAGATTTAGAGTTACATTGTAAGATATCTTCCTGCATGTCTCTGTCAAGCTGAGTTACTCAGTGTAACTGTGAAACGGTTAATGTGACAACACATATGTTTGATAGGGACTTCACAAATAGTACTTTCACAAGCAGCAGGTTGCTTCATAACAGAAAGCTGAGGTGGAACTTCAGCAGTCTGCCAGTCCCATATAATTAACTATAACGGCTGGTTAGTTGAATACAGGGTTGAAGTGATGTCTTGTACTGTGTCTGAAATCACTCCCTGTTCTTTATATAATAAACACTCAGCAGTTTGCTCTTATTGTGAGCAGTAAATTTGGGACATCACTGACAGGTGCAGTATCGCATCACATTTAGCCATGGCTCTCTCTTGTTTAATGGTATTTTTGGCTAACAGCAGTGTAAACATTAAAATGTACTCCTATTTAGGGCACTAAATATTGCATAAGATTTATACTTTATACACTCAAATAAAATGGCAGAAAGTAATCGCAGTAGCATATAAGAAGTGATAAGTGATGCACCATTGAGTTTTGATTGAAAACCTTTTTAGGCCTACCTGCGTTGGTCTTAGCCACAAATAGATGATAATTTACCCTTTTGGCAGAGGAAGCGGCTAGATTTAGGGATAGTAATACCAGTCAGAGAGCAAACTGTATGCATGTTAAAATGCTAATTTTACCGTCTTAGCTTGCATTAATTTTAGTAGCAAACCACAGTAACATGCTGAAACTACCATGCTTACATGCTAAGTCGATGCAGCACTAAGGGTCGACTTTGAAAGCAGCTTATCACCTCCCATACTTGCGTCTACTGTAAGGTGGCATTCTCTTGTGGCAGTGGTAACTATTAAGTGATGTGCTGTAGTATCAAAAGCGACTAAGTAATGCCACAACGTAACAAATATCACAGAAGCCCCTATTGTTTGGGCAGGAGAGGTGGAGGATGGGTCAAACAGACACAGGACTTTCACCCAGGAGACTGCTGTCCTCATCCAAAGTCAATGTTGACTTCTTCTAATAACAATGTAATCTAGTATGCTAGTATGTGCAATATGCCATGCTAGTGATGTATGTGACGCATGTCATGTGACATACATAACATTACGTTAGTGTTAAAAGTACTTATCGATTGCCAAACCATGATGTTTTTTCTAAACCTAACCACATAGTATTGGAGCAGAATAGGGATCATTTCATGAAGTTATGGGCGTGTTTAAACTGAGACCATTAAAATGGTAACATGTTATTTTGGGGCAGGTCATATATGTCAGTGTGGAAACCGGTAGAAATCAACCTCTTCTGTCAATAAGGTATGAGAAAGTGTTGGCTTTAGTTTACCACTGGGATCCTAAAGAAGGTCTCTAGCAGACATCTGTCATAGTTACATGGTAACACACACACAGGCTCTCTCGGCGACAGCATCTGACAAAAACTGCTCACGCTGAAATTCATCGCAGCAGAATGATTCCGTTTCTGTTTGCGAATGGCGGTTTGAGCAAAGGCACCACTCAGCCAGTGTTTGCTCTCAGTAGTTTAGTTGCAAGGCTAACGCTGCCGTAGCCTCGGCTTCTCACCACTACATGTCTTTTGCCGTATCCTTTGGCTTGAGTACATACAACTGAATATCTGAGTCGTCCAAACCACTGTTAAATGTATCCATGTCCATATTATCCTCTGTTCTTAAATTTTGGATGCCATTTATGCAGTTGGAAACATAGCTAGTTTGCAGTGCAAGCAAAGAGAAGAAGGAAGTTCTAGAGCACGCCCCCTAGCTACTTAGTGGTGACATACAACATGTTCTTCCTGCCTCACAGCTACTTCATTGTGACGTCAAATGACAGCGATGGATGCAGGAAGAGCAGATTTTGCAGCTGTCAACTCAGCTGTCTCTGTCAATACAGCACACACAGGGATTTATTGCTTTAATCGACTACATTTACTATCAACACTGATTGGAAATCCACATGAAGGGTGGCCAATTTTCCCTTTAAGCACCTGCCAACCAATCATAGACGAGTATTACTGATGACATGAAAGAATACAAAAATTAGCTTAGCGTTTAGTAAATTGATTAAGTTAGATAATATTGACACTGTTAATAGGACAAGCATGACCTCATAAAACAGATCAACATGTGAAAAGTGGTGGATAAGTGTTTACTTTGTATTTCATCACACATGAATGCAGTGAATGCATTTCCGATTTAATTGGTCGTGTTTTAGTAGGTCAAACTGGCATTTTAAAATTGATGTGACTGCTCACATAATCCATACACCCCACAATGCAACACTTGTAGGATAATTCCACATAATGCATATTTCATCAGTATGCCTAACCTCGATACATTAACTGTGGTTGTTTGTTGTGTGTCTGCCTGTGTTTTCGCAGTGCTGTTTCCTAGCTGCTTGTTTTTATTCAGCACAAGGCAGCAGCCAATATTCCCCTTGGCCTTTTCACTACAACTGTACAAACCAGTCAATATTGGCAGGAGAATATTTTCCTGCCCCAAGTTGCCACAGTATCAATACTTGAGGACGATAACAGGGGGCCAGGGTAAATGAACAGAGATCTGCAAAGAAAAACTAAACCTGAGACCTCTTTGTGGTGCGAAATTGGCCACCACAAAGGAATTAATGACGGATCCTTCCAGCATAATTGTCTAATTATGCCGGGCAGATGGGGCACTGCTTTAACTAGGACACATTGTGCTACCTCTCCAGACTCTCCACAACAAAAGGCAAACCAGTGTGACAGCCTCTTCAGCAGTGAGTGGGAGGGAGAGTGAAAGAAAGAAACAGAGAGAGAGAGAGAGAGAGAGAGTTGAGGAGAGGAGGGGAAAAAAAACTGGGTCTGTCACCAAGCCATTCCTCCACTCGATATGTTACCACAGAAACAAATGTATGGTGTAAACACTGCGTGGATCACAGCTCCTGGGAGGTGAATCACTGCAGTGTAATGAGGTTGGTTTACATGCTGCTTCTCAGCTTCCCGCCCAGGCTAACTCAATACTTAAACCCTCTAATTAAACAGATTCGGCCACTCGATAATTGATCACATCGGTTGCCTCGGCATACGCCGTCACTGTAAGGCTTCATGCCACTGTTTATTAGAGCTGTCTGCCTGCTTTGTCTCCTGGGAAGGAAGAGAGAAGGGAAGTGCGAGAGGGGAGGGGGAGGTAGGGATGAAACAAAGGTAAACATGTAAAGAAATTAAATCTCCGCTCTTGAAAGCTGCTGTTAAAGTAGCAGTGGGACTAGCAGTAGAATATCGCATATCAGCATTTGTCTCGAGGGTCTTTCAGGCACTTCAGCTGTACATGTCATGTGGTGATAATACTGCCAGTCTTTGCAGGCATTACTTCCACCATCAAAAAGTTATTAAAGGGGCATTAAGTACTCTATGTATTGACCTCTGTCTGCAAACAACAGGAATTACAACACACAGACTCTGAGTCCCAATTTCATACTTTATCTTAGCAGGCTTTGAGTAGACAGTAGTCTAGATTTTTGAGTGTGTTTTTCATGAACATTATTGTCCTATGCACCAAAGGAAACTGAGGAGCTTCTCCCAGCGGAAAAAAAACGTAGTCAAATTCCAGATGGTGGTGAGACAGCGACAGGAACATCTCAGAAAACAAAAACATGCATTGAATTAAATTAAAAAGTTTAATTGGCAGTGGTATTCCGAAGTTGCTGTTTGATAAACATCCGTTGATGCAAATATATCTTATATAATTTCCTGTTGGAGGACAGTGATTTTATAATATACTAACTCTTCAAACAGTAGACCATGTAAAATTGTACATGCATATTATGTAGTGTTATGAAGTGGAAGAAACGTCTGGTGCAGCTGATTGTAGCCTGTAAATCATAGCAATCATAATTTGCACGTTTAAAAAAAGAGTTTAGGAAAGAAAAGCACACATATAACTTTAATCTTCACTTAGTAGTCACATGGTGGCTTGAAGTACTGAAAAATATGTGAAAGATGCTACTATAACTAACATCTCATAGAAATAAATTTTACATCAATTTTATTTTAAATAAATCTGTAGCTTGGGTGAGAATCTTTGCATCTCTGCTTACATTAGAGAGATTAGATTAGATAATAGTCAATGTATTGCAGCTTGTTCAACATGGGATATATAAAATGACTATATCACGAATATCGAGTATAAATTGTTGGGTAATTTTTTAAGACAAATATGATACATCACACCTATCCAGACCACACTTTCCAGGCGACTGTGTGTGAGCAGGTGAGGCGTGTATTTTTTGTATCTGCAGGGCTCCAGATAGCAGCTGTTTAGTTGCATTTGTGATCATGAAGCACCGGTACGACTTGCAGATATTATTAATATATGATCTGAAGAGCTGGTAGTAGCTTGTTGTTTCCCGCTCACAGTGGATAAAGCCTTAAATTTAATGTTGCCCCTGTAATAGTGCAACATTCCGCTAACGGCTAACAGCTAACTGTTGACTGAAAGCTTTACAGCAAAGACATTAAAACTTCTGGCCCAAGACGAGCCGCATGCACCAGAACTAAAGCACCAGTGGTTTAGCTTTGATTTATTTCATTATAGCAACACTTTATTTAACTTTATTATAACAGTAGCTTATTTCATAGGTGAGTATTTTGGTCTGAAGAAGATTTCAAAATATCACGATATTCTGTATGTCGTGTATTGCGATATTGCCAAGAGAGACGAAAAAGAATATATACTTTATTAATCCAGAGGGGAAATTCAGTATGGTCACTCTCTCATCATATACACACAGGTCCCAAATATACACACATGCATAAACAGGACCTATACATGCAATAAATGGAGAGATGTCAGAGTGAGGGGACTGCCCATGGATAGGCGCCCCAAGCAATTGAAGGTTTGGTGCCTTGCTCAGGGGTGCCTTAGCAGTGCCCAGGAGGTGAACTGGCACCTCTCCAGCTACTAGTCCTAACTCCCAACAGGGTCTTGAACTGGCGACGCTTCGGTTTCCAACCCAAAGCCCTTATGAACTGAGCTATGTCGACCCTGTTATATTGCAATATTATTTAAAGGCCATGTTGCCCAGCCTGACAGCACAGGTGTGTGCATAGTTTTCCTATTTTTCATTGTCGCCCCCACCCAGGTCCTCTGTTGCACTTGTGTCTAGTCGGATTGTTATTATTGACCTGTGTTATCTGAAGTCCATCACTGTGTTTTGAAGCAGGCGGAAAGGAAGTGACAGGACTGACTATTGAGCATCTTCAGGACCTCTGACTTATAGATTTCCTCTGACTCCCTGCGGTGAGGGGTAATTGCTGAGTTTCAAAAATTGATTTATGGAAAGTAAATGTATCATCAAGGCTGGGGGTGGGGAGGAGTGGATTGACGACAAGCAGACATAAGAAAGAACAGGGCTGCAGGAGGAACATAACAAAAATAAATAAACAAAATACAGTAGCATGTATTTGTGGTAAATGGGTCTGGAGTAAATACCCAGAGTACACCTGCAGAGCAGACAGCAGGTTATTATAGACGGACCTGAGCAGGTGTGGTGAGTCGAGGAAGATGTACGACTGCAGTCAGTCTGTTGAGCTAATTTCTTCTGAAAGGTTTTTTGCTGCTTTCATTTCCTTGACTTTACCTCTTAAAGACAGTGTGGTTTCATGCTGCTTAAGTGTACCTAAATCAGTTATTAGCCATTTAAAATAACGTAAAATTACCACCATTAAGAATTAACATTAGATATTTGTTCCATAATTCTGTGCATGCCTTTATTACCTTGTCAAAGGGGCCAATATGTATGGAAGTGTGTAGAAGAAGTAAAGGAAAATAGCTATAATTAAGGCTTATTCATCAAAATGACTTTTCAAGTGGAGTCACCATTATTAGATTTGTTCTATAAGTTACATCTCATTTGTATTTATGAGCTTTACAGCGACCTGACCCTGACCTCAGACAAATAATTATAGTTTTCCTTGGCCCGATGTTTTCTGTACAGAACGATCTGATCAGTCTGTCATGTCTACATTGGCAGCAGCCCATTTGGCAACTCACCAAAGAGAAACATATTATTACAAAGTGGGTGTAACTTCCTTATGCCAATCACAAAGTGCTGGTTTGGCATTTCTGAATTCCTGTGGCTGGCAGCTGTTAGCGATTTCTCTGACAACCTTTTAAAGGAGCCTGCTGGGGCTTTCCCATCATTAACAATTATAAAGGAAAAAATCTCCTTGCATGCACACTCGCATACAGTGACTTTACACTGGGAGACAAGAAAAACAGAAGCCTCTGTACATTGTGATACAAGACAAGATGCAAGACTGCTCTGTGAACTCATTATTAATTGTTTATGACACTGTGTATTGTTAAATGAGGCTGACAGAATGTTAGAAATACAAAACCAACAGCACAGACTACACCATGAAGCTGAATTAACACCTCTCTGAAATAGTGTTAACAATTAAAAACTACAAAACACTCACTCTCCCAGGGCTGCATAATCATCTGACTTCCAAATATTATTATGACTAAATATCATTTTAACAATACATATACAATTTATAAATGTGTTATTTTACATTTGATCTGCATCTGAATGAGCATCAATATGGATTATGAGAAAATAGCCAGAATGTTCTGTGTTGAATTATTAACGGATAAATCTGGTGATGTTCTCAAATCCTACTAACCTACTAAAAAGTATTGCCTGTGTATCCAAATGCTGGTATGTGCCATAGACTGTCACTGTAGTTCAAAAACACATAAACGAGCCACACTGGTGCACAAGCTGACATTTAAACTGTGTATCATCTATTTAACCAGGTTAAAGTCTCACTGAGGTTAAAAATCTCTTTTTCAAGAGTGACCTTGTCAAGAGGGCAGTGTAAACATTGTAACAACAAACAACGACATGCACCTTCATTAGGATGAACATCTCCTCTGTTTATTTAGAGTCAGTCCCACAAACACCGTCCTGCTGCAGTAAATACTCACTGGAGCACCAAATGTGTATTGATTTACTGCAGGAAATAGTCCCCAACAAATGCAGTAGTTGGTTCTTTTTGAGTGATGTTTGCTAAATCTGTAGTACGCAGTAGGGATGGGAGTTTAGATTTTTTTGTGATCGATTATCGACCCTTGTTAACTGATAATTAACTGTTAACATTGTGAGCTCCACGCCAGTGACACTGTCTACCTGCACTGCACACACACAGTGACAGGGCTAACTGTTAGCATTACACGACTACCATTAGCTAACAGGTCAAGGCGCTTTGGTGCGAGTTTGTTGGGATAGTTGGACAGCTTGGTGTCAGATGCCACGCATGGCTGCTGTGAAAGGTTCAAGCTGCAATCTCTCTGCAATCAAAAATGATACCAATGCAGAAGTGCCAAAAACTGCAGTTCATCACATGGCCACTTGAGGCTGGCAGGGGGTGAATTTTTTTAATAACGCGCTTATTTACAATTTTTTAAGGCCTAAAGTTATGCACAATTAAGGACAGGGTAGCTTGAGTGACAGGCTGTCTACAAGGTGTCACCAAAGTCAACGAGTCAGATCCACCTCTTGCTTCTCCACAGCTTCAACATCTCATTCAAATTTGGTCACTTCTAGCTCCAAAAAAAATGGACCAATGGATGAAATTTAACACTGGAGGCTTTAAAACAGCATTCCAGAAACCTGGTCTCACATCAGCTACATCATTTGTTCATACAGTCTATGGTTAGCTCATACTAACCATGCAGATTACAAACTGATCATTCTGTGCAATGGCAGCAACAGAAAGTTTACTAATCCTTTTCACCAGTGAAGAGGATATGTATCCAGTGAGGGGGTGTTGTCTCTCATATAGGTGTCTACCTCTGCCTTTGGGTCATTAGCCTGTTGATAGGAACTGTAGTTGTCTTCTAGGAGCAGCATCATGGCATTGCCCCGGTGCTGTCCTATGACTAATTTCTGGGCACCAGCAGATTTGGCTGTCTCATCATCTCCCCCTGTAGTGCCTGTTTATTATATTCAGTATATATTTTTAACTGATAGTAATAATCAGTCAAAATTATTTTTGTCAGTTTAGGGTTAAACAGTTGGTTATTAATATTCCTAGAACCTAGCTGTTAGGAAGCTACTGGCACTTAAACAGAAAAATGAAACTATATACTTGTGAACTGGTTTTGTTTTGTTTGTTTTTTTAAGAGATTTTTAGATCTTTTTTAGACACCAATAGGCTTTGGAGACTAATACATTGTTGGTTTTGGTCTTTACATGGAATACTCAAAACATAGAATGACGTCAGCCTCATCCTTTAAGGAGCCCATTTTAAGTTCCTGGATATGCACCAGACACTGATTACTTGTTCCCTGACTCACTGCCCAACTTTTCACCAAATTTCAATGAAAGACTTTGAGATATGCTGCTAACTCACACAGCATAAGAACAACATTCTGCTCCAAAAACAGACATGATTACAAGTTGAACAAAAGCATGTATTTGTATTGTTGGATTGAATTACACAGTACAGTTCAGAGTTTTCTGTTTTCATATGTTTATCAAGCATAAAACTTAAGGTCAACTTCTGTCCTTCAAATCTGTTCTCCTGCTCTTTGGAAGCAGCTGTGTGACAATATATTTCCCCTGAAAGAGGCTAGCATGCCTGGCATTAGCTTGTGACACTATTACACTAACACTGTATTCATGCTGTTTAGATTGGAAGCCACAGCCTTGAGATGTAATTGATGTTTCGATGATGTAGATTTTCTTATACACACAGATGGTTTATACTTAAGTGTATAATACCGTTAGAACAAGCACAGCTTGTTAGCCTCTTGCTTATTTAGCCTCTCTGCAGAGGTTACAGAGTGAAGTTAAGTTTATTGAACTTGGTATCCTTCTGCACTCATTGGTTTTTATTTCAAGGGTGTGAGAGAGACACAGCACTTCCCCCTGGCTCTGAGCAGATCCTCTGTGCTGTGTTATTGTAGTGGTGACCTTGGTTCTTCTCTAAAAGCCTTCTGTCGGTGCAGATTCTTACAGGCACACAGCCTTGTAGTGTTGGCTGAAAACTCATTGAATCTGCTTCGCCAACAGGGCAGAAGGGTGCAGGTGCTGCCCTGAAATTGGTTTGCTTTTTGCTTAAAAAGTAAAGTGTGCTTAACCCAGAACGGCTCTCTCTAAACAGTCTCCATAACCAGAATCAGCTCCCTCTGCTCCACTTTGGGTTTATGGTTTCACTGGAATTAAAGAGTCTGTTTACACTGTGCGAAACAAATATACAGTATGAATTGGATTCTGATACTGGACTGTATATGTTTGGGTTATGAAGACTGCTCAGATGGTGATATGTGGCCATTCCAGTAATTATTCAGTGTGGGATGGGAGTTAGGTGAATCAGAGTTGGCGCACGATCAGTTTTTAAAGATTATTATGAGACTGTGATTTTAAGGAGAAAATAGACTGAATGAGATCGAATTCGTTTTTTTGGCAGATGGAGAGGCTTGTTGGCACACGGAACAATATCTAAATAGAAATCACATTTTTCACTCAAGTTAGATTTAACTGGAGTGCATTGTCCTCCTTTCTGGCTCAGAGACGTTGCTGTCTAGAAATGTGAAAGTTGCAGCCGCAGAGTTTCGGTATATTAACATTATTGGCACGCAGGGTGTTATATCTGGCAAGGAGAATCCATTTTGAGGGGGTTTGGAAATACTGTATATGTAAAGAGCATCTGCGACAGACCTTAGTTTCTTCTCTTAACCTGCAAAGCGTTAAATAGGTCAGTAATATTTCCCCTTCTTTTTCTGCGGGGTTTGTAAGGCGCACAGGATACAGGACCAAATCATTAGCATGGATGGAATCCAGAGCATTAATGGTAACCAGGCAGAGTCGAATGACATTGTTATTGCAGCCGTTCCCGGGAAAGTGAGGGGAGCTGAAAATTTATATTTGATTTATAGCAGGGTTTGAATTTATGTTCCAACTCTCAATAGGAAAGTAAGTGATCTTCGCCTGCCTTCTCGCAAGAGAGGGCCCCACAGCATCTGGTGCTGGAAACATCTCTGTATCAAACGGAGCTCCTTCTAGTTTCTCTTTGCGCTGCTTAACCACCAAGAATTTACACCTGTAGGGGATATAGTATTACTATGTTTATTGGACTGGATTCAAGTCTGAGCCTTGAGAAATTATCAGATGAGTGAAATAAGCTGCTCTTTGTGGGAAAAACGTTGAGCAACAGGTTACGAGACACACTTTATTTTTGGTGTGTACGAGCTGATTACCTGCTATTTGCTTCTGCTGCAGTCATGATTGCAAAGATGGAGCCAAGTCATTATTTATCTTGCTTTATTATGTACTAAATGCTATAGCTTGAGTGTTGGCACAGCACTGCAAGCAGTATGGCACTGATATAAGGATCTTTGATTTACTCTGCTCAAGTGCTGTTATTTATTGGGAGTTCTTTTTCCAGCACCTCACAGACAAGAGCAGAAATATACAGCTCACTGTCACTATGAGTGTGCTTTTGAATCCTTGAAACATCGTATCTTCACATTATTATCTGCTTGAAGTGATGATACGAATGCCATTCTTTATGGTTTGGTAATAACTGCCTTATTTTTCATAGGGACGCAGAGCATTATTTATCACTGGCAGTGTTCATGGGGATTAATGATGCATAACTCTGTCAGAGTTGTCTGGCATACAGCACCAGCCGAAGGAATCTGGAAGGTTATCAGAGCAATAAATCCCAAGTTTTTCGCCGTTGTTTGTCACGATGCACTGCAGCAGCCAGTAGTTATGACGGTTCCAGCTTGTCCCCCCCTCTCTCCTCTCCTCTCCCTCTCTCTGTAAGCCGTCAGAAAAATAACACAACTTGTTTAAGCTGCCAGTTGATAAGGTGGAATTTGATCGCACAGCCTCAAAGTTCAAAGCGGGCAACTGTTCTTAAATCTCCTCCTTATTACGTTGACTCTGTCTGCTTCCAGCTGGATGATGGGGTGTAGATAAGGAGTGCGCAAGCTCGCACACTCTCTCCACCTCTGATGTTCGTTCTTGGCAATGAGAACACGAGCACAGTCTGTTCAGTCTTGCATTTTAACTGTTTTGTCAATTGCTGTCATCCAATTCTGTTATGTCTATAAACTGAAAATTAAATTAGGTGTGCAGACTGTTACACAAGTTCAATCTATACCCACCCAGCAGCAGTATTTCTTTCATCATGGCTTATTTTCTCTGTTTAATTTATTGAATAAATTGCCCCTTTAACTTGCCAAGCAGGAGCAAGCCATCCATGCATTGTCCATGATCCGGGCAGAGAGGAAGATTCAGTCTATTAGTGCAATGATAGGGCCTTTACTGCGGCGAGCTCGCTGATTGAATGGCATCCTTCTCAAGGTCAGGCCGGAGCTAAGAGCTATTTTTTGCTTACCTGTGCAGCCAGCCAGCCACAGAATCTGCACACAAACTGCCTTTACACCAGCGAGCTTAGTAAGCGGAGAAGCTCATCACTGATATTTCCAGCTGGTAACATGAAGAGAAACCTCTTTGCCTGCAGAAAAGGACACAAAGGCATGAGTAATATGATAAGTGGGATCTTGCTACAGTGCGTAAAGACATTAGGAATGTTGTTTTTCGATCTGCGCCAAGGGCCGAATCATATCCTCCCATTGTGTCGCTGTCAAAGTAAAGCAGCGTGTTAAACGTGAATCAGTTTGCGGCATACGTGAAGATAGGGTCAGGGGTCAGACTGGAAGCATAGCTGTTTTGTGTGCTTGTTTCTGGTGAAAGTGACTTGCACGCTGTTGCTGGCCTGGTTTCCTAGAAAAACAGAAGCACCTAGCTGAAATAATGCAACATGATCACCATTAACAGAATTTGTGACAGTCATGTTTTAAGCTGCTTATGTACAGAGACCTATTTTATATATATATTTAAATAACTGCTAAACAATGCATGAGTGTGCCAGTGACCTGACGATGGATCTACTGGGAGATTAGGGTTAATAATGTCTGGGATGGAGGGTTTTTGTTGAATGATCTCGATCATCATTTTGCTGATGGTAAATTATGTCAGAAAAATGCAGTCATAACACTCATTAGAGCCCACTTCCTCCCAGCAGCTAATGTTTTGAAGTGAATTTTCCGCACCGCCACATTGAATTTAGCCGGGCTTGACCTGTGCTAAGCCCTTAACTGGGGCTGTCATTTGGCGTATGTTAAAAAAAAAAAAAAAATCTCTTCGGTAACACGGATCACCCGTGCTGTCACCGTATCTGGGAGGGGGGCACTGCCACCTTCGCAAGATCAAAGCACCGTGCAAATCCGCCATACTGCATACAGGGGAGTTGTTGGGAAAGGAGCGTGAGGGGGGGTGCAGAACTGATTCACCTGTGCAGGGGCCGAGCACAGCTGCACTCCCACCAGCTGGAGCCCACAGACCACAGACAGGATTAGAGGCTTTAGCTGCAAAGGTCCCTCATCATCTCTCCGCCTGAACCTTGTATGGCAACAACCCCCGCAAACACAAACGCCACTTTATGATCACTTAATAACACCCCCCATCCTCACTTCATGCACACACACTCGGTAAATCAGCTCATGCGCTTTTATAGCCGCCATTGTCTCAGATAAATAGGACAACCCGGCAGTCTGGGACTCCCAGCCCATGAATCTGGTGTGGAGGCATTTTCTCTCCTCAGCCCCCACCCCACCCCACCCTCAGAAAGGTATCACTGTACGGCCCGCCATTGTGAAGCTGCTCCCCGGCTTCTGTATCCGAGCTCAGCCCCTCATGCCTGCCAGGTAAACCCGTCTGCCTCTTTGCTGCTGCGATAGGGGAGTTTGGCTCTGACTGACTGAAACAACATCACCTTGTTTATCCTGTAAATAATTCACCCCTCCCGGGCAACAGAAACAAAATCAAGGTTGTGTGTTTAACAAGGGAGGCAGGGAATGAAGAGGAGCCAAAAAGAAAAAAAAAATCAGGTGTTTCCTTTTTAGATAAACTTGCCGCCTGGGGACAGCGACACATCCCTGATTCCTATGCAGTGCGAAGATGCTGCAGTGAGATGTGTTAGGAGGTGTGTGTGTGTGTGTGTGTGTGTGTGTGTAGGGGAGGTTTATTTTGTGTGCTCACTGAACTTGCCCTTTGATAGCTCTCTGAAGAGGGTGCAGAGATACTGTCGGGGACATTCTTGTCGTGTTTAACATCAGAACCTATGGAGTGTGTCAGCGCGTCATCGAGTTTGATGCTTATCATCGGGGGCTGTTCCTGGGAGCTGTCACCTCCCCGCCCGCCGCCCCGTCTGTGTCACATGTGTGTATGCGGACATGCAAGCTGCCTACGTTTGTTTTGGTGTTTTGTGTTGTCTAACACCACTCCCCTGGGGTAGTGTACCAGTGTCTAGTATTGACAGACTGTTTATTTCCTTCTCACTTGTAGCTTCCGCTCTTTTTATTTGTTGGGTTTTAAACATGGCTGATACTTTGTACAGTACCACCCATATGTATTTAGACAGTGAGGGTTATTATTGTGTTGACGCTGTACTCTAACTCTCTGTATTTGGTCTACATTAACATTTTCACATGGGGGATAAGAAGAAATTCAGAAATATATGCTACAGTCGTCGAAAAAGCAAAGTTTTTATGCTTGTTTTTCACATATTGTAGATATTTTTCCAAAAAAGATTTGAGCAGTGCCCTGGTGGCTTAGATCTGTAAGGCACTAACCATAATGATGGGCTGGTGACTATAATCAGCCGATTTTCAGCTTGATCGGCCATGACTGCTGAATGGCTGGTCAGTTTCACATATAGCCAACCTGTGTCAATCAAATTTACATGCATGCGCTGCATGATGCTTCACGACACTCGAACAGCAGCACAGAAAGTAACTCGCACAGTAGAAAGTAACCATGGAGTTGGTAAGTAGTTCAAAAGTAGGATAGCACAGCTAATGCTAATGGTTCCATGTAAGTGGATGGAAGATGCTAAAACATGTAACTTCTTTGTCAGGGAGGTATAACTCCAAAAGAACACAAAAACAGGTGGTTAACCTTGTCTGCTAGTTAACTGATAAGTCAAGATAACCAGCAGACTACTGGGGTAGTTTATAATAATAATATAATAAGCTAATAACAGTTTTACATAGAAAAGCTAATGCTAAGTGGATGGAAGATGCTAAAACGATAAGGGCCATATTCCGGGAGGTATAGTTAAATAAAAACACCGATTTGGGTGGTTAGTCTAGTTAGCTGTCTTACAAAGTATGGCGCATTTGATAGATTTGGTAGTTTCTTCCATAGCAGCCAAATGATTTTACGCAAGTGATTGAAAGGCAGATAAAGTGGTAACGTAACCTGAGTTGAAAGGGAGCTTTCAATCAGGCTTGGTCTGATCTTGCCTCCACAGTTCTGAGAAATGGGCAGCCAAATTAGCTGTTGTTGAACCAGGTTTACTAATTGTGAACATTTATATTCACTGAGGTTTTTGTGACTCCGTTTTGATTGTAGAAAACAAGTGTCACACACTCTGGCTTCATATGCACTTCTTTTATTTGATGACGTTTCAGCCTTCGGGCCCTCTTCAAGAGCAGCAAACATATTGAGACATATTAAGCAAATCACAGTCACATACACAGTCACACAGCTGACAGTGGTTAGATAATCATGCCATTAGGCTGAGCAAAGAAACAATTTTGAGGCCCTCAACAAATCAATACATTTAAACCAAAACATTGTTTGGAGCTACAGCCAATCACGTCATCAAAACAAATAACAACAGCCAATGCATATTCTACCACAACAATGTACATACAATACACAAGTATTAAACAGACTACTTTTAGATAGATAGCAAACAACTCAACTTTGATATCATATCTGTTTTTCCAGTGGCTCAAAAGAAAAGTTACTAATGCTTGTGCATTTTGTCTTTGATAGTTCTTTGAAACAAAAATATCAGAGTCAACCAAAATCAGAATTGGTAGTTCAGACTAGAATCAGAATTGGCCATGAAAATTGCAATCAATGGATCTCTCATTAGATAATCAGTTGTCTGAATCTGATTTATTGCTTTGTTGTGTTGGTGTTTGGACAAGAAACATGAATATAGAATAGGAAAAATGCAATAAGAATATTTAAAAATACTGTTAGAAATATGTATGATATATATGTATGTATTAAAAATATGAAAATGTGCATATGGAACTGTTTTTAATACTGTCAGGAAACTAATAAAGGCCTGAAATATCCTCAGAAAATAAGATCTAATGAGCAGCTACACAGAGACACAATGACTTATCTGCCTCTGCTTTTGTTACTGTAGACAAATCACATGCATCTTGTTGTCACTTCCTCTTACAGTACATGCCTCCCTGAGGTGCCATGAACATTACACGTTACATGTCACCCCCCTCCCTTCTCTGTCCTCCATGGCTGATTAAGAATGCGTTCCGACACAGTATGCATGGATCACATGCACATATCACATGCATAATACAAATGCCATCTTAAGTGAGAATCAGCCATCATCAAGGTTACTGCTCCTCGATTAATTATGTAATCCTGGTGTGGTCTCAAGTCTATTTGCATAACAGTAGTTGATGGAAACCCAAATTGATTGCATTGCATTTGCACAGTATTTCAATGCAAAATAAGTAATGAGGAAATGTATCCTCTTCTTCATCTGGTAGCACTGGCACAAATCCATTCATTGTTCTCTCTGTATGAATGTAAAATCATGCAGAGTTTTGGAATTGTATCGTTACTCCCTTAATATGATTTAATTCTCTCAGAAACAGGTTGTTGTGGTGGGATAGAGCATAGTGAAGGATCAACACGTCAACCAATAGGGAATCAGGATCAGTTTGATTCGATAGACTGAGCGTCTTAGAAGTCAACGGTCGACTTTTGGTCAATGTCGGTGAACATCTGTCACCCTAGCTTTGGTCGTTTGTCTGGCACAGTTGAACCTAGTTGGCCATTGTCAACTTATTTTGGCTGATTCAGCATGTTGAATTAGCGTCTGAGACACCAGAGCCCATCAGTCCACTAGCGCACAGTAAATATCCTTTGATCTTTTAACATTAGGTTGTATTGTTTATGTGCTAACTGGCTAACTAGCTTCTTGAACCCATCTTGTTGGTTATCCAGTTTCCCTTTTTGTATACAGACTACCTCCGCCTGCTGCCACGGAGTTAGTTTTCCTCTCACATTGTTTTCCTTGCAGAATTAACTTGCTAGTTGGTGATTGGCTGTCGTCTTTGCGGTGTGTTCCAAGTGCAACTTTTTTGCAGAGACACAGATGATATGACGTGACGCAACAGTCAGCTTTTGTCACCACTAATTCTTTGATGTTGGTTTGGTGTGTCTGGGCCTTAAATCATGCCTGTTAGTGCAACACGAGGTCATCATTGAAATGTAACTGATTTCTAGGAATTAAATTCCCCATTTAATGGGATCTTAAAGCTGAGAGTCAGTCCTTTAACCACAATTAAATTTCAGATCCTAAGCTAAAGTCGAACCAAAACAAAAGGAAATGAGTCACTGCCCAAATACTTGGAGATTGCACAGTACATTTGAACATCATTAGAGCATCAGTCAGCTTTATATTGTCCTGCAGCCAGAGCCTAAAGCTGCACGACAACTGTGAAACAACCATTACAAAAGGAGACTTGAGTAGTGATACACAAGCCTCCCCACCATGCTGGTGTGTCAGCAAGGGACGAGCCAGGCGCTGATCAGAAGACAACGAGGATCTGGATATTTGAAGCTGATATTGGGCCGGATTCCCATCGGGCTACATGCTATGCCTCCCCTTTGAGTGTTGATTGCAGAGAGGAGAATGTGGTTGACTGATCTGAAAGGAAATTACTGGAGAGAGAGCTTATCCATGCCTTTGACTGATAATCAGCTCATTATCGTGTTGATCATTTACAGCTCTCCCTCTCGCCTGCTCTCTATTCTTTTAGCTGTGTCACTGAAGCAGAGCACAGAGACTTTTTAATGGCTTGGCAGGGAGCCCGCTGTGGTGAGGCAGGGTTAAAACAAGCATGCTAGCTCTGGCTAGTCTCCACTTTTACACAGTACAGGTCCCCACCCCACTTATCAACCCTCCCAGGGACGAGAAAAAATTAAAGAAAAACAACAACAGCGACAACAACATATGCAACCCCGACGCGAGCAGTGCCCTAGCACCCCAACATGGCTAACTGTGCATGAAATTGAACTGATTGGAGTTATTGACCAGAAGGCTCCAGCCCCTGAGAGGACAGGGAGTGTGGTGGTGGTGGAGAAGAGGGGGGGTGGCTTGTGTGTTACCTGATTGAGTGAAAAATCCTCAGCCGGTTGCTTTGATGCCCTGCACTTTACAGGAAAGAGTGATTTAATGGAAGCTGCCAGACCTCATCAATGTCAGCGCTCGTGGTGAGGGCCCTCCGCTCCGCCGTGCTTTATATAAAAGCGCTTGCCATGACAGGTCCTGATGGACAGATGTTTGCTAGTTGTTTTAACTGCACAGTAAAAAGAAACACGGGTATCAGCCTCCACCTCTGGCTCTAAAAGACAGGCCGTGCAGCGAGAGGAGGCTGTTACAGGCCACCCCGGCGTGCAGCACCCTCGCCCTCAGCTATTTTAGGCCTCTATAAATAGCCCTATTGAATTTTTGCCGGGTTGATAAGCCTATAATTAATGTGACCATCATTAGGCACGGACATGTTCTTCTCAAGAGGACCCCGCTGGTGAGGTGAAGCGAGGAGAATGAAGACTTTTACTCCGTCCTTGTTTTAAGGATGAGCTGAGCAGCATGAGAGAGTGGAAACTGGAGTGACGGGCCAACCAGCGTCCCAGTGATGTGCAGAAGGCGCCACTTTGTTGTCGAACTGCAGGATAACACACAGTGTCATCTATCAACTCTCCACAAAAGCCCACTGTGCAGCGTCTTCAGTAGATCTGAATTGCATTGGAATTGCATCATTAATAGAGCAGAAATGATTCCCAGCAACTCCGGGAGAATACATTGACCCCTGAGGGAGACTCGAAACAAGACAATGTTTTTACAGGAGGAATATCTAACTAGAGGTCCCATTACCACTTCATCAATATACAGCAGCAAGTGAGCGGGGAGACGGAAGAAGGGAGGGGAGTGCAAAAAAAAAAAACAGAGAAGAAGAGGGAATGTAATAGCTTATAGTGCTAATGGCAGTCTGAGCGCTCAAGTCCCAAACATTCAGCCGCCTCATCTCATCTGGGCTGTGTAATTGCCCTCCTGGAAGCTGCCACGCGAGGCGGCTGCCTCCGTAGTGAAGAGTGGCAGCTGCTGGATGTTGAGGAGCAGGCCTAGGTCAGCTCCCCAAGTGGGGCTCCTTGCAACCATGAGATGTCATAATTAATAGCTATCTGGGGGCCCCAGGGCCAGTGCAGGGCGGGCTGGCTGGCAGGCGGGCGGGTGGGTTGGGTGAGATTATTTGGGTAAATGGAAGCCAAACAGAAAGCGACGCCAGACTTATTCTCCACTTAACATAATGTATACTTATCACTTTGCCTTTAGCATGTACGCCTTTGCAGCGTCTTACCCCCTGCTTTTCAGGGATATTTTTCTCGCTTGTTTGTATTAGGTTTTTCTTCCGTATCTAAACGTACCTAGAGATATGTCGCTGTGGTGTATCATGGGAACTTATTAATCTTTGGGGACCAGCATTCTCCCTAGTTAAGTAAATATACATGAGCTGCTGTGCAAGATACAAGCTCCCAGCACCTTCAGAAAAATCTGTTACTTCAGCTTCCCTCTTTCTTCCCATCCTCCTCCTCTCTCCCTCTCTAACATGCCGCCTGGGGGCAAATCTCACTCTGTCTCATCTGCTGCTTAATTTCACTGGAGCGGCCCTCAGTAATGAAGCGCCTTGATGTACATTTGCCAATTTCTGCCTCTGCCACTGCGGTATAATTGGGATGTGACTAAGCATGAATACCCAGCGCAGGGTTGGTTGACCTCTTGGCGACCCCGCGAATAGCGCTTTTGTCATAATGGAGGTATTATCTCACGTAATCTGGGAATGGAGAGGGATTGTCTGCAGGGTGCCAGGGATGGAAATGAATTGATATAACTCCCCGCTCCTGTGCACCACAGAGGAGAGAAAAAAAACCTGCAAGATACATTTTTTTACATGCTCATAATGAAGACATTTTCTTCTTATCTATTGCTGCTTTGTGTTTATTGGAGTAGGAGAGCAGCTTCTGGCAAAAGCAGGGGTGGGATTTTTGGGAAGGGAGGGAGTTTTGACGCGGTGGCACTAGAGATGATGTCTCTGTATGTGTGTATATATGTGTGTGTGTGTGTGTGTCAGTCTTTTCCCTGCGTGGGTGCACTGTGTACTCATGCACATGTTAGTGTGTATGTGTGTCTGTTAATGACCCTGTAAAATGACAAGCTGAGCTGGCAGTGAGAGTACAGCCGACGGTCAGAGAGAGAGAAGGAGAGGAGGTGGAGGAGGCAGGAGAGTTCAGATGAAGGTGGGGGGGGGGGGGGGGGGGGGTTTGGTTGCGAGGTCGGTGGTTCCACTGTGATTCACCATGCTGTCATCAGAGGGACGGGGGCCCCTGAGTGGCCCTCTCTATTCCCACCTGAGAGGCCTGCAAATGGAGGGGCCGCGCTGTCATTATTTACAGCCCGCAGCTCCTAACCTTGGATTCGGAGCTCATCACGGCGAAGAGAAAATCAGATAGGACTTGACGTGTACCCGAGCCAGTGACCTTGATAAGTGTGAGGTGCCTGCAGCAAGAGGTTAGGGAAGAAGAGCTCGCTTCTGTCGGCTTTCGCTGTGGATTTGCGCGTGCGTGTTTGTACTTGTTTGTGTATTTCAGCCAGGTGGGGAGGAAAAGTTGGGGGGCGGGGGGGGGGACTGAGTACTGAGTGACTGAACCATGACTCAAGTTGACACGTGGAAGGCCCGCTCATGGGCCAAGATACAGCAGGCATATGTGGCATTATTACTGTTCATTTGCTGCTACTAGGGCTGAAAAGAAGAGTCGAGTAATTGATTAGTGCATTGATGATTGATAATTGCTTCATAGTAATTTGTCAAGTAAACATTGCAGCAACTACTAAACTAATCTATATAAACAGATGTCTGCATATGAATGGAGAATATGTGTGCAACAGGACAAGATTTTGGTATCGGAAGTGTTCTGGTTTGCGTTAGAGCGGGCTTTGGTTGCCTGCAGGTTAACAGTCCATGTGGAGGGCAAAAGAATAAACAATATATTTATTGGTCAACTTGTACAAGCAGTTATATAAAACACAGCAAACATTCTTTCCATTGCTCTACCATCCTCATCAACTGTGTACAGACATAATACACATATATATAATAATAAAAATAAGATAACTAAAGTAAAGGGTGTTTCTCAGATCATAATGCAACCCCTCAGAGTCTGTTTGTGCTGAAGCAAATTCCCAACATCAGCATTATGTTTTAAGAAGTACATAAAAAGTCTCAGATATCATTAAAAACATTTAGTTATACATAACAATTTATGCTATCTGCTCAATTGATATGTTTGGCACCATTTCTTTAATCCACATTCTGATTGTCAATTGCCAATGAGCTACCAGTCTGACTACAATTTAGCATGTGGGGGCAGACTGGTAGCCAATGGGCTCTGAGATTGCTTCTATACAAGATGTCACTCTTTTCTATTTAATATCTCTCTAAGTTGAGTACTTTTGGATTTTGGACTGCTGGTCATACAAACCATGCAATTTGAGAATACCGTAGGCTGTGGGATTTTCTGACAGGGAATTTTTTATCAAAAAACAAAGGGAATGATGGCGAGTGACAATAATCATCATTATTTGCAGGCTGATTTGTTACCAGGTAAAAGCCATGAGCCTCACAGGTCAGCTATGTTTGTAAATTGGCAGCCTTGGTATGAAAACACACCTGACCCTTGATTAAAGTAATGCATTTTTTTCCTGGGTAATTTTTTCTCTCCAATTTTTTCCCCATCTGAACTAGTTACCCAGAGACCAGAAGGGGGAGTGCAAAATAACAGGGGAGAGCATCTCTGGATGGGTGATGAAAATGCATTTTTCTTCCCCCACCGAGATGCTATTTGGTCGTGTGAAATGATTAATTTCACACATATACAGGTCATCCCCAAAAGCAGCAACATCTCATTCACAAGGGGCCCCCGTCAGCAACAAAACAGGAGGCTGCAATAAAATGAGCAAACAGCAGCACGTACTGTACGTCAATAAATCTTTGGAGGTTAAACCTGAGCGCTGTAGAATTTGAGCAGCCCCCACCCTCCTCCCCCTCTCTCATCAGGTAAAAGTCACTGAGTACATCAGGACTGTCGAGACCAAAAAATGGCCGACGAGCAGTTCAGGGAGTGTCCTGTGGTAGCAGGTACACACTCTCTCTCACACACACAGTCTGTGTTTGCATAAGTAGGATGGAGCCTTGAATTATGGGGTTTGTGTAAATAAGGAGATGAGACTGTTTTTAGCACACATGGAAGAGGGAGTGCTTGGATGAGAATAGTGCCTCTATGTGGAGTGGAATTGGTCTTGGGTTGTTTACGACAGCTCGCAGCCCTCATATATCACAAGCAGTATGTTTGCTGTGAAGCTACAGTTTGTATGCCATCTGCCTTAGCTGAACTTGACCCTTCAAACAGACTTATATTTTGTAAACTGAGCTCACTGTAACTGCTGTTTTTATTTTCTCTTTCCTAGTGGATGATCCAGAAACCCCACAAGGTGGCTACTTTCTTCGGGTGCATCGGTACAGACCAATTCGGGGAGATCCTGAAGAAGAAGGCTGAAGAAGCCCACGTAGATGCGCATTACTATGAACAAAACGTGGAGCCGACTGGTACCTGTGCAGCCTGCATCACCGGGGACAATAGGTTAGCCACCTTTCAGTCACCCCTGACCAAGAAATGACCCTCTTGCTGAGTAGCTCGGATTCAAAATAGTCCTTCTGGTTCATTTTTACATCCTCAGGCAGGCAGTTGACTCCTCGGGGCTGGAAGTCATAACAGGGAATCATAGCTCAGCTCACACATCAAAAGGAAAAAGAACAGCTTGAGTGTGTTTTTCCAGGCCCCCACTCAGTCTCTGCCGCCCCAGTGGGTTGTCATCCATCTATAGGCTGACAGTAGCAATGTGTTAGAGATGGCTGGGCTATCCCAGCTCTCACCTGTCAGCCTTCTCGGCTGTAAAAGGGGCTTTAGCATCTCTGGCGACTCTCACGCTAGTATCATCATCAGCACGTCTGAGACAGCAGAGGTCAAAGCCTGCACACACGCGCGCACACAAATATCACTAACAGCGAAGGCTCCAGTTCATGATAGACCAGGTGTGGATCAATAACCTCCTTCTCTAAACACTCCCCTCCTCTGCAGCCCTTCATCCGCTGCTACTGGAGTTGTCAGTCAGTCAACGGCTGGACCTCGACTGCCCCGGGAGCCGGCCCCGCTGAATGGTCTTAGTGGGCTTGTTTGATGTGGCTCTGACACCTGAAAAGGTCAGGTGCCGTGCTCAGGGAGACGAGCTCTGTAATATTTCTTACAGGTGTTTAACAGACAGCTCAGGAGGCCAGAGGAAAGGTCGCCGGCAGGGCCAGATTGGAAGGGTGATGGCTTTGAAGGATTGGGAGCCGGTGTGTCACAGCCCCGAGGCTTTGATTAGTGCAAGTCTTTCGGAAAAAAAAAATCTACCTCCCCTAGTCAGACTGACCATTTCAGTTGCAGTCTGTGAGGATGCTGTATGTATCTATGAATATTTTCATTTTAGCCATTAGGAAATATGTTGTTTCAGTTATAATATCTGTAATCAAAGGTTCAATCAGTCAGTCAGTCAGTGTGAACAGTTTTATGTTATTTGGGGATACATTTCCAGTATTTAAAATACTTTAAATCAGAGTAAACGTTCTCACTAGCCTGTGTAGTTGACTATCTATACAAGACATTGAATGGTTCTCTGTAACTTGTTTTCCCCTTAATTTAATCTGTAAGTGCCAAGACACAATCCACGTTTTTAACCACCCTGAAAGCACGAGGTCAGGCGCTGGGTGCTACTCTTGTGGCTAATCTGTGCCAACCTTCAAGGACGTGGTGGCAGGTTGCGCCTGACCCTGCTAAGGAACCATAACTAGCACTGTATCATAGCCTTCTTACCAGAAATCCCAAAGTCGGAGTTGATCTTCTTCCAGTCGTTTTTCAATGTGTATTAGGTCTAAATTGTTGTCCGTGGGACAGATGTTAAGCTCTGGGTGGCCCTAAGGCATTAAATGATCAGCTTCTCCTTATATTTGTGTTAGACAGATAGTTTAGGGACAAAGGGAAGACATCTACTGATTGTGATTGGCTGTTCCTTGTCACCAGAAAAATGGTGCAACTTTGTTTATGTCAGGATACAGCGCGAGGCCTGAAAAAATGGGTCTTAAGGGGTCTGCCACACTTGCCAGCTTCGCTCTTGCTTTTGAGGTTGCCTTCCGCGCATCTACATTGAACACAATAAATTTGAGGCCGCAAATAATCCAGCATGTGTACGGGCTTTATGAGTTGTATTCATGGATATATAAAGCGAACTGGATACTGCGTCAAAGGCGGGGCCCGTTCATTCCTACAAAAGTTGCTAAGTGGCGCATGAAGCCAAAAAGTTTGACTTCCTGGGTATAAAACATCCGAATCTTCCATACTGTGGGACCAATAGAAGAAGTGCACTAGAGACTTCCACCAGCTGTGCAGCTAACCTCTGGTTCAGCCCTCCACTAACTTGAATGGGGATAAAATTATTTAATCATGCGGCTCTTTTAGACTTTTTAAATGTCATCAGACCAAATCGATCGCCACTGGATCAAATCCCGAGAGTGACAAAGTAATTTTACAGGTAATGTGATGCTCAAAAAATTAACCCGCTAATTTACAGATATCCCTCTCCCAATATAAGTCTCTGGGAAAAGGCCCCATGGGATCATGTTACGGACCTGGACGTTGTAATTCCACAGTTTGGCCACCATGTCAAATTGGCTTCAGAGCCCAGTTTAATTAGGAATAGTTCAGTTTTGGCAACTTTATATTATATCAACTGGCAGATCTTGGTTGGAGGGTACACAGCCTGAGAAGACAAGCTGTAGGGTAACAAAGCTCTTGTCACCATAGTTACAAGGATGTGTCATTATGGAAATTGATGCTTGATGTTTATTTGAGATTGGTAGATAAACCTGAATTGCACTCTTTTTATGTAGGAAACTGGTAATCGTTAAATTGGAAAACTTTCTTCCAGTCTGAATTTGCCAATTCCTGGAGAGGCTGATCAGCGTTTGGTTTCCCCAGTAGCTTATTGTAGTGTTTCGGTTTTACCTTTTGAATGTAAGATATTATTAAATCCCACTGTTATTTGAGAGTGCCGTGCTTTGCTCACGTCTGTTGGACTCCCTCACTAATGACACTCATTTTGTCTGTCATGCTTGTTCTAACCTTTGAGTCCATTACTGCAGCTCAGGTCAAGTGCAGTCCTAATCCTGCTGTCATACCGCAGCCGTCGTCATTGCACTCTGATCAACTTAGCACACTGTTAGTCTTCTCTGTGATGCTAAACCACTGTGAGCACTTTTTTTTTCTTTTTCGCCACGTGAGAACGGACCCCTTCCCGTAGCAGCACCCACCTGTCATATGGTCGCCTAACAGTTTTCCCCTAAGTAGCGATGATGGTTGCACTCATTTTGATGGCCGCTCATAAAGCGACAGCTCACGAGGACTGGCTAATGAGCTATGTTAAGATAATGCCACCTGCTTCACTTCCAGCTCCCACCGCTCACTACTCAGCTCAAGTGTTCATTTAGTAATGCATTTCTGTTGTTTTTCCACCTTTGTTAACAATGGACCACTTCTCCAGGTGATGTGATAATATGAATAATTTGTGGCTCATTGTTGGCCTTGAAAGTCCCTCTGCTTATTTTAATCTCTCCTTTTTTGTGGTGTTTAAGATACCCCCCCCACCCACACACACACACACACACACACACACACCTTTTTTAAGAAAGAAAGAAAAATAAAGACATCCAGATGACTTTATTTCACCTTGGTTCAGACATTCTAAGAAACCATTATCATCCTTTTATATCGTGAAAGAACAAAGGAAAGTCTGGGGCCTGAGTGTTTTTAGGGATGTTTTTGAGACAAAATTAAGATGGATGATAAGCGAGGCGGAAGATTTATGGGGTCTGTCTCGGCAGGTCCCTTGTTGCTAACCTGGCAGCGGCAAACTGCTACAAAAAGGAAAAACACCTGGACTTGGACAGCAACTGGGAGCTGGTGAAGAAAGCCAAGGTCTATTATATTGCGGTAAGTGAGACCCTCTACATTCAAAATGACTGTTCCCCAACTCTATTGCCAGAAGAGGACAAAATGTTAAGAGGCTTTATTCAGGGAATGCCTCAGCGCGCCTTCAGCATTGTCAATATATCCATTCATCCTTTGTCGAGTGAAATGAGCTATGTTACCTATTGAGACAATACAGCTCCATTCTCCCTATTTTCCCCTCGTCTTTGTGCGCGAAGCTGCAGCACAGTGTGAAATTGTTCTACATGTAATGCATTCATTCATTTCTTTTTTACGTGAAGACAAGCCAACAGGTGCTGTGAAAGTGTGAAAATTGATTATTCGAGTTCATTCGGCTTTACCCCCTCCTACACAATCTTCCCCCTACAGACAAAACACACACACACACACACAGATTGAGGAGGACAGATGTGAGCTTAGACATTCACACACACTCAAGCTGCACCACTGAGGTAATGTCTTCACTTACAGCTTCTGGGGTAGGATGGCCTGCCATGCTCGTGTTTCACTGTTTGGGATTACATTTAATTCTGGCAGATCAACATTTTGTCTGATCTCCAGTCAAGACGATAGCCCTGAAATTGCACCGCATTCCACGTCTTTAAGCAGTTCATTATCGGCATAAATCAGCATTTACAGCAATCAACATACTCCTTGGCATACTGTCCCAAGTGAAATTCACAATGGTCCCCGTGTAGCCCACAAGCCCCTCTAAACATGAGTGTACTGTAGTCCAATAATGATGGAGGTTTCATAATTAGCCGCCCAGTCGCAGAAACAAACAAACAAGAAGAAAAAAAAAAAGCCGTCAGTGCTCGTGCCAGAAAGCAGATCAGTCAGTCCATCCTCCAGAGTTTGTGTGGTCTCATTTTTAGCCTCTGCTTCGCATTAGCAAACACGGCACATCCTCTGCAAATTGGCAGTTGGGTTTTGCCCACATCCGACAGTCTTACGCGCAGGGAAAAGCTTCCGTGGGATTTGAGGGGGGAATAGAAGGGCCACAAATGGGTGTTTGTCAGTGCTCGGAATCTCAAACGTCGTTTCCAGCGTCCCTCCTGGGCCTCTTTGTCAAAACAGGGGGATCATTCGCTTTATTAGGGTCCCATTCGCACTTCCAAAGTACTTAGCCAGATACACTGCCACAGCTATTCCCACTTAATACTGTGTGGCGTGTCTAGACCGGTGTTCACTAAGGCCTCCTCTCTCCATTAACCTTGTCGAGAGCACTCAGATGTATTTACCCAATTTACAGCCACATTGTACATTTTCTCTCCCTCTCCCTCTCTCACTGTACCAACCTCTGCTGTGTATTAATGTGCTTTGTTGATTTTCATTAAACGACTGCTGGGCGGTATACACAGTCTTGTACACTCTAATCTGTAAATGTAATTACCGAAAAGCGCGCATGTGTGTACGTTAGCATGTTATTTGCCTCGCACGTGCGTCCGTGTTTGCCGGAGCATGTGTGTTAAAGAGGTGATTGATGATTCCTGGCAGAGGCTCTCAAGGTGCCTGCTACTATGTGGTGTGATTGGATGAAAACAGAATTATTAGAGGGCTCTTGCAGCCAGTCTGGCTCATCCAGCAGCAGCGGCGGTGGCGGCGGCAGCAGCAGCAGGGCTAGTGGCAGACGTAGAGCAGGGAGGCAGCACTGCCATTTCTCACAAAGAGAGAGAATGTTGAACTCCTGCCAAATGTTTGGTGGCAGGCTGTTGCTAGGAAATCTGGGTCCTTAGGCAAATCATTGCACAAAGACCAATAACAAAGGCGTGAGGGGGAAGAAGGAATGGCTAAACGCATTTCAGGCAGAGGATATCTCTCTTTTTTTTTTGCTGAATGCCATCGCTGCTGCAGTGATGTTTACAGTTATTTCTTTCCCCGACGATTGTAAACATCAGAAATGGAGGGTGATGTATTGTGTGAAAGGGAGATGAGTGACTCTAATTGGTGGGGGTGATGTGTGCGTGCTGGCCCAGTTAGCCCCCCCCCCTCTTTGCCTTCACTCCCTCTTTCCTTCTATCCCCATCCCCCTTGGCCCTCTATGGACACCCCCCTCCTCCTCCTCTCCTTTTGCTGTCTCCTTTGCCTCCCCCCCGTCTCTTTCTCCAGTCTCTCAGACACACATACACTTGCTGCTAAACACACACAGCATGCACGCACACATTCTGCAGCATACCACTGGCTTGTTTTTCTTACCACTGAGCGCTTTGCCCTGTAATTTGATCTCCACTGCTTGATGCATCCTCCATGATGCCACTTTGAATTAACCTATGGCTCCACAGCTCTCCTTAGCCCCTGCTAATAAAATGGCCTCCTCTAACTTATGCCGTTTATATTCAGGGAAAAGAAAGAAGCACTCAGTCCACCTCACGGTCATGTACGGAGCAAGTAAGAAGAAGAGGGGAGACAAACAAGACAATTGACTGTGAAAAGGCCTGTTAATGACTGGGCACAGATGGTCAGAAATAACCCAAGGATAGACGGAGGAGACACTCGCCTCTGCCAACTGGCCTGATACACAAAACTCACCCAACGAGACACAAGCTGCGGTGCTGTTAGGTCGCAAACCTGATCACAGCTGTGGACGCTGTTCGTTTACGCCCTCAGCTAATGGCGCAATCCCCGTTAGCCTGCAAGAGGTTAGCCACGCCCGAGGAAAACAGCTAGCCCACCTTTCTTTTTCAAACAGCGCAGCAACTTGAGGCAGAATGCCTCACACTGTTAACACTGGCACACTGCATATAGCATTAATTGGCAGTTGTATTCTTGCCCTCACTGCAGGGGAAAGCTGAGTTCAGCTTCAGTCACCGTAGCATAATATGCAAGAAAAAGAGGCGAAGGGGAGGGCAAAAGCAGGAAAAAAAAAAAAAAAGCGCAATACTGGCACCACAAGCAGCACGTCAGCCTGCTTACACTCCAGAGTGGCACACATACACACATATATACACACACATTGTTACTCCGCCCCACCAGCCCCTGCAATTTGCAGCCAAAAAAGCGAAGGGAGAGGTTTTTCCACACACACAACTAACTGACATCTCATCAGCCAGCCGAAGGGCTGATTAGCACAGAGGTGACTGCGGCTGTGTCTCTGTCCAACTCAGAGGACCACACTGTCCTCACGCTGACCTTGAGCTTCCTCTCCCTCTCTTCCTCTACCCCTTTCTGTCCTCTGCTCTCCTTCTGCTCTCCCTCTCACCACTGCTCTTTATCTCCCAAATTCCTCCCTTCCTCTGTCTCCATCTTCCTCCCTCCCTCTCCTTTTCTGTGTTTTCTCTCTTTCCTCTCCACTCTGTACTGCACCACTCTGCACTGCCCCTGTCCTTCCACATAGCCAGGGAGGGATCACGAGGCAAAATGCAGGCAGTGGAGAGAAAGAGGGAGGGAGGGAGGGAGTAGAAGTGGAGGGGGGAGAAAAAAAACTGGCAGGCTCCCCCTTTGTCTGCAGGCGATCAGTTACAGTCTTGGTTGCCGATGAAATTTAATCCCCACCGCATTTACATGCCAAGTTTGACTTCTGGCAAGCCTTATTAAATAGATTTGTAAATCATTTCATCTTGATTAGAATCTGTTCTCAAGGGATCAACATTTTTTCGCCTTGCTTGTGTTTTGTTATGTGCACAATCTGTGCCCACTGGTGTTAAAATTTTGAAAGTCAACCCTTGGTGGTGTTATTTTTCCTGTGCGAGTGAGTGTGAGCAGTAGGTTTAGGGGGACAAAGAGCGATGGGTGCCAAGTCCCGTCCGTCACCGGCCAAGCCACTGTGTCAGCATGTCTCCCATCTCTGGAGGTCATGTTGGTGGGCGAGCAACTGCTATGATGTGTATTCTCTTTATTAGGCTGACACCACAGTGTCTTTAGAATGGAACAATGTCATTTCAAATTGTGTCTAATCAGATGGCATTTTGTAATTGCCAGCAAGCATCTTATGAATATGAATTCATAATTGTTCAATTACAAGCCGACTGCATCATATTTATTGGCTTTTTTTTTTTTTCTCCCGCTGGCCTGGGCCAATTATAGGATTTAAATCTTGAGGCAATCAAGTGATAAGGGTGAGGCGTTTAGTGTTTGCTGTCACTATATAATTCTCTCGAATGTTAAACATGCATCTGGGAGGGCTGTATTTGTCAGAAGGCTGTGCGTGGAGGTGCACCTGCCTAATTGAGTGGTAATGAGCTGTCAGGAGTGCGGGCTTGGTGATTGGCTCTTGGCGGGGCGTCCCGTGCCAGTGGGACGTATGGGCTGGCCCGGCCCTGCTGGAGGATCAGCCAGCTCCACAGCCCTGCAGGCCTGAGTGGGCGGAGCGTGGTAAATTAGGGTGGAGAGGCCAAACGATGCTGGCTGCGGAGACATCCTGTGGCTTTCACTTTCACGTCTGTGGGATTTATTTAGGTTGTTTACAATTATCCTTACTTCTGATTTATGGTTTTACTTCTTCATTTCAGAAGAGGAAGAAGATTTAAGATGTTTTGCTGAAGTGAAAGTAGCAATACTGCACTCTAAAAATACTCCATCAGAAATAAAAGTCCCACATTTTATTTTTACTTATGGCCACTATGTTTATGTGATTATCACAGCTGTTTCTAGCTGGAATGTGTCTGAAATCACTTCATATTTACTACATTCTGCACTATATAAACCATTTTATTGTCTGAACTCTTGAGTGTGAAATTCAAAAAAATGCAACAATGGTAGGAAAAAATAATACCCATCGCATGCCAACTCCTTTTTGCTACTATCCAGGGCTGTCAAGAGATAAAAAAAAAAATCAAATTAATTACATGCTTTGTGATAAATTTATCTAAATTAATCGCATAAATCAATATTCGCCATGAGCAACATTTAAAAATATTCAAGTGGATTTTGGACACAATTGTGTTTCTCAATGGTGGCTTATAAATTGTGTCAGATGATGCAATCTGTAAAGCCTCGTTAACCCCCTGTCCTGCCAGTGAAATTGGCCTGCAGTCCATTGCAATCCATTTAGCAAATAAGTTGGTTAATCTGTCACAGGTAGACGGATGGGATGTGTACACAGGTTCTGTTATTTCCACACTTCTTGGTCATTGTCTACGTAAGCAGGCGTGCAATGCATTCTGGTAGTGCTGTGATGCAGTTCAAGAGACGGGCGTCTGCTTCTCATTTGCATCAAGTTGAATCCAGGCTACTTTATGCAAATCAGGGGTGTCCAGCACGACTTGCCACCTCTGGAAACTCCTAAAAAAACATTTAATCTCTTTATTATTAATCTAAAATGAAATGAATAAAAGAGAAAGTTTCCAAACTAGCCTCCGTATTGGTATGGTTTCAAATCCCGGAGCAGACAACCTACGTACCTAGTGGCAGGCCCATCCAGTGTCCAATGCTGGACACACTATTACCCGGTCTATGTCTGAACGCCTGTTCGAGTGTGGCTTGATGTGACTGGAAGTTCATGGTAGCAACAGGGGCTTTGCTAGGTCTGACCTCGGGGCTAGCCTCTAAAGGCCAAAACACACCGGCGCCGTACGACGCACGTCAATACAGCCGCCCCCATTATTTTCTATTTACAAACCCACACCCGCGGCAGCTCGACGCGTGTCAACGTGCCGCGGCACAAGGCCAATCAACATTTTATCATTGCTTTCATCATATCTACAAAGCTGCTTTAAAGGGTTGTGTTCAATGACATATTGGGTCAAGGAGCATCATAGAGAGTGATTAATAGCTTAATTCTTTTTGCCATGTTTTTCTGTGATTAATAAATCTGAATTGTTGTCTTATTTTGGCAACCCTACTAATACCCACACAACACAATGCATCACAAGCTATGAAAATTTATGATGATGACTCAACACCTCTGTGATCAGTCAGTAATGATGCAAAACAGTGATGAAGTCCACAATCTCAATTTACTGCTCACTGCAGAGTAAACTATTAAGTGTCCATTATATAGTCAGTAGTCAGCCAAGGAACAAGAGTGGTTTTGGACACAGCTCGGACATAAAGTTAATAAATTGTTGCAGTTTGAGTTGTTTTCAGCCCATTTATTTAAAAGTCCCACAGTATATTTTAATATGACCACTGGAAGGCACTAAGGTCAGAAATTTTTAATCTTGTACTTAAAGGAATACTTCACCCCTCCAATGAGCATTTGTATATCAATTACTCACCCCGTGTTACGCTGAATGTCTGAGATAAACTTTGTTTTCTCTCATGCCTCCACAGTGAAAGAAAAATCCCAAAATTGAGAAAATCCTTGATAAATTGAAGTTGTTGGGGTTTGTGTGTAACAACAGCAAAACTCAAAATATCAAAACATTTGTTAACAAACTCTTACACAACTCGTACAGTATAATACAGGTCCCATTTATCCAGTCATATGATCTTTACTTCCCAGACAGCCTTTTTCCAACAGGGAACTTATCCAAGTGAAACTTATCTATGCTCTCTTCAGACCAAACTCCATTGACAAATACAGGTATTTTAACCTCACTGAACATTGGAGCTGCTGGTCTACCACAGCATAGATCAGTTAGATTGTTTGTGTTATTGTGTGACTGCTGAATCCAAAGGAACCCTTTAAAGGGGAACTAATGTTTTTTTCAACCTGGGCACTATTTTCCGATCTACTTTTTTCTAAATGAGTGATAGGATGTTCAATATTTGACATTTCTCCAGTACGAAGCTAGGGCTGACCTGCCTGCAGCCCGTGAGCAAGCGCCATATTTAATAATAGTCAGACAACGTCAAACAACGTCAAAATATGTCCACTAAAAGTGCATTTTTTTCACACAGATAGGCTCGGATTGTTAGTATAATTATCCGACAACATATCGGAAAGGAGAAATGAACCTCTGTGTTTACCTTTAATCAAGAATGTTAGTCATCTTTAGATTCTTCGTTCAGCATGGAGGCATGCGAGAAAAACAACATTTTCACAAATTATATTATAAAGGCATTTCAGTATTGGATTATTACTCACAGATATTAAGACGTAGCTAACCTTAACTACATTGATAACTATTGTTACTCTGTAATGATGCATCATGTGCTTTTTGTGAAATCTTAAAAGGTATACTTCACTGATTTTCAACCAGCTTTGTATCATAACATTGTGGGTTGTATGTGCAAATTAAGTATGGTAATCTTCCCTCCATCTAAGCAGTGCCTAGATCTCCCTGCTCCATTTGCAGCAAATATTTTGCTGGCTCTCGGAGCTGTCGCTCGACCTACAGGCTGTGCTTCTGCACTTTTGTATTGCCCAGCACCCATGCCACAGCCGCAGATACAAAAAGTATATAGGTGGGTCAGGAGACGGACCTGCCCCTCTAATAGTAAACTAGGTAGTGCTGATCAAATATAAACCAAGATTATGTTACTGCATTGTCTATTTTTTGCCTAAAATGTTCTCTAGGAACGTGTTTTAGTGCCCTGTTTAGCTGTAATAAAGTATTTGTGAACTAGAAGTGGCCGCCATACTGTTTCCTGCATAAGGCAGCACTGATCTAATATACACCAAGATTCTGTTACTCTGCTGCCTATTTCTCAACATTAAAATTAACATTAACATATATAGGTTACTGTTTAACTGTTATTACGAGAGTGTTTGTTTCCAGCTGGCCACCATTGTGTCAAACCAATGTGTTCACATTATGTCACCCACCCCTGGGAACGTTTATTGGTCCGATGTCGCGCTGTGCATTCTGGTAGTGGAAGGTTTTCTACCTCTTGAGCAAAAAATGTATATTACAGACATTTTTTTCTGTTTTCTCTGGTCATTGAGTACTAATTTGAGAAGTATTTGTGTCTTTCTACTGCATTGACAGCCTCATTTTTATCAAAAAAAGACACCTATCTAGTAGAGAAATACTTCTTTAATCCACAAAGTAACTAGTAGTAGCTGCCAGATATACTGTATGTATTACAATATTTCCCTTTGAAATGCAGTGGAGTACAAATATGAACTAGTGTGAAATTGAAATACTCAGGTTATGTGCAAGTACCATAACACTGTACTGTATAGTATCTTAGTAAATGTACTTAATTACCGTGCTCTTCCCCACTGTTGATTTTTCTATTTATTTCTTTAACCACAGTAAACACAGTGAGCTTTTCATTAGAGGACATGTTTAAAATTTAGTTTACAGGATTTTTAGAAGGAAAGTTTACAGGATGTCAGGGTTCATCTCATTTTGTTTCCATGGAGGAGAAGTTCTCATCACAGTGAATGGGATTTATTTTGGTTAAGATTTGTGTATTTGTGCGATTTATTTCTATTTATTTATTTATTTTGAAATGTGTGTGGAAATACTTAAAAGTTGGCAGGGCTGCGCTGGTTTTTATTTTGGGACTCTTTATTTCTAGCATCCTAATTTGAACAACAACAGGAAAAAATGCTTTAATCCACTGTATCTTGAGTAATTGCCTCTCGGGGTGGGGGTAGGGGGTGGAGGGGGCACATTTTTGGACTCTGGCAGGCTTCCAGGCTGTAGTCCATATTACTCTACCAGCATGCAGTGACTCTCTCCTTGTACACCCACGTTACCTTGTAAAAACAGTTTTTCTTCTTCAGCAGGGAAAACACCATGTCCTTTCACCCCGGATTACTGTGTGCATCTGCTCCACCGGCAACAAGTCTGTTTTCCTCTGCCTTGCTGTAAAAAGGATGAAATAGTTCAGACTTAATGATATTTCTACTTTCCATCACCTTGTCCCTTTGCTCCCACTGCATCAAAGCACTCGCTGTGTGTGTGTGTGTGTGTGTGTGTGTGTGTGTGTGTGTGTGTGTGTGTGTGTGTGTGTGTGTGTGTGTGTGTGTGTGTGTGTGTGTGTGTGTGTGTGTGTGTGTGTGTGTGCCTTTTTATTCATGAGACCAAGTTGTGAAACGTAGAATAATGTTTCAGTCCTACACTGGGATGTTTGTGGCCATTTGTGCGAGTTCCATGGCTTAATTGAATAGACTGAGTAATTATTTGTCAAGTAATGCTGAGCAGAAAATAAATAGCCACTTTGCGGCCGTGAATTGTGCCTGATGGCCATGTGTTGATACTCTCACCAGGGAGAGTAAAAACCTGCTCTACTGGCTAAGTATCTGATTAAGATTCACATGATGAAACCGCAGACGCTTTAGGATAGTGTGTCTCTTGGGCAAAGATAGTGCGTAGAGTTAAGTGTCAGACGCTGTTATATTATCACGCTGGAGCATAAAGCCTCGACCGAATAAATAGCCTACCGTCGGAATATTCTCCCCGCCACAAACAATCCGCAGCGCCCGGGTCAGCTTGACAGTTTCCGAAAGCGGCCTACAAAGAATCACCACAGATGTGCATCTCTGTGCAGCAGATGCTGGACACTGTTCTTTGAGAATTGTTTCCTTCTGCAAGGTTTCATTTTTCCCTTTTATGTCGCTGTAATTTGTTTATGGTCTGTAATAAGCCTGTGCATATCTTCCTTCTGCCAGTTTGGCCTTGATCCATTATAAACTGCCAGTAATTTTTTCTCTCTCTCCCTTTTTAAAAGAGACTAATGACTTCTGAGGATAATATAATTTTTTTAATGGTTTGATAATTCATTCATTTAAGTTGTAAGCTTCAGGATTTTTGTCATATCACACCTCAATTTTCATTCTAGCTGTACAGATACGCAAGTTTTTTCCTCTGTCAGCTGAAAGAAAATCAAAGTGAAAAAATTACAACATATGGTTTTATGGGGCGTAATATGCAGGACTATTTCTTGGCCAGGAGCAGTGACTTCTTGGTAGTCCTGCTGGTTGCCTGGCAACCACACAATGATGAGAAGAATAACAAGATGTCACTGCAGCTGGCAAAAAAATCTCCCTCTGCATAACCACCTAGTACAACCCCAACTTGTTTTAAAGGGTTGGTTCACCCTCAAATCAAAAACAGATTTTTCCTCTCACCTGTCAACCTGTTTATCAATCTAGACTGTTAGGATTTGATTCGATGAGTGTGGAGGTATTGGCCATAGAAATGTCTGCCTTCTCTTGAATATAATGGAACTAGATGGCACCAAAAAATACACTGGACAAGCATGCATCTACTCATCGATGAGAGCCTTGCGCTCATGACAGAGCAAGATGTAAACATTAATGGTGTCCTGTCCGGCTGAGCTGTAACATTAGCTAGCTCAGTGGCGCTAGGTGAGCTTGCAGGAGATTCAAGCTTTATTTTGTGCAGCAATACAATCATTGGGTGTAGTTTGGGAGAAAGAAAATAGTTCCTCCATGAAACTGCTCACAACAAGGTCTGTAGATTATCTAGAGTAACCAGATTATGATTTCTGGAAAGAGACATTACTGTTGATTTTTCTCAAATGTATTTTTTGGTTCTGTGAGCAGACATCTCTCGGGACGATATCTCCAACACTCGGCAACAATCTAGAATGACAATCAGCACTAAAGCCACAAGAAAAAAAATGTGTATTTTTAATTTTGGAGTGAACTTTCCCTTTAATGCTTCAGTTTTCATACTGATAAAACAAACAGCATATAATGTGTGGAGTAGGGAGTTTTAGATGTGCTGATAGGTAGATGTTTTTTTTTTTGTTTTTTTTTAAATCCCTTTGGACAGAGCCAGACTAGCTGTTTCCCCGTGCTCCCAGTCTTTATGCTAAGCTCAGCTAAGCTAACCATCCCCTGGCTTCAGAATAACTTCATAATGGACATATATAAGAGCAGTATCAATCTTCTCAGTCAACTGTTGGCAAGGTAGCACATAAGCGTATTTCCCAAAATGCTGAATGATTATCTTTTATGAATGTGAAAATATATCAGTAAGAAAAAGCTGCAACTGATCATTTTTAATTATTGTCATTTTTTGCAAAATATGTCCATCATTTGTTCCTAGAGCCCAGTGTGATTTTAAAATACTTGTTTTTCCTGACCAACAATCCGCAGATATTCAGTTTACAACTATACATATATATATATATATATATATGTATATATATATATATATAGTGGAAAACCTCAAATTTAAAATGCTGGAACCAGAGAGTGTTGCAGAATATTTTCCTGACAAATGCTGGGTAATCAACATCAGCAAACTGCTTTTTTGCCTGTGTTTCAGTAAGCATGTCTTGGGTTCACACATGCAGTGGGAAAGTGTTTATTTTTCATACATGGTCCCACTCAGACATAGGCTACTTCTCTGACCTTATCTATTGTTTCTCAAGTGTATATTGTAAGCAGCTTTGGAGGCTTTATAGAGACTTAGCCGGCAGGGCTGCCGTTGCTCTGGTGGAACATTTGGACCTCTGGCAAGTGTCAGATTTTCAGCAGCACATTAAATCTCTTAACCCAGTTCTTTTTTTCCCCTCCCCTTCCTCTCTCTGTCTCCCTCTCTTCCTCTTTCCCGCTCTCCTTCCCATGCTAACAAGCTGGCTGTGATTTATTTTTCATGTGTGGCGTTGTTAGCCTCCGCCATCTTTTTTTTTTTTTTTTTTTCCCCGGCATCTAAACTCTTGTGCCAGTGGTTAGCCTGGTGCCCAGGCCCTGAGGGGGCAGAGTGGAAACGCAGCCAGAGCAGCTGCACATCCACCCCGACCGGGCAAAGTCCTCCAGTCACACTGTGATGGGGAGGCCAGAGCCACTTTGATTAGCATGTCCGTCCTTATTGGCCAGCTTGAATGTCATGCACCGTGAGCCCAGTCGTCTAATGCTTCGGCCGGCCAACGGGGCCGCTCCCTGCAATTACTGATAGGGCTGCTTGTTCCAGTGTGGAGGATAGGCCAGGGAGAGCGCCAAAGTGCCAAATGATTGTCCTCGGGTAAATAAAAAGCAGACATCTTCCTTTTTGATGTTCTATATGTGCGTGCCTTATTTTCAGATGCTGTGGCGCAATCACATTTGAAAGCATTTTGCGCTCCCAACATAACAAGGGGGAACCAATCAAAACAATAACTGTGGTTCCTTTTGACAAAGCCCTTGGCTCACAATTGTCAGAAGATGTAAGCTGACTCATCCACACAAGAAGGGCATGTATCCCTGGGAGCGAGGGGCGAAAAGCTATGATGAATCTTCCCCTCTGTGCTCTCTTCTCTCCACTGAGCCTGCATGGATTAATTACATGACTAGTAGCTAGTTTAGTCCCATTATTTATTTTTTCTAATGAATAATTTTACTCTCCCTCTCCGCCTAGATTTTATTCTGCTCAGGACTTTTTCAGCTTCGCCCCGTGGAAATAAGAATGCATTGATTATTTTCCATCTAGCAAATATCCCACCAACTGAGGAATAACATGCCTTTCCCCTAATTGGTTTGTTTATCTTGAGCAACAGACTCTGGGTTTGTTTGGACTCTGGCTGGCATCCACACACTGCACCGCTCCTCAGCATGATTACTCACCTTGGGAGGAGGCTGCTGGAGCAAGGTTGATGTTCCCCGCATAGACATCAGGCTGTCATTCTCCCCGCTTATGTGACATCATTTGCCAAGACAGATTTGTTACAGGAAAAATAAATTCAGGCCTAAAAAGGGATTGATTTAAGGACAGGCTGCGAGTGGAAAAAGGCGACAGGAGGGATGGGGGCTCCCAGACACATTTCACCACTGAGAGGGCTCGGGCCGGATCCAAACAAGCTGCCAACAGAAGATGGATTCTGGCTTCATGTATAATTGATAAACTGTATGTTCTAGGTGTCAGCTTTAAAGAGGGAGCTAGGACTATATCAGGAAGCTATTTTTCCTCTCTGAGGCGAGCATCATTTTTATTTTGTCCTCCCCCGTTCTCTGGCTTATCTTCTCAGTTCAGAAAGCCCCGTTGAAAATTATCGTTTTCTTTGAAGACGACGTTCGGGAAGTGCAGCTTTAAAAGCACATCCTGTTCCTGCGCCTATTAGGAGTGCTAGTCCAGGGCAGATAGCCATCTGCAAAGTTGACTGTACATCCTGAGTTATCAGGATTAGCCATCTCACTCTTGACACCTAGCACATTAATATTAGCTATGGGAGACTCGATCCTGCTGAAAGCAGCATAAAAGGATTAATGCAGCGCTTATCCTTTTGGAAATAATGCCCTTTATTGAGCGGATTTGACACTGTAAAGGCTAATGATGACATTGAATGGAGCCAGAATAAGTAATGGTGCATCATCCCGTGTCACGCAGCCAGAATAGTCGCTATTTGCATTCCGACAGCTCAAACTGTATTGATTTTGCTGAAGGCGTTCGGTTGTTTTTCCTCCGCAGCAGTAAGAAAGTGTTCCTCAATCATCAACGTCCTGTAGCTAATGACAGTCCTCTCCCCATAGGCCCAATGACATGCTTCGTTCATCCTCACGTTGTGCGCTACAATCTCACCTCTGAGCACTTTGAGCTGCAGCAATTACTGTACATGAAACACAATATGCCAGCACATCACCCTCCCTGTCCGTCACGCAGAGACTGTGGGGTTAATGTGGCTTTGCCCACTCACATTAATAGTAGTAAATTTGCATCCTGCCAGTCACATCTATGACTGGTAGCAGTACAGTTTGTACCACAAAGGCTTGACTATTTTAGTGGACCAGAGACGGGTGGGGGACCAACTTTGTACCCTATAATTTTCCTTTGACACAATGTAATAAATGTGAAAATCAGTTTTCTGTTGTGTTTGGTACAGGACTTGAAGTGCTAAAAGTGGCCTTATTCATATGATTTCTTTAATACCCCCATGTACACTTGACTCTGAATGCTGCTGGATGTAAACAGGAAATGTGCCCGCATGGGGTAACTGGACACCGCCACACGGCGAGAATTTAAATCAAGCTAAAATGATTGTAATTCAGTGGGAGAGAGTCTCCTTGAACCCCTAACATGATTTGATTATAAAGAGGTTAAACAACTGTAATAATAAATCTGTCAAATTTTTAATAAGATGTGCCATTTTGTATCGGGCATTACAACACTGAGGGGCAGACAAGTGGCCATCAGGGCCACCTGAGAACATTTGCTCTGTTCTTTCTGCTAAATTGCCGCTTCCCCTTAGGTGTTTTTTTAGCTGACAAGATAGTAACCTTATCAATCACGGCTCCTTCCCTCTCTCTCCCAAGGACTCGCGTTGATATGTTCTAAGTGCTCTCTCCTTTAGCGCTTTTAATGGGAATATTGCATGCTCATTTCAGCGATGCCTCCCTGTTTCTTAATGAGCTGATAAAGCCCCAATTATGGAGGCAAATCCTGATTTCTGATTTGCATTACCGACTCTTGTTTCACCACACACGGCGGAAATGTACATGATTGAGGTGCTGAGATGTTGGCCTGCCTTTCCAGAGACTTACATGGTGTGTGTGTTGATGTGTGTGTGTGTAGGGACACAGGAGATGGACAGATTAGATTAGATACAGTAGATGCTGCACGGCCCCGGCCGTTTGTGCGTAGAATGTGATTTAGTCGCGAGGTTTGAGACGGGCTGTGGGGCTGCTCTGGGCTCTGTGATGGGTGAGGGGACAGACTGACAGTGACAGTGGGGTGGTAATGGCTCTGAATGAGGAGGAATGGCCCCTGTAAGGCCCCTCTCCTAGTGGCAGAGCAGAGCAGCCCTGTCCAAATACACTGCAAAATGAATTCTTCTCTACACCTGTGTGGGGGTTTTTTTCCACAGAACTAAAAAATCGTGGCTATTTATAGCTTCGCCAATCTGAGGAGAAATGGCGAAAGAAATGGAAAACGCTACCCTTAAAGAAATCCAGCCTTCACTTTTATTAAGTATCAGCAGCTGCAGTAATGCCACAGCCCATCAGATGTTGAGACATCAGTGGAAATAAAAAAAGATGAGAAGATGTTGTATCACATTTGCAGTTTTTTTTTTTTTGAACAGGACCCCGAACAGATAGCCAAGAGGGAGACGCGAGGCCGATCAAAGTCGACCTCTGGATGTGTGATCAGAGATGTGGACATATCAGTATGAGCGCACTTGCATATGATTTTCCCAGGTTTGTTTTCACACAGCCACATATTTTGCCTCCCTCGCCTTCTGTGCCCCTTTTCGTCTCTGAAACTGAAACATCATGTCTAGAACTTTGGCTGGGGAGCTCTGCACTTCATGAAAAATGCATTCACTCGCTCTTTTTCTAACTCCTCGCCTCTGATACCCTTGTCATATCATATCCATGTCATGTCAGTGTGTGTATTAATTATGTAGCAGGCGCAGTTGAGGAGACAATATTGATGCATCTCAACTAGACATCCTATGTATATTACTCACCCGTCGTTGGGAAATATAAACAAGACCTAATCAAGGATGAGAAGACGCTTTAATGTTTAGCCTTGTGAGTAAATAATTCTTAGCCAGTGTTTACAGGGAGCATTTTTTTCTTTCTTCCTGCTTCCCTCTCGGGCTCAAGAGTCTCGTTCTATTCAACCGTTGTGGTCACTTTTTCCGGTTCAGCTGAGGTGTTTGACTCGGTCATCCCGCCTGGGTTTAGCCTCTCTTTTCGACTGCCTGAGTACTGTCGACAAATGGCACCCAGAAGCACCTTTTGGAGGTGTCCCAAATTGCAAAGGTAATTTATTTCTTTGCAGGCAAAAGTATGCATGAGTAAGAGGTCGTATTGTAATATAAAATTGCTCAGCGGTTGCACACATGCCAGATCCTGTGTGGGATTTCTGTTTATGAGTCCTCTCTGTGCTGTAATCTTATGGAACTGTGATAGCACTTGAATATATTCCCTCACCAAATGAATATCAGGAGGGAACACAGTTCTGGATGGTTCCTCTCGAAATACAGCTGTTTCCCTCCGGTCCTCTTCCTCCTTCTGTAACAAATGGTCTCTCAGGATTAAAAACCCACTACAAACACTTCAGAGATATTAATCTTCTTTCAGGACCTCATTCAAAAGTTGCATTTAAAAGGAGGGAAAAAAAAGACTCAGACACTTGTTATGTTTAATGCCAAATCGGATGTGCGTGTTTCTCGCAGATATAGATTAAATACATCACGCTATGAAAGCATACTTAGAGCTGGTAACCCCGTCGTTGCCAACAGCCGAGTCAACATTGATCGTGTGCGTTTTGCAACGCTAGAATGATTGTTTTACAGCGTGGTGATTGCAGCGGTTTGGCAGGAATAATTGGAAGTTCAAAGCGTCGATCCGCGAGTGTAGCCTGGGGATAGGTTTCTGGAGAAGCCGACACTTCAGACGTATTATGAAGCCATCACGTCTAATTTGCACAGGCCTCTTTTGTAATTTACCCCCCAATTCAGAGGAACAGTCTCCTGCTCTGCAGCACAATGCACACTCTGCTTGCATTGTTCACGCTCATTGGAAGAGACACTGAGTGAATGAGTCTTGGAGCTCAAATAATGTGCAGCACTGTTCCTGTCATATTTGTTGCTGTGTAATGGCTCCTGATTTGTAGTTTCCTGCAGCGCCTTTTTTGGTTTGGTGCAGAGCAGACAGTCGCTGCATGGTATACAGCAACTGTTTTCTGTGCATCCAGTCCAAGCAACTTGTTTACAACTCGCCGCCGAAGTGACTGCTTGACAGATAAAGGAGCTCAAAAACGTGGTATAGTCTTTGAGAGGGGGAGGAAACCTCTTCAGAGGAAGGACTGGGGTTTTCCACATGCCGCCCAGACATTCTCACACATATTGAGTTTGTCTGTGTGCATCTTTGAAGATGCAAATGTGTCAACCACATGTATCCAACCACCCAGCGAGAAGCTGAGATGCTCAACTGCCTTTCTCACGGCTCTTAAATGGCTGCCAGTGATCTTCAGCAGCTCTGCGTGTCTGTGAAGCCTGCAGTTCTTTTTTAACGGACAGATTAGTTTTTGTGGGCTATTGAATAATTTGTGCACATTTATCACTGAGCAAAAACGTCAGTTTAACCACATTAGGAGACGGAAGAGAGTTTGGCTGTAAAATTTTACGACTTCTCATGTAGCAAACTGTTACAGTAGATAGTGAGCTTTTATAATGATACAGAAGCCATTAATTGGCTGTTAATGTAAACCAGAAGTTACTAGAGTCTGTAAATGGATTTATTAGTTCAACTTTTTAGATCTACTTTGCATGACAATACAGACGGAGTACTTTTTATATTGCAGTCGCTCCTTAATCAAGAGAATATTTATACCTCAAACTTGCCTGCCAGCTTTGACGTCTGCTGTAATAAAAAGAGACAGCACATCATAGCCTGGCATATCCTGACAGAAGAGACATTCGTAAATTATTGATGTTTTCCCTTGCTCTGTCACCTATCATTGCACGATCCTTCTACTCCAGCGTTTTTGAAATGCAAGAGTAGTAGTCCTGCAGTGTGGCAAGTCATGTTGCCGGCTCTCATTTCAATATCTGAAGTGAAAGGTCGGGATGATATATTCTGTCCTGCCGCGGTGACAGTGACTTACATGCCACCAGTTCAAGATGGTACACTTTTACGAGGCCCACCCAGCCTGTCGAGCAAACTGATAATGAATCAATCTGTGTGAAACATTTATGGGCACCCCCCCTACCCCCACACCCTCCTCCTCCTCCCTCCTTGCGTGAGGCCAATTAGAGCATCCTCGGTGGCCCCTGCTGTCTGAGTCAGGGAAGCCCCTCGCATTGTCATATCAATATTCCTCTGTTGATCTCCAGCTGAGGCGAGTCCGGCTGCTCTTTCCACACATGCTAATTTGCATTCGCCAGCATGTGTGGGAGATGGCATGCTGGCTGCCTCTCCTCCTTGTTCCCAAACCTACTGTTGCCTCCCTCTCTCTGTCTTTTTCTACTTTTTTTTTTTTTTTTTTCGAGAGAGGGAAAGGTTTCTTGATTCCTGGCATGCCAGAGAAGGGTCCTCTGAGGATTACATTGGCTAAGCCCTTATCACTCCAGGAAATTCACTGCCTGCTTAAAAAAGTGGTAGGAGTAGAAAATCAAGGGGAAGTGTTATTCTTTTTAAGTTTCTCCCTATTCCCATGGAAAGTTATTACGGGTTTGAAGAAAAGTCCTTTTTTTGGCACTCAAGTTTTCTCGTAACTGCATTTCATATTTCACCCTCCTTTTTTTTTCCAAGCGGCTGGTGGAATTTTAGAAGTGGAAAATGTGAAGGCAGGTGCTTGAGAGAGAGGGAGAGGGAGAGAGGGGAGGTTTAGGGAGGGCTGTGCTCACTGGGAAGCGATGTTAAACATCCAGGGGAAATGTTTGTTATTCTAATGGGATACCACCATGGTAACAGCTTTTAGAGACTCCCAAGGCTTTGTGTGTGGAGTATATGCACGCTTTCATCAATCTCGTCTAATTTCTTTGGGGATTAGCAAATATAATCAGTCCTTTCTCCAAGTCGTCACCTGCTTATCGACATGAATATTATGGTGAAATTTAGCAGAACACAGCCCCGTTGGATGTGGAGAAAGCAATACACGGGCCATTAATATAAATCACAAATTGAAGTGAGTCACTAAATGGATTCAAAAGTCATTAGTATTCCTTTTTGTGCTGAATGACATCCCGGACAGAATAGCTCACATTTTGCTACTTTTTTTAAATCCTTGCAACCGAGACCAAAGCACTTTTGCCCGCATTACATCTTCAAGTTAAACATGTTTCAGACAGAGGTAATGAATTATGTTATTTTCAGATTTAATACCTTTTACAGGGGTTTTAAAGGCAATGGAGTGAACTCATTTACAAGACTTGGGGAGAAAAAAAAGGAAGCCCCCCCGCCTGATGAGGAGCCTCCGTGTTTAAAAGGCTCCAATAACTCGTAAGCCCCTTCTCAGTTTTATACCTTTTTCTCTCCCTCTGCAGATTTCCTTAAGTGGCTTATGTGAATTGCAATTGCCACATTGAAGCCGGGGAGTATACAGAATACATTTCTTCCCGGCCGTGACCAGCTAACAGCGCGTTGAACTTGTGCGTGTGGTGATGGAGAGGTTTCACACACAGCACTGCAGCGCCGTGGGAGTATAGCCTGACCCAAAGCTAAGCCCCCAGCCGGAACAGCCTTCCATCAAACTCACAACACTGCCCTGTTATCTACTGGCATTTCTGTCTGATACAAACAGCCAAGACGTGATATAGTTGGCTACATGTCATATCTGGCATTGTACTATGCTCTATCTGCTCCCCACTCTGTGAAATATAATGCTTTTAACTCACCAGCTTTTTGCCATGGCTATTTTTTCCATCTGTAGCAGAGACAGAGACCAGTGTGTTTGCTCGTCTTGGCCAAAGGCCAAAGGCTCTTTCTGATATAATCCCCACCATCGATCAGACTTTGTTTACTCTAACATGGTTTCTCTCCCCTCCAGCAATTAGAAGGCAACCTTCCACCTCCTGCTCCACAGACCATCTTTATACGTTTATTTTTCCCTTAAGTGGTAATTTTTCATGTTGCGGCTAAGCTCTAAGAAGTGTGGGTGTATATTAAGTAATGGATACTCTTCAACCAGACTGACACGTTGGATACCAAATTTTTGTTAATGTTTCTTTGTGTTTGAAGAGGAGAATTCTCCAGTCATCAAACACTTATTGCACCGGACTATCACTATACTGTATTATTTAGGGATGATTCACACATTTGCAATGTAGCACTCCACGTCCTGTGGGTTTCATTTAGGCTGCCCCACTTAGAAATCTGAAGCACTTTGAAATTTTAGAAAAATGGATGTGGCTGTAGAAGCTGAGGATGACTCTCGTGTCCGTCTGAGAGGCTCTCGTCATAATAAATCAGGCGGGAAAGTGACTGGTCTTCTCTTTGGTCTTGGTTAACGAGGTTTGTAATCTACACAGAGAGAAGAACATTTTGTTTTATTGGTAATATTGTGATCGCAATCGACTCGAAAACTGAGAAATGGTCAGATAGATGTTACGTTCATCAGTTGCACAAAGATTTCTGGTTATTAAATTTAAAAAATACTTATCTGCATAAAACCTCTTTTCTATAACACTATATTTACTTTTTATTTTGTTTGATTGATTCAAAGTGTGAAATTTATAGAGGCCTCAAAAAAAAAAAAAAATCCCCAAAATAGAACAAAAAAGCGAGAACACTAAAAATCCCACAATGCAACACTTTGCTCCTGAAAGATGTGTGAATTACTGTTGCGCAGTGTGACACCCGTCAGTGATGGTGTCAAGAGTCTGAAATCTCAATTTTATTTTTTTTTTCCACTGTAGAGTGAAGTATTAAGTGTTTATTGTGCAGAGAACAGTGAATGAGAAGTAGTTTTGGTGTTTCCATCCACCTGTTTTTATGCTTTGCTGTGGTGGAATCGTTGGTGTATTGATAAAAGCCAAATGTGAGAGAGTGCAAAGGAAGTGTACTTGGCATGTGACTTGGACAGCTGCACAATATGTAGTTTTTTTTATCCTCACTGTGATATCAACCTGCGCAATAAACACACTGCAAAAGGATTTTTTGAGTTAGTAGAAAGAGAGTTTCAGTAGAAAACTGTTTTAAAATGAAACTGTCATTCTTTTTTTTATTTGTGCCTTTTGTGTCAAAATCAGTGTTTAATTTCTTCAATAACAAAAATGTTGAAAATAATTTCATTTCTTTTTTCCAACTCAAGCAATTTGTTGTATTTTAGCAGTTTACTGAAAGCAGCAGCTTTGATATGTTGTTTATTTATCACTAGTGATATTGTTATTGCGATATTCAACAATGTAACTGCTAGGGGTGTAAACCATCATAAGTGCATTTAACACTATGCGTTACAGAATGAGCTTCCACCCCCTTTTTTTTTTGCTTTTGGCAATAAAGGATGACCGATGGAGGATAACCGGTTAAAACATGAATTAACAAGCTCATTTGACAAAAGTATCACATTCTGCTCAGTAATAACTGTCATGGTTTAAAGACAAAACATTTGTTATTTTCCTAGTCACCCATTATTAGCTGAAGCATTTTTACATTGTATAAATTAGCCTAGCGGTTAGCGGAGTTTTACTCAACTCATAGCTTAACAATTTAAGTTTGTTATTCATACGTTTTTCGTACTCACCGTTGGTTTAAGTCGCTGCATCTCCAGACAGAACAGCACAGTTGAATTTCAGCCTGCATGCATGTTGTTTTAGCCAAATATTGTTGAAACAGAGCAGCTAACGTTGCTGTGCTGCTGCAAGAAGTTAGCGGGGATGCAGGCAGGTAACGTTATGTCGTGCTTCCTAAGTATTTTTTCTCATAATGGTGTTGTTTACATATTACATGTGCTTTGTCTAATGATTTGTATTTTCTCGGAAATCCAAAATACCTCCACACTGCTGATTTATTCCTGAGTTAATAATGTCAACGTCATCATCTTTTTCTTCACTGTTCACTTTTCTGGCCTTTATTCAGTGTCATAACTTATTAGGTGCCCACCTTGAAACTGCACTGATTGTATAGATCTCTTGTGCTGCTGGGTTGAAGATGTGTGTGAAGCATCTGTTTTAAACTTTGTGGCATCTTTGCAACATAGTCTACCATCATTGCTACATAAAAGTCTGGAAAAACATGGTTGGTGGAGGCAAACAACCACGAGGCGGTTACTCTAGTTTCTACCTTAGAGACAAAGTATCTTGTAGCTCTGAGTCAGCCTGGTGATAGGGCGCCTACCTTTTAGGCTTAAATTAGTCAGATTTTTGGTTGAAGTGTCCACCTTATTAGACTTGTCAAAGAGTAAGATCAGACTGATTTAAACCTGTAGATATGTATGATACATATTCATTAAGCAAGTGCCTGATATGTATTAGTCCTCTCATCCAACAGAGAGGCAATATTAACCACATTGTGGCTAATAAGTCTTGTAGAAGTATCAAAGGCAAGCGGCATGCTAATGCCTCCAAACAATTTTAATTTCACATCTAATAACACATTGCTTCACCCTGTTACTTGTGCTTTTGGCAGACAACCCTGACGCCTACCAGCAGCATCTGAATTTTGTGATTTTTAGGTTTTGTTTGATGCTTGAGAAAGACTCTTATTTCCTGGCTGTGATTATTTATCTCAGCCTGAGATGCTATGCTCAAGTGGGAGAAGCTCTTAGTACGCTACACTGCTAATGCTACTTGTGCTTTGAGGGAGGAAAATGTCTGTTTAGCCCAGTGGAGAGCAATAACTTTCATAATAACTCACAGACAGAACTCAAGTACAGGAACAGTGGCCAACTTTTAATGGTATTATCATGCATTCACTTTAAGAAGTTGAAAGTTCCTTCAGTGTCTTTCAGTCTGTGCCGGGTTTTTTTCTTTTGATCACTAAGATTTTGAAGTCCCGCTGAGGTATTTCCATCAGCTGTGATTAGCCGTGCACAGGTAGGGAAGTACTCTTCACACAGCTGTGAATTTTCAAGGCAATTTCAAGTTTTAGCAGAAACTGACCCCTTCTCTTCACAATCAAAATGCCACAGCAACAAGCGAGTCTTAATAGAACATATTCCTGCTTTGACGAGACCAGTTGGGTTTCTGCTCTTCCCCTTTGTGTGTTTACATCATCTGTGTGCACTCAATATTTCTCCCTCTTGGCCTGAATAAAAAACAAAGTCAATCAGAATTGACTCGTAGCATCATCACAGCACCAGGAAGATCAAAACATGTGGAGTGCATAAACAAGCTCTAAAGTTTCCTAGCCTTGACGGTATTTCTTACCAGCTGTCATTTTATATAGCTGTGTCATTTTTTGCATAATTCCACGCTGCATTGGCTTGGCTTGATTTGATTTAGGACCTCCACTTTCAAGGAAATTGGGCTTAGGGTATGTAAGTTCACACTTCTTGCCTCCTGGCAATTGATTTTTCTGAGCTTGATTTTTAGAGCTGTTGCAATACCAGTGGTGAGTGTTAGCACTGTGTTGTGTCCAGAGATACTCAAACCGTAGTGTGATTTTTATAATTCAAAAGTTAGCAGGTACGAAGTTAAAGGGAAAATGTGAAAAACAAGTAATGGGTTATTTAACAGAAAATTATCATCATCAATTTTCAAGTCATTTATCAAGTTAAAATGCCAAAACATTTGCTGCAGTGTGAAAATGTTCTGCTTTTCTCTGTTTGGTAGGATTTTAAACTGAATATCTTTGGTAGAAACAAACATTTCAAGATGTCACCTTTCCCCCCTGGTTACTGTTGTTATGCTTGTTTGCACCTGACATGTCAATATGGCATTGTCAACTTAACCAGTGAGAGATGTTCAAAAGAAAATAAAAGCAAATATCTGGAGTATTAGTTCTGAAATATCAGTCAGAAGTAGACAGAATGGGAGAGCTACTTTCACAATAATTTGTCGGCAGAGTATTTTGAAGGAAGAGGACGTTAAAGTCTTGGGAAAAGCTCACCGATCCCAATCGTAGACTGACGAATAATGGACATATCTACTGTGACGCCACCCACTGGTTTTTGGGCTGCTGTTTTGAAGACCTGAATTCAGAATCACAGGCCCATTTTTGGATGAGAGGCTGCCGCTGTGGGCCTGACTGAAAACCAGAGGACACTATATTTTGTCAACTTTTATACCGGGCTGTAAACATGTTCATTTCCTCAGTAAAGTTATGCGTTTTAACACGGGGATCTACGAGGAGTGGCTGGCTTCCTGAGTCAGCCTCGAGCAGCCATTTATGGAATGCAGTTTTTTGCACTTTTTGTGGGCTTCATTTTTTCAGCCTCAGGGGTTGTAGCTTGGACCCAGTGGAGGCATCAGCTACCCCACGTCTGGACAATTCACAAACATTTACAGGGTGTAATGTTCTTGCATAGTTGGGTAAACCAATTTATTGTTTTATCTTAAACTAATGTTAAGTTATGACTCCCTTTGCCTTTCATTATCTAAGATGGTACTGTATGTTTTAGTCCATTGCTAGCAAGAAATCCTTCTCCTAAATTTGCTTTTCCATTTGTGTAAAGCTTAAACAGTCTCAAATGATATACAACTACCTAACTTGAAGTTAAAACATAAGTATCTTATAATTGACTGACTCTGTTTGCTAACTTGCTGAGCCTGCTAGTGTTGGGTAGCATCGTACTTTGGAGAAAGCCAAGCTGTTTTTGTTGATCTTCGATGGATTCAGCTGTGAGTGAGGTCTTCTGAACTGTTTAATCCCTTAAAGACATCTCTCCTCTTGGGTTCTTCGCTTTAGGAAAGTGCAAAATACAACACCCCCATCCAAACTTTGAGGATATCCTCTGTCGGACTTGCAGGTTTCATATGCAGACTGTTTCTGCATTTTTCCTTGTTCTGAAAGCTTCCTGTGCCTAGTTACGGTTTTTAAACGTAGGATTGGACAGTGGCTGTTCAGGGCTTAGTGAAGGGTCAAATAATCGATGATGAATATAGTTATTGTTATTTGCAGCATTAGTTTGATTAAATATGTTGTATATCTTGCATATTGGTATATTCTGCCACATATTTAATTTGGAAAACATGCATTTTTTTCCGTTAGGCCACTCCCATTGCCAGGCCCCCACACACCTTTACACACTTGACCTCCATGCCACATTTTAGCCTCTTGCAGCCGTCAAAGGGTGGGGAATCTTTGTAGACCGACCAACCGACAGAGCGACTTATAGAGCTGCTGGTCGCAGCTGAAAATCTTTTTTTTCACAGTGTGGGTGTTCTGGACAATGTAAATCATACAACACAAAATCTATTACGAGATCAGAATTAAAGGGGCGCTCCACTAACTTACTCATAAAGGTCTGTTTGCTGGTAGTGAGGAATACTACTCAGCCTATGAAAACAGTTTATTTTATAATGCCTTCTGTGGCTCTGGAGAGGCTTTTCAAAATAACCATTGATGATGTCATAGGGGAGTTATTTTCTCAGCTTGGGTTTGAAGACCATACATTAACTTAAAGCCCTAAATATGTTGGTGTACTGGGGTCACGGAGTTTGGAGGTGGAGAACCCCTTCTAAACATTGAGCGTGAAATCTTGAATGAAAATCACACACACATCCTAAAGCCACACTTTAAAGACACCAGCAAGTATTCAAGCATGTTAGGTTGAAAATATTTTTGTTTGCATCCTTAAAATCTGCTGCAGCTCCTTCCTCTCTTCACTCATTGAGAATCCTAATTTGGCGATTAGGCAAAAAGCTGCTGATAGCTGTTGGTGTTTTCTTCCGGGGGCCATCATATTACAGCCTCAATTACATGATTTTTTTTTTTTTTTTTTTAAACAGGCATGAATAATTAAAAGTTCCTTTTTCTGCCGCGTGTTCTCCTATTTTGCTGGTGCTGAGCGCACACAGTCAGAAGTTATTATTAGACTGAATTTAAGCGGCCCCGTGTCCTCGGCTCTGAGCAGTGGGCACCAAGCTCCTGCATTGAGTTTGACAGCCTTCACACAATATTGTGCAAGGGCGCTCCCTTAGCTTCTCATGCTGGTTAAATGTAATATGGCAGATGGATAGTATTTGCAGGGAGAGCGGGGGTCTCACCCTCCCTCTCACTCTCTTTTTTTTTCGCCGTCTCTTGCCAGTACCTCAGACATTTCAAGGGGGAGAAATATGTATCAAATTAACTCTTAGCAACAGGGCCTCCGAGCTCCCTGCCCTTGTCTTTTCAGCAATCAGAGCTTTGTTATTTTAGTCTTTCAACCAAAACCAAACTGGATTCAATGGCTTCAGCAATTACCTGTAATTTTCCAACCTGGTGCGCTAGCTTTCACCGGCGCGACTGCGAACAGTGAAAGATTGTCTCCTCGGTTCCTCATTTTAGTGTTCAAGTTAAGTGCACTAATTCATTTACATCCACAGAGTGGCACATTTGGAAATGTTCACTTCCCGGCAGCAGGAATGTCTGTGGAGGTTTGGTTTCTGTCTGCGCACAACCTCCGAGTCACTGAAACTGGAAACCCCTCTGCAGCATCGACACTCCGACACTGAACCTCTGCTTTATACATCTGACCCATATATTAATACGTCCTTTCAAGCCCGGTTCAGAAGAGACAACTCTGAAGCCCCGACATCTGTTTTCACATCGCAGACTTTTATCCCATTTTTCCGTCGACCCCCACAAACTCCCCTTTCCATTCCCCATCCTGTTCCCAAATCATGTAAGAAACTACAGGAGCTTACTCCATAAGTGTATGTGTGGTTTCTTTTTTTGTGCAAGTCGGAGTGATGTTTCCCCTTCAGAGGTACTGAAGGAGAGAGAACTGCTCGCACTAAAATGCTAATTAAGTGCAGTGTGGCAGACAAGGACACTTGAGAGTGTGTGCATTAGCAAATTTTAACTCCCTGCAAACCAAACAGTTTGTTCTTGGCTAATCTCCCAATGATGGAGGCAAGAACAACAGTAGGAACCACAGAGAGTAGAAATATAGACTGGCTTCAGAACATGAAGGGAGGGAGCGAGAAGCATGGTTTTCTTTTTCATTACCAAGATAACACAGTTTTAGGAGAAGAAAGCATCTCTTCTGGCATCGCTTTTTCGTTTCATCTCCTCACAGAGGTAACATATGGTATCTGTAAGGGAGAGTCAGTTTGCGCTATGCGGTGAATTATTTTGTGGATTAGTATTGGCATTTAAATGCTCTTGGCTTTAAATCTTGTCTGTTTTAGATCTTAAGTACATTCCTTGGCATCCCGCTCTCCCGCTCAGGCTGGCCTCTTCCCCCGGCCAACACATTTTTGAAACTGTAGAGCTTAACAGGAGAGCAAAAGGCAGCCATTTGAAAAGACCCTGAAGCTGATCTCGAATTACTTTTAGTGAGATACCACTCAAATCAAACCAATTCATCCAATGTTGTGATGCCAACAAAACCTTAACCTCAAGTTGAGGTTAAAAACCTTTTTTTTTCTCCCATGCAAGTAGTTTCCTTCATTGCTTTACAGAGTGGAGGCGTCTGAGGTTAATGTAATTACAGTCTCTGATGGTTGTACAAATTGCAGGCTGGTAGTGTGACACACGCTCCCCTCAAGTGCTTTGTGGTTGGCTCTAATGTCTTGTTTTATCCGCGCTCATTAAGACGACCTTGGCCAGGTATGTTTGGTTATCGCCACAACAGCCTTCGAGCTGCATCTCTGTGTTTTCACGCACACCACAAGAGACCTGCACAGCATCGAGGGAAAATATCCGCTTTGCTTTAAGATCGGGTAATATTTAAACCAGAGAAAATGTTTTAGAAATAAATACTGCAGGAGTTAGTAAGTGATGTCTCTGCCCAGTTGTTAAATCCAGCATTTGTGGCACATTTATGTTGCCCCAGAGATCCTGGCTGACATGATAGCCCCCTTTTCCTCATCTCCAAGCGGCCTTTAAAAGCACGGCCCTCCCTTCTGTTTCCAGTACAGTTGGCCTCCCTCCAGCTCCCTCACAAGAAGTGGATGAATTCCTAGATGTCTGATAAGCTCCACCAGAACATGATTCTTAATGGAAGAGAGAAGAAGAAGAGGCAGATGCTATCAGTGCGGTTGAATCGCCTTGCAGTCAGATCAAACGTCCTAAAAGTGCAAGGGAATGCTGAATCATGCCGCGAGGTTGTTACACATTTATCTTCTCTGTTGGTTTAATTGAACTTGCTTCTAAATGAAACCAACTGGCCGTTTCGATGCAAACAAAACATCATTAGCATTGTGAAAATCTCTTTGTAGCGTCTCCCACTCATTCCCCTTTTGAAATGAAAAGCCTTAAATGAGCTCTTTTCATCCTTGTAATTTTTTTTTCCTCCACTCAAGGCACTTTGTGACACCATTTATCACTTACCTCTGTTTGTTTGTCCTCTTTCTTTCTCCTGTTTATCGAGCCAGAGACTGACACAGATTCCACCCCCCACCCCTCATCATGTGTGAAGGTCTTGTTTGTCCCCGTGTGTTTGTGTGTAAAAACAGCAGGACCTTCAGGATCGGGGAGTAAAATATATCTCGCAACACCAGCGTAGCGTGCCAGAGGTGTCTTGATGGAGATGGAGTCATACTGAGCTAATGAAGCTCCAAACCTCAGCTATCGATCCACCTCGCAATGGTGCTTTACAGAGATAACTGAGGAGGAGAGCAGTGTGTGGCCTCACGCGCGCTCTGATCTGTGTGACATCTAATTCTGTGTAATGAACCCTGTGCACCAGAGAGCATGATGGGGGGCTGTCTATGGTAATGACAGGGATAGCATGGCCTGGGCGGCTTTTGAAAAGCTTTGAAACACTGCCGGTTAGCTCACAGGGCTCTCCTGACAGCGACGAATTTGTCACTAGAACAAACGCCTGCTTTTCCATTTCCCTACTTTGTAGTGCTACTATTGTGACTTTTCTCTGCTCTCTACTAACACCACCTATTTCATGCTTGTCCGTCCTTGAAGAGCGATGCCTCCTCTGGTGCTTTCCCTCAGGTTTCTGCCATTTTTATTCTCATACAATTTTTTGTGTAATGGAAGCTTTGTCTTACCTGAATTAAGGGCACAGTCTTTTAAGCCCTCGTTCTGCTGAAACCAGGAAAAGGATGTGATGTCACAGCTCCAACTAATAAATATCAGGGCAATGATGCAGTTCCCTCATCTTGAAAAACAGATAGATGGGTGAAATAAGGTACAGCGTGAAAGCAAGATTTTTTTTAACGTTTTGTTCTATGACATAAAATACGTCAGTAAATACCCTACTGGTGATTTTTGAAGCTGATACGTGTTTTAAAAACGTTGGTTGCTAACATGTGGCTAAATGAGACCACAGAGGTTGTCAAGGAACATTAAATGTCATCACACCACATGGAAACTCATCTAGATGTTGAAGTCATATGAACGTTGGGTGACCAGATCCCAACAAACCAAATGTGGGTGTGACGGAGCGGCCCCGTCACTGAGTGCGGGCAGCGCACACACACACACACACACACACACACACACACACACACACACACACACACACACACACACACACACAGACACACATGCTACGCGCTATGTGCTACACACTACACGTTACACACCACTCATCCAACATTTCCGAGCCCCGTTCTGGTCCACTACACTGGTTGCCATTCTCACCATAATTCACCGCCCCACAGTTCTGTAGTTCGTACGAGGGTGCACACTCGCCGTTCTGCCCACCTGTTCATACACATCCATATCACTTAGACACTCACCGCAGACGCCAGGTTGGCCTCCCCGCTGCCTTCTGTCTGACGCCGAATCCGCCAAACAGGGCCGTATCGATTTCTGGGTGTTTAAAGGGGACGTAGCGGGAAAATGGTCACCTGATCAATTTAAAGGTGTGTTTATACTAATTATGTTTATTTTTGCAGTATAAAAGACTGTATGTTGACAGGTCAAACAGTGAATAGTTAAAGGGGGTATTTCCCTGTATTTAACTGTTTGTCAGTACTTTGTTGGTTGTTTCTATTTGTAGGGAAACACTGATTGTTAAGTTAGGTATTCTTTTGTGTCACGCCCAGTGGGAGGGGCTTATGATTTATAAGGCAGCCATTTTGCCCATGTTGGGGAGATGGTGGTACACGGCAGGTATTTGAGAGCAAGAGAACTTATTGATTGAGTGTGTTTATTTGGACTATTGTCCCTTTTTTTTTGCTGGTTGTTCAGCTGTAGTTTGGGTTCTGAACCCAGTGTACATTTTTTGTAAATATTTTGTTGTCACTTTGTAAATATTTTTTCACTGTGTTGGGAGATTGGTGGAATAAACACTGTAAAACGTATCTTCTCGACTACGCCATATTTTTCCCCGGAAGAACCCCGCTACAGTGGGACAGCATGTTTGTGTGGGACAATGTAGGACATGTTACAGATGCTGAGAAGTAGTCTAAAATTTTTATTCAATGTCGATCTAACTTTAAAAATTAACTTTTCTATTCTGCCTCAAATGTACTGTGTCGCTTCATGTCATAGTGATTGTTGATTAGTTGCATTTCCTTTTCCTTGGTGTAGTTTCACTTATATTTTCACCAAGTCTGTGACTTTGTGGTGACTCATTGGCCGTGGTGTAGGCTACACGACCATGACCACTACACCTGCACCTGATCCAGGTGTGTGCACTTTGATTGACATCAAACAGAGGCCCTGTAGTGGCCATTCTCCCTGCTTTCTTAACAGCCATTGGATAAAAGTCAGATTTCAGAAAAGTGTCTGCCCTGCAGTGGTTTGAGTTTTGAAAACTAGAGCCAATCAAAATGCAAAACATCGTCTCAATATGTGGGATGTGGGACAAGGGATAAAAATGCTTGGTCATGCCTGGTCACCGTATGCAACAGTGGTGTAGTTTGTTTATAACCAGGCGTTAGCTTTTTATTTTTTGGCAATTGCATTTGCGCTTCAAAAATCATAACAGTGCTCATTTGTGGAGATTATCTTGCTGAAAACAATGTGTAAGTATCGTAAACTTTTGTCACAGAGCTTATTTTCTGCAATAAACAAAAATCCAATGGAAAAATCTAATCGGCTTTTTGTTGAGGGAGCTAGGGCAGTCCTAGGGCTAGGGTGAATTTGTCAGTCATGTCAGTCAAATTCCATGTAATGTTGTACAGATGTCAAAGATGCCCAGATAGGTTGGGCGGGGGATTGGTGGTTGGGTCAGACAAACACAGGACTTTCACCCAGGAGACCAAAAGCAGTTCTGTCTTTCCTAAGTCTAACCACATAACATTAGTTCTGTTACCTAACCAGGTAATTTTAAAGGGGAACTGTAACCGTTTTACGACACTAAGAACGTGTTTAGACCGGTAATATATGTCATTTTGGGGCCAGTCATTAAAATTGACCTATTCTGACGTTTAGGTTTGAGAATGTTGCAAAAGCAGCAAAAAAATGTCCTATTCACACATCCAACAGACACACAGCAACATCAGCAATTATTTTAAGTTGTGTCTCTGGCCACCTGGCAAACGGCAGTCCAATATACACTTTCTTTTTTAGTTTTGATTTAGTCCCCTTATCTCCTCATCAAGTCCTAAGGGAAATATGTGGCTCTTTAGCAGCTAAATGCTCCACTGTGATCACCTGCTAGCTGCTAACTGTGTCTGTCTGCTGTTTGGTGCTGGGCAGGTAGTGTAAAGTGGGATTATCAGAGCTGTCTAACTGAAAACAGCTGCCAGCTTCGTGTGGAAAGAACTGATGAGAGGCTAAACCTAAACAGTAAAATTTCATGCCATGAAGCAGAAACAATGAGATAAAAGAAGCTAAAAAGCTACACAGAGCTGAAGGGAACTGATGAGTCGAGGGCTAATTATGTGGTTTCATCCCCACCAGTGACCCCTTTGATATTGCGCTGTAATTTCATCCATTTTTCATATAAAATATTGATAAGAGCAACTTTTAAAACCCTCTGTGGGAAACTGGTGATGTCTGGCCATATAAATAAACTTGACTAAGATATGGGGATTTGATAAAATTTAGTATGATTGCAGTGGCCATAATTACTCTTTTCACTGAAGTGGTGATGGCTTAAATTCCCTCCATCATTCCTGAGTAATAGGAAGTGTCAAACAAAACCTTCATGATGACACAGTACTTTGAACACTCCCCTTTATCCCTGCAGAATTAAAATAGACCTGAGGAAAAAAAAAAAAAGCTTTTCCTTTTCCATGACCACCTCTGCTGCGGGTGCAAATGAAAATGCCCTTCCCAAAATAGATCATTTTTACCCTTCAGATGTCCACTTTTATTTTAAGCCCGGTGACACCATGCCATCCATCACACCCAGCTTTTCAGATGTGAGCAGCCCCGGGGAAAACACTGATACAATGCAGGGGAAAGTGTGATAGCGTGCTGCTGCTGTGTAGTTAGGACCTCTATGGTTAGATTACCACTAATTTCATCTCAAAGTAGCATTTAGACATTTTCTTTGTGCGAGTAAAGTGGAAGTCATTCCTCTTTTTAGGGTAAACATTGAAAATGGATGCCCTGCCTTTCCAACTCTTCCCTCAAATTACCACTTGACATGGCCAAACATCGCTCCGCATTATTGTCTGCCAGGAAAATGCATTTCTGAATGCTTTATTGAATGTTTTGGCTGGGTGGAAATTGTACGAAGTGTACCCAGTGCTTTGATCATCTTGACCTGGAAATGTGATAGTCACCCCACTTCACAGGGCTCTCTGACACCTGGGAAACTGGATCCGGTATTCTTGATACACGATCTGCACCGCAGCACTAAAGACTTAACTTCTCCTGTTTCTGAGTCGGCGGAGACTACTGATGGGAACTGGAATTTCACATGGCTCAGACTGAGGCTGTTTTTTCCCCACAAGCCACTGGAGTCACAACATTTAAAGCCTGGTGGAAAAAATGGCCTGCATGATTTTTATGAACAAGATTCCTGCAGCTTTACTTTCACTTAAAACACAAACACACACAAGAAAGTTTTTTATGTGTAGATGGAGTGGTTGTTTTTTTTTTTTTTTAGTTTTTGTGCACCAAAGCTGATAAAATATTTTGACAGATGTTGTGAAGCTACATCTGGATGTGCAAACTGGAAGACAGATTTGGACTTCAGTTTCTTTGAGTCATCAATTAGATGTTGTTGTCATTTAGCTTTTTTGATATAAATATATTCATTGATGTGTTAGTTTTCACTGTGTCGCAAAGTGTCTTGTAGTGGAGGTGCACCTAACATCATAAATTGATACACTTTATTGAATTAAAACATAAAACCCGAGAGAAAAACTGCAGAAGCACTGTTTAACACAGTACATGCAATATATTTAATAGATGTGAAAATTGTTTAGATCTTCATTTTCAATGATACATGTTTACCAATATAAGTCTTTTACAATACAATTTCAATGCGATTCACTTCAGGGACCTGCGGTCCACATGAGACGATATCAAATGGTCATTTAACACAGTTGGTCAAAGAACAAGCTGCCATCCCTTTCATTTTGCCTTTTGGCCATTAAAGATGCAAACAACACATAAATAATTCTAGCCAGTTAAAGGCCCAGTTTGTAGTATTTACAGGGACAAACTGGCAGAAATGTAATATAATATATTAAGTATGTTTTTTTTTGGTGGGGGGGGGGGGGGTAATAGTCACCTGAAAATAAGAATTGTTGTGTTTTTGTTACCTTAGAATGAGTCCTTTATCTTTACAAAGGCAGCAGGTCCTCGTCATGATGCATCGTCATGTTTCTACAGTAGCCCAGAATGGACAAACCAAACACTGGCTCTAGACAGGGCCATTTGTCTTTTTGTGTCAGCCACCATAGTTAGAGGCCTCTCAGCTACACACAGCATTTGAAAAACACTTATGTATCAACTTAAAACTCTTTTATTTAGTGTATTTAATCACCTGGTCCTTTGTTTTGGAGAGGAGGAGACCTCTGTGGATAATTCAGCTTATTGTAATAATCTCTTGAACGTCTGGATCAGAAGAAAGTGAGTACATGTTAGCAGGTACTGGGCTCACCCCCCGTCTGCGATGAGCTGAAGAGCGTCAGAGAAACACTAGCCCCTTTTACACTGCCAGATTTTCCGCAAATGTTGGGCCAGTAACAAGAGGGAAATGCAAACCTGACAGACACTGTAAAGATGAGCAACTGAGGAGACAAGGAGTTGCCTGCCCTCCTTTCTACTAGCTGCTTGCTAATTCCTGCTATCAGCTGTTTCCTGTTTATCCACCACCAGTGGCTCGCACGTGCCGTGTCATCAACAGCTAATGAAGAGGCCATTAACCAGCAGATGACAGGAACGGTGAAGAACGGGCCGAATTACGAGAGAACTGCCGAAGGACTGACCAGCCGCGGCTTCCCTCCCACGTCACTGTTTACGTCACACGCTGAGCTACATGTTTTGTTACTTGCTCACACACCCCATTGCCCTGAAAAAGGCGCATTCTGTATGAACAAAAGGAGGTAGGCGGCATTTTGTTGCACGTCCCAATTTTGTTTTTATACTGCCAATGCTTAAAGAAGACTGATTGGGCTTTCCTGCAAATTTGCACAATTCTTGTTTAAAAAGGGCTGCTGATTTGTAACGTCAGACTGCGTTATTCAGTGTTTTTACCAGTTTAAAACACCTGGTCCATCTGCAGATAATCAGCCCTTGGTAAAAACCTCCTGACCAATAAACACTAACGGAATTCTAACTGGGAGGAGATTCAGCTGGTTGTAGTTTGCAATCCTCACCACTAGATGCCACTAAATCCCCCTAAATCTTACACACTGTTCCTTTAAGTGTTGTATAGTTTAAGTTGACTTCACGAACACACATAAAACATGGCTTAACTACAAGGACTTTTAATAGAAGTATGAAATGTGGCTAAGAAATAACTGTTAATGTCTAGTCACTATTAGTGGCATTTTCACACTGCATAAATTAGCCTAGCCGCTAGCTAACTTTATCTTGACTCATAGCTTAACTAATTACATGTATTATTTATACTTTTCCTTACGCATCTGGTTTAAAGTCACTGCATGCATGTTTTTCAGCCTAACATTGTTGAAACAGAGCAGCTGAGCTGAAGTTAGTGAAGTGAGATGCCTGGTCAGGCAGGTGCATCATGTTTCCGGAGTATTTTATCTCGCAACAGCATTGTTTACAAGTGGCATGTGTTTTGTCTGTTGACCCGTCTTTTTTCTGAAAATATATCCAAAATATTTTTCACACTGCTGATTTATTCCCGAGAGTAACAAATATCCTCATTGTCTTTTTCTTGGCTGCTTGCCATTATCTGCCTGGCACTGTTTGACAGTGACACAGATGTGCCATGCAAATTTCAAAATAAAGACGACAATATGAATTAATGTTTTCACTTTGCATTAACGATATTGGCTTGTTGATCACTGAATCGATACATTGACGGACTTGTTAGACCCCTAATCAAGATGTTGTTGGCTAAACAACTTTTAAGGAGAAACACAGATATAGTTTTGAAGATAAATGTGTGTAGTTCATGTTTAGCATTTTAAATCCATTCACACTGTAACATGTTATCGTTTTGGATTGGAATCAGTGTGTTTTTGGTAAACGCATCACATGAAATTGAAATGAACCTTGATTGCTCAATAAGAATTCAGTGTTTGAGTATTGTTTTAGTATTACATGGATATAATTTGTTCAGGAATCAGGTCTGAGCTATTTAATGTGATGGCACTGGCAGTGGTAGTAGAGTTAGAAGTAAATTACACAGAGCCAGTGTGTGATTAGAGAAGCTGTGGCATGGCTTTTAAAGTTCACCACCCCTCAAGATATTTGATCGAGCCGCCGGCCTTTGATCAGTGTTAACATTACGGTAACCATGACAGTTTATTTTCAACTACCAAAAAAAAAGACCATTTGTGTCAGAAAACAATCTCCCCTTCCTCTGACACGTTGGCACGCCGCAAAAGAAAAATGTCAGGGTCAGTGATGGGCCATTAGCCCAGAGTGAGTTCCTTTTGTGCTCCCAGGTCCATTGAAAACACCTTTTTAGTCTTCAACAGATGGTACCGTGACACAGCAACCACAGGCGCTGACCTGGGCCTTAACTTAAAGACAAAAAACCACAGGACATGCAGCACCGCAGAGGGATGAGAATGTCTTCCTAGAGAGAGAATGACACCGTGAATGTGTAATAAAAAATTCACCTGCTTAGCACGGCTGCATTGTAATGCCTTGTACATTTGATTGACTACACAGTCACCCTCTATTCATCGGTGTTATACCCTTTTCTTTTTCATGGAGGTCGCTCCTCTGTCGTTGCAAATGTCATAGTGCTTTAATGAGAACTGCACTGTAGCCCACAATGGAAGCTTTTCAGCCAGATTAAATGTATCACTGTGCTGAAACTTTCCTTTCCTCTCTCCCCCCTTTGCCCCTATTGTGACACAGTGGTTTTACAGAGCAGCTTGTTGCTGAAAAACAAGGTTAAGAAGATCAGTATCAAAGGAGGAGTGTTTTTGTGTGGCTTGCAGGAGAGTCTCGCTTCAGGTTTCCACCTGAAACACAAAGGTGTTTTCTTACCTGATTTGTATTCATTCACACAATGAGTGGAGCTGCCTCTCTTGTTTCCAAGTAAGGAGAGTCCAGACGAGACTTTTGTTCGCCCTATCATCGGATACGTGCATGTTGCTTCCTCCAGTACGAGCCTTGGAGCCCAGCCACAGGCTTTGTCCTGGATGGATTTTTTCCTGCCCTTTTTCCTCTTCTTTGTTGCTCTGTGTGTGCTCTAAGAAACCATTTCAGATAAATGTTTGAGCACCACTGCTTTTTTTTTTCTTCCCCTCTTTTGGCTCCTGTGTTATTTCAATAATACCAAGCCTTGTCACCCTAAAATTGCCTTGTCAGGATCCAAAACCCACAAATTAGCAGTTTAAAGAGTTTCATCCATAGGAGCCTGCAGTTCAGTCTATTGTGGCTCATGTTGTGCTGTCAAAACACAGATAATGCTGCCGGTACAGATTAATGTGTTTCAGCTGAGGTCAGTCAAACTGTCGAAGACATCACTTAAGTAAATAATATTCTTGTTTTCAGGGGTTTTTCCTGACCGTGTCCCCGGAGTCCATCCTGAAGGTGGCGAAGCATGCTTCAGATAACAACAAAATCTTCTGCATGAACCTCTCGGCACCTTTCATCAGCCAGTTCTTCAAAGAGCCTTTGATGAAGGTCATGCCTTACGTCGACATCTTGTTTGGGAATGAGACGGTAAGTAAAACGAGACGTGTGCTCTGTCAGGCCTCTTTAGGACATATAGTCTGTTTGCTAACACATTGTTTTGATTACGATGTATAGTACATGTGTTTCTGTGTGCACGCTTACATTTATCTCCACAATGAAGGTTATATTTTTAGTTGTGTTTGACTGTTGTGTTTTTTGGTCCTTTAGTCAGATGTCTCAAAAACATTTTGACTGAAATGTCAAAACCACAGATGTTAGCATGCTAATATGCTAAATTCAGATGTTGAACATGGTAAACATTATACCTGTTACACATTTGCTCGTGATTGTGAACATATTGGCATGCTGACATTAGCACTTAGCTGCTAGAGGTGCTAGCATGGCTGTAGACTCTTATACTTGTTTTTTGTTACTACTACAAATTAAGTAAATATTTGAATGAGCCTGAAAGAAAAACAACTCTTATTATGATTTTTATTATGTATTACCTCAGCCATACCCAAACGACATCAAAGAATCAGTGGCGACAGGTCGACTGTTGTGTCGCCTCAATTCACCTGTGTCCCAGCCAAAAAGTTGCATGTGAACACACCGCAAGGACTACAATCAGCAGTCAACTAGCACGTACGTTCTGCAGCTGCGTGACAGGAAATAACTCAACATACCAGCAGAAAGCTATAGTCTGTATTCTTCATTCAAAAGGGCAAAGCGGAAGATTGACAGGACACATTCAAGGCGTTAGTTAGCGAGTTAGCACATTAACAACACAACCAGATGTTGTCAGAACAAAGGGTACTTACACACTGTTCCTGCTAAAGAGCTCAGTGGCTACAAACATAATGTTACCTAATATAACAAGTTAGTTTGACTAAAGCAACTTGTTTGTTTTCTTCACTTCCATTTCTCCTCTTGGGCACTGAGCTGAACTGTCAGTCAGAGTGATTTCACTCACCGTCGGGCTCCGCTGTCGATTCAACATGCTGAATCAGCCAAAAAATAGCCGTCAAGGGCCAGCTAGTGCCAATGGTGCGTGACAAACCACAGAAATAAGGAGACAGACGCTCACTGACGGCCCGACATTAATCAAAAGCCGACCAAGCTTGGTGTGTCAGGGCACCTAAGTATAATTTTCCAGATTCTTGTAGACAGCCTATTTGATGTAAACTTAGATAAGACAAGTTAAAGGTTGCACTCCTGAAACCCAATCGTGATATTCATTAAACCCCTAAAAGCTCATCTTTATTCATCAAAATTACATATTGTAATAGCTTAGATGTAATTTAACACCTTTCTTCATGTAGTTCGGCGAATCTTATGAATGTGCAATTAGTCCCTGCTTCTGTCTCCACCCGCCCCTCAGCTCCTCGCCTGAAGCTCAAGCGTACCTGCTCACCTTTGACTCTGCTCATCAGACACACAAACCTCTGCTTATAGACGGTAATAGGTAACTTGACTATGTATCAAACAGCTGATAATGTGTTGCTAATGTTATATAAACCTTGTTCCTGATCACCAGCCCTGAAAATTGAAACAAAAGTGAAACTAGCTGTCAAAATACTGATAGGTTGCTACATCTGGCTCCTTCTTTGGTAACTATTGTTTTACTGTAACGTTATAGGATTGGTTCCTTTAGTTTTTGACGTAAGAGGCTGTCAATGGTACATGGCAGCTTAGGGGAGGGATGCTCAGCCCTGGCGTTGACCACTTAGTCCACTAATGACGTGTCTTGTAGCATATAAAAAAAAAAAAACATAACATATGGACATGTTATCAAGGTTAAAAACTTGATTTTCACTGGAGTGAGTCTTTAAATGGCCCTGACTCAGTGGTCATAAGTGTGTTTTGAACTTAAGCACAATTCATCCTTGTACAAACCTTAATATTCCCAGTCAGGATTAAGGTTTTCTCCCCATAAAAGCCAAACCTGCTGGATGCAGATTAAACACCTCTGAGTATTTTCCATTATTTATACAACAAATTCAAAGGATTTTGCAGTCGCAGTAGGGGCATGTGTTCTCTAAGTGCTTTAAAGTTTATATATATGTATCAACTCACCTTGTTAAAAGCAAAATCAAAATGTCATGTTCACTGTTTCACTCCACTCGTTGCTCTCTGCAGTATCCATTTAACTTCTCACTTATCACTGCCCCATAAAGAGATGAATAAGAATTAGCCCCAGTAATCATTCATCTCAATCGCGTCACCATTTCATGCCAGTTGATCTATTGATTTTTCTCGCCTCTGTGGAAGTGAGCGGCTGGTTGGGGGTCAAGCTGTGGTCACAGACCGTGGTGCTGCTGGGAAGTATCCTCTAACAGGCCAGCTGAGCTTGACTCTGAGGCACTGCCTGGACAAACTGCACCTTCGGGGTGGGAGAGAGGGGAGGAGGGGAGTGGATGATCACTGGACTGAACTCGCCTCCCCACTGCTAAAGCTACTAAACAGAGCCCTGTGTTCGGGTTAGAGATGGGGTCCACAGACCAGGACAGAGCTGGAAGAAACTGCTCAGCATTTGAGGATTTATTGCTGTTGCTGACTTCAGCTTTTTCCTCTTTTCTTTCCTCTCCCAACACAAGACCTCCCTTTTACATATGCACATCTCTCTCACTCCCTAATTGCTGTGAGGAACGATTCTGTCTCCTAAACCACGGTGTACATTTTGCAAGCGTTATGTATTTTCGGGTGGGTGGTACTGTAACTGTTTGCTTAAGAAGTTTGCTCACACCTCCAGTCATTACAGTTTAATGACTCTGGATAATTGCAATGCATGTTTGTTGAAGGAGATTATCTTTTGGAGTCTCTGTCGGGGCTTGCTCTCCGGAATTGAACCCGGCTAAGACCGCCAAAATAAGAGATTCAGTGGGAAACAGAGCAGATATTCACAGCTCGCCTGCCTCAAGCAGTGAGGTCTTCCAGGGTCTATATAGGACTAATGCCTGTCCAGAGTGTTTTGACTCCTTTTGGCCTTCCTCTGTGTTGGCTGCTGGGAGGAGGGAGCAGGGAATGACTGCTCATACAGTCGAGCCCCAGACCTCCCATTGTGCACAAGCCAGACAAGGTTGGCGGTCATGCAGTGGTGCATGGTGAGTGACAGGCAACAGGGCTGCCTCGCCCACGCTCGCCCCCCTCCGGCCCCCCTGGCCGTCCTCTCACCCCAACTTCCACCCCCCAAAGTGATGGATCAGCCTCAGCCAGCGATGCTTTCATAACAAGTCAGTGACAGTCAGGATCACGCAGACTGACTCCTATAGCCTTGCAGAATGTGCCATAAGGGGAGGCTAATGTGTCTGCCTGTCTCTGCCTCCCTCTCCCACTCTTACTGAGTCACGATACAGAGCTGCACACACTTGGGGGAATATGTTAAAAGCAGCTGTAAGATCTCATGTTTTGAAAGTGACTAATAATAATTTTGGGGAAGATTTTGAGAATGGAGTGCTGCATTATTTGTCATGACTAGGGGATCTTGTTTCACTCAGATCTCCTTTTTGATCGTTTGAAATTCCAAATCAGACATGCAACACCACAGCCTCCAAAAAAATGTCAATAGCCTCTGTTTCCTCCCTTGTTTTAGCCTGCTTCTGATGTTGAAATGTGTCTGTGTGTCTGACTGAGTCTACCCTTGGTAATTCTGCTGTAACTCGATCCTGCTGGTACTTGTTTGAAACCTGGCATCAGCAGGCCCTGCCTGGCCTATCGGCAGCCTCGTACTTATATAACAGTCTCCCATCCATCCTGTAATTACTGCCTTTTTGGGGCATAGTGTAGTGTCTGTTCCTTCACTGGTGGGGGGGTGGAGAGGCTAGCGACGCCGTCTCTGCGTTGCCAAGGCCTCTGAGATGGTGCCGACAGAGGCACATAGACATCAGACGCTACTCCACTTAATTGGCAAACATGTCGTGTGATAACCTGGGAACAGCACAGGCCTAATTGAGTCCTCCTGCGCTGTCCTCCTCTGACTACCTGACATGGAACCCAGGGCATTACATTTCCCTCCATTTAATGGCTGCAGTTAATTAGGCCCGAATGAGGGAATCATTACCGCTGGAAAAACCACATGCCAGTGGATTCGCCGATAAAATTAGCCACAATTTGCTTTTGCTATTTGAGCATAAGAGATAAACCACACAATAGGGGGGAAGGATTGGACCATTACTGCCGGATTTGTATTGTGGAATTTTAGACATATCATAGACAAATGGAACGATTAATCAAGACTGAATTAATCACCCTGACTGATGTTTTTGTAAGCCAGGATTCATGGCTTTCTCAATTTAGATCATTTCATGAGCTAGGGCTCCTTCTTTTTTTTTTTCTTTTTTTTTATCTGCGCAAATGGTTTAAAAATATGCTTCCTTAATAAAACGGTACCGCAGATGAGGAGCTTAGTTTTTTTGCCCCACAGCCAATACCCAACAACCTCCTCGCTCCCCTGCCATTAACATTATATACCACCCCCATACAGGAGCTCTTCTTGCCTCCCATTGCCGTCCAATGCATTCTGCAGCTCCACACTCAGAGGGAGCTTATTTTTATGGGTCCCTGCCCCGTCTTCCAAACGAGAGACAGCCATTGTAATTGAATACTCAATAGGTGAGCCATTTAACAAAAGTGGAAATGGCATTCGGCTATGTATTAATGTGCTTTGCTGAGGCAAAAGGAGCCATCATCATTTCAATGTTCAAGCTGTTTTAAAAGAGCATTTAGCCTGCCATCTCTCCAGGCCATGAGAGCAAAATGACACGGATTTCTTCCTCCTCTGTACTTTGTATGAATGTTCCTCGCCTAATATTTTGTATGGTTATCTCGCTTATTTTCCCATCCATCCCTCAGCACCTCTCCCTGATCTAGGTGGAGGGATACAAGCAGCTCTACAGAAGGTTATTGTCATGAAAAGCCCCTCAGGCGTTTTGGCTCTCAGCCCTATTTTTCTCCATCTGCATGCAGTGTGTGTGGGGTGGTGGGGGCTCTAATGATTTTTCCAGGACACGCTGAAGTGGGTGTACAAGTATATATATGTGTGTTTGTGTGGATGGAGGGAAAAAAGGCAGGCAGAGGAGATACATGGGCAATATGGCGTCATTTCTTAACATCTCTCCAGATTCGTCATTTGGCTTTGTTTGTTTGAGAGACTGCTTGGAAGCCTTATCTCTGTGGCGAGGCCCGTGGCTGTTTATCGCCTCTGTGACGTGAGCGGGACCGTGGAAGTGCGTGCTCTCTGCTGTCAGTATGTGTGGGTGATGGCAAGTTCACTAAAGGCCCCTTAGGGTATGAGGGGTGTTCTTGCAAAAAAAAAAGAGAGAGAGAGAATAGGAGGAAGAATTTCCCCTTGACAGCTCACCCACAGCGGACTGGAGATGTACTTCTCAACGGTAGCTTGAGGAAAATATCCTGTCTCACTGCCTAAAACAAAGAGATGTGAGAGCCAGATTAGCGTATTACCGAAACAGCTTTCCTTTTAGGCTCTTCTCTCTCTCTCCTCCTGTCAGAGCTGTCTGCAGAGAACGGGGTAGAACATGAGACATTAACCTCCATGTGTTTATTCACAAGGCCCCACAGGCCAACTGGGAGGATGAACACAGAACCATCTCTAAAGCTGGCGAAGCGGAACAATCACAATGTGTCATTGGAGGAAAAGACATGAAGTATTAGCTGCTGCTCTCCTTTGTGTCTTTCACAACTTAATTTTAATTGAATGTGCTATTTCTGTGGTGAGTCACATGCCTTCCGCTCAGCGCCAGAGTACATTGACCTTCAGTGTGACGTACAGTCAGTGAGTTGTATGATGAGTCATAGCGCACATTAGCTGTGATGATTTGCTAAATGCAAAAGCTGCCTTGTTTTATTTATTTCCTTTTTTTTTTTTTTTTGCTGAATATTAGTGGATCCCAAGACCAGGACCCCCAAGATGCTGATAATTAGAAGAAAAGCAAGTGCTACATAATTATTTTCAATGGCTTTTCTCTAATCTGTCATTAGTTGAACTGCTCTCAATTCATAAACGTGACAAATTAGAGCGGCAGCAATTAGTCGATTAATCGATTAGTCAATCTGAATAAGATGAATCGCCAACTGTTTGTCAAACATTTGCTGGTTCCAGCTCCTTAAATGAGAGATTTTCCTGCTTTTCTTTGTCATTTATGATTGTAAATGACGTATGATGTAGTTAATTTAGTCGCTGTAGACATCGTTGGGTTTTGGACTGTTGGTTGAACAGAAGAAACAATCTGAAGACATCACTTAAAGCTCTGGAACCTGTGATGAGCATTTTTAACATTTTTTCAGACGAAATAATTAATCAAATAATCATGAAAATAATGGGCAGATTAATAGTTAATGAAAATAATGGTTAGTTGCAGCCCTGTGACAAATAGAGCTGCAAAGATGAAGCAATTAATCGAGTAGTTGTCAACTATTAAATTAACTGCCAACTAATTTGATAATAATTAATCAGTTTGAGTTCTTTAAGAAAAAACAAAGTCAAGTTTTCTGATTCCAGCCTTTTAAATGTGAATATTTTCTGGTGTCTTTACTCCTCCATGATCCTTTTCACATCTAAAAGACTGAACCATGGTCCACATTTTTGTTACATTGCATACAGTTCATCTGGTTAGTTGTGGGTTCACATTGCAATTATGTGCGCACACTGAAGAATTACTCATGACATACCTATTTTCTATCATCATCATCTAAATGAGCTGTGTGTCCCCATACTGTACCTTGATTTCTTTGTAGATGGATGCTTCCATCGTCTCATAGCCCTTCTCTCACATCCTCTGGGAAAATAATTAAATTGTCAGAGTTTTAGTGAGTTTTTTCCAACAGACTCCTTATAAAGCCACCTCCGACTCTTCCCTTGTGCTACTGCGGCTAATTCTGTTATGTTGCATTGGTCATGGGCAAACTGAAACTAACACTGTGCATTTATTACCACTCCAAAATTTACACCTGTCTGCTCAGAGTTCAGCCACTGTCACTCTCTCTGTTGATAAACTAAACACTACAAACCAAAGTGCTACACTACTCTTATCACATAACAATAGCCTGCCAAAACTTCCTGTAATTGGCTTGAAAGTCCGAACCATCCAAAAACGAACCGAACCATGGTTCAGTTTGTTCCATACCAAGACCACCTCTTTTCAGTGGACCAAGGTTTGACTTTTTGGTCTGGACCTTGGTCTGAAGGAGGTTTCACACCCTTAAATTTGGTTTGGATCAAACTAAAAAGTCAAACAGTCGGCACAAAATGAGGTAGGTGTGAAAGGGCCTTATGACAGTAAACTGAATATCTTTGAGTTATGGACGAAACAAGACTTTTGAGGACGTCATCTTGGGCTGTGGAACACTTTTTGACATTTTTCCCCATTTTATGACATTTTATAGACCAAACAACTATTGGGGAAAAAAACTGATGTATTAATCGACATTGAAAAGTATCTGTAGTCACAAATATGTTGCAAATAAACATAGCTTGTCCTTAAGGTGAGACTGTTTAAATTTTGCTGACGTTGAAATTCCAGGATTGTCTTGACTCAGTTTTAATTACATCAGAGTTTCCCAACTGGTTTGCTTCTGGTCACAGTCCACACATAATCCTCACAGACCCACTTAACACCCATTTAACTCATTTCCATTCATCCATTCTGAATCATGAATGGATGAAAACCCATGACCTTATTGTGGTGAGGAGCCACTGCTAACCACTGTGTTGCTCTAAGTGAACTATTACTACTACTAAAATAACAAAAGTACAACTGGGCTTAAAGCTCAATGAAATAAGAGGTATTGCAGTAAGAGAGTGACGTTAGAGCTGGAAGCCAACTGTGAACAAACACAACACTATTGTAGTTACAACTTATTCAGCTCATTCAGGCTACAAAAAAAAAGAAAGGTTTGGTTTTTTTTTGATGAAGTTGACCCACATATTGTGACCCACTCAGAATTAACCTGTGGTCCACTTTAAGGCCGTGACCCACTAGCTGGGAACCACAGAATTACATCATTAGGCAGTCTGCCTGAGAGCAAGTCAAAGAAGCCCCCCAGAAACAGCACTCGGGTGTGCATGAATTTTGGCATTGTAGCCACAAGTGCAAGCTACATGATACCCACTAGAACCAAATAAAAAATGACAGTAAAATGATTCATATATTTTTCTGAGCATTACAAACACGCCTTTATGTATTCACAACCACATTTCTTGCTATTGGGTCTAATAAAAATGGAAAACTCGCGTGAATGGTTCCATCCATCTATTAATTAGCTTCCATTTTTCTGGGGTCAGCTCTTAGGGGCAGCAGGCTAATCATATTCCAGATCCTCCTGGGGGATCCTCCAGCATTCCCAGGCCAGAGAGATATATATTCTCTTCAGCATGTTCTGGGTCTATCTCGGGACCCCCTACCAGTTGGACATCCCTGAAAAAACTCGAACAAGAAGCAACCAGGAGGTATCCTGATCAGATGTCTAATCCACCTCAACTTGTCCCTTTCGATGTGAAGAAGGAACTGTATTCAGAACTCCCTCCTGATGTCTGAGCTCCTCACCTTCAAGGCTATGTCTAGCCAGCCTGCCACCCTCTCATTATTTTGGTCATGACCCACACTCATGATAGTAGGTGAGGATCAGAACGTAGATGGACCGGTAAATCAAGAGCTTTACCTTTCAGCTCAGCTTCTTCTTCACCACAATGTACAAAGCCAGATCCAGAAATACTTGAACTCATGCATGGCGCAGAAACTCACTTCCTGGTATAGAACCATGGCCTTAGACTTGGAGGTACTGACTCTCATCACGATCATCCCACTCCACTGTGTTCTGGCGGTTACAGTCTGATGAAGCCATCACATCATCTGCAAAGAGCAGAGACGCAGTTCTAAGGTCCCCAAACGGGACTCTCTCCTCCCCCAGCTGTGCCTTGAGATCCTGTCAGTAAATATGACAAACAGAATTTGTGACAAGGGACAGCTCTGGCGAAGGCCAACACCCACTGAAACATGTTTGGTTCTGTGTCGAGTATACGCACACAGCTCTCACTTAGGACCGGGTAGCTCATGGTACAGCTTACTTCAGTTGTACCACCACAGGACTCTACAGGGGACATGATCAAAAGTCTTTTCCCAGGTCCAGCAGCACAGGCAGACTAAGTTGTATCAGTGAATTATTTTCCCGTAGTTCATTTGGACAGGAGCCAGCAGTAAAGCCAGAGAACTAACTCTAATCCTCATGTGTGAAAGGAAGCCTGAAAAACTTTTTCAGTGTATGTGCCCAGTGAGCATCTTTCATTGGAGTAAATAGGTTGCCTCCTTGGAACACTTTATCCAGTCATCCATGCCACCAGCAGGAAACAACTAACATGCCTCCTGCTGTGGTGTTTCTTTTATTGTTGTGATAAAACAGTTGAAATGTTGGACATGCCTAATTGTAGTCTAACAGAAGCAGAAGTAGGGAACAGTCGTAAAGTTAGCAAACCGACTCATTCATATCAGTTAAATCAAGTCAGATCAGTTTTATTTATATAGCACATAAAAAAACAACAGCAGTTGACCGAAAGTGCTCTCCAGTCAAGACAGATGGGTTAGAATCTGCCTCAATACAGGCATACATGATTAAAGAAATAAAAGCTACATAAAGGGCAATGATACACAATGTAATACAATAAAACAATAACAGAGAGAAGGCAAGACTACAAGTGGAAACCTAAAGCAGCTAACATGATAAAATCAAAGCCAAAGGGGACTTGACAAAAGCCATGGGGCAGCCTCAGACTGAACTAAAGCAAGTGAAAAAGGTGGGTCTTAAAATTTGATTTAGATTGTTAATAGCGGAAAAGGACTTAATGTGGGATAGGAGGTTGTTACAGAGCCTGGGAGCAGCAACAGAAACTCATGCACAGAGTTGCCTTTCTTTCAAAAATCTGATTTATAAAAAAAAAAAAAAAAAAAAAAAAAAGCTAAGATATGGGAAGAGGGTTGGAAAGTGGCTGCTAGATTTGTGTCACTCACTAGCCAAAAATATTTTATTTCCTTTTTTTCAAAACTAACATAGTGTCACTTTAAAGGGTCAGTAGCCCAAAAGGTTGTGAACCACCACTCGATCAAATGAAGCATCGCTACAAGATACTGCTACAATTAAACCATCAGCCTTTTCCTGTGTGTATAGAGGCAGAGAGAGGATTCAGTACAGAAGAAGAATGATCTCTCCAACATTCCTCTGTTTTTCCTGGCCTGTCTGTTTGCGAGTCATGGTACTTTGGGAGCCAGCATGGCTCCACCAGAGGAGTCCGACTAACCACTGTAATTGTGCCGTGCCGAAGCCGCCTTCCCCAACCCTGGGATTGAACCATGAAATATTCGAAAATGCCGGGGTTAAGAGAGGGGGGTCTTTGGCAGTGCAACGTGAAATGTGAGACCATAGAGCATCTTTAACAAGGAGGCGGATAGAAAGCCAGCCAGCCTGCGAGTCGGGCAGCCAGGGCACACGGTGGAGTCCTCTGAAGGAGAATAATTATGGATGTAAGAGGAGATATTGCGCTGGGAGCAGATCAATAGTGCCCACGTTCTGCTGGCGCTGAGGCCAGTGTATTTCTGTCACAGCAGGAGAGAGTGCAGGATATCAGCTTGTTGCTGGAGGGACTCGCATAAGTTTGAACACCGGCGGGCTTCCCAGATAGCCTTACAACCCCCGTGCCTGTCCTCCCCCTCCAAATCACTGCTGCTTGGAGTTTGGCTGGTTGCTTTCCCCCCATCTCCAATCCTCTTATCCACACAGAGTTGGCGGCAGGACTGGCCTTTGTCTACACATGATTATATTCCCACAGTCCAGGCTATGCAGTCATGTTTTCCAGTGTCATTTGGAGGACTCCCCTATTCTCCCCATGGTTAAAAAACACTGGATAAGATAAGTGACAAAGACATAATCAACAATACCAATTTAATTTGGCCATGGATAATAAAACCCTATGGGATTCATGTTAGAAATGTTGCGTAGCTCCATCTCCCCGTTACTCCCGCTTAAACTGAATGAAATGATTGTTTTTCTGATTTATTATGGCTTTTTTGATTGCATCATGTAAATATTTCCTTCTAGAAGAGCCATGGGGTTATTTCGCTCCCCCTGCAACATCTATCACATGTAAGCTGTGTGCGTAAATGTGAAATGATTTAGCCTCCTTGTTGAAGGGCCCCTGCCCTCCATGCAGCTTTTCATCTGGCAAATGGCCATCTTATGCCACATCAACACGTTGGACATCATCTCAATTTTTGTATGGCCAATTTATTCAGACAAAGCTCTCATGTCCCCTGTGCACACAAATGGTTTGAATTACTCTGAGAGCTTTTTTTCCCTCCCTGGGTTTTTCATTGTCTGAAGCATGCAAGTCCCTCCAGAGCAGATCTTTGTTTCTCATTAGGGGGTAAATAGAGCAGGCCAAATGCTCATATGTTTATTATACACAGGAGGGCATGGTCACTGTTCTCAACAGTTCAGCGCAGGAGGAAAAAAAAAAAAAAAAAAGCAGTTTGCTTTCTTGACCTTTTGTTTGCAGTGCCTGCAACCAAATGTCTGTTGAATTTACTGGATAATAAGCTGCGAGAAAACTGATGGACTGCGATGAAGTTGGGTTCAACCTCATCAAAAGTTTTTACGGCAGACTTTTTCAACAAAGACTGTTTTTACCCGGAGTGAAAAATAAACATATAATCATCATCACCATTCACAGCTCAAAGTTTACACACAATAAAACATCTGCAAAGAAATCAAATATGCATGCATTTATTCATACGGAGCGGAGAGGAAACAATAGAATGACCATGTTGGAGGACAAAAACATGACAGCAAAATTGCACAATGATGGACGCAAATTACAGCAACTGAAAACTAGGTTCAGAATCTTGTATTTCTTTATAATACTAAATATTTGTGACTAAAAAAAAAACAACAGCAGACTTAAAGGAGAACTTCACCCGTTTTCAGTATTCATACATGTTATTCCTACAGTCTGAGACAGTTCAAAAATACTTCCAAATCCAAAAGCTAGATTGCTAAAACTCAAATTTATGATGTCATTAAGTATAAAGTCTGGAGCTGCTCTATAGAGAATGAATTGGGAAAGATGTTCCAGATGACACTGAAAGCACCCAGGGGAATGTTCTAGTATATGGGTACATTTTCTGTTTCAGAACACTACAATAGAATAAAGCTCATTTGGGTATAAAAAGAAAAACATGTTGTGGGTCCACAAAATCAGTCTCCCATTTATTGCCTACATATAGAGCAGCTCCAGACTTACTTCTTGATGCCATCACAAGTTTGAAACTCTGTTCTCAGGTTTCTGGCTTTAAGAGAGAGTAGCCAATGTTCACAAATATTGATTGATCTTTCCTAGGCCATGGAAATAACATATTGGAATTTTAATTTAGGTGGTGTTCCCCTTTAAAGTTAGACATACAATATATTTATGCCGCAAATTTATACTAGGAAAACTTCTGTATTTTTTGACTTGGGCCCTCTTTTCCCTATGTGTGTGTGTGTGTGTGTGTGTGTGTGTGTGTGTGTGTGTGTGTGTGTGTGTGTGTGTGTGTGTGTGTGTGTGTCAAAGTGACTAATGGAGACAACAGATTTTGAAACTAGTCCAGTATTGAGCAAGAGGGCTGCAGCGGAAAGCCACAAAATGGGATGAAATTTAATCTTCAGGGCAATAGCATATTGACAATATACATTGTCTAAAGTGCTTGTTTTTGCCACTGAAAGGCTCAGATTGTTATTTAAGTGTCTGACAACACATGCCATGTCTTCAACTGCCTGGAAAACGCAAGATTGTACACATGCCGCGTCTTCAACTGCCACTTTTTGAGCCAGCTTTCAAGAGCGCAACGGTAGGTTGCATCTGTTGGTGAGCAACCTTAACAAGTACTGGATCGTAGCCTATTTACCTGAAATCCTGAGTGCAGAGCTGATCGTCTTCCAGGTGCTGTTAAGAAATGTGCAGGCCTATCGTCTGTGGGACAGATGTAACGCTCTGGTAGCCCCGGACCAAGATGATCAACTTTTACGTATTTATCACAGACTGAGGTTTATGGAAGAAGGGAAAGATATCTGTTGGCTGTGATTGGTTGTTCCTTATCACATGACATGCGGTGCACGCTGCTGCGTTCCTAAAGTTGAACTCAAGGCGCAGCTGTCGCGGCCTCAAAAAAATGGCATTAGGGAATTTGAGCACGCAAAATATGCGGTATGTACGGCCTCTTCTTTAGCTCTTGCTTGAGCCAGTCTATTTTATTGTTTTCCTTCAACAACTCAATTGGAAGAGTTCAAAACAAGACTTCTCCTTGAGGGAGACTTGAATAGACAATAACAAACAGACCGGATCAAGTGAAAGGTTTTATTTCTTTGTCAGACTCTTTGATAACAATCTGAGCCTGTCAGTGGCAACAACAAGCACTTTCAGGTGACACATATTGACGTGGTGCTATTGCCCCGAAGATTACATTTTGATTAACTATTTTGTGGCTGCTGGCTGCGATGCTCTCGCTTAATTCTGAAACAATTTCTTAATAGGGTCCAGGTTGAAAAAGTTTCTCATTAAAACAAAAAACATAACCTAATCTGCCAGTCTGTATCAGATTTGAGCAAGCAACTTGAGGTGTTGTAGATTCTTATCGTTGTATTGTTACTTTCTGATTGGTGCATGGAAAAACCGGACATCTCCTTTTTCCTAACACTTGTAACTAGAGAGAGGAGAACAGGCAAAATGCAAAAAAGCATGATTTTTTTAAATGTAAAATAACCAGCATTGTTTTAACTTTGGCAGATAGCAGTGTGTTCATGTAGGTTTATGCAGATTTGTGACTTAAGGGTATTCAGAGAACTTAAACTCCACGAGTGCTATACACTTGCTTAACTTGCTGTTGCACCGAAACACATCATTCCCAACACTTACATTTCAAGATAAATTGGTGTATTGACCTTGGGTATGTGCCCCAAAGAGCTGGAATCAAACAATTCAGTTGCTTTCATATGCGTGACTAAAAAACAGTAATCTCCTAGTTGTGTGAAATACTGGATCCTGAAAAATTCAATAAGGTGGACCTTGACCAAACAAACTTCCAGACAATCAATAAAACTAACTGAGGCAAAAGTAAAACTTGGGAACAAAATTACTTCAGTGGTGTTAGCAGGCTGTGTTTTCTTAAGTAAGTTATCTGGGTTAATTTAAGGGCCCTAATTGCAGTTCCTTGACAGCCTTTTGACTCCAGGTCAAACTATCAAGTCTTTAATACTTAAAATCAGCTGGAAATTGAAGTTGAATGGGAAGAACTAGTTAACAGCTGCTGCTTGTTGAGCAGACCAGTTCATCCACCATCTCCCCTTTATCCAGTGTCAATCCTTGAGAGATAGCCAGTCTCTGGCAGTCTGACGTTGTGCGCTGACCCCTTGTTAGAGCCCAGAGGTGAGATGTGTGATAGAGGCCCTTGGTGCTGATAAGGCCATCAGATTGATAACTAACTCCCCCCAGCACAAAGCTGCTACTACCGCTGCCACAGCTTCCATTAGCCCCACCAGACCGGCTGAATGCCTGCCTGCTCCCTGCCTGCTCTATCTGAGGTTACATCCTCTGTTCTCAGCCCCTTATGCAAACCCTGCTTTCCCATGCTGAGATTGCTATCAGCGGAGATATTTATGTACTGCACATGTTTCCGATTGTTTAACCTTTGGACCTGTGCTGTAGGTGCTGCTGTCGTCCCAGTGGGCTTGCTAAGAGACTGCTCTCCTGCCCTTGTAGGCAGGCTGAGATAGATGGGAGCAGAGGCTGTTGCGAGAGGTGTGTAATGGACTGGCAGGAAAGGGCACTGCTGAAATTGGTCACACGAAAGCTTAGGTCAACCCTGCACTTGCTTTCAAGTTTGGAAATATCTCATCAAAATGGACTTGAAGGGAAATGTTGAACCAAATCTGTTTTTTGTTTGTTTTTCCTTGACTCTGTCTCAATTTGCAGCACTAACGAAATGGCATCCACTAGCACTACTAATGCTGAGGATATGACACACCCTGTTCTGCTGTATAGTAAAACTTTATAGCCATTCATTAAAAAAACTATCTCCCTTGTGAGTGACATCAAATACTTTTAATCAGTTATCAAGGTAGAATAAGAGAGATAGAATTTTATTCATCCTGAGGGAAACTGCTGTACAGCAGTTGCAATGCAGAGTAAGGAGAGTGCAAATACAAAGAGTGAAATAATACAAAAAGACTAAAATAACAACAGTAGGTGCAAAATATAAAACCTAGATAACAGTAAGGTGCAAATAAGGTGTTATCTAGTATATACAATATACTTCATACACTGCCAAAAACAGGTTACCAGTATGGATTATAAATATAATGGGACTGCTTATATTTGTTTGTACCATGTACAGATCTGAGGTAGATAGTGTAAGAGTTCAAGGGTGCATACAGAATATTACAACTCTAATGTTAATCAACTTTATGCCCTAAAGGTCATTTCTTTAATTTTAGTGGGGGTTTTTTTTCAAGGGATAGATTCAATCTTTGGATGCAGGGTTTTTGGAGGTACTTATCATTAAGGATATTTTCATCAGACAGCCCTTTCCAGTGGGGAACTGAACTGAATTGAAACTGCTGGTCTACCACACCCTCGATTGGTTAGATTGTTATTGTGTGACTTTGGTGTTTTAAATGGTTAGTTTGGATTCACCAAAGTAACACAATAACACAAACAAACTAGGCAGTGGTAAACCAGCAACTCCCATGTTCTGCAAGGTAAAATTACTGCTTTTGTCAATTGAGTCTGGCTTTGAAGAGAGCATCTATAGGTTTGAGTTCCCTGTCAAAAGGGCTGTCTGACGGCAAGGTAAAGTGATGAAAACATTCTAAATATATATTTTTCAGGTGGCTAAATTACGTTTTGCTCCTGGCCCGGTCCACAGGAGTACATTGCTTAGTTTCCATGGTGGTCGGGTTGGAAATTAGCACCAGCCACCAGCCAAATGCTGGTATAAAAAGCAATACAAGTGGCTAATGGACTTGCTTCATTCACCAGCCAAAAAACAATGGTAATCCATTAAGTGGCTGGTAGATTTTTAAATCCACCAGCTGCTGTGCCATTTGAGAAAAAAAAGTTAATATCCAATCCTAGTGGCGGTACTAAGTATGAAGGATGTCCCAGTTAAGTCAAAGATACTGGATTACTACAAGATGGCTCAGCTACAATATACTCGCAGTTGACCGTCTTGGTTTATCCACCGTCTTTGGTTAAGTAATTATTTTTCAGCCCATATACTGATTGGCGTCCCTTAATATTGGTGATACAGAGTCCAATCTGACACTTATACTTCCTTAAATGTTGATTGAATGTATAATAAAGGATCAGGTTTTGTTCTGCTTTATTTAGCTGATAACAGTGTTAAAATATACCCTGATCGGCACATACCATGAATAGCCTGTTGTACAAAACACAATTACACAAAGCATCACAGGAAAACATTATAAGCAGTATATTGTCATAATGCAGAGCTATTCAGCCATCAAACATATTTAGTTTTAATGTAATGCAGCTGAAGTATGTAGGAAAAAAATACATAAAAGATACATGTAATTCGAGTGAATACTGAATCAGTATCAGATCAACAGAATTTTAATGGATATGGATCGGGGGCAGAAATAACATAATGGAGAGATTCCTAGTTTTAAGCAGAAGTGACATTGCAGTTTATAGCAGTGCATTATATAATGAACATATCCTGAGGCAAGCAGAGAGGTTTGACAGAAGTTGAAAATTAATACCATCTTATGCGGTGCAGAAGGTACTGCAAATGTAAATGCTCTATCTTGCAACAATACACCATCTGGTGAACAGTGTACAAAGTTGTATAAAGTAGAGGGGGAAATAATGGAATTGTTTAAAAAAAGAAAAAGAAAAAAGACATTAGAAAGACGCTGATAAGAAGATACATTTAAGGTAATGCATTTGGGAATTAAAGTCCTAGTCCTAGTTTGGAATCCGGTTAAACTGTCTGTGTGTTGCAGATGTAAATCACAAAAACCCTGTACGATCACACCCGCACGCCAGAAAATAACTAGGTAGAGATGAAACATGCCACTTAATGGCTCGGTAAAAACTAAAGTGAAATGCCATCAGTTGTTGTTGAGTAAATTCCCAGAGGCAGTAAAAGCGACTCCTGCCTCTCTGGAGTGTGTTGCAGCTTGTGTGTGTGTTTACCCTCATGTTTGTGGCATGTCATGCTTGAGCAGGATTGCTGCATTCTCCTGGGAGCTACAGGAGGGCTCGGTACAGGTGATTTATTCCTCCTAATCTGTCCTGCATGGTAGCAGGCGGCCGCCTTCCCTCCACCCAGCATGAGTGAAGCACTATCAGCTTGCATGATCATATTAATAGTCACCTGCGGTCGTTATCAGCCCACATATCTTCGAGGTGGCAGCTTCCTGTTCTGCAGCACCTGGACTCGACATCCTGACATCCAGGAGGAGTCATGTTTTGTGACCCCAAGGCCAAGTCAAGGACACTAACAATCCCCACCGATGCCATCGCTTTGATTAGTTATTCATCCTCTACCCCCACCCACCGCCCTGTAATGTATGCTGTTGTAATCTGGCTAGAAACGCTTGAGTTGAATGCCAGATGTTGTTTTTACTGGGCATTTATGGAAGCTGTCTGATTCGCCTCAGTGATGTCTTACACTTACATGCAGGGAATGAGGAAAACATGTCATCTGCCATTGTTATATATATATATTTATATGTAAGTACTGGTAATTGGCTGAATTATTTTCTGATGTCATGACCCAGTCATGCTCAGTTTAGCTGTAAAGATCTCTACAGCGAGTGATTTGTCAGACCCAACTGATCTGTCCACACCTGATAATCTGTTCTCCTGTGGTTTGCACAGTGTGCAGACTAAGCCAGCTATCATATTATTAAGTTAATTCTACAATTGTGTAAGTCAGTTCTCTGTTAAATGGTTGCAGGCATAAAACTCTAATGCCTTTGAAATGAACACGTATTGAAATGCCCGGAAAGGAAGAAGAAAACACGGGTGTTGTTGTAAACAACTTGTCAGGGCTATACCCTCCTCTGTATCTCTTCCCCCCCTCCACGCACACACACACAATGTCAAATACAATTCAATTTCTGCCTCAGCATCAGCTTGGGCTAACACGGTCAAGCAAATGCCTATTTTCTGAATGGCCTCGGGGAGTTACGCTTTTCAGCTTATCAACTTTTATTAACCTTAGCACTGAGGTTTGCTCTTTGATTTAGATTCTTTGGGAAACACTGAAATTGGATTTTTTTCTTTTTTTTTTTTCAACTCTCACTCCTGCTGTGACATATGCTCAACAACTTGTTACACAGGAGGGAAAAACTAAATGCTTGCTTTGGTTTGTTACTGAGAATATTTTATCATGAGAGCCAATAACAACTTTTCTAGTTTTATTAATTCATTTTCGTTTGAGTGACCTCATATACCCTGCTGCTTTATTAAGAGCAGACGTGCATTAAATGTTATGGCCAGCAGGAAAATGTCTGTGTACGCTGTGTTTACGTGGGCCGACAAGGGCAAACAGACACAACTCAAGTAAATGAAGAAACACCTTCACCAACTTGGCAACACATACGAAGCATGTAAAAAATGTTCAGCTTCACAAGACACGAAACAACATGACAAAACAGGCGCAGCATATAGAAAAGAATGCTGCAAGAATCCCACAACACAACAGCAACTGTTTCCACGGGACACTAAAAAGTGATGCACCCTACTAGGACACGTTGTTGTTGCCACGTCCCCAGGCGCAGCACCAGGTTTTGAAGCCAATTTTACAGTGTCCAAACATGGAGTTACAACATCTGGGTCCGACATGTGATGCCATGAGACCCAAAAAGACATTTTCCCAAAAGCACGTCTGTAAACAGTTTCAGAGATTCATTCAGTCCAATAACATTTCTACAGTCGAGAAGAGCTACACAATTAAATCAATTTATCCCCATTCAAGTTAGCATAGCGCTAAACTGGAAGTTAGCCACTTGCCCGCCGTAAGTCTCTAGTGTGCTTGCCCTATGAGGCCCACAATGCAGAAGATCTGGGTAGTTTCATACCACGGAAATGTTTGTTTGGCTTCATTCGCCATTTAGCAACTTTTGTAGGAATGAACAGAGTCCCATCCCCAATGCTCTATCCATTTCTCTTCAGACATCCATGGTTGCCATGTTTTTTGGCTTATGCTGTTATCGAAGTAGGCTATCCATGAGTGGCGTTGAAAAAATACTTAAAATTTGCAATGTTTTTGGCTTATTTTAACATTATTATCCTGATTCAGATATTATTACAGATTGCAAATCTGTTGTCAATCCAGTGTTAGCCTTTTGTTCATTTTTAGACTACCTATTCAAATAGTCTGACGTACATTCAGTTATTATTAAACATGCTAATGTTATGTTAGCTGGCAAAAATTAATACTGTAAAACTTTAATCAATAGCCCGGGCTATTATTTCTTAAATCACTGAAATCAACAGGCCTATATTTGGGACAGGCCTTTAATTCCTTTCACACAAAACGGGAAATAGAATCAAACTGTTTATTTAAAGCAGGATGAATATTACTTGTTTAAAAATTAGGCCTCAGATAATATCAATTATCAATTATTTATTTGTCTAGCTACAATAGACAGCACATCAGAGAGAGTAATGGCATTCGAGGATTACAGCACCCAGCATACCAACACAACTCCACTTTATCCTGTTAAATAAATACTCACAACTCGATCTGAGGCCCCTTGTGGACTAATGGAATATGAATAACTTACAGGGTAATCAAGGAATAAACACGTAATTTGAGGTGCCAGCAACTCGCTTTTATCTTCTGTTAAAAAAAAAAAGACATGGCAACCACACCAGGCCTCTAATTGAGACAGGCCTTTATTTGTCAAAATGTGTAACTACACCAGGCTAGTAAAAGGGACTGGGCATTTAATTGGGACTAGGCTTTTTATTTAAATTTTATAGTAGTTACTTTCAGAACCCATAATGGGACAATCAGTTTTTTAATCAGTTAACGATTAGGTAACCATAGCTGACAATCCTTTTATTACTTAATTTCCAATTAGACGATACATAGATAACTTTGCCTATGGTGCAGGTTTTTTTTTTAATTGGCAGGCTAATAATACGCAAAAGGCTAACGCTAGGTTAACAGTAGATACCTGTAGTCAAATTTGAATCAGGATAATGATGTTAAAATAAGTCAAAAAGCCCACACATCTTAGGTGCCTTCCTAACACCACTGATGGATAGCTAACTTAAATAACTTCACAAGCCAAAATCAAGCGTGTCCCAGCTGTGTGCTCCTAAAAGCAGTTGCAGAGGTGCAGAGTAGCAAAGTGGACAGGGCCATGTGTTTTTTCAAAAGGCTTTTGTAAATAGTTCTTTCCTGATGAATGATCAGTGTTCCTCAACAAAGCACTGTGTCTAACAATAGGATTGGATGATTGTTATGTTATATTATGTCCACTAATTATAAATATTTAAAGCGACTAAAGCCAATATTTTTATATCAGCAGTGATCAAATGCCTACTTGTGTGGATGTAAAAGGGGTCAGAGAGGGTACAGTTTGTGTTTCAGCAGCTGTTGCTATAGAGAAGACTCAGCAACAACAAAACTGATCTAAAAAAATAATTCTAGCATGTTTGTATGAATGTAGATGCGTTTTCGGAGTTCTGCTCAGTGTAATTCCTAGCTTCTGCTGCCATTAGCTGCGCAAAGCTCAGTGACTGAATGTGTCTTAACCCCAGTGCTCACTGGGAGTTGTAGTTGAGTTCTCTCCTTCTGTTTTTATGTACACAGTCTTGTGCCTTTTGGCTTGTTATCACTGAACTTTTAACACACAGTTTCTCATTGTTTGTTCTGAGGATTTAATTGAAAGAGTTTTGTGTCCCTTCAAGTCCCTGAGGTCCCAAACCGCGAGACACCCAACATTATCTATGAGGAAACGAATAGGGTTTTCACTTTCAGAGCCCTGAATGCCCACTTTGCGCCTCTGTTTATGATAAAATATCATACGACGACTGAATGCACATTGAGTAGTTGAGCTTTATAAAAGGGAGAAAATAAAGTCTATAGCAGTGGGTAGCTTCATGCCCACCAACCGTGGCTGCACAGACCAGGCCTGCTATGCTCCTGTCACATACAGTGTCAAGGAAAACAAAGTGTGAGGCTTTGAAAACTGCCCTTTGCATGAAGTGTGTATTTCCTCTTTCATTTTGCTTGGCAAGAAATTGTAGACTCCCGCCCCCCTGACTGGGCTCTGGATTATTAGCTTAAGCTCTCTAAAAATATCCCTTTGACTGTTTAAGCCTCTGACAGCAGCAACATCTCACACATTCTGATAGCTTTATACTAACTATGGCTGCAGAGGGCTCATGCACTCAGCCCGCCTTGTTATCTTTTACCTTGTTTGCCCGAGGAGGAGAAGGAGGAGAACTTACGGGCCCCCGAAATCTGCAACAGCCCTCTCTCCTTTTCGGAAATCAGACTCGGAGCGGATCATCAAAGGCGAGCATGCAATCACAGCAATCTCCGAACAAACGAGATGCTTTTTTGAGCATGAGAGGATTTTGCCCAGATGTCACTCGAAGCACTTGTCATTGTTGCGACAGCTGTAGAAGCACATGGACCGTCATTTGAAAAGCGTCTACAACAACATACCAAAACAGCACACGTCAAATGTGAAACATACACAGCTGAAACATAAGATTTCTGAATATTAATGCTGTAAGCCCCTTAAGAAATTGTTACTTTTATTGCCTATCATTTCAGTTTTATTGGCTTGCCTCTGCAGCCCCGGTAATTGCATATTTACCACCATACAGTATTTATCATAGCAATATATTAGGTTTAGCTGAGCTTATAGTACCAAATATTTTTGATGTTAGCATTCATAGCAGCTCATAGAAATTAATAAATTCCTAAAAGGGATTACACTGTACACATGTGGCTCATAGACATCGCTTCAATTATCTTTTCTTCTAACACCCACACTCTCTCCAAAGGCTTTTCTCACAAATATTATAGCTGCTAACTAGAGAGAGACGGAGGGTGAGATAGAGGCATGTTTCGCTCAGCAGCACCGTCGTTATTCCAGCCTTCATTCATGTGTCTCTTTTTAAATGCTTTCAGATGAAATATCACTGTTTTGACAAGACATTTTCCAAGCTGCTCGTGTCCCTGTGAGATGCCTCATGCTCGCCAGTGATGAAACATTCCTGAGGAGAAAAAAGTCAATATGCGGTTGTAAATAAATGAAAACAAATGTGAGACCTAAGCATTCGATAGATTGAAAAAGGTGAAGGGAGGGGGAAGGAATAGACTACTCACCTTTACTCATTATAAAACTGCTTCTTGACTACAGCAGCTAATTGACTAGCCTCTTTGCCCCCGTGTGTGTTGAAGGAGTGGAGGGTGGGGGTGATGAATTGACATATTGCTGGCGCTGTGATGTTGATCCAAGGCAGAGAGCCATGAGGCTTTCCTCCAGGGACCAGTAACCTTATTGTTCCATGTCATCTCCTCCCCTTCTGTTTGAGGACCAGGTTGTCAACCTCTCCCCAAGGTCACGCAAATACCAGCCCCCCCTCTGCAGATAATTGGATTGTTTAGAATCATAGCATCAACTTATTGCCCCGTCTGGGGTCAGAAGTGAATTTAGTGCACGAGGTTGTCTGTCATGATTTGTGGCATCGTTCTGAACCAACGAGCAACAGCTTCTGTCACCAGTTAAAGGATCATGCCAAAGATGTTGCGTGTTTTGGCCTACATCTCTTGAACATCACAGCTATTGTAGGGCTGCATAAATCGATTTTATCGATTAATTTGAATTTGTAGTTTAGGTCGATTTGTTTTAATGAAAATTGAGTTTCTCTTTGAAATCCGCCACCGCTGCTCCCCGCTGGGCTCCCGTAGTTCAGAGTGGGCTCACCCCTCACCCCCGCGCACTTAATACACAAACAACATGGCAGCGAGCGAGGAAGAACGCGTTCTCAAGAAAGAGAACGAGTTCTTCAGCACTTTTGTCTGCTCACCTGTGTCTGTGACGCACACCGTGTAGGGACAGAAATGACATGCCGTTGTGTAAATAAGATAAATAAGTGTTGACAACGCCAAGCTGGCAGACCCTCGAACCGTAGTAAAGGGACCTCCGAAGACCATTAGCTCTTTTAGCCTGTGTTAGCCCATTGTGGCAACAACACATAAACAACGGGACTTCGTCTGCGTTGAAGAACGGCACTTTATTTTCTTTCTTTTCTCTTTTCTTTAACATGAGAAATCAATTAGCAGACCCTGAAACATTCCAAAACCACTCATATGGTACACAGTTGGCAAACATATTCAAATGCATGATGTACAGCTTCTTTTTTTGTCCAATGTTTTCTTGCCACTCCAGGTATCCATTGGTTTCCATTTATTTGAGAAATCAAATAGCAGACCCTGACACATTCTAAAACCACTCATATGGTACACATTTGCCAAACATATTCACAGGCATGATGTAAAGGTTTGTTTTAGTATAAGTTTTTCTTCCATTCCAGGCATCCATTGATTTACGTTAATCTCTGAATGATGTAAAAAGCATACCTGAAATGTGTCCTCAAATATTGAAGCTGAGACAACCCTAAAAATCATGTATAGCTTTTTTTTTTTTTTTTTTTTGGTGGAACTTTCTATATTTAGTGGGCAAGTTTTGGGTGCGTTTTTCCCCAGCAGCTGTTTGTTTCCATTCATTTTCATACAACATGTAAATCAATTGAAAGACTCTTGAAACTTGAAACTCTTGAGTTGTGGAATCTGGTAAATCCAGTAAATCAAACTGTAATGCAAAACAACAAAATGCAAATAATGCAGAATTGTACCATCCAATGTGGACTTAAGGTCACTGTGATGGTTACTCGAGTTTTAAGAGTGCTGATCATATTCTTAACATTGTGTGAAAATCAATGGAAACCAATGGTTCCCTAAAACAATGGGGAAAATACATCCAAATGTCTCAAACTATAAAGCATAAATTTGGATTATACAACCCAACCAAGTTTTACAGTCTGCTGAGAATGTCCTAATACTGTATGCAAATCAATAGAAATCAATGGCTGCCTGAAACAGTAGGGAAAAAGAGTGGGGAGGGAAAAAAAGCCAAAAATCAAAAACTGCACAGCATGGATTAAGTTCAGATAACTCAGACAATAGTTTTAAGAGTCTTCAAATAATTTCTAAATATTGTATGGAAATTGATGGAAACCAATGGTTCCCTGAAACAGTAACAAAAATACATCCAAATATCTGAAACAACACAACATGAATTTGTATTACACATCCTAATGCAAGTTCCAAGAGTGTGCTAATAATTTCTTTACATTGTATGGAAATCAATAAAAATCGATGGCTACCTAAAAAAGTAGCAAAAATACATCCCAATATCCAAAACTATAGAACATGAATTTGGATTGCACAATTTAAGCAGATTTCAAGAGTCTACCAATAAGTTCTTCATATTGTATGGAAATCTTGAGAAATCAGTGGAAACCAGAAACAGTTGCAAAAATACATCCAAATTTCTAAAGCTATACAACATGAATTTTAATAATGCAACTTAAGCAGATTTCAAGAGTCTACCAATAATTTCGTAATACTGTATGGAAATCAATGGAAACCAATGGCTACCTAAAACAGTGGGAAAAATACATCCAAATGTTAAAAAGTATACAACATGAATTCAGAATGCTCAGCTCAAGCAAGTTTCAAGAGTCTGCTAATAATTTCCTGATATTGTATGGAAATCAATAGAAATCAATGACCACCATAAACAGTGGGGGGGAAAAAATACATCTAAATATACTGCACAGCATGGATTTAGATTAGACAACTCAAGTAAGTTTGAAGAGTTTGCGAATGATGTCTTATGGAAATCAATAGAAATCAGTGGCTACCTGAACTGTTGCAAAAATACATCCAAATATCTAAAACTATTCAACATTAATTTGGATTCCACAACTTAAATTGAAACCAATGGCCGCCTGAAACTGTAAAATATATCTCAAAATCTAAAACTACAGCATGTATTTGAGAAAGTTAAGCATCAATATGAAGTGTACACGATTTGTAGCTTAGGAGCACAAACTTGCATAAACACTAGTGTGAGCCTTTAAAGTGCACCTGTTGGGAGACTGAAAAAACATGGTGGGTGTTGAATGCCTGCAGTGTTGGGGAATCCCACATACCAGCACATATTCATGGTTTCAGTGGCGGTTTCATGGCTGGAGGCTGACGTGGTGTTACCTCACGCTGCAGTGGTAAGATGAGACGAAGCGGGGCAATAGATTAAATGGGTGGGCTGCACGCCTATTAAATCAGGGGTTGGCAGAGCAACACTAACTCGGGTTACTTATTCTCAGGTGACATGGCCGCACATGTGAGGAGCGGAGGCAAGCGAGATGTCTTTACTTCACGTCTGGAGTGTGACATCCTGCTCTGTTTGTGACTCTGTAATTAACTGCTCATTTGTGTGTATGTGTGTGTGTTTTTTCTTTTCTAGGAGGCGGCCACATTTGCCAAAGAGCTGGGCTTTGAGGTGAGTTGACCGGCAATTGCACACTAAACAGATCCTAAAGGTTTATTTTTGCTGATAATGAAGTTCTTTTTGGACAGTGATTGATGTGCTATTATACTCTCCAGGCCTTGCAGCAGTTGCTATGGAAACCTGGCAGTCGTCATGGTTTCTTTGTTCAGCCAGCTCTCTGTTATGACGCACTCTGCTAGGTCTGCACCCAACATCGCCTACAGATGTTATTTATTGAATTTTGAAAAGCCTCTTGGGAAGCTGAGAAGTTGGGCATGGTTTCAAGCCTTTCTCTGCAGGCTCGGGGCTCATCAGGTTGCCTGGTTAAAAAGCCTCCTCATTATCTTCATTGCACTCAGGGATGATACTGTATGTCTTCCCTTCACTGCTATGGCATTACACCACACTGGAACACACTGTAGTCTTTTAATAACCAAATTACAGCCACCTGTGGTTTTAGATTATGGAAATGAAAATTACAGTGCTTGTCTCCCCATAGAATGTGCTTTTAAAGTGGGGCTGCCTCTTACGTGTAAAATGAATGTTCCCTTGGTCTATTTTCTGCTTGCATTTTGCATATTCCTCGCACTGCTTTTTAAATGTGAAATCAAAAACACAAATAGCCGGTGCGTGTGTGTGTTTTTCAAATGGGCTCAGGTATTTTAAGTGCCTTCTCTCTTTCAAAGGTAGAGCTGCCTTGAGTATGGCTCTGCACTGTGTGAATAATTGTCATCCAGAATCACTAACGGTGTGATCAACGTGACTGGAATAGAAATGCAATCCTGATGGCAGTGACAGGTTTAAGAGAGGAGAAGGGATGAAGGCAGGGAAAGAGGGAGGGGGCGGCTGGTAGTGATGGAGGGGGCCTCGCATGAAAAAAAAAACACAAAGGGCAAAGTGTAGACTCCCCTAGTAGTTACAATTCTTTGACATTTTCCATGTCAACCTGATTTGCCAGAACACTCTGAGAAATTGCATTGGATGAATGTGATTTCTCAGATAACATCAGTGGTGTGTACTGTACTTACTGCATTTCTACATGGTTGCAGTTCAAAGAGGCTCTTCACAACTGTCTTCTTTTCCTGTCACTTTCTGATGACAATTTTACCTGCCCACATGCTGCAGTTGTGCACTGACAAGTCTTCACAATATCAATATATAGAATATATATAGTTATTTAGATAACTTTATGTAAAGCTGGAAACAGCAGACACATTATTGATTTATTGGAGGAGGACATTAGTTTCACAGTTAGGGTTGGGTATCAGAAAAATTTAATTACAGGTACCAATACCTAGACTTCAATACCAGTTCCTGAGGGATACTTTTAGATTCCAAATTAGATTCTAAAACATTACAGCACGGTGGTGCAGTGGTCAGAGCCATAAAAGTATTGAAGTTCGGTGCACAGCGATGAGTACAGCATAAACCTGTTTGATACAGCTGAAATCAGTATAACTGGTATAATAAGAATATTTTTTTAACCCTAATATACAATGTGTTAAATGTGTGTAAAGTCACATGCAATAATCCAAACTCATTAGCGTTAAGATTCGTGACCGATCTTGGAAGTAGTTGTTTGTAATTTTTTTGCATTAGCAAACATTTCCGGTAGCCTGGAAATCCAGACCCAAATCTTAATGCAAATGGCCCAACTCGAGGGGCAGCACCAGGCATGTATTTGAAAATATCACTGCACGCAATTGGATAACAGTACGACCAATCAGAACAATACACGGGGTGATGTATCCAGAGCGTTACCAGCAGAGCTAACTGGTAGATTAGACTCTTGCCGTATCCGGTCGGCAAAACGGCAACATCGTCGTCGCAGCGCTGTCGTCATCTGTTTAGCTCGCCTCTGGCCCGCCTCTATCACACACACAGATGTGATTGGTGCAGCTCGGCTACAAGGGCATGGGTAATGAGCATCATTACTGATTGCCAGAGTGACTCGCTGAGCAAATTCAAATTGTGCTCTCGCGAGAACTCTGGATTTCCAGGGTACATTTCTGGAGCTTTCAGCCATATTACATGGCTTTCATCAGCAGGAGTTTAATCAGTTGTCATGGAGATTGTTAAAGGATAGTCCCTTGCGTCGCATCTGACCACCTACATCTGACCAAAATTACATGAAAAGAAATCAAACCATCTCCATGACAACTGAGCAAACTCTATCCTCTGAGGAAGGTCACAAAATGCGACTGTTTTGTGCTAAGAATGTTTTTTTCAAATGAAATTCATGTTAAATTCATTGAACTGGCTTCCATTATTATCTATCAAAACAAAATTCTACATAAAGATCTAGAGTAACTGTTTTGACTACATCATCCAAAATCAATCGCTGTCGTTCCACATATTTTCGTGTGAATAAACAGTAGTATGTATCTTTTCGAACAAACCAAGCTAGGTTGACAGCGTCATCTACCAAGAGCTGCCTTTGAGATTGGAGATGTCTAACCAACCACCAAAAATCATTTAAAAAGTATATTCTGCCTAGCAAAGGGAAATCTTTTACACTTGACACTTTGACAGCCTTTTTGATGTGACAGAGCTGTCAAGCAATTAAAATAATTAATCCAATTAAATACATGCTCTGTGATTAATTTGTCTAAATTAATCACCTACATCAACTTTTGCTGCGAAACTATTTTTAAAAATTCAATTCAAATGAATTTTGGCAGATGTGTCATAGTCAAGCTGCTGGATTTTGGACACAGTTGTCTCCCTGTCCTCTACCACCGAAACTGGTCTGCAGTCCATTGCAGTCCATTTTGCAAGGGAGTTAGTTAGTCGCTCACAGGTAGACTTACTCAGTTTGCGTCTGATGGATTGACGAGGCGAGCTGCTAGTACTAGCATCAGAGGCTGTGCTAGCTCGGACATCAGGGTTCGCTGCTAAATACTTTGCGTTGAGGTGATATTTCAGGTTTGCAGTATCCCGGTGGTATGAAAATTTGGGGCATTTTTAAATGCAAATGTTCAATTCATAGGGGCAAGCAGCATCATTTCATCTGCCTCCATCATGTGACAAAACATAGTTTTACGTAGAAATGTGTTTAATCAGCGTCATTTTCTCTCTGTGATCAATTAATCAAAATTAACGCATTATTTTGACAGGCCTACTTTTATCACATTGCTTTGTGGGAAATTTATGCCAGCGTAGTGTGTATATATATTTATATTTCAGTAAAAATAGTATGCAATTCGTGTACTATTGGTTTCATACTAAGATTTTTGATATAGTAAAAAGTCTCACAGTGTACTAAATGCAATGTTTGATGGAATTTGAGACACGGTCACTCATGGAATTTGACAACAGACTTTTGTAAAACTGTAACACAATTTGATCATATTATCAATAATATATCTACTATAGGAAATGTACACAAAATATCTGAAAGATAGCTAACAGTAAGAAATGCAGTGTACAAGAGTGTGTCTCTATATGCAGTTTGACTCTTTTTAGGGCAGTGTGGCTCATTTATATTCAGTTAAAGTCCAGTATATTGGTCAGTGGGGCACTTTTGAGCAGTGCCATCATTGGATTTTGTTGCTGCCCAGCTGTCAATATCTGACATGATGCACTCATAATGTATCCTGAAACAGTGTCATCTTCACATAATAAATGGCTAACAGAAATGACAGCAGCACCTCTTCAGTGTAAATACAAGACACAAAAAAAGCTCATCCTCTCCAAAACAGCAATCAGCAGATCTGAACACAGTCGCCCTGATTGTGATCTGTTTCCTTTAAATGCTCAAAGAACTATCTACATCGCAGCTCTGATTGAATCTTTCCCTGGCAGTGTTTGTCAAACAGCCTGCGGTGGAGACGATCACTTTCTCACTGGCTTCAACACAGAAACACAATTTAACACCCTCGTGAAGCTTTTATATTTCACGCTTTGTTGATTTATGTCTGATCAATTGCCGCACAATCGTAAATATTGCCATTTGTCAGCAGTAAACTAAATTGACCGTATCATTTGTCAATTCATTTGTTTTGCACTTATTTTTCTGCATTGTTTTGCCGCAGGAACTCGTCAGGTAAGTGTTTCTGCCAGGCAAAAAGGAGCAAGTCGTGTGTGTTTGTGTGAGCGTAGCTTGCCCTGCTCAGTAGCCATGATGCTTACCCTACCACCTCTGGCCCTTAGAACCTTTTAGCTCCTAAACCTGAGTAGAGCGCCTTTTTTATGTCGGGGAACATAAAACCGAAGGGTGACAATGTGCCGAAGCCTTGTGCGGTTTGCATTCAGTGTCTGGAGGAGTGCTTGTGGTTACATCCAGTCACAGTGACAAATTGCCTTTTTTTTTTCACCATTGCCTGCTAACAGCCTCTGTATTAACCTCACCATTAGCACTTACTTAGAGTGTTACACCCATTTTTCCTCGGCCCAGGGTCTCCCCGGACCTCTCAGGGCTGATTAAAGGACATTTGGGAGGCATTTAGAGGTGTAAAAGCTCATTGGTTTGAGTGAGCCAGTGTGGCTGGTGGTATCGGGCTGGAGCCTATCTCTCTGATTACTCCCATAACCACGGTATTTGCTCGCCCTGTAGGTGCTCGAGTGTTAGCTTTGACACAGATGCTAGTGGCGTCGGCGACCCTTAATGCTAGCTCCTCAGTGTGCTGTATTATGGAAAAGCAGAGTCCACCCCACTGCGAGACGGGCGATAAAGACATTCCACCTGCTCATAGTACATCATGATGAGTTAATAATAAAGTAGCACTGACAGGTGTGGGTTTTTTTATCCCTCTCATGATCAAAGGCAAGCACTCCGGAGAGTTCTGTCGTCTCCAGGCGAGAATATCCATTCTGTGCAGATGCTGAGGAGAGATGGCCTGTTTCAGGAAGAGAATGATACAGTACACGCACCACCTATCCCTTCAGCTCAGAAGTAGCTTTATCTGACAACAGCATATCTTCACACGCTTATTTTCATCTCACTTAGGGAATATGACATTCTAATATTTTACAGCTCGCCCGTAACTGCATGGAAACATCATCGAGCACTCCTATTGATCTTTTTCGAAGAGGTTTCATAGCCCATCTGGTTTCATTATCGCTTGATCCGTCTGCCAGGATTGGGAAAAAAAATCTGACCTCTCTCAGTCACAGTTGTGATCTTTGATTAACTCCTCAGAAATAGCTCTTCACGATGCATTCATTCAGTTTAACAGTGGTTTGGTGTTTTTTTACAGACAGATGACATTGGAGAGATTGCAAAGAGGACCCAAAACCTCCCCAAGGAGAATATGAAGAGGCAGCGAGTGGTGGTGTTCACCCAGGGCAAGGACGACACCGTTGCAACTGTTGGTAGGCCATGTTTGTTTTCCGTATTTGTCTGCTTATATTCCCACTTGAGTACCACTCGAAGCCATCCCAACTTTGGCCCCTTTTGGACATCTTTACCCTTCACTTAAACCTCATATCTCAAAAACTGCAGAACGCAGCCTTAAATAGACGGTAGATCGCTGACTGAAGAGGGCCGAATGCTATCAGTAATTTCTTTGAAGTTAACCTGAAATATTGACACCAGATGTTAAAAAAAAGAATGCTTGCACTACATTCTGTCATTTCAGAGCATAAAAGAAGTGTGGGGGATGCAGAGAGCAGGCATTGATTTGTGAAGTACTTCTAACTTTGTCTTGGACAGACTCCAGACCGGTCCTCAGCAATTTTTAATGCTTCAACTCTTACATCCTGCCCTTTTTTTTTCTTCCTGCAAAACGCTGGCAGAGTGACCTTGAGGGGAGGTTGACAACGTCAGTGCTGAAATCAATCCAATTTCCTTTGATTCGGGGGCATATTTGTTAGTGGGACATTAAAAGGCAGTGTCATCATAACTGAGCAGGGGTTGCGGGTTTAAGCGGCGTGGGGAGAGACGATAGTTTCCGATTACTGCTGGGAGCCGTCGCCTTTGTTTGGAGCCACAGGGTGTCTCTCCTCGTTGCCCTTGCAGTTCAGAGTAGCTGTGCACGGGGAGAGATGGCCTCAGGTAAAGACTCCAACATATCACTCATCACTGGGGACTGCAGAGAGGCACAGTTATAGCAGGACTATAGGACACTGTCTTCACATGTGTACAGTGTCCTCAATTTCATACTGCTGGCAGGAGTATTTACCAGCTGAAGCTTTGTACAGCGTGTCACCAATGGCATTATTAAGCAAGCAAAAATTAATTGTGTCTTTTCTGTATTTTCTACTGGGATTTTTCTTTTATTGTCAGTAGAGTGAGCTGCCATTTTGGCCAGGACGCTCAAGAAACTATCTTGGTATAATAAAGTGCCTGCGATCAATATTTTTATATTAACAATGGATAAAATAACTGTGTGTAATCTGAAAAGGGAACCCACAGAGTTATTATCCGTCTCTGCAGTTCTCCTCGGCTCTACAAATGATTTTTAATCTTTTAACTCACTGTTTTACAACCCGCAACTTTACAGTTTTGGTTTGCTCTCTTCAGTGTTGTTTACAGCTGCAGCAGGCCACTTTAGCAACACATTAGCAACTGGCTGGTGAAGACTGTAACATGGCCACTAAAGAGCAAGATATTTCCCTCAGGTGTTGGTGGAAAACAAAAACAGAGCTGAAAGGAGAGGTTATTGGACTATGATGCATTAGGTTGACATTAATCAACCCAGTCAGTGGGAAAAATGTTGGCATTATACGTTTCTGCAAACCTCAGATGCGTTATATTTGGACATTATTATGTAGCGGATATGTAGTGACTTTACATTTTAACATTGTTGTTGTTAACTTGTGGTTAGGTTTAGGTGCAAAAACTACTTGTGTTAGCTTAAAATACTCAGTTTTGGGGGCACTATTACCAATGGAAAGCAGCAGTCTTGGTAAAAAAACAAAACAAACGCTTGCTTTCTGTGCCACTGTCCCAGCAGGAAATGCAGTGATGTCTCCTTAAAAAACAACCACTTCTAGTCAAACTATCCCCACCAGAAAAACAGTTACAGTTCACTAAAAAACACCCAGGTTTTGTGGCTAAAATACTGCAGAAAACATCAACATCTGGTGCCTGAAAAGCTGCAAGAAAAACAGCGACAGCCCAAAGCTGCAGGAAACAGCAACAGGTCGCTGAAGAACACCCACATTTGGTGCCTAAAAAGCCGCTGGTAACATAGCGACAGGTCCTTAAAAATATAGTTTGGGAGCTGAAATCTGCAGGAAACAGTGATAGGACGCAAAAAAAGCCCAAAACACCCACATACGGTGCTGAAAAAGAGTCCTTAAAAAGAAACACGCTTGGTGCCTAAAAAGCCGATGGAAACAATGATTTGATTTTTGTTGGTCTTGAGCAGCGGTCTATGGCTTGGCATACATACACCGCATCAATTTAGAAATGTTGATATGCATACAGAATATGCAAATATAACGTATTTGTGATTTGCAGAAGCATACAATGGCAACATTTGCTTCTGGTGACGAGGCTGCATTTATCAATAAATTATAACACTGAGTTATTGCCCAGTCCTAATTAATAGCATATATTTTAATTAAGCTAATCTAATTTTCATTTTCAAAGTGGAATTCCTGGAAGTACATTTCCTTTCATGAGAATTTGAAAAGAGATTTTTAAGCAGAAGCCCGACAGTTTAAAAGAACAAGAATCAATCCATTGTCCTGGAGGTGATGGATAATTCCTGCCTGCTGCTCTCATTGCTCCTGCATGAAGACAGAGCTGTGCACCGCTGTGAACTTTATATAAAATACATGATGAATGCAGGCGGGATGAAAGACAATGTGTTTCAGATGTCATCTACAAAGGCAAACATGATAAATGTCATTGACTGTGCTATCATTGCACTGGAGCTGTTACAGTAGTAGGTGCAGCAGAATCAGTGTGTGCACGCGCGGGTGTATGTGTGTGTGTGTGTGTGTGTGTGTGTGTGTGTATGTGTGAACATCGCTATTCATGCCAGCCAAATAAATGTCAATGTAAAAAGAGAATTAAAGATTTTCATTTCCCAGAGGCGGCGCTCTAATAAACTTGATCTCTCATTTTGTTTGCAATTTGTCCTCCTGTCAGGATTTGATCATTTGCCAGCCTCTGCATGTCATGTTAAACCATTTTATAGTGATTAAGGATGGGAGAATGCCTTCCCCCGTGGTATAATTCTCCAAAAAGAGATGTCAATTTGTTATTGTTCTTTTTTTTCCTGCCGTTCATTTGGAGCCTTTCATCACACCATTGCTTCAAACGTGCCTTTTAAGAGGTGGGAGCAGGGGAAATGGCCCTTTATTTAGCTGCCACTGACACTGCCGAACTACACTGGGCTTTTGCTTATACACCCATTAAAGCAGTAATTAAGATCATTGTGCCCTGAACCTTAACGGTGAGGAGATCTAATAAACGATCATTCAGCGGGGGCTGCCGCTCTAATCGCTGATAAGGACTTGATAAAGCCTGACTCCGCTCCTCAGCGAGTTTTAGGGCTCTCAAGGGGGCCGAGCAGGCAGATTTCAACTTCGGAAAAAAGGCCCGATCTATACATGTTAATCACATGAGGCAGCCTGAGGAGTGAATACTGGCTGCAAAGCAAAATGTTCCTTTTATTTTAAAGCCAGTTTGTTTGTCATTCTCCCCAAAGTTACAGTAGATGAAATGTCGCAGAAATATCTACTTGAAGGAATCTTAGTAGTCTGTTTTAAAAAGCGGGATGTTTATGTTCTGTACTTCACGAAGGACAAAATCAATTAACATCCTGCGCAATGAGAAAGACCTCCTCTCTTTTCCCTTGGCATCTCACGCTGAAGTGTTTTCTTTCATGTCTCCCTGAAAGGATATTGGTTGGCGATGATCTTTTGCCTGTGGTTACGGTAATTACAGGCATATGTAGTTTTTTCTTTCTAACTCAATTGTGAACAAAGATGCTGGTTACGATAGGGAAACAGATTGAATGTCAACTTGCTTCTAACCTGTCGCGTTTTGCCAAGAAAGCGGTAACGTTTGTTTTCCTCTCCGAGGCTCCGAGTTTGGCTGAAACGCAAGAGGACGCGTTCCAGAAGAAGAAGTAGTATTCTCGGGGAAGTTTCTCACATAAAGATGTACTTAAACTCTGAGTACTTCAGCTCGTGCCTCTCAGCTTAATAGTCGTGTGTAATTCCCAGTCATTTAGCAGGATTTAAAATGACATATTAATTGTTTTGTAGATGATAAAGTGTGACAGGATCAAAGTTAATTTTAATGATGTGCCAACTATTTGATCTACCTGCTTTCTGTCAAAGCAACAATAGTGAGCGCTGGAACACAACCAAGTGGAGCATGTAATAATTTGAGAGTCAGAACAACCCTCCATATGCTCATTTTCCAATAAAGCTGAGGTCGTCTTATTTGCATGTACAGTCGCCTTTTTTTTAACAGGAGAGCATTTTCTCAGTCAGTGTTGTGCTGTGAATTGGCATTGTTAAAAAGAATAGCCAATAATAAAGGACTTAATTGATACTCATTTCAAAGAGACGCCTGTTGAAAGAATTTCTTAAGTTTAATCACCACCATTCAAGAGTTGTAATGAGGGAATTATGAAGAGCGAATTAACAAAAGCACACAATTATAGCTTACTCAAAGGAAGTATTTGAATTCCTTCTAGGCTTTTCTCACAGTTTTTTTTTTTCTCGCTGTTGCAGGTTACCTGTCAAAGCACAGCCATACTACACTCCCACATATCCAGCACCAATCTGCTGCTTCACTCATTTTGTCAAACCAAACTCTAGGAACAAGAATATGTTAGTGTGAAAAAGTACAGCAAAGTTGTATTGATTGAAAATAAATGTTGCCGATCTCATTACAGTGAAATGTGAAATGAGTTTCTGCAAAGTGATGTTTTTAGACCCTCTACAAGCCAGGAACAACAGAGTCTGAGTATTTTGGCAGGAATGGTTTTTTTTTATTGCCATTTCCATGACAGATTTTTGCCAATGAGATCTTTGTTACAGGCGGCTGGGGATTTGTTGGACTGTAACCCGAGTTAACATGTCAGTCAAATTTAATAATTTGCATCAATGAGGTTATGTGAACTTTCCTCGCAGCAGAGCACAAACTTTAACTTTGGCCGTGATGATAGAAGGAGGAGAAATATTGGACGTCTATCGTGCCATGCTTTTAGAAACCGTGTTTAAAAAGTTCTGTAAAGGCCATCAATAACAGAGAAATGTTGAAAAGTATGTCTCTTATGCCTAGTTCACACTACATGACTTTAGCCCTGATTTTCCACTCGCCGACAGTTTCTGGAGCGCCCTGACAGAAGCCCCAGATCAGAGGCGAATCGGTGTTGGCTCGGCGCTCGCAAAGCAGCACTCAAGCACAATGCGTGAACTGTTCAAAGACATGAGCTAAAAGGTCTCACCGATTAATGCAGACTCTCCCCAGATATCTAGCATGCTAAGTATGTAGACCTGAAGGGGACTATGTCAGCAAACTACAGCCAATGAGACACAGGTTCAGGACAGACAATTGGTGCCATGACATTTTCCAAGGTGTATGTGTATTTAAAAGGGAGACAGAAAGTGTCAGAGACAGGGAAAGAGAACGTGAAAGGTGGATTATTGCATGCAATTGTTCCATAAGGTATTAGTAGGGCTGGCTATCAACCTCTCAGGTATCGACTGAAATAACCCAGTACCAAGTAACGTTTCCAGTCAAACAATACCTGCATTCGATCCTTTTTGTGTTGGGGGTCTGATCTCAGACAGTCCTGCTCTTGTTAGCGAGCAGTCAGTTCAACGTTTGCCCAGTTAGCAAGAACTAACACAGCAGCTAACATCTTTAGATGAGGCGTTAAACAATCCAAACAAACTTACTGTTGCTCCCATCTCTGGAGCTGCTCTCCTCTGTGAATGGTCAGTTCACTGTCTGCCCAGTTAGCATAAGCTAACGTAGCAGCGGGTAACGTTTAACACCGAGCTGTCAGCCCCAACCAACTCACACTGACACAGAAACAGTTTGACTGTGTTGTTAAACTCATTGTGTCATTGAGTGTGTGCGCGGCTAGGCCGAGTCTCGCAGCTTTCTCTGTCGCAGAGCTCACATTCCTGCAGCAGCTACAACCCATACAGTCTGGTGTAGTAAAATCGAGCACAGTGTGTTTGACGGAGTTGGCCGTTCAGCGTGTCAAGGTGCCACCAAAACGTTCGCCAACTTATTAACATCATGGGTATCAAAAGAAGTACTCTGTTGGTATCAGTATCATTTTTAAGGGAACTGGTAGTGGTGCTGGTATTGATATTTTTAAACGATACCCATAGGGGACTGGTGTGTACAACGACTTCAAGACTCCTGATTACAAGACGTTAAGTTACGTAGCCTGAACACTACAGCAGCCTGATGACTTTGAAAGTCGTCTGGTGTAAACTTAGCTTTAGATGCCTACATTCAAATTCACATGTTTTACAAAATATTCAAAGAACCTCTAAAAATAATAATAATAATAATGCTAGAGTAAAGATGGTATCATCTGAAACCAGACAACCTAAGGAATCCATTGATACCAACCATGTCCTGTTAGCTTGTTGGGAATGAGTAACGGGATAAATAACACTCCAAAGGTAGGCAAAATTTTGGCAATGGCGAAACTGGTATGGCCATTTTCGCAGGGGTCCCTTGACATCTAACTTCAAGATATCTGAATGTCTCCCCTTTACAGTCATGTCCACTTTATGCTAGTCCTATGCAGTTTTTCTAATATAGTACAAGTGTTTTATTTTTGCCTATTGTATTGGAATATGCAGTATGCAAAAATATTCCAACACAGTAGGTGAAAATAAAAAATTTTTACAATACGTATGCAGCTTAACAGTCTTAGAATTGCATATATTGTGTATGATTGGAAAGATAAGGTGCTTTGGATTCAATGAGCCCATTTTTCTTATGTGTAATGATGTTAGCCTCCATACTAGCCATGACATTGTAGCAAAATCATTTTTTAGAAATGAAAATAATTGCATAAAATGACCTATTGTGACCTCTGCAGTAATTGCAGCCTTATGAAACTGTACAAACACATATTGGAGACCTTGGACAGTAGGAAGATATATGTTTTTCATAGGTGTATTGACAATAGGGCAGTTTCTCAGCAGTTTCCTGAAGAGAAGTGCTCACCATCCAATCACCGAAAAATGCAGTTCTTACAGAAATCTCCAAATGTCAAACGTCTTTTCAGTGGTGCTCCTCAAGGTCTTCAATTTGGTATTTTGAGTTGAATTGGAAACATTTTTATAAGTTTAAGTTTAGCACCAGATCTATGTAACAAATGTTATCAACCCAAAACTTGCTGCAGTTACTCATGAGACATAATTGAGCATGGGAGTGGCCATCATATACTTCCATACTGCATCTCAAATTAATCTTCAGGTGCCCAGCTTTCAGATGATGTATTCTACTTCTGTGTGGAATATATTGTTAATCTGCGATCTGCTGCTGAAGATCCTCTGTCCTGCGCAAAAAAGACAAAAATGGGTCTATGGTAGGCAAGAGCGGAGTGTAAGAGGTTAAAAGAAACCACATCCCGAACTGTTGGTTGCGACAACATAGCAGGAGGTCTGACAGATTTAGATTTGTTCAGTGAATTTTGACACCTCTGGATGTAGTGATATCACAAAGATGTGCTTCATGTGAGAGGTTACCTGGATGCAAACTGTCTTTCTAACAAGACCCGACTCATCCTGCTCCACCCACGCTGCAGAGGGTAACCGTCTCTTTTAACTACTGTAAACATATTTACACAGCTATTTGTATCTGATTCCTGGGGTCTTATGAACAGCAGATTGTGTGCCGAACAAGTGCAGCAGCTTTAAGTTTTAAAACATCCGGTTTTATAGCCACACAGTGCGCTGCACGAGCACAACCACATGTAACGTTTCTTAACTGTGGAATAAGTGACATAACTGTGATTTATTATTAGCACATTTTCCATTGCGGTTAATCGTTTCAAGAGGGAGGAGGATTCTCAAGCTTCATCTGTGGCATTAATTAAGCAAAGTCGTTATGCTACTAATTAGCTGATCCTAAAAGGATTCTTGTCTTATTGTAATTTATTATCAAAGTGACAATCTCCTGCTTTCCCCTTTAAAGAGAAAATGTGTCATTATGAAAACACAATCTGAGTCTTTATCTGATGCGTCTTCAGTACCTGACCTGGAATACAGTCCCATTCTGCTCTCCAAGATGTCGTTTTCAGCCGCAACTTGATGCCGTTTCTCTCACAGTTGGTGTATTACAGTAATTTTCTTGACATCAGGTGTTGAGCATATGCGCGGCTGCAGGTTGTGTATCTTTTGCCCTGTAGGACAAGAGCAGAAATGTATTCAAAAACTGATAAGGCGGGGGGCGTCTTATCTGGTGCACAGATATTCTGTGAGCCATTGTTAGATTAGCAGGGAGCCTCATTAAACAACTTTCTGTAGTTTTTTTTCCTCGTGTTCTCCTTAAACTTCCAACCTTTTTCTCTCAATAAGAGGTCTGTCAGCCTCCTCGTGTTCCTTTTATCCACATGTCAGTCTTTTGTCTCCTGCACCTTTTTGAAGGTTCACGTCGGCACCAGAGCCCTCGGATTGTTTGAAGATTGTGTGTTAGGTTTAGATTGTTCTGACATAAGTTGCTGATTTAATGTCACTCTACACCTCGAGACTTTGTCATCTGGTAGATTTTTTGTTTCTTTTTTTTCCCCCTCTCCTTTAAACTGAAAGTCCCTTTGAAGTGCATATGCTACTGATAATTGAAGCAATATAATCCACTGAAGATAATAAAGAGACCCTCATTTAATGGATTCCATTTTGAACTGAAAGGACTTACAGCAACTGTTCTTGCATTGTTTTTAATTTATAAGAGCGTGCACCTAAAGCTTTAGAGATGTTAAATTGGATCATCTGTTGCCTTTGGAGCATTTATTCAAGCCACTGTAGGACGTTGCATTATTTAATATACAGAAGTGTCCCTGCTGTGTTTTTTTCTTTGTTTTGTTTTGTTGCTTTCTTCCCCATTTCTATTTTGCTTATGCATTTGTTTATCTTTTTATTTCTTACTCTGTAAAGCAACCTTGGAAGGTGCTATATAAGTCCTACTAATATTATCATCATTATGTTTGTCATCATTATCATCATCATCATTATTATTGTTATTACTATTATTATTATTATTACTATAGTAATTTGTACTGAAAAAAAGTTAAATGTAATTTTTTCTACAGACAGAAAAGAACCATTTTCATATTAAATTGTTTACTTTATGTAATTTATAACTAAAAACAGCTTGCTAGGATTTGCTAGGATTTGCTGCTGCTGCTTCTTTATTATAGATATTTATATATTAATAACCTATATTGTATTTTCAGCTGTTAGATGAACAAAATAAACAACCATGGGCTCTGGGAACTTGTTATTTCTATTTTTGACATTTGGTAGACCGAAAGATTTATCCAGAAAGATGAGATTAGAGTCTATGGCCATGGTAGCGACTCTGTGAGGCGGCTTTGAGCTAAATGCTAAAATCAGCATGCTAACATTCTCAGAGTGACGATGCTAACATGCTGATGTTTAGTTCAGTTAACTTGTAAGGGATGAGTACAGAGAAACACTGGCAGTTGCAGAAGCAGTGTCCAATGTGTTGAACACGTTTGTGTAACTGTAGCTAATTTCCAAAACCAGTCATTAATGTTTACTATGTTCACCACCTTGGTTTAGCATATTAGCATGTTAACATGATAACATCTGCTAATCATCGCTAAAAGTACAGCCAAGGCTGATGGCAACATCTTTTGTTTGGCAGGTATTTGGTTGTAAACCAGTATTGGACAAGTAAAATGTTTAAATCAGTGATGAAGTTAAGGGATCAACAACGTTTTTACAATTCATCCTGAGGGGGTAACTGTGGTCTGTCCCAAAATTAACCACAACCCGTCCAAAAGTTGTTGAGACATTTCACTCAAAACTACAAACATCAACCTCATGGTGGTGGGAGAGGATAAGTTAGGGTCACTTAGCATGACTAAAAATGATAATCATTAGTAGCCTTATGAGAAAGTAAATGAGAGTTTTGCACCACTGTTTCATATATTGGATTTTTTTTTTTTTTTAGACTTAATGTGTTTTGAATCAAAGCTTGTGTGGTTCATAGTTCCCTCACTGTAAATACTGCAAGTAGATATTCAGCTTTGGTGACCATAATGATGCTAAGTGAAGTTTCCCGTCTTACGGAAGCTAAATGTTTAATGTTGACTTCCTTTAAGACTATCTTTTACTTCTTTAACTGTTACTTGTTTTATTTTGTTAACCGTGTGTTTAAAACTGTGATCGCAGGCAGCTATATAGAACGTATAGGTATGACAGTGTTTTGGTATGATAGCAGTAGGGGTTTGTTCCAGCCTTCTCATATTATTAGAGGGTAGGAACACATGACTTATGTGGTCATATGGGTCGGAGGATATGTTGTTTATTATGTCATAGCCAAAGAACTATGCTATGCTAAACTGCTAAGGTCAAATGACCAACTATCTCCAATCTTAATAAACCTTGCTGTGTGAAATGACCTATGAATTTCTCAATATCAATTTACAATCAAAGAGGAAGCCCAAACTTGGGAGGAAAATAAAAACTGGTGCTCAACTTTAATTAATGACTGTCTTGTTTCCTGACCACAGGTGAGAAGGCGGTCATGTTCCCAGTTGTGGACATCGATCAAAACGATATTGTGGACACTAACGGAGCTGGAGACGCCTTTGTGGGAGGTACAGCACAAAAATCACCCTCTACACAGCTTGATTTCTGTGTACAATCCCAATTAACCTTTGATACCGGCCAACTATGTAATGTAGTAATGCCTCCAGATTATATGAGCGTGACATTTAGCCTGCTGTTTTCACTCAGTATGAGCTGATGATAGCACCACATAAAACAGTCATCATTTGGGTCCTGTTGAGGATGAACCAGCATTGTCCCTTTATTCCAGAAACCATTAGTACCTGACTCATATTAATGCTAACTGCCCCCCAAACAGTTGAGAGGTGATTGAGGGTTAAAGGTTGACCTCTGCTCTTCTGTCTGCCCAGGATTCCTCTATGCGTTGATCCAAGAGCATCCGTTGGAGGAGTGTATCCGGGCCGGACACTACGCTGCCAACGTCATCATCCAACGGGTCGGATGCACCTTCCCAGAGAAGCCAGACTTTCACTGATGCATCCAAGCACTGCACACTCGTCTTTTCCACAAGATACTTGTATATGTATGCTTGGGATTTTGTGTACATTTTTTCTATTTACAATGACTGACTGCATGGGACTAAGTGCTGCAGCTTGAATATTTCATCAAGTTCGAATAAGCAGCTCAGATGTTTTAATACAATTCACATAATGTGCTAGTATCAAATATTGGAATAAACTGGTTGTTTAAAGGGGCATTCCACTGAAAATCTATCTTTTGAGTATCAAAACCTGAACGCCTGTAGGCCTGAAAATGTATCAGCACCACGTCTCCACCATTGATCTATATGTTCTGCATGTTTCAAACACTCAAGATCTCCACAACAGAGCTCCTCATAGCTCTGATTCTTGGCTGCAAGTGCTGTATTTATTGATTTGTTTGCGAAGCGACGATTGTTGCGATGATACTGAAGAAATGGATCAGTGGTGGAAAAGTGCATTATCCTGCAGGACAGGTTTGAAAAGTTTCTGTGGACATGTGGCTCTGAAAAGTTTGTTTGCTCCTTTACGTCAGCTGTATTTGGCTTCGAGTCACAGAAGCTGTGATCGATTTTTAATGGTGACCCAAAGGGGTTTGCCAAAAAATATCGACAGAAACTTCTCAAACCATTCCTGCTGCATAATCCACCGATCCTCATGCTGAATATTTTCCAAACAAATTTGCCAATAAATTGCTAATTATGCTGCTTCCATTGGAGATTCTGAGCTATGAGCAGGCAACAGTGTGCCACAGAGGTACTGAGTGTAGTAGTGTAACCTATGAGTGCCATCCCTCATGAAGCTACAAACTTTTTAAAGACTTATTTCAAGCCTGCAGAGGGTGAATGTTGTGATACTACATACTGTTAAATATAGTGCATTTTCAGTTGAGTATTCCTTTAAAGGGACAGTTCACACCAAAATCATCATAAATATGTTTCCTCTTACCTGTGGTGCTGTTTATCAATTTAGATTGTTTTGGTGTGAGTTGCCAATTGTTGGAGATACAGGCTCTGGAGATGTCTGCGTTCTCTCAAGTGTATTGAAACTAGAGGGCACTCGGCTTGTGGTGCTGAAAGAGCCAATTAAGATAATGTCTCTTTCCAGATATCAAGACCCGGTTATTCAAGATAATCCACAGACCTTGTTGTGAGCAGTTTCATGTAGGAACTATTTTGTTTCTACCAAACTACACCTACCAACCGTATCACCACACAGAAGCAAGCTTGCATCTAAATGAAATGTAAACATTAATGTCGCCGTCTCGGATGAGCTGTAACGTTAGCTAGCTCAGTGGTGCTAGGTGAATTAGCAGTAGATGCATGCTTCCTTCAACCCAATCTCACTCCCAACTCATCAAAGACGAGTCAGATACCAACGCACTGAGGCACCCTTTAGTGGCAATATGAGACACATCGGGCAGCTGCATATTTTCACCCTTAGAGCAATTGCCTTAGCATATAGATTAAAGTCTGCAAAGGGTGAGTGGAAGGGTTGGTGAATGGGTCAAACCAACTCTGGACTTTCACCCAGGAGTCCACTGTGTCCTGTGTGGAACCAAAAGTCAACTGACTTATTTTAAGAACCGTGTAGCGTGTTAATATGTAAAGCGTACTATGCCAGTGATGTGTGTCATGTGACGATACATTACATTAGTAACGAATGTACGTACTTTAAGCCAAACCATGACTTTTATTTCTAAACCTAATCACATGCTTTTGTTGCCCAAACGTAAGTTTTTTACCTGCGTTCTAAGTTTATTCAGAAAAGAGACTCTGTGCATTTAACAGGCAGAAACTGTACATTTCCTGTGAAAATGGAAGTTTATTTTATGACAATACGCTGCATGTAACAAGCGTAAATTGACACGCTGGCCCTGAGCTGCCAAATGTGACATTGGAGGGATACCTAGAGCGTTATAGTGTGACGTGTAGGGCCACCGATCAAGCGCAGATATTTGACGAGTGGGAATGTGTTGCTTACTTCGGCACAGTGATAGTGCAAATAGTTGAATATGAAACTGCTCACAACGACGTCTGTGGATTATCTTGAGTAACCAAGTCATGATTTCTGGAATGAGACATTGCTGTTGAGTTTTTCAAATGTATTTTTTGGGCGCTTTGAGCACCACAAGCCGAGTGCCATCTAGTTCCAACACTCAACAGCTCACACCAAACCAGTCTAGACTGATAAACAGTGCTACAGGTAAGAGGAAAAATATCTATTTTTGATTTGGGGTGAACTGCACCTTTAAGAATTTATGGCTGGGGCTTTATTCTGTGGGATTACATCTCCAAAAGCGATGGTATATAATGAGACAAAACTGCTGAGAGTTTTTTGTTGTAATATTGCAAATAAAATATATCCAGCTCATCCTACTGAGATACCCCTATACTAAAACAAAGTACGTTTCGACTTATAAGATTTGTTGAAATTTCTTTAAATATACCCAAAAACCAAAATGCAACAACAGGGTTTGTGTATTTCCCCATTATTTAATCAGCCAGAGGCTCCCTCATGCTAATCACTTTTGGACAGCTCAACACCCTCCATTATGGAGGGGACTCAGGAGGAGGAGGGGGGGGGACCAGGACCAGCCTGGTGTCCTGGCTCCGCTCAGTCACCCCCACTCATGCTTGTTGGGTCCTAACTGGACTCTCGGGGTCTGGAGCTGCACTGCAGGGCTACAGGAGATCATTTTTCTCAGTTAAGGGATTAGTGGTTGCTCTTCGTGGCGATCATTAGAGGGACCTGAAAATTAGGCTGATCCTTCGTACCCAGCTGTGCTGTCGCTGGGGGTTGGAGACAAGGATCAGAGGGAGGCCCCTCCCCTCCCCTCCCACTGACTGTGGGCCAGCAGAAGTGTTGGGCAGTGTCTCAAGTGTTTTGTGGAAAACAATTCAACACTCATCTGTTCTACAAAGAAGTGTGATTGAGAATAACATTTTTTGTTCCCCTAGAACAACCTGTTACATCATATTTTCTTTTATTTTCTCCAAGCGTGACAGGAGGAATCCAGTTTCTACACTCCCCGCACAAGAGCTCCCTTTCCTCTAATGAGGCATAGTTTATGCATTTATGCTAATCGGGGGCATCTAGGTGAAAACATTCTCCAGCCAAAATGTTATTAACAACTTTGAGACACTTTTTTTTCATCAGCATTTTTTAAGGTTTCACACAGATGCGCTTTGAAAAGGACCACATTTCTGATTGGGCAAGATCACACTCCATGGCAGCTGGTTCATTTGCTTCTCAAGATGACAGATGGCAAAACACAAACACAAAAAGAGGGAGCCATGATCAAGTAATGAGAATGCCTGCCACAATAAGGAAACTACTAAACATACTTTTCTCACTTTTCCTGGTAAACTTTTGCTTCGCTCAATGAATGCAAGGGGCTGAAAATCAAATGTTAAATGTGTGCATTTAATTTACATTTTACTATACTATGCTTAGTGTTTTGTAATCTGCTGAGCCCAAGGCATTTTGAAAATGTTTAATGCCACTTTTATTGTATAGCAGCAATATACACAATCTCTTTTCATTCACAGTTTTGAGTTAAATACGCTGTTAACGACTTTGAAGTGAGGGAAAACTTGACTTTGTGATATCCGCTTACAAAAGTGAGTTCACAGCCAGAATATATTTTTCTGAATGCAGGCAAAGGAGTAACTGGGGCCCTGGCCAGTGTTTTGCCCCGCAGATGGGCAGCAGTGTTTGTGAACACCAGTGTGGCAGTTGGCAGGGATTGAGGAGGGGGATGGGCAGATTGCAATGGCACATGCTCCAATTCAAATTATCCCTGGACCCATGCAGCAGTGGAGGACCTGCTGGGGCCCAGGGTGGCATTCATTATAACCAGACACAGGCAGGTTTGGTCAGCGCCTCCATCGTGACACCAGTCCTGAACGCAAGGAAAACCAAACCCCCTTTTATTCCCTTTGCACCTGGTTTAACAGGATTATACAGCGGGCGCCTCAATGAATTTTATTTGTGCTTGTTTACAACAAATTATCAGTGAATAGACTGAAATAAATGTCAAGGACTGAATGGCAGCAAGACTCTGAGTGATATAAGCACTATAAATGGGGAAAAGGCAGGCAGGTAAATAGCAAACATCAATGAGGTCAATAGAAGGTAATAAGAAGCTTAATGACAAGACTATTAACACGTGAATTAAATGAATGCAAATCAAATTACACATCAAATATGTCTTTTTTTCCTACAAGGGTTAAATGTTTTCATTTGAAGCCGCCTGTACAGTACAGTATGTTTATAATCTGATGGGAAGTTACCAATTATCTCTCTAATTACATCTGTATTACTGCATGAAAAATGAGCTTTCCTGCATTTCTAATGCTGCCGAAGACTGAGCGAAGGGGGGAGCGCCAAATCTAAAGACTGAAAATTTAATGATGTACATTATTGCTAACAACTATTGCTCTTCCTTGGGCGAGTTAATTAGCAGATTATGGTGTTAGTGTATGATATCCTATACTGCCCTGGGTGGTGTTGGACAGTGCGAGGAGTGGTTCATTTTCAAATAAAATATGTGTTTATGTCAGAATTACATTTGATATCACTCACTGCACATCAGTGGAAGTTAAAAATGCCCATGGGGGATAAATGTTAATATGACATAAAAGTGAGGCTAATCCAACCCCCCTAAAATGTGAGGTGTTAAAAAATGTCCCACTTGGCTCGATCAGTGGATGTGTTGATGGAGGGGGGAAAAAAGTGAAATTGACAATATCATTGTAGGAGCGCACTAAAGGGGCGACGGTCCGCTCACTACACTGAAGTAGGGATGTCTACAGTGGAAGAAGAAGAAGGGGGAGGGTACCACTTTGTCACAGGCTGCTATGTAGATTAACCTTTCAATTAGTTGTTATCAGGTCCTCTCCATGTCTCGGCGCAAGCTTTTCAGCCTTCGTTTCAAGAGATCAAATCCCACGAAATCGCTCGGATATGTCGCCGCACATGTATCCTTCGACGTTTCCCCGATAATGAAGAGGAGTATCCGAGGGGGGGAAAAACTTGAAGAGGTAAACTACCAGCAAATATTTACGCTACACTGTGCCCTCGTTTTTTTTTTTTTTAATATCTCTTCTTTCATACTACTTATATGTTCATCCTTGCATGAAACTTGGAATTTGTTGTGTCTTCTCGCCCACGGCGGCGACACATTACATAGGTAGGTCGCTTTTTTGCGTAACATCTAACACAAAAAAACGATGTGGAAAAATCCCGAGGAGGCTGTGTGTATCATTTCCTAATAAAATATGGAAAACGAGAGCGGAGCTGAAGCTGAGAAATGGGAGCTAAAGAAACTAGCGATACATAATTGAGAAGCAGTGATGAAGGAGCTACTCTCCCGGCAGTCGTGTTAACTTGTATTCCCCCCTGAACGTCTTTTTCCCCCTCCAGGGCTCACTATTTTCCCTCATTGGAGATATTTGATAGTTAATGGTGATAAAGAGGTCATGCCATCATTGCACAGCGCAACACAGGACGTTTATAACACCGCCTGGCGAAGACGTTGGAAGCGAAGCTACTTTTTTTTGTAGCTTAACGGAAGGTTTATTTATCGCCGCCAATTGAACGTCACACAGTTTAAACGTTAAATATCAGGAGAATTACGGCTCCTCTCGGGGAAATAATGAAAAGGGGAGGAAGATAAAGAGGAAGGGGGAAGGAAAAGGCGATAGCTTAGACACATTTAGCCTGCAGGAGTCTTGAATATGCTACCTGGAAGCATGTTTTTATTGGAAATATTAAACGTGTGCCACTTTAAATCAGCGCCGCAGCTTTATGCAAACAAATGATAGATTTAACAAACAGCCAATTAAAGTCTAAAATGTTCCAAATCACTTTCAAGTGTAACCAACTGTTTCAAGGAGGAATCTAAGTAAAGGTGGGCCGGCGTTAAACGCTTTGCAAATGAGGTTAAATATTTATCCCGTTTAATCGTTACTCGAGCAGTTCACGCCCGTTATAGCGTATTTATGACTTAGTAATGTCCCGTCGCCGCGGTTGGAGCTGTAAGTTCCGACATTATGAGCGCTGGAGGTAAATGATATCAATTCATCACTGAAGGCACCTTAAGAGGCGGGTCAATTGAGTGAAGTGACAGATCATACAGCCAGTGCCGTGCCTCTTAGAGTGAGCTCATACATAAAGATTGACATGTGCTTTATCAAACCAGAAATCGGATCTTGTCTTTACAGCCAATATTGAAGTTGCTAGGGAGGGCACATTAGTGTAGGTAAGGTTTAATGAGACTCCATTGGATTGTAATCAGCGTCATGTCGGATTCATGTAAACTACAACATTGTAACAAAATGGCGACTGTTTAGGTGACATCAGTAATGCTGGCAACACTGTCATTTATCAGCTCAACTCAGCGGAACACAACTCGAGGTTTGTCACGTAGTTATTGCCGGTTCCCTCCGTCGTTAAACGGCTCGCGCGGTTGTTTGCGGACGTGCCTCGAGCGTCGTAACGGCAGCTGTCAGGAAGTGAACATTGATTATACATCTGTCATGAGAGGCTCGCGCTGATCGCTTCGTCGCTGCGGACGTCGAGCTGTCAAAAGTCGCGTGCGGACAAGTAACGGTTAAACTTTACGTCTGATACCATCTTCCTTGTTTTGCGTGTGAAATGTTACGGTGACATTTTGGGAAAAACTGCGTGCTGCAGAAATAAAGGTGAACTTGTTGGTTTTTTCTTGTTGTTGTTGTTGTTGTTTTTAATGGCGAAGGGAATTTGAAAATATGTACGTGTCAACCAGACTGTTTGTACTTTCCCAGAAGTCAGTAGAAGTTTCTAGCAACCTGTCATACTGTTAAAACTTATTACTTTCACGAAAATAGTCTCTTTTGAAATGGACATCTGGTTTGGTGTGTGGATTATGGTGTCAGACTGTGGATTAAGTCACTCGAATTTCTTTAGCAACCATGACAGCTCCTTCATCTGTTTTTATCCATCTGTTTCTCATGTTTTAACACATTTTTAACGTCCTGCATTCCTCTGCTTTCGCCTTTATGTCCAATATGTTGTAAAATAGCTTGTGAATGTGACTATAAGGAAATAATTAAAGGGGAGGTTGTATTTTACACATGTATTTGACCATATTTTGTTTCCTCCTTTTAGATTTGAGCTGGGATTAAATAAATAAACCTCCAGGTCAGCTACCATTGTGGAATAAACTTGTGCCAACTTTTCCTCTACTTCTACGTCACACACACCCCAGGATTGAGATGTGGATGCAGGCGTGGAACATAACTTTTTGACCTTGCTAAGGATGTGGATGTACCCAGTGTTCAGCAGCAGAAAGGGGGAATCTTTATGGATCACATTTTTGTGAGTCTAATTGTTCAATCATGGTAAAACTTGCAAACCCTCTGTACACGGAGTGGATTCTCGAAGCAATACAGAAAATCAAAAGGCAAAAGCAGAGGCCCTCGGAGGAGAGGATCTGTCATGCGGTGGCCACATCGCATGGACTGGACAAGAAGACCGTCCTTGAGCAGTTGGAATTAAGTGTTCACGATGGCTCTATTCTCAAGGTTACAAATAAGGGGAGTGCCTCCTACAAGGACCCAGGGAATCCCGGGAGGGTTGGATCAATCCCGCCTGCAAACGTGTCTGTGCCATCAAAGGAATCTATATGGAATTCAAGCGATCTGCGCCATATTGATTGGAATAAAATACTTAAGAGGGCCATCGAGGGCCTGGATGATACCCATGGCTCCTCGCTAAAGAACATCGAGAGGTACCTGAGGAACCAGGACGACCTCTCAAACATTGTCGATAACCCTGCTTTCCGGCAGAGGTTACGACTGGCGGCCAAGCGGTCAGTCAACAACGGCAGGTTGCTAAAGAATGGCCCGCGGTATAAGCTCAGCCATGGCAGTGCGGAGGGAAGGGGCTCCAGGTGTCCAAGTGCTTCCCCCTTGGTCCTGTCATCAGTGACGCTCCTCCCTCACGAGCGAGACCAGGTACACACACCCTGGCCTCTGCATTCTCACCCTGCATGTCACCCTGGACTTGGGTCTGTCATAGCCACAGGGCCACAACATGTCTGCCTAAATATTCTTGGTAGTAATGTGTTATTGATTTCAACCCTCTTACCCAGCTCTCACATGTAGGGAAGCTTTGTTTCGTGAGAACTTAAGACTTGTTTTGGAGGGTAAACGCTGGCATTTCCATGATGTCATTACCAAGGAGGAAGTTTGAAAGTTTGGGCCACCACTGAGCAGCATTTGTTTAATAGGAATTTTATGATTGTGGTTTTAATCTTTGCAACCCCAGCTTGGCAGGTCAGAAACAACGCCATCTAGAGTGTGTCCCTTTGGGGCTGTGTTGCTGTTGGTTTTCATAATATGAGAGCTTGGATAATCAGAAAGTCATGCTGACAGTGTGTGGTAGGCAGTCTGCTGTAGGCTTCCCACAGGTTATGTAACTCTAGCCTAATGACCTTAAGGGATGTGGCTGGCTGTCTTGTGAGTAGCAAAGCATTAGAGAACAGATTTGGGGTATTTCTTTTCAGTTATTTACAAGGGCACAAGCAGCAACTAGCCGTCACAAATAGCGCTGAGAAATGGCAGCTGAAGTATGTGTGGTAGGACTGAATATTCTCAGGCTGCATGCAGCTGGTGTGACCTTTGTGCTAACAGAGATGCCCCAGAGAGGAAATAAAACCATATAAACAAACTTCCAGGTCGCATTGTTTCTGCTGCTTTTGGCACCTCGGGGCTGGTTTATAGTTTGCAGAGATTGTGTCTCTATTACTGGCACTTAGCTATAACACACACTGCAGACAAAAGTCTATAAAATTACAGCACTTTTGTACTCGCTTTGCAATTTTAAGACACTGTCGAGCACAGGAAAAGTGTTTCATGGAAAATAGTTTTCATTGCATGGCCCTAAAGTGCAGTGTACAGTCATTTAGATAGTTTGTTGTGAGGGTTTTTTGCAGATGGTGTGTCAAGATGAAGTGCGGTCTAATAGCTTATGCACAAGTTATGCAGCTGAAGCGGCTAGCAGCATCAGGCTATAGAGATGTCACCCTGCTCCCCACCAGTTTCACAGTGAATAATCAGGAAGCGACACCTTGATACTGCAGCCACAACTGTGACTGTGTCTGTGGTCAGGCCAAAAGTGAAACTGAGAACTGTTTAGAGACACAGTGTCCTGCGATGGTTCTCATAACTGAGGAGGGCCTGCTGTTTTCCATTTAGAACATTTCAACCTATTGCTCCCAGCCTGATGACATCACCTAGCCCAGTCCAGGTTTACCGTTCACTTCAAAGGATGAGACATCTCTGCCTGTTCAGTTGTTGAAGCACAAGTGTGTGTGTGTGTGTTGAGAATAAGAGATACTTTGAGGTAAAAAAGAGCAGTCTTGGTTTAGAGTTTATTAGATTCTGAAGAGACTCTGGCAGGAACAAAGGCAAGGAATGAGGTTTTTTTTTCCTTGCTGCGTTATGCAACCACTTGAGCTCTCTCTCTCTCTCTACCAGCAGTTTTCTAATAGGACCCCACCCCCTCACTCAGGACAGCCTGCTCTTTTGAAGCAGCATAATTTCCTGTAATGTACTTAATTTAGAATCCCCAAGTAAATCATCAGCATCTCTTCAGCTGTGTTTGTTTCTCTATTTTTCGCTTTTTTTGTGCTGTGCAGATTGCAAATTGCTATTGGTTTTAATCACCAGGCCTGAGAATATTCCTGATGGAAATTAATTCTCCAGTTCCTGGATTAGACTTCATAGCTCAGTCAGCAGAGACTGTGTTATGAAGTGAAGTCTTATTTAAAAAAAAAAAAAAAAAGCTTGCCTATCAGCTCTGAGCATTTCATCAGCAGTATGCACAGGCTGCATATTAGCACTGATGTCTTATTAATTTCAATCTCTTTACATTAATGTTCTTGATTGTATCTATAATTCTCTTGTATAAATCATATCTATGATGTTTGTTAGCCCCAAATCTGAATTTGAGGGCTCTCAAGAAAATTGTTTATTCATTGATTTTATGATATTACATGATAAAAAATCAAACACACTTTTTTGTACATAAACAAGAAATTATAACCACAACACTTAGGCCTTGTTTGGCTGCATCCTTGAGCAATGATAGTATAGAACAGCTTGTGATCAAGGGCAAAATAATAATGTTTCTCCATGTATCTCTGCTCTGGGCGAATGTGATTTGATAAGCCCTAAATGGACAGACTTTGTGGAGTCCAGTAAACAAAAGTAGGACTGCAACTACTTAGCAATTGTTTTCATTATTGATTGATCTTTACAATTCGTTTAGTCCATGTGATGTCTGAATATAGTAAAAACATTATTCAGACTGGTTCTGTTGTCCGACCAACAGATCAAAAATCAATTTATTACAATATAAACACAAAAATCAGCACATTTGAGAAGCTGAAAGCAGAGTATGTTTAGCATTTTAGCTTGATACATAACCTAAACCATTTATAACTTTATTAGCAATAGTTATGTCCATTTGAATTATGAAGAATACTTTCATTTAGGGATGTTACTTAGGACTAGTTTCCCAGATGTTTAAAGTGAAGTTGAAGCTTAGACTAGTTGAGTCGTCTAAAAGTGGGAATACCCTCATCAAACAGTCAAAATTAATGTAAAGCACTTTAATGTTAAACATTGTCCACAAAATATACCGTGTATACTGTAAGAGTCGTTTGAAATCTTAAAACACATTTTTCAGTAACAAAATCATACATTAAATGCAGCTGACTTTGCATCATGTCTTTTGAACATAGCACATATCCTACAAAACATGACAACAACACACCAAATAAAAGTTAACAATATATTAACAACAATATTCTTTAGGAAAATAGATATTTAGGCATTTTCATTCGGGGAATGCAGTTGCATAAAGTAATAATAGTTTTAATAATAGATTTAACCGACTAGCATTCCTGGTGTCGACTAGCAAGGGTAGCATCCAACGTTGGAAATGAAATTTTGTGTCTACCTGCCACTGTGGCTGGTGGATTCCAAAATCTACCAGCGATTACCAATGGCTGGTGAGTTAAGCAGATCTAGCAGCCACTTGCATATTTCACCAGCATTTGACTGGTGGCTGGTGCTACTTTACATGTTGCAACGTTTAATCGACTAGTTGACAAATCACCTACACACCTGCTCACCACCAGGCCTGTTCAACGACATTGTTTGCCGGTGCAGACCTGTCCAACTTCAATCTAAGCAATCATTACATAATTTGTCTTCTGTTAAACGAAACAATACCACAATCACCGATTACCTCTGAGCCACAGAGTTGCACTCTACAGGTGCAGCCTCATCACACAGTAGCATTTCACTGTTTTTACGTCCATAATCACAGCTGTGTGAGCAGCTTCTAATGCCAGTGCCCGCTTTCAAATATTGACCTGGCAGGTTGGAAAATAGAGTAATCATTGATGTGGCAGTAAACTGCTTCCCCTCTCCGTAACAACTAATTGATACAACAGCCTGGAACAATGACCAAATTCCTGCTGTGTCCTTGCTGCATTTCCCCCTGGGGATTGTTTGGATGCTGTGGCAGGTTGAAAAGGATGCTCCTGTTTTGTGTTTGTTGACTAATGTAAAAGGAAATAAAAGTACCGTAATTTAGCTGTGGGTCAGAAGGAGGTCGGGACCGATAGTGATTTGGAGGTTGCAAATTTTGTTGAGGTCAGGATGCTGATCTGCGTCATAGAAACCAGGAACTAATTATGGGCATCCCCAGAGTGCCCTTCAAAGCTCCAGTCAATTGATGAGGACTTAGTGTGTAAACTGATGATGAGGTGGGTTATTTATGGTCACACCCTGTGAGTGTTATTTTCCGTTAAGAACTTCCTCTCAAGCAAGGAAGGAGGCAGCAGTGTGTTTGATGCTCCTCTAGAGACTTGTGTATGTGATCTCATATTTAAAGGGACACCTTGTGAGAGCCATGTTGTGTCAGCGTGGGTCGTGATTTCAGCCAGAGATTGGTCTGATTTTGACTGGCTGTTCTACGAGGAGATGACACTGAGTCTTTCCCAGTTTCCTCTGTGTGAAGCGAGCCTCTCTTCATTGCGAGTGATCAATGGGGAAATCCTCTTAAACCTTGAGCTCATATTTTACTTCTTCTGAACTTAACCATAAGCCCTTAAATGAGTGTTTGTTCTGAGACTTGCAACATTTACAGTGGATCATGGCAGCAACAATGGGAGCATGTTTTATTATTGAGGTAATTTGATTACATGCTGGTTAATCCTTTCAGACTGGAGTGCAAGCTTTAAGAATTGGATTAAGCCCTTAAACTATGATTACTAAGATCACTTACCCATTCAGATGTAATGGATAAAGGAGGTGGATCTCAATATCTCTGAGGATGAGACTCATTTATTATTCATTCCTGGTCTGTGAGAACTCCTCTTTTTTTTTTTTTTTTTCATTCTCCGAGCTTTAGCTTGTAGTTCATATTTCCGTGGCCATTTCATTAAATCACACGCTGGCGTTATCATCCTGCATTAGCCAGCAATAAGTCCACAGTGATCTCAGAAATCCCGACATGATAAAACATCCGAAAACAAACAGGCTTTTTCAGCCACTTCATACACAGCCTGTGCCCGTTTCTGTTTTTTAAACAGTTTGTCTCTGTTTGTGTTCCCACCCAGCTCCGGGTCGACCCCATCCCAATATGCAGTTTCTGTCTTGGAACGAAAGAGTCAAATCGGGACAAGCGGCCAGAAGAGCTGCTGTCCTGTGCAGACTGTGGGAGCAGTGGTAAGTCGCCTTGGATGTTCTTACAAGCATACAACATACTGTAGTCTGGACAGAGCTGGTACTATGTCAGCAAAGGCTCATGTGAAACAGTGTCCATGCATGTTGGGAATAGAGATGGGCAATATAGTTAGACTCATTAAAGGCAGTTATTGTATATACATCTCAATAGGGAACATATGCAAAATCCCATGTAAAATATAATAATAGTGTGTTAAAGGAGCTGTATGTGACATTGGGAGCATATCTATCATTCACAGTCTGGGGTGGAATTGATTGCACTTAGTTCTCAACATAGAGGTGGCAGCTAACAGTGCTAACCCCATTAACAGGGCTAACAACAGCAACAGTGCTGGCGGGGCTAAAATTGCTAACTTGACGGAAAACAAGAGGGTGAGCGCTATGCTTTCGCAACAGCCCCGTTCCAATATCAGTTGTAACCTCTGTATGAGTACAGTGCAGAGCGCAGATGAACTAGCCAGTGAGATACACTCACAGGGACTCTCATGCACTAACATGCAGGTGCCAACACACACAGAGGTAGCATGACTTCTCTCTGTTTAGGATGCCATTATTGCACTATATCTTTATATAGCAAAAGCGGTTTGCTGCTATATTAATGGTCTAAATGTCACATACAGCTCCTTTAAGTACAGGGTTACTGTGTTACTTTGTTCTGCATTAAATCAGACAACACTCTTAAAACGTATAAAGCGAAATCTTGCTAGTTTTTTTAACTTAAATTTGCTTGAAATATTACTACGGCATGTAAAGACATAAACTAACTAAAAATAACTTAAAAATAGTAGCAAGTAGAAGTGGGTGATCTAGATTACATCTTCTGTTCCATCTCTTATGGTAATATAATATCGCAAGTTAGTTATATTTGTAATTATTGTATTGCTATGGAGTTAGAGCATGATGTGTAGGGCTGGTTTTCGGTACCCAATACCTTAAAGGTATCGACTGAAATAATCCAAGCAGTATCAAAACTTCTCCAGTCAAGCTATACCTGCATTCGATGTAGAAAAGGAAATATATATATTTTTATGGTTTTGCTTGCATCCAATCACCGCAATTGTGCATAGATGTAATGTGACGTGATTTGCACACTACCACATCAACTACAATTTATATGGTCTTTGGTGTGGTTAAGTTCAATGTGCTGACATGCCACCAAAACATTCGAAAGTATGGCTGTACTATACACCTATGGCATCTTGTGGTTTTTTTTTTACATAAGTAAATGCTTCCATTTATTGAATAAGGTAGAAAATAAATGTCTCAAATTAAGTACTACATTGGTATCACTTTAAGGGTACTGGTATTTTATTTATTTTTTTAAATACCCGGCTCTAATGACATTTTGCATTTTTTGGACATTTATTTGTCCAAATGTTTATAAAACCAAGTGAAATTGTCTGTTTTATCTGTCCGTAATCACACTGATGCAAAAATCCTCCAATCCAATTTTTCCACGAAGCACTCCTGCTGATAGATTTTCAAAATTGCCTGCAGTAACATTATACAACCAGATTTATCAAAGCTATTTCTCTTGTATTATCTCACAATATACAGCTTATTAGAGTGTCACCCGACGCTGGTAGCAGCAGCAGTTCTCAGCATCAGTTAGGCAGATGTCACATTCTTGCTCCACATTTTTCACTTCCCTTTAAGGGATTTATTGGAAGAACAATGTTCAAATTGAGTGGCTGAAGGGATCCAAATTGCTTGCAACCCTCAGTGGGCTCAAGAAGGGCAGATGCTCTATAAGTGGCCATTAGAATCTGAAATCGCCCAAGTCATTTTCGCTCAATTCAGATTCTTCTTATAGAGCGCGCTAGGCACAGCGGATCAAAGATCAACCCTTTTCCCGCTGCAGATTGGTGGCATTTCCTTTACTGTTCTTTTGTTCCAGACAAAACTGCTAACCCCCCATAAAATTACCTCTGCCAAGGAGTCATTTATGTTTGAACAATTATTTTAAATGCCGTAAGGAATTGTTCTCCTGGTGACATTTTTATAGCTCAAATTTGACTAAGTAGCGTCGAGGTGGTTTTCATTAACCGCTCGTAGTGTACACAAATTGTGCTCTCACTGTAAAACAGCTGTTTTACAACCATGAGAGGGAGCCGGGTGAGGGTGAAGGCAAGCTTTTACATGACTTTCATGGATCGGCTTCCATTAGAATGAGTGCTGCTACTGTTTCTGCCTCATTAAGATCAAATTATCTGTAATTAGCGGCTCAGATGTTTGATCATACTGTTTTTAGACACAACTTGTGGCGGGGGGAAAATAAGTGTTGTGGACACACAGGCCCCGGCATTGTTTTTGATGATGTAATGTGTTAATATTTAACCTTACAGTGTGAATAAATGGAAAGCCTTGTCTCTAGCTGTGTGTCGACGCTGGTGAAAAATGTGTCAGGCTAATATGTATTTTCGATTGCTCCTGAAGGGCATCCATCATGTCTGAAGTTTTCCCCCGAATTAACCTCAAATGTGAAGAGATTACGATGGCAGTGTATTGAATGCAAAACCTGCAGCTCCTGTCGAATACAGGGGAAAAATGCTGTAAGTATAATGTTGCATACATTTTAACACACACCATTATCTGTGTCGTTGGCTTGGAGGTAGATCCCATTTTGTGCATCCCTGAGGATTTGTTGGTTTCCCTCAGATTTGAAAAGCCCCTCTTGTGCTTATTTTTCCAAAAGACTTTAAATGACGGGGGGGGGGTAACATGTATGCAACAGGGACATCCCTTACACATGCCTGCTGTTCCCTTTCAGGATGAGATGCTATTCTGCGATTCATGTGATCGGGGCTTTCACATGGAATGCTGCGACCCGCCGCTTTCAAGAATGCCAAAAGGTGAGGTGTTTACACTGTCTGGCTTCTCTGTTTCCCTCTCTGCTGTCAATTCAAAGCCTTTTCTTCACAGACGGCCGTTTGGGGCTGTCACTCAGCACACAGAGAGGCAGCGATGGCTTATTAGAAGCTTTGCATGCATATCAAATTATTCCAGCATCCCCGGGGAGATTCGCTATCTCTGGATTACAGTACTGACCCTACAGCGAGGCTTGTAATGATGGCGCACGTACTGTAGTAGGACATTTGGCAGGCAATTCATACAAGTCACATAGCTTTGCTCAACAAGCTGACACGAAGTCTATTTCACTGGACAGAGAATTGACCCAATGTTTTTCTTATGGATTTTCGCTTTGTGCTGAGTAATTGATTGTCATTGTGAGCTGGCGGGATTCTCGCCAGCTCTCGGTATTAAAGGAAATGTTTCAAATGAATGTACTGTATGTCCTCTGAATTGATGAACCCACTCAAACGGTACTCTCTGTGTTTGGACACCCTCCAGGTACCTGGATCTGCCAAGTGTGCAGGCCGAAGGAGAATGGGAAGAAACTGCTGCACAAGAAAGCTGATCAGATCAAACGTCGATATGCAAAGCCAATCGGAAGGCCCAGAAATAAGCTCAAACAAAGAATGTAAGTGTGTAATAATCTGAATATTAACAGTTTCAATTTGTTAAAGGTGTATTTGTAATAATAATAACGCTGTATTCTCAGTTAATTGCTAAAATCTGGCAACGCTGCTGAAAAACATTGCTGAGTGCTGCGCAATTACTTTGGTGAGCACAGTGTTATCATAGCAGTCTAAGGTTATGGTCAAAACTACTAAAATACGTTGTAATAAACTAGAATTATCCTTTACAGAGACTAAGAACACACTAACCAAACAATAAGTAATAAAAACAACAGTGAAATCTTTTCAAAATCATTTAGTGTTTATTTACTGAGGCGCCATTAAACTTTGTTTTTTTGGATTCAAATTGTCGTTTTTTTCCCAAGAAACACTTGTACTCGCAGAAATTAAGAGTTGAAGAAACAACAATTTATATTGCATTACATTGTTTGATTTTTAATATAGTTGATGCATGAATGTGTAAGCAGTGTAGCTGTTTGAGGCGAAGTTAAACAACTTAATATTTTGTTGGTAGGCTTATCTATAGCATTGCATCATATTTTAGGAGTTGATAACATGCTTTGCCTGTAAAGTCCTAAGCTGTGAAGTAACTCTACATGTCAGAAATAGGCAAGAACTAGTAAGATAGTAACAAGAACTAGTTGAGTAGAAGCATAAAGCAGCATAAAATGGTAATACAGGTACCTAAAATTCTAGCTTAAAGGGACAGTTCACCCCAAAATTAAAAAAAAACAACCATATTTTTCCTCTTACCTGTAATGCTATTTAATGATCTAGATTGTTTTGGTGTGAGTTGCTGAGTGTTGGAGATATCAGCTGTAGAGATGTCTGCCTTCTCTTAAATATAATTTAAATAGATGGCACTCAGCTTGTGGTGTGCAAAGTGCCAAAAAGCACATTTAAAAAATTTAACAGCAGTGTCTTTTTCCAGAGAGTATGACCTGGTTACTCAAGATAATCCACAGACCTTGTGAGCAGTTTCATGAAGGAACTATTTTCTTTCCAGCAAACTACACCCACCAACCATATCACCATGCAGAAGGAAGTGTGCATCTACTGCTAGCTCACTTAGCACTACTGAGCTAGCTAATGTTACAGTTCAGCTGAGGAGGACGCCATTAATGTTTACAACTTGCACTGTCATGAGCATGAGCCTCCTGTCCATGAGTAAATGCACGCTTCCTTCTATGCAACTATTTGGTCGGCAGGTGTAGTTCGGTAGAAAGAAAACTCACTCCCAGCAGCTCGCACCAAAATAATCAAAACTGATAAATAGCGCTATTGGTAAGAGGAAGAATATGTATTTTTGATTTTCAGATGAACTGTGCCTGTAAGTACAGTATTTGTGTAAAAGTTACACTCCACATCTGGCAGTGAGATCTGACCTTCCACACCAATTTCTTGTCTTCACAGGTCTGTAACCAGTGGTGACGGCTCCATGGTAGCACTGGGAGGAAGGGGGTCACCTGGTAGGGGTCAAAAGATTACCGTCTGTTCCACACCTTCATCTGGTCATGCTGCATCTGTGAAGGACGCCAGAGACAGATTGGCTGTTGCAGACCCCTGTTGTGCGGTCGACGCCACCCAATTCACCACTTCCACCCCCACCACCACTCCCCCCCTCACGCCCACCTCCACCCCAGCTACACTCACCGTTAACAAGAAAACCAAAGGGCTTATCGATGGGCTTTCCAAATTCTTTACCCCCTCCCCCGTGGGCCGTCGCTCGCGAGCTGTAGCCGTAGAGTCGCCCGCCAGACAGTTAAGCTCTAGAGACAAGGGTCCGCCCAAACTGTCCAAGCCACCAGAGCCGTTTGCCTTTGCTGCTGACGCCATTCAAAAGATAACCCCCTCGTCCTCTGCTCTTCCTCCCGCTCCCACGTTGCCGGGACTTAGCCCGCCCTCGCAGGTTTCCAGCAGCTCCACCTCTGCTAACTCGCCACAGAGCTCCTCCAGCCAGTCTAGTGTTCCTTCCCTGAGCAGTCTCTGCAATAGCAGCCAACTTAAGGGACTATTTGACGGACTCTCTCACATTTATACTACTCAGGGACAGTCGCGGAAAAAGAGACTACCTTGCTACGCGCCGCCTAAGCGCATGCACCATAAGCAGGATTCACCCCATGCGTCCAAAACGGGGCCCCAGCGCCTTGGAAAGAACGAGTTTAATAAAAATAGGTTACACTCCACATCTGCTGGGCCGGGCCGACCCAGAGGACACCCATTTAAGATGGTCAGTCATTTCAAACGTAACCCTTTCCTTAAAAAGCACAGGACACTAGGCAGGCTGAGGTATAAAGTGAGCCCTCAGAAGGGAGCCCCCTCGCCAGGAAAGGGAGACATGACAGATGGAAGAATTAAGCCTGAGAATAATCATGGTAAGCAAGGCTCGAAACTCCAGCCAAGACCTGCGTCTCCACACCTTTAAGCTTCTTCTTTATTTTTTTAAAGCTTGACACTCGCAGTTATTTTTTTATTTTTTTCCAGACTAGAGCTAATCTTTTTCTTTGAAAAGACACCCTCAACATTCTAACAGACTACTAATCTTCTGCCTAATTTGAATTCTTTTAGTTTCTTAACCCAGTTTCGTTGCGTTTTTTGACTTGGCTGCGGAGTTGACGTGGCTTCCATCCTCTCGCCCGTTGGCTTTTTGTCATAGTGCATGGCCCACTAACTCCCTCATGTTGCTCTTTGCTCTGTCCTTGACCCCTCTGCAGTAGTGCGCACGTTGTGATCACTACCTAGTAGAGGCTGTAGTCACATCAGCGCTCTTCCTCATCCCACCCTCACTCTTGAAATCACTGTCTCCACTCAACCTCACTTCCAGCGGTCATTAGACATATACAACCCAGTGATTCACCCACCCAAGTTGACTCAGAGCTGACATGATGATTATAGCCAGAAGTGCAGTAACCCTTACATTTCACTGTCTTCAGGGGTGAAGTCACAGTTTAAAGAAATAACACGCAGCAAAAACAAATGGATATATCTCTCAAGCAGTTTTAAACAATATACTGCACAAACACTACTTAGCCCAGCAGCACATTTCCATAAATATGTTAATGACACATCACGTCCACTTATAATGGGTTTTTGTTTTGGTGGTTATGTCATGGTGTTGATGTCTTTCATAAAATTACTGCCTGCTTTCCAACATCAGTTTCTTTTCATGTCGACACTCGCTCCCTTCACTGCATCTGCTTCTTCATTCATGGGAAACTGTCTTGGTGGATGACTAAGCACATGAAAGCGGTTACGCAATTAGAGTGATTTAGTTTCACTTCATTACATTAGGGATTTTCATATAAACATGCAAAGATGATACATTATGAAATTCCTCAGAGACACGGCCTCAAACAGGCTCAGCAGCAGCACTCACAGTATAAGCACATTTGCATAGAATGCATTTATGAGATTATTCAGCCACGGCTGCTTCAAACAGGCCGGTGCTGATGTGCTATCTGATGTGTTGATGTTGTGTTATTGTGCCTGTAACAGGCCACAACGGGGAGCTGCGTGTGAAGCAGGAGGTCCAGGCAGACTTTGCGGCCATGTCCAGAGACCACGTGACAGAGGAGGACATTGAGACTTTCACTCATGTCCAGGAACTCGCCGTGCAGGTGAGAAAACCGGGGAAAGGGCTGAACGTCTTACACATCAGCAGGAATTTAAGGGTTAACTGAGCAGTTTGCAACTTAATTTTATTGATTATTTAAAATTAAACAGCTGGGTTGACATGGGCAACATGTGCAGGAACATGGTCTTTCAATAACATATCTACATCTTACATCTTATAGACACATTTATGTAGTCAAATATGTGCAGTATTTTACATATTCAAGTCATTTTCTTAAAGTTTACTGAAGAAAAAGTGTATTTCATCAACAATTACAGTGGAGTCATTCTGTCTTTCCATGGTTTTCCTTATTTTCTGTCATATATATATATTTTGCAATGTTTGCTGTTCTTATTAAATGCGGCAAAATTTTCAAATAATGAGGTATTTTAAGGTAATCCCTCTGATCAAAAACCTCAGATTTCAATCGATCAGTGTTTCTGTTTTTTTCCTACTGTCAAGAAAAGCTGACATAAGATTGTGACGGACTTCTTTATATGGTCATCTGGTCCAAGCATGCAACTCCAAGTGTTTACATGACATACCCTGCTACATGTAGCTACATTCTAATGTCAAGGAAACATGTAATCTTGGTTGCCAGGGTTTTTGGATCTGATTCCTGTTGGAACAAGCTTTAATTAGTGATTTGTCAGGGAACAAAGTGCCGCGTGTGTTTCTATCCACATTTGTAGTCTGGCTTTCAAGATGCAAAAATCTCCATATTGTCCAGTTGACACTCCATCAAACTTTGTATGACAAGACCAGCCACTTCACCTTTGCGCACTTAGACAACTGTAGCCTAATTATGCATGCATGACAGGGCCGTAGTCACCATATACATTGAGGGAGACATGTGTCCCCCCCAATGCCTAAAATGTCCCCCCCAATATATAACTGAAACTGAAAAACAACAACAAACTTGGTTTACTGCAAACAAAGTGGCAAATATTATCTTGGAGGACATCAATGCACTTGGTTGACTATTTTTCTATGATCTTAAATGTAAATATTGCATGCTTTCAGATAAAACACATTTTTGACTTGTGAATGAGTCAGTGGAATTTCTTGCAATAATGAAAAAATACTGGCAATCATGTCCGCCTGGCACAAACCACATGTTTTGGACAGCTGTGAAGTGACAGAATGTCCCACCATCATGATTCTTATATTGCCAAATTCCAGAGAGTCTTCCCGCTTCATATATGGCAGAATATGTCCTTTTCCAACTTGCTATGGTGAGATACATGTAAAAATGTAAGAATTTAGTAACACGGATTTTAGTAACACAGTTTTTTTCATTGATATAAAAATTAATATAAAATACAGGCACATAGAAGGACATGAAATGATGGCAAATCTGGTTAGCACACATTGTCCCGAAGAAAAACAAGATATAGCATGTGTATGTAGCCTTTATAATGACTGTGATATGAGCTTAAAAGTAAAGGCAGTAAAAATACCCCAAAAACGCCTAGGGCCCATAGGGTTAAAGGTGCATGCATGAGTTGTTGGTTACTGTTTGTAAACACAGCATCCAAATTTGGCCCCTCCTCTCTCCACTGCTTTAGTTGTGTGTTTAGCTTTAGCAAGCTAGCGAAGCTAACTGCAGACACCTACATGTCCAATAGAAGACAGGCCAACTCTGCATTGCTCTACATTCCCATCCTGTCCTTCAGTGCTCGCCAGGGAAAGTGAAAGAGAACCCCAGATTTACTCTCGTTTTGGGACGAGCTTTGGATTTTTCCTTGCAATATTTGCGTTTTTTTGTCACTGTGTTCACAATTTTTGTTGCTCCCTCTTGGACGTGTACTGCTCATGGTCTGGCACCTGGTCACTTGCTTTTTATAAGGTCCTTACATCACCTGTACACTGTTTTTAGCTGGGGGCTATACACCCATAAACATCTTGAATACATTAAATAAGAAGGAAACAGGGAAAATGATTGAGAGAGAACTTCTGCATGAGTTGTAGTTTTTATGTAAAATCTTGCATAGTTTACATTTAATTTATACTCATGTCCATCCCATGTGTTTTTTAATGTATCCCTATTCTGAAAGCCAGTGGATCAGAAGCTAAAGTAGATAAAAAATGAGCATTTAAGATCTTACCAGTGACATATTTTGGTCAGACTGAATTTATCTTCCATTTAAACATGAGCACTGTGAGCCACAATCTTGATTTGAGAATTTTGTCACAATATCATTTTTATGGACTGGTTATTAGAGACACTGTGAGATTGAATTATCTGGGTCACCACATGTATCCATTTGCTTTTATTCCCTCTTTTCACAGAGAACTGGATCTCTGATGAACACAGACTCCGTGCGATGCCCTGCCCTCATTGAATTCGGAAAGTATGAGATTCAAACCTGGTACTCGTCGCCTTACCCTCCTGAATATTCAAGGTAATGTTGCTTTTACGTGACGAATAATGCCAGTGTCTTTGTTACTTGAGTTGCATTTCATTTCAGTGTCCTTTTAAAAAAAAAACTCTCATGCTGCAGCTCTTTCTTTTGTCTTTGTCAGATTACAAAAGCTTTATCTGTGCGAGTTCTGTCTGAAGTACATGAGGAGCAAAAACATTCTCCAGAGACACACAAAGAAGTGTGGCTGGTTCCACCCACCAGCCAATGAAATCTACAGAAAGGACGACCTTTCTGTATTTGAGGTCAGTTTCCCTTTACAGCAATAAAGCAATAACTGTATGCTGCATGAGATTTCCACTGAATGGGTTCTGGGAGGAGGAGGGAAAAAATGGGAACTGTTTGAACAGTGTCCTCTTGGTCTTTTTATTCCGTGTTTAGGTTGATGGAAATGTCAGCAAACTATTCTGCCAAAACCTCTGCCTGTTAGCCAAGCTTTTCCTGGATCACAAGACCTTGTATTATGATGTGGAGCCTTTCCTCTTCTACATACTTACAAAGAATGATGAGAAAGGCTGTCATCTTGTGGGCTATTTCTCCAAGGTAAGAATTACAGACTGATTATATGGGAAATGAAGGAACACCGCACATCATTTCTGAATGGTGATACTGATACAGTGAGACCTCGCTGTAATTTGTCCACTTTTGTAACGTGGATTGAATTTATTCGTGGTGGTGGTTAAATGATGAGTCAGTTAATCGATTAGCCAAGCTGAAATGCCAAACATTAGTCAGTTCCAGCTTCAGAACTGTGAGAATTTTTCTGTTTTTGTTTAACATTGTTGTAAATTGATAACAATTATATAGGGAAAAAAAAGATTTTGAGGCAAACTGTGATGCACATTTTTCACTATTATCTAGAGCTGCAACAATTAATCAATTTGTGGTCAGCTATTTAATTAATCACCAACTGATTTGATAATCAACTAATCAGTTTTATTAATGGTTACTTTAATCCTCTATGAGAGTAAAGTGAATATCCTTGGGTTGTGGACAAAACAAGACGTTTAAGGACGTCATCTTGGCCTTTGGGAAACACTAACTGTCATTTTTGACCGTTTTCTGACATTTTATAGGCCAAACAACTAATTGATTAATAGAGAACGTAATCATATAATTAATATAATAATTAATTAACAATAAAGATAAACATTTGTTGCATCCCTGCTTTTATCTATGGCTGTGTATTGGCAAGGGTCTGGCGATACATGTCATGATGCAGGGGTTATGATTCAATATATTGCGATGCTTTGAGCAAATCTTTTAAACCTTATTTAAGGAAAACTGTCAGTGCTAGCATTGCACCCTTAATGACTCTCAGGGTGTCTACAGGTCCATGAAAACTCCTTAAATGTCTTAAATTCAATGTTACGACAATAAAGCCTTGAACATCATTAAATAGTCTTAAATTTGAATTTGTGAGGTCTTAACTATTACAAACATTTTATCTAATTTAATTTATACATCTTTTATTGTCTTTTTGTGAAAATGAGTGAAGCCTTTCTACATAAAAGTCCATATTTCTTTCTTTAAAAAAAATCTTTAAAAAAGATCTTCTACATAAAAGTCCATATTTCTTTCTTTAAAAAAAATCTTTAAAAAAGATCTTTAAAAAAAAAAAACTATACTAGTCATTTTACTTTATACTTGCACTTAACTGTTCGCAAAATGTAGATAAACTTAACTCACGTTAATAACCATATTCCTATTTAACACCTGCCTCCGCACAAGACATTTAAATCACGTACCTGCAATGCTTACCTGCGATGCTTAAATAATTAAGAGATAATTAATCGAAAACTCGGTCCTAAATTTGGTTGAAGGGTGTCTTGAACTTAATGATTCCTGTAGACACCCTGGACTGTATAAAATGATGGACGTAGCCACTGTGGCGTCACCCATTGGTTTGTGGACTCCTGTTTTGAAGTCTCAAGTTTGCCATTTTTGCAGCGGCCATATTTTTTTTTTTTTTTTTTTTTGATATTTTTTTGGGCATTTTGCCTTTAATGGACAGGACAGGTAAGCATGAAAAGGGGAGGGGGGGGGGTGACATGCAGCAAAGGGCCACAGGCTGGATTCGAACCCGGGCCGCTGCGGCAACAGCCTTGTACATGGGGCGCCTGCTCTACCCACTAAGCCACTGACGCCCCCATCTTGGATTTTTTGTATCCAAAATTTGACCATATTTGGACAAGAGGGTGATGCTAACCCTAACCCTAACACTAGCTGCTAGCTTGGTTAGCACTGTGGTTAACAGTGACAATACTACTGCTAATATGTGCTAGCAAAAACAGGCTTAAAACCATTTTGAAAAAATGCGCTTACCAAAAATGAAACATCTGACTCCTTCAAGGGTTTTAAGGTACAACCAAATGCTGAACAACAATGCTATTAAAATTAGTACAGTGTTTTTGAGAATATAGTACCACCAATTATATCACAATAATCAAATGTGTGCATATTTTCTTAGACTCCTGCTATTATCTGACATTTTCTGAATCAAACAACTAACCAACTAATCAAAAAAATAATTGACAGAACCAGCAAAACACAATTATCATTAGTGTAGCTACAGTTCAGAACAGTGATACCTTTTAGTGAAAGCTCATCACCCTGTGTGTGTGGTGTGCACGTGAGTGTGCACAGCTTTAGACAAGGACAATGGCAGGTGCAGTAAATTGCCAGCTTCAGCAGAGCTCTGACATACTTGATCTGTTTCTCCTTCCCTCAGGAAAAGCTTTGCCAGCAGAAGTACAATGTCTCCTGCATAATGATCATGCCTCAGTACCAAAGGCAAGGATTTGGAAGGTTCCTTATTGATTTCAGTAAGTTCCTTAATGCTTTTTTAGACCACTGCACTGAGGTTTTTTTTTTCACTGGTCTTTACAAACAATTTCAGATTAAGGGGTGAATTTGTAGCTTGTGGCAAGGTGCTGTTATTTGGTTAAGGCTTTGAAGTAGCCTAATCAAGAGCCTTCATGTACAGTGTTTAGGCAATCACAGAAGATTAGGAGGTTGAAATATTACATTCTGGCTGCATACGTTATTCGACAGCCAATAGTACTTCACCTAAACATTGCCTGAAGAGCGTTTCCGTAGAAAAATGCCCCTGATTCTCTCTCCTTGACTTGTGATGAGGTGTAGATACTGCTTTTATGTTTTAGCCCCTTAAATGCAGCACATACAATATTTAAAGCCTTGCGGTCCACTTTTGAAAACAGTTGCTGCCTTGAGTGGATTTCTGTGTTTAGGCAGGCAGGTTTTTTTTGTCATTATAGGCGTTTTATTGTTTTTGAAGAGTTGTCTCTTTGCCGAGTTTGTGTGTGATGAAGAGAAGGAAAAAAGGGAGTGAGTGTGGGGAGGGCGGGCGCTGGTAATGGAGCATTTGATTTCCTGTTCACTTTGGGAGCCATTGAGACACGGAGATGCAAGAGGATCTGTGATATTGAGAGTGTGCTGATAACAAAGACAGGGATTAAGGGAGATTGAACACAGCTGAGTTCTGAGCTCTTTGAAGGCTTTATTGGAAAATGTAGCTTTGGAGCTGGAAGTTGTTTAGATTAAGATTTTCTGTTATATTGGATTGTATTAGAGGAACACTTTGTCTCAGGTAGCTGTTAGAGCGGAGCATTAGCGGGCGCCTGTGTGAAAAATGTTCCCTTTTAAATCATAATTCAAAGGGCTCAGAGCAGCTCTTTTGTTTTGCTATATTAATGATGATATACTTGTAAAGTGACACAGAATGAAATATGACTTTTTTTCAATTAATTTATTTGAATATTCATCGCTAAGTGTTTGTTATCACGGGCTCCTCTTCTTAGCTTTAGTAATGAATATTGTCATGATTACTGGAATATTATGTGTTCACTGTTTGGTGATTAGATTTGCTTGTTTGGTTCTCGGTAGTGGGTGCACATTAAAAGGCATTAATTAATTTCATGCCGCTCATAATGGATGACCCTTGACAGGGCCGCTATAAAACTAATTACACACAGATACATATTAGTATTAGGTTTTTTTCCTTGTTGTTATCGCTCCTAAGTGCAGTCTCTTGTGAGCAATGACATCCAGCTGCTTCTCTGTTTCGCTCTGTCGCTTTGTTTCCTCTTTACTCCCCTCTTTCAACCTCCTTTGTTGCCCTTGCCAGCATGTATCATAGCTTCTGACAGAGGTTGAAGGAGAGGAAAACTGATTGCCTCGCCTCCCTTTATACTATTTGAAGGTGAAATCCCAACCAGGGTTTGGTGTCACATCCTTACATGAATATGTAATCCATAAGGGAGGAGGAGGGGGGGTTGGTGTAGGACTGAATTGCAATCTGAAATAACCCAGCAGCAGCCTCCAGCTTGACTAAAGCATTTTGTTTTTGTTTGAATCTTGTCTTTTTAGGTTACCTTCTCACCAGGCAAGAAGGACAAGCCGGCTCCCCAGAGAAGCCGCTGTCAGATCTGGGTCGCTTATCCTACCTGGCATATTGGAAAAGTGTCATACTGGAGTACCTTTATAAGCACCCAGATAAACACATCAGTGTTAAAGGAATAAGCAGGGCCACTGGGATGTGTCCACATGACATCGCCGCTACTCTCCAGCAGCTCGGCATGATTGACAGACAGGATGGCAGGTCAGTTTCCGAGCCGCAGTCTCCTTCAGCCCGTGCTGCCGCTTCTGTATGCTGTCTGACTTATCCAGGCCAGCGGGTATTTTTAACAGCGTATCCATTAATGCAGCTGAATATTGACAGAAGTAAGTCAGGTTAAGCACCCCCAAGGACACGGAGCACCTGCTGTCCCAAAGAGCTCGTCTTTGTGCTCGCATTTAACTACACATCACCTTCTGTCTACCTTCTGTCTAGCGCTCCACTCTTTTGTTGACATGGGCTTTTCTCACTGTGACTTAGGATTGTGTTGATCAGAAGAGAGCGATTGATTCAGAGGCACATGGAGAGCCTGAGGGCTAACCCACGTCGGAATGAGGTAGACCCCGACAGCCTGAGATGGACACCTTCCACGACTCCCAACGCCGTCCTGTCTGAGGAGGAGAGGGAGGCAGAGATGGATGTAAGCTTCCTCGTTCATCAGGAGACACTTGTTATTTGTTTACACTTGCCCGCAATGCTGTTATTGGATGTTTGTTTGATTAGCTGGAGAGTTCAAATAAAGGCCATTAATGGGGAAAGCATTATCACTGTCAGCAGGCATCTAATGTTGTGCAAAATTGCCCTAAATCAGTTCACTACATAATTGATAGTGCTGAATATTCCATGAAATGCAATCTTTCCACGGTTGCTTAACGGGGAACATTTCCTCCATGACGGGCAGACATCCAATCAGGACGCTGCTCTTATTATCAGGAGGAACCTGCAGTGATTCATTTGTCATGATGTTAATTCCAATCTCTTGTTTTCCCATTAGCCTCATTGCTCAGATGTTGGAGCCGTGCGTGCGCCTTTCCCAGAGATAATGCGTCTTGTCTGTTTAATTACTAGGCTGAGCGGCTGAAGGAGCAGGCCAGTTGCTGGGAGAAGGAGGAGAGAGAGGGCTTCATGATGACTCACAGCAGTAGGCAACCTCTCACGAAGGTCCACTGCAAGGTTCCGTACAGGACCTACGAACGTCGCCCCGCGCTGTCATGGACCAGGCGCATCCAGCAGTCGCAGGAAGTGAGCGATGACGAAGCCGATGATGATGACGACGACGACGATGATGACTCCGATGGCTCACCACCCATCCTAACAAAAGCCCATGCGATGCTTGCAGCCAAGAGAAAGGTGACTTTTATTGTTTGTTGATGTGAATCACCTCTTTTGCATCACCACAAGTCAACTGTTTCCCCCTGCTGGGATTATCTCATTGATTATCTGGAGTTTTATTCCAAGACAAAGTGGAATTGAATGTATATCATTAGATATTTTCCTTCATTAGAGGCTGTGTTGTGTACTCTGGTGAGATGGAAAGGTTTGATAAATATTCATGAATTCAGTGGAGGGTTCAGTGGCTTCCTCCTGTCATCTGGAGCCTCCCTGTGTGCCTGCAGCTGTAGATAATAGATTGTGTTTTCACTGCTGGTGTCGAGACTGTGCAGGCTAAACCTTGTACTATTGTCAATGGTCATGGTTAATTTACTGCCCTCCTCTGTGCTTCTCACATCTGTTCTGTCTATATGGCACTGCCCCCTTGTGCTGGAGATAATATTACAGCCGGCTGCATGATGTCAGGGAGACCTTTTCAACAAAAACAGTACGGAAACCAGCAAAGAACGACGTTGGCTGTTTGAGTTTATTTAGTGCATTAGTTACAGTATTGATTTCACATTCCTCTTGCGAAGGATTTCGGAGAGGAAAGCGGTTAAGTCGTAGGCAGCCGGTGGGAAACAACTGGAGAATGCAAAGTATAGACTGTGGTTTCTGCTTACTCTGCCCATCTCATTTGTGGTTTTCCACACCAGGCTGCATCGCTCAAACATTTAGTCTCACAGTGTGGTTTCAACATTTTACATTTAGCACAAAAGCCTGAATGAATTTCTGCTATTTCCTCATGGAGGTCATCCACCTAGTGCCCTTGTTTTCAGTCTCTACAAAACCGCTCTGATGGGGCTTTTTATTCTGTTTTCATTGGCTCTCCCTTTGTTTGTCTTGCAGAGAACCATTGTGCTCAAGAAGAGAGGGCGTAAAAGAAAGAGAATAAACAGCAGTGTAACAACAGAAACCATCTCAGAGACGACAGAGGTGCTGAACGAGCCGTTCGACAACTCCGAAGACGAGCGTCCTATGCCCCTGCTGGAGCGCACCTGCAGAGTGGGCGAGATGGAGGAAGAAGAAGAGGAGGAGGAGGAACAGGAGGACAAGACACCAATTACACCAATGAAACGGCGGAGAGGTCGCCCAAGGCTGGAGAAAAATGCACAGAAAGACAATCGTGAACACTGGAATGAAGGTATTTGCATCTTGACTGTCGTAGAATTACTCTGTACTAAATTATCTCTCATAATTGTTTTATAACAGATTGTTTTATCTCTCTGGCAGAACAGTAAAGCGTATTTTTATTTCTGATCTGTAGGAGCTGACGTCCTCTCTAAGAGACCCAGCAGACCCCGTCCAGTGAAACGGAAGAAAGGCTGGCCCAAAGGAGTGAAACGCGGCCCTCCCAAATGGCGGCTTAAGAACGAACGAAAGATGGGCTTCAAGCTCAACCTCTACACACCCCCTGAAACCCCAATGGAGGCAGAGCAGCACCATATTCACACTGAAGAAGCGAAAGAGGAACCAGACCAGGATATTGTCAGCGCGGATGAGGGCAGCAAAGCAGGCAGAGGCCCGGCAAGTCCAGATATAACACAAGAGAGGCTTCTCTCTGAGCCCCCGAGTCCTGTTGACCACGGCTCACAGAAGTCAAGCTCCCCTGAAGGATCGCCTGTGGCTTCTCCGGTCTGCTCGCCTGCCGCCTCACCTGGCGCCATGTCTCCCAGGCCTGAGGACAGAGGGGATTCCCCAGAACCACCTGAAGATGAACAGCAAGAGAGTGAACACGGGCAGGACTCCCCAGCCAAAGATGTGGAACACGGTGCAGCGGGTGTTGAATCACTAGAGAATGAAAATGCAGAGGAGGAGGAGGAGGAGCAGAGAACTCAAGTAGAGGATCAGGATGCAGATGATGAAGATGATAGTCACAGCAAGACAGCCGAACCTGAGAGCAGCAAGGAGGAGTTGGAAGAGAGCTCGAAAGAAGTACCCGAATGCACCCCACCTTTTTTAGATCCAAAAGAAGACAATGACTCTGAGTTGAGTCAGCAGGTTTCTACAGTGCCGTGTAGTGAAGAGGAACCAGCTACCGCTGCAGAAAGCATCCAGGAGGCAGTGACAGAAACGACAGTAGCAACACCACCACCGGAAGCAGTAGCAGTCGCTTCAGTAGCAGCTGTAGACTCTGATAATCCTGTAGACTCTGAGTCAGAGGAAGAGAGCACGTCCAGTCCTTGTCCGGATCACCCACCTCCTCAGCCTGCTGAGAGGCCACCGCTCAGTCCCGTGCTGAGGGAGGATCCCCCAATCTGCACAGAGATTGACTCAGAGACAGCCCAAGCTGTTCAGTCACTGACGCAGGAGACTGAGAGGGAGAATGTTTTCCAGGACTGTGTGGAGAGCCAGGAACCCTGCAGGACCCTGCAGACCTATGCCCACGTGGCCCAGAGCCCCCAGCTCACCACGCTGGATGACTGCCCCCAGTCAGACCACAGCAGTCCCCTTTCCTCCGCGCAGTCCCATCCCAGCCAGTCAGTACGCTCCGTTAACAGCCCGGCGGTCTCCATTCTGGAGAGCGGCTACACTCAGATCAGCCCTGACCACAGTGCCATCTCAGTGCCCTCGCTCCACAACATGGAGACCAGCCCCATGATGGATGTGCCGTCGGTGTCGGATCACTCGCAGCAGGTGGTGGACAGCGGCTTCAGCGATCTGGGCAGCATCGAGAGCACCACCGAGAACTACGAGAACCCCAGCAGCTACGACTCCACCATGGGGGGCAGCATCTGTGGGGCAGGCCCCTCCCAGAACAGCTGCTCCTATGGCAGCATCCCCCCCAGCGGCCTGGCCCAGAGCAGCTGTGCCGTGAGCCAGCAAATGGCTGCCGTCAACCCCGGCAGCTGCGGGATGATTCAGCAGAACAGCCTGAGCTCGCCGCCGCACTGCAACGTCAAATCGCCACAGGGCTGCGTGGTGGTAGAGAGGCCTCCCAGCAACAGCCAGCACAGCCAGCACAGTCAACACAGCCAGCGCAGCCAACACAGTCAACACAACTCCCACAGCAGGCACGGCCCACACAATCAGCACAGCCAACACAATCAGCATGGTCCACACAATCAGCTAAGCCAGCACAGTCAACACAATCCCCACAACCAGCATAGTCACCACCACAATCACCACCTGCAGCACAATCAGCTCAGCCAGCACAATCAGCACGCTCAGCATAGCCTTCACAATCAACACAGTCAGCACAGCCAGCAGCAGCCCATGGCACAATGTGCCATACCCACCAACTTCACCACCACCATGCAGCTGGCAGACATTCCTGAATCTGGCAACCCAAATTTCGCCCTCTATGAGAGGATCAACCACCAGGGGGAGTACGGCAGCGGGCACTACTCTCAGTCGTCTGGCCTCAGTCTGGCCAAACTGCAGCAGTTCACCAACACGTTCATAGACCACCCTCACTCGCTGCCTTTCAACCACTCGGCCTCACACCCCATCACATCTTATGCAAACACCCCCTCGCTGTCATCTCAGCACTCCAGCCTGGTCTCCTTGTCCCAGACCTCGCATCGAGTCTCCAACCCACAGGTGCAGGCCACCATGACCCCGCCCCCGAATCTCAGCTCCCCACCACCCATGATGCTGCAGCGCAACATGGGCATCCCGCCCTCGCAGCGGATCCAGCCCCAAATGGCCTCCAAGAGTCACATCTCTGCACGCTCCAAATCCGCCCCGCTGTCGCACCACCAGCAGCAGATGTATGCCCGGCCGCCGCAGACTGTGGCCATGCAGGCGCCATCCAGGACGCTGGCCGCCATGCCGCGCATGAACATGAGCGTGAACATCATGCCGGCACCAGCCTACAATGTCAACTCCATGAACATGCCCTCCCTCAACGCCATGAATGGCTACAGCATGAGCCAGCCCATGATGAACAGTGGCTACCATGGCAACCATGCCTATATGAACCAGTCACCCCAGTACTCTATGCAGATGGGCATGATGGGAACACAGCCATACCCCCAGCAGCCCATGCAGGCTCCACCACATGGCAACATGGTGTACACTCCAACTGGTCACCATGGTTACATGAACACAGGCATGTCCAAGCAGTCCCTGAAAGGGCCTTTCATCAGGCGGTAACTCTCCGCAGGACTGAGCTGGTCCTTCTCACGTGCATTTTGCTGTTTGAAGATGCACTGATCTGGCCTTTTTTCCCTTTTCTTTTTTTGGTGTCTTTTTCTTATTGTTTATTACTTAAAAACCAGCAGCAGCACTTGGAAAGAATGCAAAAATTTTCATCAATGAGTAAACTTTGAAGCTAATGTTAAAAAGTATTTTTGTTTCTCCAGATGGGAAGCCTTACATCATTATGATGAAAATCTATTTAATTAGTGTTAGTGTCTCTGATGTGTCTTTAGAGCAGGCGGGTTCAGAGCTCAGCGGTAGAGATTTCATCAGTGGTCTTGCAGTCGTGTAGCAGCCTCAAATGAAGCCATTTAATGTGCCTGCTACAAGTGGAGTTAGTGGCTGTTTGAACCTGTTCAGTGTACCTGTCTAACAGTGCTGACAATTAGTTTGTACTATACTCATGCCTTTGTATATTTAAATTATTGTACTTATTTTGTAAAGTGACAACTAGCATGCTTCAGTCTCTGTTAGTGACAGTGCATTGAGTAGTACTGTACAAGTGTTGTGCTTAATAGCAAGCCATTTTAAAGATATCTGGCCTTTATTAGGTTTCCCTCCACAGGGAGAAAGATGAAACTATATTTTGTTAATTCTAATAATGTAAAAAAAAATGTAAACTTAGTCCTGTTTTCTGTTCGGTTTGAGAGGTTTTATTGCTATGTATGTATAATTCTGAAGTCTTTTTGTAACAGATCTCCTTGAGGCAGCTTTCTGTTTAATAAAGCAGACTGATTTCTGTCAAAATAACAAAGCATATCTCAGTGTTTGTACCCTGAAAATTCTAAAACATTTCAAAATGTCCAGAAGTGTGGCAGAATTTAAAAAGAACTAAATGATTATAACGATGAATAACAATAAAGAAAATATAAATTTAGTCCAAAGTTGATATTTTACATAATGCCTTTAAAGCTACGTTTTCATTCCATCTGTAGATTTGTTTTCTATCTTTATAAAATGTTGGATTTATATTTTACCGAAGTGTAGAAGAATAGAGCCTGTGAATAGACCAAACTAAGCTAATGGATTGCATGTAAAACGCAACTTGTACTTGTGTTTTTGTTTATATTGCTCTTTTGTAGCCTTTGTACCTGTACAGAGTTGCTGGTAAGAACAGGGGGGAAATACCTGGCTATGTGCACAAAAATCGGACAGAATGACATTCTTGTATTTATGACTTTTCTCCTTTTGTCAGTCACTTAAAATGCTGTACATTTTAGCATAAGAATAAATTATGATTGACCATGTACTTGATTGTTCTCCTTTAATGTGAAACATTTACTAGCCCGAGGCGTGACACAGAATGAGAATACAATGATAGATTTTGAATTCGTGGTGATTCAGGCAGCTTTTTTCTTTTCTGCAGAACAGCATTTTAAAATAAAAATATGTTTGTTTGGGTTTTTTTTTTTAAAAAAGGGGGAGACTTGGACTTGAGATTGAGACTTGATTTACTTGGGGGAAAAACTTGGTTAATACAGCTTAAAAAGGAAAATGTTCAAATGCTGTGTAATTTTCATGGACAGCACTCAGAAACCTGAAATCATGCATCTGAACTTGCAGTTTGGTTATTTAGACTTGAGACGTAACTCGGGACATGATGAGATTTACACCAGCAGACTTGATACTTAACCTGGATTCTTTATGATTACTTAGGGTTGACTTGGACTTTTTGTCAAAGACTTGATACTTGACTTTTCATAAATTACTTGAGACTCCACGTGGATTTGTCCCTAATTACTTTTGACCTGACAAGGATATGTTTCAAATGACTTGAAACTTGACTTATTATAAATTACTTAAAACTCGACTTGGACTTATCTCGAATTACTTGAGACTTTAATTGGACTTGTTTTGATTGACTTAAGACTTGCTGTTATAGACCTGGCACTTGACTAGGACTTGTATTGAATGCCTTGGTGTTGGACTTGGATTTGTCACAAATTACATGAGACTCCAGCATGACTTTTGACCTGACATCAATTTTTTTCAAATGACTTAGATCTTGACTTTCCATACATTACTTGAGACTCAACTTGGACTTGTCTTGAATTACTTCAAAACTAAATTGGACTTGTCTTAAATGACTTGATGCTTGCTGTGATAGAACTTGCACTTGACAAGGACTTGTATTGAATTACTTAGGTTGGACTTGGACTTGTCACAAATTACTTGAGACTTCACTTTGACTTGTCTTAAGCGACTTGAATCTTTACATAAATTGCTTGAGACCTGACTTGAACTTGAATTACTTGAGGACTAAATTTGACATGTCTTGAACAACTTGAGGTTTGTTGTGATAGACCTGGCACTTGACTAGGATTTGGGATTAGTTGGGATTTAACTTGGACATGGCTTAAATTTCTTTGAGTTGTTTTAAATTACTTGAGACTTGGCTTAAGATTTGTTATATACTTGAGGCTTGACTTTGACTTGTCCTGAATGACTTGAGATTTAACTTAAACTCGTCTCAAATAATTTGTTACTTAAGTTGGACCTGTCTCAAATTACTTGTGACTTGGCTAGAGATTTGCTCTGATGTACTTAAGTTTTGACGACTTGTCCTGAGCGACTTGTGATTTAACTTGAACTTGTCCCAAATTACTTTTTACTTGGACTTGTGTCAAATTACTTCAGACTTGACTTGAGATTAGCTTGACATACTTGAGACTTAGACTTGTCCTGAATAACTTTCCATGTGACTTAGACTTGAATGACCAGAGATTTTTATTAGTCCGACATGACTTCAAACTTGACTAGGACTTGTCTCAAATCTCTTGAAACCCAACTTGGACTCGTCTGCATAGACTCGAGGTTCAACTAGTCCTTGGAGTGCTAACATCAGCTGTCCTCTGTCAAGTCTTCCCCTCTCCCCAGGAGCTGCATGTCCAGCTCTCTCAGCTGTTTCAGGAAGCCCCAGTTGGGGATGATCCTCCTGCGTTTCTTCACGTGCTCGATGGCGTCGACAACCGTCATGTGCTCGCAGATCATGAGGTAGGCGAGGAAAAGCGTGGCAGACCGACTTCTCCCCATCACACAGTGCACCAGCAGTTTATCTGTACATACATGAATCATACAATCAGGCAATGGCAGTGCACGTTGCTTCTTATTTTGGTCAATTTAAAGGGTCAGTTCACCCAAATCACGTTTCATTTCTCTGCTTGTGGTGTGAACCATGCAGAAAGTTTCAGTTTAGAAATATCCATCAGTGAGATTTCTGCCAAATCTGCATGGACAATCCACAACGGTCGCTCTGAACAGTCCCTGTGAAACTATTGACAGCAGTCCGAACACAACTCATAGAAACCAGCATTCAGAAGCCTGAAATCTTGCAATTTGGTTATTTAGACTTGTGACGTGACTCGGACTTGATGAGATTTACACTGACAGAGACACAGATTTACACAGGCTTGATACTTAACTTGGATTTGTTTCAGATTACATAGGGTTGACTTGGACTTGTCTTCAATGACTTGACATGTGACTTGAGACCTGAGTTTTCGTAGGTTACTTAAGACTCGACTTGGACTTGTCTCAGATTACATTAGACCTAAACTGGACTTGTATAGATCACTTGAGATTTGACTTGGTATTGTCCCAAATTACTTTTGACCTGACTTGGATTTGTCTCACAAGACTTGAAACTTGACTTGAGGCTTGAGTTCTCATACATTACTTGAGACCTGACCTGGACTTGTCTAAAATTACATTAGACCTAAATTGGACTTGTATAGATTACTTGGGATATGACTTGGACTTTTCCCAAATTACTTTTGACCTGACTTGGATTTGTTTCGAATGACTTTAAACTTGACCTGAGACTTGACTTTTCATAAATTACCTTAGACTCAACTTGGACTTGTCCTGAATTACTTGGACCTAAATTGTACTTGTCTCCTTGCACACGTGCTCACACACTATCTCTAGTTGCCATTGTCCAAGTCACAATCAGCCAATAGCACAGCGGCACACCTTCTCTGTCAGCCTATCAGCTCCTCGTTTTGGTTCTTTCTCTGCTGTAGTTCTTTGTTGCTGCAGTCGTGCGCGCCCTCCACCTCCCCATCACCACCTAGTTTTTACAGGTTCATCAGCCTCATCTGCCTCAGCAGCCTCAGAGTCATCAGCCACCACCAGTGTCTGGACTCCATGGGGGAATTTATTCTGCTGCTGCTCAGATGTCCCTCGATCACAAAATATCTCTCTCTCGGTGACGTGGCTGAAATGACCCTTTAACTTTTACTCAATGTGTCGTCTTACTCAGAGGATTGCTCAGCGTTTTCTCTATGAACCGGGAAGCAGAGGAGAAATACTGGCTGAGGTCAAATGTTGTGACATCTTCTGCTACCACTCCGTAGTAGACGATGTCCATGTCTCCGTAGTAACCAGCTCCAGTGTCCACACTGTTCCACGTCCCCTCTGCTGCATTCAAGATGTGCGTAATCCCCAAGCTCCTCAGCTTATACTTGTCCCTCGCAGTGTCCCTGCAAGGAGTCTGCGTGAATATTATTTTAATCCTCCGTTATTTTATTCAGTTTATTACTTTAACACATTTTTACTCACTCGTCCCCGATGTAGACATTAGGCCAGACCTCGTTGACATGAGTGTAAGCCACACTCCCACAGTTTAGGATTTTCTCCAGCTCATAGCCCCCAGGTGTGACATATTCATCCACTGGACTGGATTCCTCCGCTGCCTTTCTAACATTTATCTTGGTGCCAGTCTTTGACTTGTGAGAAGCCATTTTCTCACTGTGGCTTCCTTTCACACATGATTTATTAGCTTAAGGGGGGAAAAGAAATACCACACTTGCTTTTTTTTCCTCCCTTCCACTTTTCTCCCTCTGCAATCGTGACAAAATACAGTTTTGTTTTTCACATGCATCTCCACAGTGCCACTCACCAAGAGACTGAGGTCCTCCGTTTTCCTGCTTGGAAATTTTGTTTTCATCATTCTGGCAGCTTGTTGTGAAGCAGTCCTTAAAGGCAGAACATGGTAAGGTTTAATTCTGGCAGGCTCAAGCGAGGGCACAGATTGTATAACCGCTCTGTGACGGGCATCAAATGCTGAGGATATTTTTAGGGCTGTGATGTGGCGGGCCCTGACCTTAGCTGCCACGTTCCCTGCCTGTGGGGAAAACTTCCACCCAGCCAGTCGCAGCCATCCACTTCTAAACACACAACTTTAATCTCTCGCTGCTGGCAGGAAGCTGTGCTAACCCAAACTTTGCACTTGCCAAAGGATACCCAAATTCACTGGAGTGAACAGGGCACTCTGAGCCGTGTGAGCGACTCCTTGAAATTGTGTCAGTCTCTTTTAGCCTTTCTGCATATCTTCAGACGCTGGGAGAGAACGTGTAAGCGCTGCCTCACAACACCCGTTAAGGATGTTCTGCATTTTCTGGAGCCTCTCAGGGCCAAAAGAGAACTGAAATGTGTCAGACTGTTAGACAGATGAGGTTTTTCACAGGATGGCACATGTCTTTGATTCCCCGTTATATGATATGCATGGTCCATTCAGTGATCTAAATGCGAGCCCCCAAAGTGAGAGTGTGATGATGACTGTATTGCAGAATGGCTGGATGAAGCTGCTAACATGTCAGACAGAGTTTTCACACCATCAGACTCCTTTATTTTTCCCTCATATCTTCATACTCTGCCATCATTCATTCTGACAGTGAAATCATTAAACCTGTGATATCCAATTCCTTTTATTTTGACAGCATCTCTCCGTCTCTCTCTCTCTTTCCCTCAGCGTGCTCTGGAGAGCATCTCTTATTAAGATGGCTTCAGCGTTTCATCTCTTTTCAAAGTCTGACCTGAATCTGTATACACACTCAGAACCATGCTGGCATATTTTTATCATCTTGTATCAAGCCTCTTTAGACATCACAGTTTTAACTGTACGACGCTGGATTGCAGCAGTTAAGACGCAGTATTTTGAGAAATGTGAATATTTAAGTGGAGCATTGTTTATTTATAGGAGTACACTGTCTTTGTGTTGTTCAAGAACGGCAGGGGGTTTTGGCAGTTGTGCTACATTTGTTTTAATGGCCTCTGTGATACTGACTGTGCTGTGTGTGTGACCACAGCTGCGTTTCTGTATGTTTCAGCCCCTTAACTACAGCTCATGTATACTTTACATTTCTGCTGACTGTTTTCAAATGCATGCTCTACACATTTATTTGATGCGTTTTTCCTGACATTGCAAACAGACAGTGGTTTTAAATCTGTCTGTACAATATGAGAACCAGTCCACAGCAGATTTGGCTTTATCATTTTTTCATGTGAAGTCTTTGGAGACAAGTCCAAGTCAAGACACAAGCATAGACTGTATAAGATAATAGACATAGCCACAATGACGTCACCCATTTGTTTGTGAGCTCCTGTTTTGAAATCTCAAGTCTGATTTTCTTTTAGCCAAAAGTGACCATATTTGGACAAGACGGTGGAGCTAACATTAACACTAGCTGTTAGCTTGGTTAGCACGGTGCATTTACAGTCTGTGGTTAACAGTGACAATGCTAATGCTAAAGCAAGCCCAGTTGCCTACGATATAGCACTTAAGGATACCATGACCTGGATGGCTGAGAATCTTCACCAACATGTGGTTCAAGACAAGTTCAAGTCATCTGAGAGAAGTCAAACTAGTAATTTGAGACAAGTCCATGTAAAGTCAATATTATTTGTACAGCACATTTCATACACAGGTAAACTCAATGTGTTTTACAGTAAAATATAAAGGTCTTCAAAGGCAAAGTCTCTGAATGCTGACATTGAAAATAACACCGCATTTGAACATTTCCTCCTCAAAGCTGTTTTAATCTGAGAGGAATTTGTTTCAAGGACAGCCATGAAAATAATCACCAGTCCTGATACCCCTCATTTTTCTTTTGTGAATCTCAAGTTTTGAGTCGACAGCCCTCTTCTCTTTAACAGGCTCTTGAAACTTGCTTGAGTCATGCCTGCATGTACTTGTCAGTTACAATATTTTTAGGAGGTGATGCAGTGTGAGACCTTTCAACTGAATCTGCGCTTAAACTGCACTGTACTGCAGTGACCTTCCAAATTCTCTCCACAGTGCTCTATATCTTCACTCCTTGATGTTGTGTTGTTTCCTCTGCAGGGCCAAGGAAGAGTCCAACTGACAGAGCTGATTCAGAAATCCAACATTTGGAAGAATGTTTCTGTGTCCGCGAATGGCCTCCACAGCCTCAACCAGGGTAAGTCTTTCTTTGATCATGAGGAAGGCCAGTGCTAAAGTCGCTGAGCGGCTGATTCCTCGTGCGCAGTGGACGAGCACTTTACCTAAACAGACAAGAAACAGAGTCATTTAAAATGTCAGGATGCTTACTGCAGCTAAATTGCTAGATAATCAGAATGTAACTAATTGGAAAGGACATTTTACATTTGTTTTTATATTTCTCTGTGTCAGATTTCTCCATTCATAACTGTTTTAAAATTGATTTTTTTTTTCATGGATTTTGGCGTTACATGTAAAAAAAAGTAATGAAAAAAACATATTCATGAAGATAAAAGAGCAAAGTTTGAGTTTCTGGAGTTGCCAATCACCTCAGTTGGCCACAAACTCCCTTTTAAACACTGCAACACGAAGTTATTTTAGAATTTTTGGAGAAGGAGATCTTTCATGTGCACGTTGTCCAGCAGCAGTTAAGTTTTATTATTGATATCTATATCAGCTTTTTGAAGTGGGGTAGTATGAGGTACCGATACATGATCAGTGTATCACCTACAGTAGATGGCAGTCGGCACACCTCCAGTTTGGAGAAGCAGGCAGGAGTACCACCACAGAAGCTCAGCAATACACAGCTGTGGATGGGGGTTTGCAGCAAACATATTTTAGCCACCTGAAAATGGACTACCTAAAAAGAAATTAATATCAGTTTAAGTGTACGCTATATTTAGAATATTATCTGTAGAAACTGGGAGCCCAGAGAGAGTAGAGGCACTGGTTTTACAGTCAGTTTGCTTTATTTCCCTTTCCTGTCTTTCTTTCTTTTCTTTTTTGAAATCCTGATATTTTTTTTTTTGTTTCTTGGGGAAAGAAATAAGCAGCATAAGCAGTCACTCACTTGGCTGTAGCTTCTGGGGGCAGTACTCCTGCCTGCTTCTCCAAACTGGGGGGTGCCAACTGCCATCTACTGTTGGTAACACGCTGACCATGGATCAGTACCTCACACAGTCCCACTTCAAAAAATCTGATCCATTCCTTTAATATATACAAACAATTTCTGCCTTTTTGGGTCATAATTTTTCAGATTTAGTTAAAACAATAATCACATTTTCAGCCTGACGATGCATCACAGTATTTTGTGCTATAACATACATTATTATTACACCCTATACTGTAACAATGTGTCCTTTGTTTTCTCTGGATCTAATGGGCTCAAACGGTACCTTTCTGACTCAGAGCACCGTGAATGAAATCAGCCGTCTCAGAGAAGAATGGGCTCAAGTCAAAGTCTTTACAGTCTGGTGCCTCTACTCCATGATACTGTATGTTGGTGTCTTTGTAGAAATGTGGCCCAGTGTCAATGTGCTGGGGGCCATCTGCAGCATTCACCACATGAGTTATTCCCAGATCCTCTAACAGGGTTTTATGCTGAGCTGTAGCCCTGTGAACGACACAAGAGATGATACAACAAGTGTAGCCTTTAGCGGTTTCTCTCGCCTGTGGCCAGCTCTGCGAGCGTATGTTTGCAAATGCATCACTGGTGACTCAAATGTACAGATTTTATATTTGTCCCATGAGCTGGCCAAATACAGGACTTGTTTGCAGCAACAGTTTCACAATCAGATCACCATATTGCAGCGGGGTCCCGAAGTGAGAATGTCACTTACGCGTCTCCGATGTAGAGGTTGGGCCAAACCTCGTTGACAGCTCCAGTGGGGCGTCTGTTCTTCAGCAGAAGGCTGAGCAGATCGCAGGTGGGCGGTGTCTGATACTCTGGCTCCTCCTCTGGGCTCATGTCTGCATCTTTCACTCCAGTGTCACTGTATAATTATCACAAAATATATTCAGCTCAACACTTAGATAACAGTTTGATACTTTTCCCAAAGACTTGATGTTCCTGGATGGAAGATTTGAGAAGTTACTGCTGCTAGTTTTTCTTCTTCCTGTAGGCATTTGGAAAGGAAGCAGGGTAAACTCTAACCTTATTCGTGCAGCTCGCTCTGTTTGCCATCTGAGCTGAGTATCAGTGTTGTTTAGAGGCTGAGCCCCGCTGGAACGAGACAGCTGAAGATGCCAGAGTCTGGGGCAGGAGCAATGTGGACTATTTATTCCTCAGATGACTGTGACAGAAGCCAGGCTGCTTGTGTTGTGACAACTTTAACTACAGAACCACAGCAGTGATTACAGTTGTAATAGTGTTAGTGATGGAAAGCATGCTAAGGAAGCTGTAGTGATGAACAACACAGTTTTATTTGCACTTTTATTCCTATTTCTGTGCTGGACTATTAATTCACTGCCTTAATTCATTGGCGCTTTTTATCTTATACCTGTTCTGGGCACTTTTAACAATTTGTTTTGTTTTTGTGTTTGTTTTTTCTGCTATTGTCTGTTTTATTGCTGAGGTTTTTTTTTAGTGTTCAGCATTTGTTTTCAGTGCTATTGTTCTGTTGTGATGATATTTATGTCTGTATTTTCCACCTGAGATCTCTGAGAAACGCTCTCTCATTCTGCCCTGCACAATGAATGTATGGTGAAATGACAATAAAGCTGAATCAGTGGCACCTGTTCATTAAATAGATTTGTTTAAAAGATTTGTTCATCAGTGCTTTAACGCAGCTCCGACTCCCACTCATGCAACTGAAACACGGCTGAACATTCAGTTCAGCTCGCTAACTAGTGAGCTGAAAATGTAGAATTCAGTTGGATAAAGATAATGTTTGCTATGTACAACACGGATTTTTACAACACCTAATTATTAAACAAAATACTTGGTACTACTTCCCACTTCAAGATGTCAAGACATGAGAGGGAAGGAGAAGGTGAGGGGTTCAGTCTGGGCTCACGTTCACTGTGTGGTACACTAAGTAAACCAATCACCTCACAGTGAAAGAATTGGAAAGAGTCTCAGGCTCAGATCACGTATTGGCATAGACATGTTAAAACTGAGATCAAAGAACTAGTGGCAAAAAAAGCCGACTGCGTCAGCCAATAAGTTCAAATTGAACAGATTGCAAAGACTACAGCCAATGGCCAACTTATGTTTTGCGCCTGCGTAACAGGACAGATTCAAAGCACTAGTTAGCCAGTTAGCACATTAACAACAAAACCCAATGTTGACAGGACAAAGGATATTTATTGTGTGCCGTTGAACAATAGCACAAAAAATTACAAACTGTTTCTGTTAAAGAGCTCGATGGCTAAAGAAAAATAATCTTTTCTTATGGAACAAGTTTGTTTTGATCTCACATCTTCTTGACTTTAGCTGTTTGTTTACTTTCCTCACTTCGATTTCTCTTCTCATGCGCTGTCTGCCTATCATTGGACATTAGACTAGTGCAACAGATACTCACGGACAGCCCAGCATTGACTGACAGCCAACCATCAGCTTGGTGTGTCAGGGCCTTTTAGTTTTAGTGCATGTCCCTGCGTGTGCATCCCACCTGCTAGCTAATCGCCACCACTAAACGCTGATATCAAGACAGCTTTGGAATGGAAGCGTAGCCCTGCCTCTGGCTCAGCACTGTTGCCATTGTTAGCACTGTGCATTGAGTTAGCACCGTTAGCTCCAGGCCACCAGCTCAGCCAAAACTATTTCACTGTTAAGTCCATTGAGTAGCTGCTCTTTCTTTATACCTGTTGTGTCACCCAGTGCAACTTCACTGTGCTCTTATTTGTTGTTATTAGTTTTTCAAAAATAATGGAGCTATGTCCACAAAGACAGTGCTCTTTTTTGGATAAAGTCATCATTGGTTTTGTTAGTATTTGTTCCTTACAATACAAAGCCTTGAATGTAATATAAATCACTTTAATTCTATCACAAAAAAATGGAATTTGTCTTACAGAGAAACTACAATTAGAACATTGTTTGACATTGATTGTCAAATCTACTCAACTTCAAACTCAAGCTCAACAATGGATTTTATCTTATGTCCGCCCATTGGCACTCCAGCTCCTCGATGATCCCTGGCAGTACAGCTTTTGGTCCAGCGTTCGTAGCTGCTCCAGGAAACCGCTGTTAGGTGAGATGTTCCTGTTGGCGCTGACAGCCTTGATGGCGTCCACCAGTGTCATGTTCTCGTGGATCATCAGGTAGGCCAGAACCAAGGTGGACGAGCGGCTGATTCCCATCGCGCAGTGGACGAACACTTTACCTGCAAGAAACAAAAACTCAACATCCACCCAGAGCTCAGCAATCCTCCACCAGCTCAACGTCTACATTTACAAGCATGCAATGACTGGATTATTGTGGTGAACTTTATTCTAACTGTCTAATTTGTTACTCCTCTGTGGATTAAAAACCATGCACATCACAGAGAGGAGTACTTCTAACTCCTGACTAAAAGTTTTCAACAATATTGCAACAAATGTTTCTACACGCAGTAATCCCTGGTTGCTTATCGGGCCCGAGGATTAGGGCGCATAGGAGCACGTAATTGAACTGTCTTGGCGTCTGTGTATTTCTGCTGGGGATTACTGTAGGCCCCGCCACACACTGGAGCCCCCGATCAGCCAGCATGTGAATGAGGAGGCCTCATCTTATTACTGTCATGTCAGATACCGACTTCACTTTGCATAACAGGCCAGGGAGGCACAGGCCACAAACATAATTGTGTAATTTCCATGTCCAATAAAAGTGTTGCTTACAAATTACCAGGGCAATCCATTTAAAACCAATTTTCCTGGCCAAGGTCTGAGCTTATGAGAAGATTACCGTGGGGGAAAGATATTAGCTTGATATTATGTTTAGTGTTTGATTTGCATTTTAATGACTAATACAACTGGGGGCTGCTGTAATGGGAATTGACTGACAAATGTTTCTGTACTTTGGCTTGCAGGGAAAAAAATGTCTCCCCCAAGTTAATGTGTAAAAATGATGAGAAATACCTTGAGCCCAGTGAGAGCTCCTCACCTGTGGGCGAGCTCAAAGCATTCTTGATAAAATTGGCCGCTGGGTAAAAGAAGGGACTCAAGTCAAAGGATGGCATGTCAAAAGCTTCCACTCCATGATAAGTGATTTTGGTGTCTCTGTAGAAGCTGGGGCCCGTGTTCACGCTGTACTTCCCATCAGCAGCGTTGAGCACATGGGTGATGCGGTGAGCCTGGAGTGTCCTCTTGTCTTTGGCTGCATACCTAAATTGAAACAAGAATAATTATGTCAGTGCAGAGAAGTGAGAGAAGAATGCTTTAATTGTTTTAATGATCAAACATATGACCATTGTGCAATAAGAAATACTTATACTAAGTATTTAGAAGTTTAGAAGTTTTAGAATTTTTCTTTTCCGCAGTTTTTTTTTCAGATATAACTAATAAAACATTAACTATCTTCTGTGTGAGTGCACCTGCTCTGTACCTTTTGCAAACATTCTGTATTTAGCATGTTAGCTTGTTAGCATGTTCACGTGCTAATGCTACATCCATGGCTAATTTGTGTAAAGTTAAAGTCTTAAGGTTTAGCGTGTAGCCTAATGTCACCAACGCCATAATTAATGTTGGCATAGTATGTTTTTGCAAACTACAAATATGTTATATTTGTATCTATATATACTTTATGTTTCCTTACCCAGTTTTCAATATTACTATTACCAACATTACTCAATATTGATTAACTTTCAAAATACCCAGTTTGGTCGCCATGAACATGGCTGGAAATACCCTGACATCCTGTTAAGGTTACCCATTTTTGTTGTTTGTTGGTCTCAAACACCGGTCTGCTGCTGTGAGCTTTTGATAGCAAAAAATGCCTGGTTTTGTCTCCGCATTACAGCCAGAAATGTCCCAGTATGTCACTGAAAAATTGCCTCAAACACAGCTGCAAATGTCCAGACCTGACATCAAAATATACCCTGTTTTATCACCTCAACACGGTTGGAAATGTCATGATGTGATGTTGAAAATATTTGGTTTTGTCCTCCCGAACATCGCTGAATATGTCCAGACATGTTATGGCATCACAAGCATGGCTGGAAATGTCCCAACGTGTCATTAAAAAAATACCCTGTTTTGTCACCACAACACAGTCATAAATGTCCCGAATGTACTTAAAAAATATCTGGTTTTGTCATTACAAACATGGCTGGAAATGTCCAGACATATTATCAAAAAATACCCAGTTTTGTTACCACAACACGGCGGGAATGTCCCGACATGTCGTTAAAAATTACCCGGTTTTGTCACCACAAACAGGACCGGAAATATCCTGCTGTCATTGAAAAATGGTCTGGCTTGGCAGCCATCTTGCCTGGTGTCACCCCATCCACCATCACCTTCTCCCTCCTGATGTCACATGTAGTTACAACTATGTCACTTTAACATATCTGTGCTTTGCAGAAATATACAATACCAACATTTTATTCAGGGACTGGGCTGACTTTTACCATCAATGCATTATTGTTAATTGTTTTCTCAACCTTTGGTGACAATTTGTGTATCCTTTAACAGCATGCTTGATCTCACATGTCTCCAATATAGATCCTGGGCTGAACCTCATCCAGACGGTTGCTGCTCCCACTCTTTGTCCACATCAGCCTCTGGAGCTCTGAAGCCGGGGGGGTCTCATACCTGCCGTCTGCCCCCTCAGGGCTCCCCAAGCAGCTGAAGCCTCTGGGCATGTCTGGATGTGCCAGTCAATGCTTTTACAACCTGTCGTGAAGAAATACCACATATGATATCAACTGTGAGTTTAAGCATCATTGTTGAAACCAACAAAACTGCTCATTGATAAGAAATTTTGACCACACAAGGAGCTGAGAAGTTGTCAAAAGCTTTGGAGATGATTTTTTCGATGCTTCACTCATTAACAGTTAAGAAAGGAAACAGTTTCAGAAACAATCTGATGCCCCTTTGAATGCTTAATAATTCTACTCATGACTTCTAATAGGCTTTATCAACTAAAGAGAGGTAGCACTGAAAGAGAAATACAATGTGGGATTACAGTGAGGATCGTTAATTAGAACATCAGGTAAAGAGGCCTGGCTATTGCCTTTAAATATAGACTATAATTACCTCAATAAATGCACTCCACAGCAGCAAAGGACCACAAGAACACATAATTGTAAGATGACCTTATGATGCTCTCATTATTTTATCTACAGTTCAGCAGCACTTAGGTTTATTTATCTCCAGAGATACAGAAAATTGGTATTCAAGGCCTATAAACATCAGCTTTTCATTTCCTGCAGGCAAGTCCAACCTGTGCATTTACAATTTACACACTGGGCTTGTGAGAGACTTATACTGTGCATACTGTATACATTAGCATCCATTTAGGCAGCTATGTGATTCTGCTCCAGGCTGAGGACGTACAAACGATGTGTATGCATTGTTATAGTAAAGAAACCCATGGCAGCGGCTCAGCTTCTTATTTGCATTCTGCTGGTGTGCAGAGACATAATGTGGCACTCAGGGTTTGGAGACGTATTGTCGCGTCCACAGGGAAGAGTCGTTGTGACCAAATCTGTTTCAGTGACCTTTTGTTAAGCTGCCGTGGCATATGGAGGTGCACTCAAACATCATGATGGCTTTATCCATCTCTGCATGGTTGCATGTGTATGCAAGAAAAGCTGCATCTGACCCAGCATATGCTCCATGCATAGAGTAAAGTGTGTCTTTGCAGAAGTACAACATGTGCCCGGAGTACCTGAGGCTCTTCTTTCTCCTCATTGATCTATAAGTACAACCCTTCCCTCCCTCCCACAGTCAGGGCAGAGAACTGATTTCCCTGGTGCACATGTTGAGCTGCAGCGCTGCTTTCATAGCCTCCCCCCTTAGGCTAACCTGTCCTTCCTGCTCTACTTCTGTGTAATTAAAGATGCTATGTATGGGAAAGTGCCCACGGTTAACATGGAGGGCAAATAAAAACTGCTTCTTTTTACCTCCTCTGGGCCTCTTCTTGGTGGTTTTATGAATTACACTTCCCTCTTTAGCCTTTCGGATGTGGTTCGTCTGGATTTGTGAGCAAATTAATAAAAGCAGAAAGTGTGGTCATCCATCAAGCAATGCATCACAGTACATCCTTGTTTATTAAAGTGCTTTACAAACATATTTACCTTGCAAACAAAGGTATACAGTACCATAAATCCACACACTACAGTCTAATAAACATTTCCCAACAAATATCTGCAACGAATTCGTAACAACACATTGTTAGCAGACACTTGCCTTGGCTGGAAACGTTGCTTTTCAAGGTCTCTCTGTACAAGAGCTACATGTAGGTCGACAGCACAACTGTCTGAGTTCTCCTTGGTAATCTACCCTGCAACCTTTTTTGCTATTTTAACATCTGAATCTCAGCCCAAAATAATTCTGGCATCATCTTCTGCATTCCTTTAAGGTTACCCGAGCTACCAGGCAGCACAGGAGGGAGGATAGGACACGGCTTTTTCAATAGCAAGAGAATTAGATCAGTGCTGCTGAGCTTAAATCTCACACAGTCTCTACTGAGATTCGGCTCCACAGTTAAATGTGTGTTAAATCAACACCTGGATGTTTGGTCAAGTCAGGAGCTTCTGATCTCTTTTACTTTATATGAGAATGAAAGCATAAACACTGATTAAAGGTTCACACTTTAAACTGCAGTATAGAGATATAAAATCTTGCCTAAAGCATAAAAATAGTACGTCAAGAAGAATTATTCAAGAAAGATGAAGACATGTACAAACAATACAAGCATTTATTTTTATCATGCAAAGTTCATTCTTTGCAAAACACCCTTGTATTCTGTTTCTTGCACCCAAATAAAATATTCATAAAAGAAATCCCCAACTGTGTATCATATAAACATGTTGGGAGATAATGATTTCTAAAAGGTCCGTCAACCCAGTCAATTTTCATTTGTCACATGTAATCATATAAGGTACACTGACTATTTATGAAGTATGCAATCAACTGATGAACCATCCTAAAATCATTGCTGTCAGACTACTCTACAATAGACGTGTGTGTCTTTTTGTGTCTGACGTTCCTAATGTTTCTACAGATGATTTCATGGACAATCAAAAGATCTGAAACCTTTTCATCTACAGCGACGATCATCTCAACTAGCTTGACGAATACACCAAAGGAATTTCACACTGCGAACACTGATGGGTTTTGTCTTGTTAAAGAGACGGATGAGATTGAGTCCCATTTTGAGTTTGGCCTTTGAATTGCAGAAACAAATATCTTTTCTGAGTCATCTACAGAGTTTACAAAAAAAATAAAAAAAATAAAGACATTTGGTCCATTTTGCTGTAATACAAAGTGAGGTGCTGAAGAAAAAGACATCTGACAAGAATGAGAGGTAACTGAAAGACATAAATGCTGTAGCTTTAAAATCTCCTTATCATTAGCATTCATTGTTCAGTCTCTGTTTTCACTTTGCATTGCATTAAGTCTCCAAACTGTCTTTTGTTAAGAAGTTCTTTGTTGTTGCTGTACAAGTTTATTCATTAAGATAAACCCCTTGAAATGAACCGTCTCGTTTTCAGTCATGTCCTTGTATACATACAGTTTGTTTTTAACATCGCTGCCTCCAAAAACATACAAAAAAACACAAGTCTGTAGCCTAATTATGGTGGCAGGTCCACGAGAAGGTTATGCAGCTTATTAAAAACCAGACAACAAAACTGGATTCTAACTTAAAGACAACTCTCCGATTCTGTGTGAAATCTTTACCACTAGAAAGGCAAGCAATAGCTTGGTCTGAGGGTGGCGCTAGAGGAAAGGCCATGTTGTAGCCACTGTATGTTTTTATCGCCACATCTCTGCGTTGTCATATTTGGCACAGTTTTCTTCCAGTTTGCCCGTACAGTCTACGAGTTAGACATGCCCTCTGTCAGCCTTAGCTGTATACTGATCTGAATGCTAACATGTATTAGCATGCTAACTACCATGGTGCCTCCGTGCATGTTAACAACTAGCCTACTGGATGTTAACTGCATTTGGCCATGTCGTCGAGCTAGTTTACGGTCTCTGTCAAGTAGCTGTCTGTTAGTCACTCACTCTACAGCGGGAAACAGCACTTCAAAATAAAAGCTTTGTGCGGGAAATCCCCTGTACTTGTTTTTACAAACTTGAAACATTCACGAGTCCCTTGCGGTCCTCTTCCATGGAGTCCACCATGTGTTTCTACAGCATCTCAGAACACACAAACCAGACACTGGCTCTAGATCGGGCCTTTTGTGCTTTTGCATCATCCACTGTAGTGTCAGTTGGTTGCAATCTGCAACCTCGCCACTAGATGGCAATAAATCCTACACACTAGACCTTTAATGTTTAACACGCCAACATATTAGATTATATCAAAGTACAGCTGAGTCTGACAGAAATTCAGTCATTAACCGCACCAAATTTCATGACCGTCCATCAGAAATATTAGAGTCTGGACCAACAGACTGACCAGCACCACCGTCCCTACAGACACCACGCTGCTGTGTCATTTCCCCTTGACTACAGGATCTGACATGTTTTTTTCTTCTTTCTCATCAGCTGGAGATCCAGATCCAACAGCAAAGCCAGAAAATTCCTGTTGGGGTAGATGGCTCTCTTCTGGATCAGTTTCTGCAGAGCCTGTTTGAGCGGGAGGTGATGGTAGATCATGAGGTACGCTAACACCAAGGTCGATGACCGGCTCATTCCCATGATGCAGTGCACCAGAACTTTCCCTGAAGAACAGACAAGATGAAGGCAGAGAGGAGGGGGTGTGAAGGAAGGATTAGTGAGAGGCCTCAGTCTTATTAATATCATACATGACTGCCCGTCTCATGCTGTGGCCTTTCTTTTCTCCCGCTGTGAGCTAAAAATAGTGCCTACAATTCATCGCCTTTGTTCATTTAAGGTCCCTTTGCAGGCTGGGCCCGACTGTCTCTTTAATCCCAACTCGTCCTCTGCTTGATAGCTTCTTTGAAAGGAGCCATGGTCACATTATAGACTTAAATTCTGCAAGGTAAGACCCTTATTACTACTGCTGGCTCAAAATACACTTACATACCTTTACAAGTTGTGTTAGTGTGGTGACAGGTGACATTGAAAACAGAATGATGAGGGAATTTATGAGTTTATTAAGGATTTAAAGGGTGAAATAAAAGGTGTGATGTGCAGAACTTTAAAAAAAACGACCACATTTTTGCAGCAATTAAACCTCACAGTGCAGAAATAGGACAGTTTGTGTGAAAAAAGAAGCCTTGAGGAGTCTTACCATCAGGTGACTTCAGAGCCTTATGAATGAAATCAGCTGCAGGCTGGAAGTAAACATCCAGATCAAAGTGTGTCGAGTCATCTGCTGGAATGCCACAATACACAAAGCTGTTGCCATAAAAGCTTTGGTTCCCTATGCTGCCTTGCTTGGAGTGAGCAGCGTTTAATACATGAGTTATACCTAATTTCTGCAAGGCAGTCTTGTTTTGGGCTACTGCCCTAGCAACACAAAGAGACAGAAACAGGTTCAAGATGTATGTGAACGCTAAGCATCACAGAACAATGTTTTTGCACCAGAATAACACAATCATTTGCAAGAGCTATGTAAAAAATACACAGGTTTCACGTTTCTCTGTGAGCCAAAGTGTGAAATAAAATGTATACTTACAAATTTCCTATGTAAATATTCGGCCAGACCTCATCAACTTGACTGAGATGAAGCTTACACGAATCCAAAACCTTCTGCAGATCCTTCACACTTAGATACTCTTTTCTTTTGCCTTTCAAGTTTGACATTTTAAGTCCAAATCCCCACGTCTTGGATCGATTACGGTCCAAATGTTTGTTGTATCAAAGCAGTTCCCATCAACTGTGGCGCAGGATGATCTGTACGAGCAGGTGTTTGTCTGCTGTCACTGGACAGTTACCCAATTTAGTGCTTAACCTAGCGTGTAGTCTTACTCGTGCAGAGGGCAGAACAACAAACAGAGCAGCCTGAGCTCTGCTTTTCACACTGCGGTGGGACTCTAATTTAATAAGCCTCAAACAGAGATGAATCATCCCATAAAGCAGTGATAATTGGATGCAATTATGGACAAAAATGTTTAAGTGCATTGCTTATACTGGATGACAGAGAGTCCGGGGTAATGCGGCGTTTATGGAACCAAAATACTGCAACAGATTCATGCAGCTGGTTTACTGCTCTGACATAAATATCTTGTGAAAGCAAATTGGCTGAAAAAATTAAGCTTTGCCGCTGGGTGCACATGACATCAAACAGCCCTCACACTGCTGCAAGTGTCTCTTTTAACCCTCCTATTATGTCGCAGGTCAATTTCCAACCATCCCAGGTTTCAAATTGAAGAAAAACATAATTAACCTCCATGAAATGTAACGACCTCTCTTCGTACGGGGTCATGGTTGTGTTTGTAAAATGTGGGTGTGATGATGTGTTGTGAAAAGTCAGTGCTGATGTTGTATACAATATCAGTCAATAAATGTCTCCGGGTCATTCCAACCTGCAGACAGTTATTGATTGATTATTTAAAGTGCAGCTTCTGCTTGTTGATGCATTTCCAGTGGTGTGTGTGGGGGGGGACCAAATTCCAACTGATATGTACGTACAAAAATAAAAATCCAGATCTGCTGGTAAAAGTGTGATTCTGGTAAGATCCAGATGCAGGTGTGTTCTGACAAAGTGTAGCTGTGTGTCTACTGTTATCAAAGCCTTTATTAGAAATATTGAGTATAGATTAGAAATATTCCGAAACTTCCAAATCTTTGTTGACATGGGAGTTACAAGATGAAAACGATTACATAAAATGATAAACATGAAACCCAGCAACCTGGTTTTTTACATCTACAAAACTTCTGAAAAAGAAAAATGAACTGCTTGGCAACCAGACCAGGCCTCTAACTGAGACAGGCCTTTATTTGTCAAAACGTGTAGCCACACCGGGCTAGTTAAAGGGACTAGGCATTTAATTGAAGTTTTAAACAATGCAGCATCACCATCACAACATATTGGCATGCATGTTTTGTTATGCTGTCCTGCCATTCTGTCAAAGCAATTGTTTGTTTTTTTCCTGTGTCATCCAGGTGTTTTCCATCTGCCGCCCACCATCTGCCTGATTCCATGTGAACGCAGCATATTTGGGTAAGGATAAATAGTAGAACAGCTAGAGCAGGCTGGTAAGTTCAGAAACTTACATCACTTTACTGTGATGCAGCCTTTGTATTATGTTACAATATCCAAAATCTAAGAAAATATCTAGTCTCATATCATGATATCAATATAATATGGATATACTGCCCAGCCCTGCATAGCAGTAAGACCACTGAAGACACAGATGACTGTTTTTTCATGGTTTCAAGAGCCTGAATGATGAAGAATCATGATGATTTTCCAAATACTGAGGTCACAAGTACAAATTTTACCCCCAATGTATTCATTTATTTAACTGTTAAATTGCGTTTTAATGTGTCTTATGTCCCCACATTTTGGTGTAAATGCTGTTTGAAAATCTGATTGTGATGGAGAATACAAAATCTCTTATTTATTTTACATTTTTTATATTACATTTCAATTAGTTTATTAATGTATTGGTCAACTATTAATCTTATGTAACAATACTAGATAACAACACTGAACAAATCCTCAAGGCTTGTTATAATGCTTTAAGTTTTGATACCCATACAAATGTAAAAAAGCTTCATGTGTTCAATTGAGAGATTAGATTATTATCTCAGAATTATGAGGAAAAACATGTATGGAAAAAAATCTGCTTGTTTTTCTAAATTGATGAGGTAATAATGTTGCTAATTCAGAAAAAAAAATCAAATTCATGACATTATTTTGTTAATTCAGAAAAGCAAGAGCATTTTTTTTTCCATAAATCCATTTTTCCCCCCAGAATTCTAATACAATAAATTTCATTAATTCAGAAAAGCAGGCCAAATAATTTTTTCTCTCAAGTAAATGATTTATGCTTCCCTAAAAATCATTCACGGATATGTTTAACCTGCTAATAAATGATTCAGAACTGATACAAACATGTTTTTTATATATGATTATAAATGCAATGCTGTCAATCATTCATTATCCGATCACATACCAGTTATGGATGCTTCATATAGTGAGGTATAGCCTATCTATATACAGTTAAAATGTGCTAAACTTTTCTTACAACTAAAATATACTCAATAATAACCATTTATTGATCGTTCATGTTGTTCTGAAGTGAATACACAGCACAACATAGTGGAAGTATATTTTCTTTAACATAAAACAAAAGGTTAAATGAGTCATTTTGTCTCATAAAATGGATTCTGCCTGAGGATGAGTTGAATACACAGATTAGGGTCAATATCCTGGGAACAGGCAGCATGATTCACATTTAACACAGCGCCAGGCTCAATAATAGTTCAATACCATTCTTGAAACAAATTGATTAAAGTCAAAGTACAGTATCTCCCTCCACTGGCAGGTGCTCAATTCTTCATTTATATTGAGGAAAAACAGGCATTTGAGGTTCTGTAATTTAGAAAGTCTCTTTCTTTTTGAGGTGCGGCGGATTACTCAGGATGTCTTGCGCAGTTTCAGATCCAAAGCACGAAGCTGTTTGAGGAATCCTCTGTTTGGGAAAATCCATCTGTGCTCTTTGACCTTATTGATGGCCTCTAGCAAGGTGTAATGGTGGTGGATCATTAGGTAGGCCAGGACGAGGGTGGCAGACCTGCTCACTCCAACTGCACAGTGGACAAAAACCCGAGCTGGTGAAGGAAGGAGAAGATTACAATTAGTTTAAAGCATGAGTTGATAAAGGGATTTTATTCAGAGTGAGAGGCCTGAGAAAAAACTGAGTGACAATAAAACAACACGATGGGTATTTACCACCAGCTGTGTCAAGTGCACTCTGAATATACTCAGCAGAGGGAGAGAAATAGCGAGAGAGGTCAAAGGATGGTGAGTCATCTGCAGGCACTCCATAATAGTCCACAGTGGAGCCGTAGAAGTCATGACTCCCCTGACAGTGCATCCTTCCATGAGCTGCATTCAGAACATGAGTGATTCCCAGCTTCCACAGACTGTAGCGATCATTGGCCACTGACCTGTGGACAAAGGAAACTGGAGTTATAGCCAGAAACACATAGGGTTACTTTTATTCTATGGGCTGCATCAAAAACTTACATGTCGCCAAGGAAAAGGTTAGGCCAAACTTCATCCACATGGTTATCAAACCTTTTTCCTCCGTACAAAACCCTCACCAAGTCTTTCACAGATGGAGTGGCGGGTGAAGCTGCAATACTTTCCTGCAGATTGCTCATAGTTGACAGCATTTACCTACATATCAACATGTTGCTCTGAAACTAACTATTTGTATGAGTTCTTCTTCCATTTGTTTTCTGTTGAGGCTTTACTACAACCATGTTGGTACTGACAAGGACAGGTGTCCTGTGGTCTAAAATTAAATCAGTGACCCAACATGTAAATGTAGGCCAACCTAATGCTTCTAAATCTTTATAATATACACTTATGGTAGTTTGAGGCATTTAATTGCACATATACTTAGTTTTTTTGCATCCTAACAATGACACTACTGAACAATTGAAGGCGCTGCAGTACCCCGTTTTACCCACTGGATGTCACTGTTGGTAAGCTGGAGCTAAGCACTGTGTAGTCGATTTTCCCCTGCGCAGCTACTCTGAGCATTACCGCCCTGTGTTGTCAACATAATGCTAACCAGCGCGAAGCCAGGGCGAAATGATTTCCACCAAGCCCGTGTTGTTGCAGCAAACGCTAACACGATTTCTCCAGATTCTTGTGAGATGCCATTTAGCTAGCTAGCTGAATAAATACGTTTCCGTGTCGTCTTCTGTCACATCTCAGTCCGGGTGAGTGAGCGTTCAGGCGCACGCATTGATTAAGCTAGCTAGCTAATAGCTTGTTAGCTAACCACTGTTAGCTGTGGCTGAATTAGTTTGCTTGGGAAGAGTTTGGATAAAAAGAGATGATCCTGTGGTTTGGTTTCATGTCTGCCTCAGGCGTACGTGTGGTTACATGCACAGTTAACCACCGGGTTGGCGTGTTATCTTAAGATAATGAGAGGAGTTAGCACAATTAGCTCCTGGCCCCACCTTACTGGTAGCCGGTGATGTAGGTTAGTGCAGGTGGGTGTTTTCCACTGGACAAAGTTACTGACTTTCTGTTGCGTTAAAGCTGCTCTGTGTACAATACAGGCTATCATATCATGGCATCCCTCAACAGGTAGAGATGCTAACATGGTATGGATATCTGTGGTTGTTTCCACTGACACTGAAGTTAATCTTAAATGAGGATTATTCCATTTAGTGTGTGGGATAGTGTTGACTAATAATACGATTAGTCATAATAGCCACAAGTCATTATTTTTTAACTATTGCAGAAGTCTGTCTGCGCCTTCACCTACTTTTCTAGGGTGTGTGCAAACTTGGCAAATTGTTGCCTCATATGTTTGCTCAAGATGTGACTGCTCAGCTTGCCTGTGTAGCTCAAGTATTGTCTTAAACTTGTTTATCACTTCTAATTTTCTCTCAAAGTGAAGCTGTTTTTCTGTCTATGTGGCACTCTTGCATGGTTGGTTTAGAATTAGTATTGCTGATTCAGTGGAAATAAAGTGTGCCTAAGAGTGCTTCCTTCTCCTTAAGATTCCTTTAATCGTTGGGGGAGGAAGTCAGAGAGGAAGTGATACTGACAGTGAGGGGGAGCTCAGTGGTCTGAGTTGACATTCTGTACTTTTCTTCAACCTTCAGAGTGAGGAGGAAATGACCCAGCTGAGTGTCCGTCGCTGGACGCCCAAACACGTCGCCAAGTGGCTGAGGGAAGAAGGCTTCTGTGACTATGTGGACCTGCTGTGTAACAAGCACCGACTGGACGGCACCAGTCTGCTCGCCCTCAGCGAGTATGACCTCCGCTCGCCACCTCTGGAGCTCAAGGTGCTGGGGGACATCAAGCGTCTGATGGTGTCTATTCGCAAACTACAGAAACAGAACATTGATGTGTTGGAGGAGCTGGGGCTTCCCTTCGACGGCCACTCTCCCACAGGTTCAGGAGGCAGTTTGGACTGGTTGTGTAATGGAGACCCAGGTAGAGACTGTGACAGCACTGACACTGCACCGGTAGGAGAGGAGTATCACCAGTACACTAATGGGAAGTACAAACAGCAGACGAGGCGCCTGGATCCAGAGTACTGGAAGACAGCACTTAGCTCCATCTACGTGGTGTTTGTGTTTGGCTTCACCTCCTTTGTCATGGTCATAGTGCATGAGAGGGTGCCTGACATGCGCACATACCCTCCACTGCCAGATATTTTCCTAGACAGGTGGGTGTGAGACAGGAAAGACACTCCTTTAGTCTTATTTTTCTGACCTGGGGCACTGGGTAACAACACAAACATTTGTCAGCTGTGAAAGGCCAAAAATAGTGAATTTTTTCTTCTTCTTTTTTCAATCAACTGTCAGAATATCACACCAGATGGTGGACACTATAATTGCCCTACTTCCTTGTAGCATGTTTCTATTATTGTCCTCACGTATTCCTGATGGGCTAGCTTTGGTTCAAAGAGACCTTTGAGTGTGTTTTTAAAGTGACCTACTTTGTAGTGTGACCCGTTGTTTATGACCAGCTTTGAGCTTTTCATTGGACTTCTTTTCATGTTTAGTGGGAGAGCTGATTTTAGGGGAGATACCAGTGTGCATTCGGTTTGATAAATCATGTAGAAGCATCATTGAGTGATTTTAGGGTTCAGGTTTTACTACTTGAAATCAATTGTGATGTTAGAATGTAAGAACATAGAAATTAGTTTGTAATACTTAAGCTTTAGCTGTAGTTTTTTAACCCAAATGATGTTTCAAGGGTCTTTTATGGGGATGAGACTAATGGCTAATTAATTAGTCAGTTACCTCTTTTTAAATGAATTCAGTATCTCAAGAACGCTGTGTGGAAACTTTTCTCAGATTCACGTTCACTTTGACTTAATAAGTTTTTGGTGGTCAAAGGTCAAGGTCACTGGGACTTCACAAAACATGTTTTTGGCCATAATTCAGGAATTCATGAGCTTATTATGACAAAATTCCACATAAATGTCTAATGGGATGTATTGATGAAGTGATGGCATTTTATATCCAACGGTCAGCTTCACTGTGACATCATAATGTTCTGCAAAAAAAAACTTACTTACCATTACTCAGCATCATATCTCAGGAACAGAAGGGCGACATTTGGTGAGATACTGACTTGGTGACCCTAATCTTGCGTGCCCACTTTGAAACTGAGCTGATTGTATAGATATTCTGTGCTGCCGGGGGGAAAGATGTGCTTGAAATATCCACATATTTACAGACATGAATGTAAGCTGTACATAAAACCGTGAGGCAGTAACCTGAGTGAATAAAAGATTAATAATAGTTGCCAATTAACTTTTTATTAATCTTTCTTTTCTCTTTTCAACAGTGTGCCTAGAATACCTTGGGCCTTTGCCATGGCTGAAGCATGTGGAGTGATCCTCTGTAATGTCTGGTTGCTGGTTCTGTTGCTCCATAAACACAGGTAGAGTCCTGCAGCCTGTTGCACCAGCTATACACAAGTTTGCTCTGCAGTTAGGCTGCAAAGTTTACACTAAACAGTTGTGGAAACTAGTTGATTTGATTGTACAGTGGTGTTGATGTTTGGTTGCACCACAGAGACATAAGGTAAGCTATTTTGGCATAAAGTCCATACTAACCAAAATATTGTCGCAGAAAATGACAGTTTCACTTTCCTTGGGCAATTACTGGAAGACATTATTCTCTCTACCAGCTAAAAATAGGGATCATTATTCACCAACCAACATATAAAAGGTACATAAAACTAGGACAAAGCTTTACAGTTAGGTGATAACAACCTTGACCTTCAGCAAGTGTAGAGTAGCAACACATCGACTGGTAAAACTGTAAACACAGGGTAATATAATGGTAACCTTTCATAGGGCAGGTGAAATTAAAACATTACAAAAATATAATGATAGTTTGCACTGGCAAACTCGTAAATTAGCAGTTGTTGATCTGAGGGTTATATACTGTAAGCCTAGATATTTGCTTTCCAGTGTGGTACAAAGAATATTTTTATGTTATTACCCACGTACTTATGTGTGTTATTTCATATGTAACGCCATAGAAGATCTGGGTTAACTCTTTCTCACGACTTGTAGGTCTATCCTTTTGCGGCGCATGTGCAGCCTCATGGGGACGGTGTTCATGCTGCGCTGCATCACCATGTTTGTCACCTCCCTGTCTGTGCCGGGACAGCACCTGCAATGCTCAGGAAAGGTAACTCGTACAGTAATGAATTTTCTGTATCTTAAACACAGCGTCTTTGCCTCCTTAAAAGATCACATTGCTGATGGTTCCACTTCTTCTCTCCATCTAGATGTATGGTGACATGTGGGCCAAGCTGCAGCGAGCTGTGGCCATCTGGAGCGGTTTCGGGATGACGCTGACGGGAGTGCATACATGTGGTGACTACATGTTCAGCGGCCACACTGTGGTCATTACCCTGCTCAACTTCTTTGTCACAGAGTGTGAGTAACCTTTACATCTGAAGTTGTCTTTGTAAATTTGTGTTATATTTAGGGGGGAACACAACAAATAAAAAGGAATACTTCATGACCCAAATCACCATCTGTATATCATTTACTCACCCTGTGTTATGTTGAGTTCACGAACAAACGTGTTTTTCTTGCATGCCTCCGCAGTGAGAATCAAAAAACTGAGAAAATTCTTGATGATATCATAGGCAAATGTGTTTAAGAGAAGCTAACCTACGGTAAAACACATGACCCGTGCAGTATAATCCAAGTCTCTACGCAGTTGTAAGCTCACTACTTCCCAAACCGACAGCCCTGTCTGATGGGGGCCTGCACTGAAAGTAAAACAAATGATCGAGGCAGTGGTAGCTACTGGTCTACCACTGCCTCGATCATTTTGTTTAATTGTGTTAATGTGTGACTTTGGTGTTTTCAAGGGTTAGTTTGGATTCACCAAAGTCCCACAATAACATAAACTACCTAACTGATTAAGGCAGTGGTAGACCAACAACTCCTGTGTGCAGCAAGGTAAAATTACTACTTTTGTCAGTGTAGTCTGGCTTGAGGAGAGCATCGATAAGTTTCACTTTTTGCTCAGTTCCCATCCGGAAAGGGCTGCCTTTTTGGGAAGTGCTCAGCATATGACTGGATAAATGATACTTTAATCATACTGCACGACTAATGTTGAAGTTTATATACGAATGTTGTGGTATAGTTTTGCTGTTGTCAAATGCGGACCCTCTTTTACTTGAATTCATCAAGAATTTTCTCAGTTATTTGATTCCTTGCTGAATGTGGAGGCGTGCAAGAAAAACAAAGTTTTCTTAATGAATTTAACATAACGCGGGATGACTAGCTGATATACAAATGGTCATACGGGGGCTGAAGTATTCCTTTACGATTTAAGTATAATATGTTATGATCAAGGCATTTTTTAGCTTTTCAGGAGATGTTTGTCTGCTGGTGATTAGGTGTGGTATTTGTTTGCCACCCAAAATAAAGTTTTGAAAGCACAAATTCAGCTTTATCATTTTGGTTGAAGGTCTGAATTGAAGGTTTGAGGTCTACTAAATGTATTTGAAGTTTACATTCTGCAATATTTTAAGTTTTTTATCTGCTAAAAAAAAGAAATACTTAAAAAGAAGAATATTATTTTGTGTTTGACTCTGAATTTAAACTCAAATCTGACTTTCACTAATATTTTTTGACATTCAGTTCCCTTTAAGTTGCCACATTCATTCATGAAAATCATGATTAATTATGAGCTGTAATTAAAAGCTGTGACATCAGAGTATTAAAGTAAATAATGAGGAAGACATATGAAGAGCAACACTGTGACCATAGTTGGGAACATTGTCTCTTTGTTGCCATCCAGTGTCCTTTGCTGGTATTACACCTGAAATAAAAACAAGCCTCCATCAGTCTGACCTGGACAGAAATAGTCTGTCTCCAAAGAATATGATTGGTTTAGTGGTAAAACAACAACCAAAAATAAAAAGATAATTTGTTGAATGTATCTTCATCTTCTCCTGTTTTTAATTTTCCAAACAGACACCCCACGAAGCTGGAACTTCATTCACACATTGTCCTGGGTCCTGAATCTCTTCGGCATCTTCTTCATCTTGGCTGCACATGAACACTACTCCATTGATGTGTTCATAGCCTTCTACATCACTACCAGACTCTTCCTCTACTACCACACTCTAGCCAACACTCGGGCCTACCAGCAGAGTCGACGAGCTCGCATCTGGTTCCCCATGTTCTCTTTCTTTGAGTGCAATGTCAACGGGCCCGTCCCCAACGAGTACTGCTGGCCCTTCTCTAGACCTGCTGTGATGAGGAGGCTTATTGGATAGTGAGCAGCAGCAGCAGCAGTACTGTCAGACACTTCTTAGCCTGTGCGGTTTAGTCTGCTTTGTCAAGTTGCCAACTGAGGCGGTGTGTGATATCTTCATCAACAAAGACTTCTGTTGTGATCCTGTTAGCACCGAGGCCTGATGGGATACACAGAGCCATACCTTCTTATATTCTGGGACTTATCTTCAAACCTGCTTCCTCTGTCATCATTTTTAGGCGGATTAAACGAAATCCACAAAACCATACAGAATTTCTAAAAAGCCCCATCGACACTCTTTGCTCAACTTTGAAAAGTGAACACAGCGGAGATATGTTTCATTCAACGGTCGCTTATTTGTCCTAGGAATAGGAATGTCATTTTATGTAGCATAAACTGCATTTATCAGTACCTCCCGACTTTAAGAGATCGTTCAGACTTTTTTTAAGTGGGATTGTATGAGGTACTTAATCCGTAGTCAGTGTATTACCTTAAGTAGATGCTCTCTTCAAGGCCATCAGACTCCTTTGACAAAATCAGTAATTTTATCTCACAGAATACAGAAGTTGCTGCTCTACCCTTGATTCTTGATTAGCGAGACTTTTTTTGTCATTGCCTGACTTCAGTGTTTTAAAGAGTTAAGGCCTTTGCACACTGAGTATGTTTGTTTCAGATCCGTTTTTTTTTTTTTTTTAATGAATCATTACGTACAGAAAACTTGCACACTGATTCTGATGCGTTTTATTGTTCTATTCGTTGTGAAAATTCACAACACGTGACAAAGTGAAAAGACACATTTCCTCCTTTGTCTCTCAACTAAAGTCACCTATCTGGCCGTCCATTTGGCACCACAACTGCACCAAGTGGTGGAGCTATCCTTCCTCTCTGTCCTCCACATTCTGTGTGCGGTCCACATCCTCCTCCTCAGAATTAGAATCAGAAATTGTTTGGAAAATTTTAAAGACAGACAAAAGTTTTGGACTCATTCTGCAAACGTGATTGACACTTTGAATTTGTCTTTATTTTTTTAAGATGTGTGACAATTTTGGACAAAAAAAAAAAAAACAGACTCCCTGTGCAAAGGCCTTAGTTTGGCTTCACCGGTGTCACTCAATAACACTAACTAACCAACCGATCAAGGCAGCGGTAGACCAGCAACTCGTTCTGTGAGGTAAAATCGCCGCTTTTGTCAAAGGAGTCTGGTGGCTTTGCAGAGAGATCATAGATGGATATGACGGCTTCAGTTCCACGTCAGAAGGGGCTGTCTGAGGGCCAGGTAAAGCTGTGAAAATCTTCCAAATACGGCGTACACTTAAACAGATGTTGAATTTTTTCAAGTGGTTAAAAGAAGTTTAGCTGCTGCCCCTGTCTACAGCAGTACTTTGCTTAGCTTCTGTGGCCGTACTCCTGCCTGCTTCTCCAAACTGAGGGTGTGCCGACTACCATCTACTGCAGGTAATACATACCTCACACAACTCCGCCTCAAAATCCGAACTATCCCTTTAAGAATATTTACATAACACATGATAACATAAAGCCACATCAGAAAACTCTCAGGCAGCGGTGTACCTAACCCTTCACAGCAGTTTGCCATTTTCTGTGCAATTGAAACACCTGATCATTTCAAGGTTTGTATCTGGATTCATGACTGACAGTTTTGTCTTACCTCCCACTTTGTAATGTATCAAAGAATAACTCTGTGGACCACTGTTAAAGCAATATGTAAAGATCTACCTTACACTGTTGCTTTGTTTCTGTACAGCAAAATGTTCATCATGTTGAGAAACAGATAATATTACTTTGCCATCGTTTGAAGTCTTTTTCATTCCTCCAAATAATACTTTCATTTTGACAGTGTTACTAAATGTTAACAGATGAATTCATAGCTCATTGAAAGATACAGTAAAGTATGATAATGTCATTATCGGCCAAAAACGTTGAATCAAAGATTTATTTCCAGCTGTCTTAAATATAATTCCAGTTGCCAATTACCTTGAGTGTTACGATAGATTTCTCTGTGTAGAAATGTCTCAAATCTTTCATGTTAACTGTTGGATTGTTGTATAGTGCTTTTTTTTTATTCATCATACAGTGTAAATTATAATAATCTTTTCACATTAATCTGTAGTGATGGTTCTTCAAAAGGATCCTTAAATTTGTATGTATTTGTTTGTATTAATTTATTTCATTTTGTAACAGTCAATAGGTATTTTTATATTTCGTATATGATGTTACAGCAACATGCACACGAAGAAATATGTTTACAGTTGCTCTTAACTATTTATTTGAAACACTATGTGCTTTCTAAGTGTAAATGTTGATTTCAGATTGGCCTCTACATTTCATCGAGTGAAACTGTCGTGAGAGAGATGTTGTAATTGATGTGATCGTTACAGCATGTTAGAAACATGATTATTATAAATGGAGCCGGCAGTACACGACACGTCCTGTCACTGAGGAATGATGCTGTTGTGCTCATGTGCTCATGCAAAGCCACATTACTTGTTTCATGTCTCGTTCAGTCATTTCCATCATTAAAGAGCTGAAATCAAAGACCAGTTTCTTGTGTGTGTTTCCCCACTCACTGCACTACCTCATAATGAATGTGCATTATAAATAGACTGATACGGTGCAAAGTGTTCAGGATGAGGAATTATTAGTTTAAAACTGTCAAAAGCTGATGCTTGCTGTGTATTTTAGCCAACAGCAAGCAGTGGATGGTGAGTGGACATAGAAGGTTCATAGGCACCTGAGCAATTGGGGCAAATGCATCCCTATTATTCAGTTAGGGGAGCAAAGTTATCATCATACAGTCCTCGTGGGATTGATAGATAGTTGTGAGACCATTTATGAAAGTGCTCTATGAATAATGTTTATTATGATTATTAATATTATTTAATTCATCCAAAGTGCTTGTCCTTTAATGCAACTGTTCGACTTTGAAAATGGCCATGTGATGATTGAGAATAGCAACCCTCAGGCTTAATAGTGTTTTGTGAGGCTTTTTCATTTAATAAATTGTTTGCCCTTGAAGTTGCTCTCGTAGCAACCCACTACCAATTTAGGCAACATAATATTTTTATGAATATAATTCAAATATAAAACAGCCATTTTTCTGAAATTCGTTTTTTCTCTTGATCCACCCAACTAAACTGGTATTGATGCTTTTGGTGTTCATATCACCCTCAATCTGAAACTGAATACAATCTGAACATGAAAAAAGACCTCAAAGTAGATATAAAACAGTGAAAAAATAAGGTGTATAAAATAAAATAATATCATATATAATACCTTTTATATTAAAATATATATGAAGGTGAAACCATGCTGGAAATCAGTATTTTACTTTAGCATGTCATCTTTTGGATTACTGTCTTATCGTCTTCCAGAAATCAATCAATCAATCAATCAAACATGAAAATAACAAAATGTGCCTATATACTCAGAATATTAGCTTTGGTGCTCTCAGTGCAGTCTAGGTCACTATGCATGGAGCAGCTCCAGACTTTATACCCTATGACATCACAAATTAGAGTTTTCGCACTGTAGTTTTTGGATTTGAGCGATAGTTCTTCATTTTTGCTGATATTGTTGTTGTGTCTGAGAGCATGAGAATAATTGTATGAATTTTGAAAATGGGCGAACTTCCCCTTTAACATTACATAGCGTATTGGTTACCATGGTGATGTAGAGGTCTTCCGGTTGCCGGTGTGCAGGTAGTACGCACTTGCCACAACTAAAGTTAACTTTAACAAATGGCAAGAATTACGTTTCTGTTGCCAAGCCATAGAACAAATACTTAACTACTCGACCGAAAATTACCAAACTGTCATCTTGTTTTTATTTTCGTCAGGCACAAAACAAACAGCTATATTCGGGGTCCTTCGGCGCGGAGGTCAGGAGGGTGTTTGTTGCGGTGTCTCCTCCATATCGTCCTACACCGGCCCCTGCCGCTTTTCCGCCGCTTTTCTTATTTCTCAAGTTCACAGCAACTTAATCGGAAACCGTAACACTCGGTAAGTAGCAGACCGTGTAATTACACGGGCTGCTTAAGTTGTATTTTGTTTGGATGTCGACAAGATGGTTATCAAACGTCCCATTTGCTAGCTAGAAGACGCCCCCTACCACCCTCATGTGTTCAAACTCCTTCAAAATACTGCAGCAGGCACCAGTGACAGTGTGTATATCTTATTATTCACTATTTGAATAGTTACAATGGCGAACGAACAACCTGCAATCGTGTTTGCATATTATTCAAAGTAAATTCCTCTAATCTGTCAAGTGTCACCGTTATTCCCCCATTTTCTAAGATGTTATTCTACAACCGGCTGATTTAAAAACTATATTCATGCCGAATTATGCTAGAAATGGTTAATAAAAAGACACATATTAAATGGTGGGCTGTCAGGTATGCTGTTTACCGTCGTGTTCGTGCTTACTGTAAGCAGACAGTTTGAGAAAAGCCTTCGGTCTAACCTTGAAACTGAGGAGACGTGACGACACAATCTGGGAGTAATGGAGACTGTAGGACTCTGAGTCAACTGGTGCAGGTGTCTGACAACACAAACATTAATAAGACCAGTGGCAACACGCTGTAACTGTTCAATAAAATATGTCATGTTGGACTTTTGAACATTATTAAAGAAACAACTTTAAATAAGTTCTGACTAAGCTGTAGCCAATACTTAAGAAATACAATCAAGTTTCAGTTATCATAAGTTCTTTATATGCAGTGTTTAATTATTATCCTACATTTTGTTTCAGATACTGTCTCCTTTATTTCATCAACCATTATGTTTTGTTGTTGGCCCATAAACAGTAGTCCAAAAATTTGTGGAATCTGCCTACAAATTACCTGAAGCTGAAAGTTCTCACGGTTTGACTTCCTGCAGTGTTAATTTTCAGGAGGGTTTTACCTGGAGTTGAATCATCCAAAGATGTCTCTTCCTTTCCAAAACAAACAGACCAGGGGCCATATTCACGAAGCTTCCTAGTGCTAAGACGATGATTTTAGAAGATTCTCAGAATTGGAACGTTTTCTTAGAATTTCCCCTTAAAGTTAAGACTAGATCCTTGGGAAGATAAAGTTATTCACAGAGCATTTTAGACCTTTAAAGAGATCCTAAGGTATAAAACTGACAGGAGTAGGGAGGAGGACTTTTAAGAGACTTTAGAGTTTGTTAAGCAGAGGAGAAAATGGTGGAAACACAAAGAGGTAGGAGAAATATTCTGGATGACAGTGAGTTAATTAAATGCTACAGATCAGATTGTGCAGGTATAATATGTGTGGTCGATCTCATAAGGGCTATGCACACATTTCCCTCCTAATGCTCTAATGCCAGAAATGAAGTTATCACAACACTAAGATATTTGGAAATCTGGAAAAATGCAGTGCAGCATTTTTGGTCTGTCTCAACCTTCCATCAGCAGAGTGATCACATTAACAATGACATCACTTTTACAGTCAGCAGTTCATTTCATTTCCACTGGGTGTCCACACCTTGCAGGCTCACAAAAAGGGCGTGTCTCTGACAACCAATCACATCTGTTAAAAGCAAGCATCACACCTAGCAACAGGTTCAATCACACCTTCTGAGAACTTTCCTAAATCACTCCTAAGCTAGGACTTAGTTAGGAGCTCTCTGAGAGGATTCCCAGAATGACTCTGAATGCGGGCCCAGGTGATTCAAACAAATTAAAACACAGTTTTATGATTTATTTAAAAATCAGTGTTTCTCTGGAGCACCCACTAGCTTACCTGATAGAGCAGGCGCTCCATGTACAAAGGCTGTGTCCTTGCCACTGTGGCGGCAGGCTTGTTTTCAACCCGAGGCCCTTTGGCGCATGTCATTCACCCTCTCTCTCTCCTCCCTTAACGCTATAGCTGTCCTATCAAATAAATGGCAGAAGTCCCAAAAATATCTTTAAAAAAAAATTATAGAATGTTAATTCCCTCAAAGCAGCTATAATGTACAAATTCCCAGAAAACACACAGCATCCGTAATTGTAGCCACGGTCCTGGTTAACTTAAAAAATCCTGTCCTTTTACAGTTTACAGATGCATATTTTTTTTGTCTGACATCTCTGTACGCATGCATGCTTTGATCATTTATGCTCTTTAAAATGTCCTTTTTCTGACAGGCAAAATGGCAGTTCCTCCAGCATACGCAGACCTTGGAAAATCAGCAAAGGACATCTTCAATAAGGGATATGGTAACTGGAAGCAAGATAAAAGGCAGTTTTATAAGTGTGTATTTATTGACCCTCGGAGGACAGGCAGGCTGTTTGACATGCACTACGAGGCACAGGAAGTTGTTCCTCACTGTTATTGTCCTTGCAGGTTTTGGAATGGTTAAGCTTGATGTGAAGACAAAGTCTTCAAGCGGAGTGGTGAGTTTAGTTCTTACTATTAATATACAGTAATGCAATGCAGGTGTTATCACAGATAGGATGTTATCAGCAAGTATGTTGGTGAATAAGTATCAAAAATGTGCTGTACTAAATGCCAAATATGTGTGTAATGTCATAATTTGTCCATCAGAGAGCACTGACAAGTCATGTTCAGGACATATTTTGGTCACAGTGCTTTGATAACCAGTTTTAAGGGCTCACGATGGAAAATGTGTGTTTAAGTAATGTATTGATGTTTGAGAATGAGTATCAGCTGATGTAAGCACTGTAGTGGATGAACTTGCTCCAACCCGCTGTGTTGTTCCCACATTTGATTTATTTCCTCCTGTATTTACTTTAGGAGTTTAAAACGTCCGGCTCATCCAACGTGGACACCAGCAAGGTCACTGGAGCCCTGGAAACCAAGTACAAGTGGGCGGAGTACGGGCTGACGTTCACTGAAAAGTGGACCACGGAAAACACGCTTGGAACTGAAGTCTGTGTTGAGGATCAGGTAAATTGAAAAATCAGTGCTCTGTTGCTGATCATCCCACAAATACAACAGCTCTTAATTAAGTGTGACTGATGGACTCATCTTCTTTAGATCACCAAAGGGCTGAAACTTACTTTTGACACTACATTTTCACCAAACACTGGGTGAGCTACAGTTTATATGTTAATCGTAAAGTCATGACGTGCAATAGTTGTATAAAGAATGCCCTTCTAACTTCTTCACTTTTTATTTTCTGTTTTTAATTTCACAGCAAGAAGAGCGGCAAGGTCAAGACAGCTTACAAAAGAGAATACCTTAATGTCGGTGTTGATGTGGATTTAGATTTCGCTGGTCCTACGATCCACGGCGCAGCCGTGGCCGGCTATGAGGGCTGGCTGGCCGGCTACCAGATGACTTTTGACTCAGCCAAATCAAAGATGACTCAGAGTAACTTTGCAGTCGGTTACAAGACCGGAGACTTCCAGCTCCACACTAATGTGTATGTTTTAGGATCAACACATATTCAAACAAGATGAGTAAATTAACTGAAAGTGATGTAGCTCACTTTTTGCTTTTTCCCCCTCAGAAATGATGGTTCAGAGTTCGGTGGATCCATTTACCAGAAGGTAAACGATGAACTGGAGACTGCTGTGAATCTTGCCTGGACAGCAGGCAGCAACGGCACTCGCTTTGGAATTGCTGCCAAATACCAGTTAGACTCCAGTGCCTCCATATCAGTAAGTGTCTTCTTCTGTTTTTACCTCTCCCAAGGAAATTATGTTTTCCCCCCTGTCTGCCAGCGGGCTTCCTGAAAAATGTGTCAACAACAGTTCCATGAAATTTTGTTAGAAAGTAGGCCATGAGCCAAGGAACAAGGGAAGGGAAGTTTTTTTCCCCCTCCAAATCTCTGTATTGTTCTTTGCACAGAAATTAATAACAAACACAGTTGGCAGTAATTTTAAAAGTGTTATGGGGTTTTCCATTGCAAACCCCACTTTAGTCCACTCCCACCCATCCTTGTCCCTCACCACCACTCGCATACATAGGAGCCTCATTCACACACATGCATATCAGGACAGGGGATAAAAACAAAAAAAAATTTCTTGGTTTGTGAGAATTAAAAAAAAATGTTTAGATAGTATGGCTGCACCCTATGTAAAAAAAACAAAACAACAACAACAAAAAAACAAGAAAGAAATTGCAATTTGCGATAGTTACAGTTTTAGTTGGAATGGTCATTTTTGCATTTCATTTTCACTTGGAAAAAAAATGATGTAATTTTTGCTGGGGTCTGTACCAAACAAGCATATTCCCTTACGTCATGAAAATGATTTGTAGACTACAGTGATTCTGCATTTTAATTTTTAATTGCAGCTTCTGTTACTTGGATATTGCACTTGGCCATATTGTGATGTCGATAATATTTTGATTAATTGTGCTGCCTATCGTATCTGCAGCCAGATACGACATTTTTTACCATTTCCACTTCTTCTCTCATCAACTGTTGTTTGCTTACTTCAATTTTAGGTACATACAGTTAATCCAATGATAATTAAAATAACAAATATAGAAGTTTGTGTAGCCTTGCAGGTGGTTCTGTATATATTTTTTATTTCTTGACTTTTGCAGCACTTTTTATTTTACGTTCCTATTCGTATTTTTATTGTATGCACCAAACATCAAGGCAAATTCCTTGTATGTGGGAAAACCTGTGTGACAGTTAACTTCATTCTGGTTCTGATTGTGACACTCTTAATTTTATCTTAACGCCCAGGTCAGACCAAAGATCATGAGGGGATTAGTTGAATCACCCAACTACTTGCAAAGCACTGTTCTGCAACGCTCTAAAAACCTGCCGGTTCACACCAATGCAACTAGATGAGACGGTGTGTCATGTCGATGCACTACTCTCTGTAGCTCCGCTCTGTTTGCAGCTTTTCAGGCTTATTTTGTGGCTGAAAATAATCTGTAGTTTCTTAAAATATGAATGAGGATAGTGATAGTGAGATACTGGATACAGGTGCATTTGTAGTAGTGATAAAACGGTGAAAAACAGAAACAAAATGAGCATCAGATGGACTGTATTCATAATAAATACACCATAGTAACATGAGTAAGCAGCGCCAATTAGGTAGTCGATGTGAAGCGCAGCAGGCGAACATGCCGTCTGCAGTCATTTTGATTTGACCAGTGGACTTCACTACAAGCTTATTGGCTGTGACAAGCCTTGTGTTCTAAAACTAGCCGTTGGTGATTTGACCCACTAAGTTGCAGGTGACACCATCAGCCAGCTTGAGTCGAGCTCAGACGGCCAGTTCACACCGCTGCAACTTTTCTCTGCAGTGTTCTAAAATGGTTTTGTCTTGTCGCGAATATTTGGTCTGAACTGGGCTTAATGATTTAATGCTTTTTCTCCAGGCTAAGGTGAACAATGCCAGCTTGGTAGGAATTGGATACACCCAGACTCTCCGGCCTGGTGAGAACCGTCCTTTATCTAATCTAAAATCAGTTAAAAATACAATGAACCTCTTTTTATTTTTAATACAAATGTTGTTTTTTTGTATCTCAGGTATGAAACTAACTCTCTCTGCACTGGTGGATGGGAAGAACATCAACGCTGGTGGTCACAAACTTGGTCTGGGCCTGGAGTTGGAGGCATGAGGATCTGCTCCGTCGTTCCGTAACAAGAAGAAAAGTATGAGCTGAGTCTGATCCTGAGCGTTCCCGTCTGTTCAGCAACAGATATTTTAAAGAGATGAGGCCAAAACAAAAAAAAAGGAGCCCAGTTCCCGAGCACTGTTAAAACGGAGACCTTTCCATCAGCCTCCTTTTATCGTGGTTCCAATAAGTAGTCATGTTTCAATCACATGTATTTATCAGTTACTCCTTCTGCCAATATATCCTCAATAGTGATAAACTCTCCTCTGGGTGCACCGTGTCCAGGAATGGTTTAAAAAAACCTTGTTATTTTGCTGAAGTGTGATAATGTAGAATGTAAATCTGAGCCGTTAATTTGCACAGTAGAATATATCTTTATTTAAGCTCTTCCTCCTTTGTTTTATTTGCACATTTTCTTTGTATTTCAGTAGTGATTTCTACCTGTTGGGAGGTTTACTCCCAACAAAATATGCTTATCAAGATCGAAGCCACTTTAGCGGCTGGTCTTATCTTCCTAGAGAGGCTTAATCACGCTGTGTGACGACTTTGAGACCTCAGCTACCTTAAATACCTGCTTTTAAGTTGCAAGACAATGCTAAATGGGTTTATTTTTTTCCTTCAGTGTGACTCGTGTGAAAGAATATCCGAGTGAACCATCCACTTTTCTTCCCATTTCTGAAGACTGTGACACTAATCAGGAAGCTATTTGTGTGTTGGCGTGTGTCTAACCTTTGCAATAAAGTCCTGAAGTCAATCTTCATCCTCTCCTGTTATTTGGCAACATTACATAATTACACAGCATGAAAGCAATTTGGGGAAATGATAACGCAGGACGAAAACAAAATGGAGTGTACAGTTAGTTTTTTAATCTAATGTTTTAATGATGCCATTAATTATAGCACTTTCTGTTATTACTGTTAAATGATCACACTTAACAATAGCGTTCATTAATTTCCACATTAATCTGTAGTGAGATGTTTCAGCTACCTTCGCCATGTGTCATCTAACTTTAAAAAGGACATACATGATCTTAGAGTTACCTTCGAGAGCCTATGAATCACTGCACTTATTAGAGTTATGTCCTACAATTTGATCGCTATTGTGAGCCCATCTCCCACTGTGAGCATGCTCAGGTTGATCCGAGCATCTCGGTGCAACTTCTTGTTCAGCTTGTCGATGGCCACTGTGTCGTCATCACCGGGGCTCGGATTCAACACCTTTCCACCCCACAACACCTGCGAGACCAGAAAAAAAAGCTCAGACCATGAGGTGGTATACTGCAAGAACTCAAATATCGTTCTTGGGCGAAGGCCTTACATTGTCGATGGCGATGACGCCCCCTTTCCTCAGCAGTTGCAGAGACTTTTCGTAGTAGATGTCGTAATTGACTTTGTCTGCGTCGATGAAGGCAAAGTCAAATGTTTCCGCCTGGCCATCTGACAGGAGATCATCTGAAACAAGATAGATGCAAATCTTTTGTGATAACACTAGATGACATAACAACATTTAATTTTGATGAGTGAAACGTTGGCATGTTTGTGGTGAGGTAGGATCACCCATGCATCTGTTGTGGCATTGCCGCCCAGTGAGATGTTTTCCGGACAAGGGCATTATTGCTCTAGCTTTTATGACAGTTAAACAAATCATTATGATGACCTGGAAAACACACAAATTAAATTGTTTTAGTGTAGATGATTGATTAGAGGCTTCAGCTCTTTGTGAATCACCATGGAAAAGATGGACCCTGGTTTTGTACAAGATATTATCTCAGGAAAATGGTTTATGAATGAACTTGACTGTATTTATTCTGCACTGCTGCACCATTTAGTTTGATTTTGTATTTGTGTGTAGTGTCCTTGTTATTATTTATCAGTTTGTATGCTAACTGTAGTATGTCAGTGTGATGTCCTCAAGACTATAAAAATTTTTTTTCTAAATATATATATATTTTCTCTATGATTACTGTTTGCTCTGTACTGTTTATTTGTTTTGTCTTGTTTATTTCCTACTCTTGTGTTTTTCCCTTCTGATTTTCCCTTGTTGAATGTGCATTAAATCTCAAAGAAAAATAATACAACAAAAAATAAAAAATAGGGCAAGTCCACCATATTATCCAAGTTAATGCGTATGAAACTGAGTAGGAAAAAAAAAGAAATAAAAAAAGGATGTCAGCCAAAATAAAGGGAAAAATAAAATACTTAACTGATACAAATTTAAATAAAAATTATAAATAATACAACATAAATAATACAAACACGTTATTTGCTTACATCACATTTAGGGTCTGTTAATGTGCATATTTCTACACAGCTGAGCAGGTGATGCTGATGATTACAACATGACGTCACCATACGTTGTCACGGTCACGGAAAAAAAAAACAACTCCAGAAACTGAAGCTAAAATGCTAAAACACGAATATTCGAGTGTTTTCGGGAAGAATTAAGTTTTTAGTTTTTAAGGACCGCGAAGGATAAAGAGAAGAGCAGCACCCGGAACTTCCTGACGGGACAACCGTTAACGTTACCCAGGTAAGTTACCTAAACTAATGTAACCGTTAGCTGCCGTTATCTATCAATGCTACATTCTGGTAGCTTACTGTGTTAAATGAGTGGGTAAAACAAGCTGTGCTAATTAGCATCTGGGTTTAGCAACAACGCAGCTGCTAGCATGTTGGACCTGGCTAATTAAGGGACTTGATTTCAGCTGTCAGAGCAAGTTGACCTGCTTCTACCGCTAATGGCGAGAAATTGTTCAAGAAACACCATGAAACTATACACTGAGGGTTATTCATCTTACTTGAAGTGTAGCTGAACATTTAATTGTCGTAAAAATAAACCCTTAAGACATAAATCTCACCAAGTTTTCTAGTAACGTTATGTGGGAACCGCAGTTGTGGTTGGTGTTTTTCCTCCACCCGCCACAAGGGGCAATAATGAGCCCATCCCACACTTAAGAAACAAAGTTTGACAAGCTGAATCCAAATGACACCCTCTGGACTACATTTATATACAGTCTATGGTTCAGTCACAAAAAGGCTATACATGGGATTTATATCTTGTTATCTGCAGGGACAGATGTGTAGGCAGGCACTGTTCATCAACTTTTATAAACTTAAAAACGTTCAACTATAGCTGCTGTAATATTCATAGATGTCATAGAAGTTGATTAGTAGTACTTCTCATCTGTTCCTGCAGATACGATATAAATCCCATGTACGTGTTTCAAAAAAGAAATGTTTGTAAGTAAGAAGAGGACTATATTACTTGCACTAGAAGACCTTTTTTTGTTGTTTTTTGGCCAATTTTTCAGCCCATTACTCTGCACAGCCTGATAGGAAGCAATAATAAAATGCATTTTCATTCCCTCTACAGCCTACACTTACAGATATCTTTTAATCATGATGTGGTCGAATATTATTTCTGGCCAATTCAATTCAAGTAGCATTTTAATGGGCCTAATTATCAATAACTATTTAACACATTTCATAAGTTTTTTCTTTTTTGGCAATTGGAAAAACCCACATTACATCCATATTGCAATGAATTGTGGGTTATCAAATCAGTGAGGTCTGCTGAAATCTGCACCTCAAGCGGACTCTCTGGAAGTCTGCAGGAAGTCCGCTTGAGGCCTAGAGTGTAGTACTGTTGCCATGAGGTGGGGTGCTTGGTCTGCAACTGTGTTTGAGTGGGTAGAACATGTCAGGTGGTATCCACATGAATACCAGAACCAAAGGTTTCCCAGCAGAACAATGCATTGGAACAAAATAATCAAAGTTATTCATGTCACCTGTCAGTGGTTTTAATGTTTTGGCTGATCAGTGTATATGATGAAAGATTTTGACCTCAAGTGGCATTTAGATGACACACTGGGTTTAGACAAAATCACATCTGGACTTTAGACTGTAGCAGTTAATGTGAAATACTATGAATCACATTGAGATGTGTTATTTCAAAAATCAAATTAAGTCACACACAAGCCCTCTGAAATGACTTTGATACATTTTTTGTCTTATCTATACAAACTTAAGGCAGTGTCTCTAAAAAATACACCATACTGACATGGTCATGCATACTTTTTTTTGTTCAACTGCTAAAAACTGCATAAATGTTAATTATTTTGCTAATGTTTTTCTCTCCATGTAACACCTTGGTACAGCGCAGGATTTAACAGGTAAATCATGTATGGAAGGTGCTGTAAGGTAGTGTTGGACTCAAGGTTAGGTAATGAATTCAAAACCCTCAATACACCACTTGCATTCTAACCTCAAAATTATCGTAACCCCCAAAGTGAAAATTTAAAGTATGAAGAAAGCCACAGTGATGATGGTATATAAGTTCTGTCAGATTCACACAGTCCCTCTGGAATGACTTTTATTAATTTTTCATCAGGAAATTGTATATCTCCTGTATTACTGTACCTAGAGTTTTCACTGCTGGCTGGATACGTAGGTCAATTTTTTGCTCGACTCCAGCCTGTAAACAAACAAAGACAAGAATATTTTTAAAAGTAAAAGTGCAGCAGATAAATTCTCTGGTGACGGATGAGAAATTATGTATTACAGTGTATCAGGATGTCTTTTGTTAATGTATTTACATGCAGGACAGTATTCATTCTGTTTTTTTAATCAAGTTTGCAAACATGCCATTTGCAGTAACCTGGTTTGCCTTTTTCCTGAATTAATCAGAATTAGATATTGAGTTATCAGCTTGGTTACAGCTGACTGTAGGATTACATATTGAACATAAACTAATTTTTTTTTAATTGCTCAGAAATACAAGAATGTGTATTAACAAGCATGTAATCAGATTTACCATTGCAAAAATAATAACCCTGTAATGAGCAGTCTGTCTTCAAATCATTTTTAAGATGACTGGTTTTCTGATTATTAAAGTAATACCTCACTCACAATGTGACCATTTGTACTTCAATTAGTCACGCAGTGTTACCTGAAGCTGTGAAGAAAACTAATTAAACATATTAATTTATTGACTGATTGGGGACCACATTTAACAACAGCAAAACTATATCAAACCATCTGTTTACAAATTCTCACACAACTCGTACAGTATAATCAAAGTCGCATTAACCCAGTTGTATGCTCAGTACTTCCCAAACACATGCATTTTTGCAAAACCTTTACTATTTAAAACTGAAAGCAAACCTTAGAAAAGCTCTATTCAAAGCCAGACTTTACCTTGTTTAACACGAGAGCTGTATAGGTCCCCAATTAATCAATAAAACAATAAGTTCACTGTTTTCCATGCAGGCATGCTCATGAAGTTTTCTTCAGGAATTCAAGTTGACACAGCATGACTTTGATTCACAAATGGTGGTTTTGTGGGTTAAATATTCCTTTAAAAGTCTTGGCAGGATTGTCCAATAGTATCTTTATCACACAAAATACTGTCAGACAGACAGACACTGAAGTCTGCTCTACATGCAGATGCACAGAGTTACATCTGTTACCTGTGGTGTATGAAAATCCTCTGCACTGATCAGCACTTTGCAATAATGAAACAATGCAGCAGTATTACACATCATACACTGAATCCCATCATACAAAGCCTTGACAAATACTGAAACATAAATATAAATAGTACCTCTTTCCAGAAAGGTTTGCCAATGTTGGTGAAGTCTTCACTGATATCACATGCCACTATGACTCCATCGTCAGGCAAAGTCAGTGCAATGTTCAGAGCGTTGTAACCTGTGTACACTCCTGCAATGAGAGGGCGCTGAAATCAGAATGATGGATGACAACAGAAAGGGCAAAAAAAGTAGAGTAAATCCAAATAACATTCTGGTTTTGTTCAGGCAGTGTGTTAAACTTAATTTATCAGGTTACGGTAAGGTTTCTGAAGTTATCTGATTTCTTAAATATCATACAAGAAACCTGGATTTGTAGTCATGATAGGGAAATAGAGAAACCTGTTTGCCCCAAGTAGATTTCTCATGAAGGCTGGTTTCCTGGCCACAAAAGTGTAACTAGGTTTCTAATCAGCTTTAGACATGTGCATGTGCCTGAAAAAGACTTCAGACAGGGGAAGTATAGGTGTGACATGTTATTATAGATCCTGCTACTTGTCTTGGAAAAGCAGTAGGACTGTGCTGGTGCGATTGGCTATTACTCGCCAGGTTGATGTGTCAAGGTTGGAAGTGGTTGGGGTTAGAGCAGAGGGGTCATGGTTTGCTAAGAAAGTGGTAGCACTGCTGTGACAGCACTGCAGCGCAATGAAAGGAGAGGTCATTATGCTGTGTTGTGTCCTTGTCTTTAAGATAAGGCAAAAAATACATTACAAAATGTAATGTGACATCTTGTGGTTGGTTGGTTGATTGGATGGACAACCTTCCTCTGTGCATGTAAAGTTACTTGTGGCTGAACAGGTTATCGACTGTTGAATCTCAATCATGACGTGTACATGCTTCAGAGACTAGATGTGATGGCCCTTACCAATCTCTAATGCTTTCTTGGTTTTGATGAGTTTTGCAAGATTGGCCATGAACTGCGACTGCTCACAGGAGACCATCATGCTGTTCATGGACTCTTCCAGTGTTCTCTGAAAGTAATGAGCAGAAACCAGTTGCATTAGATTCACAAATTACACCCTGAAATATGATTGCATCTTATGACATAGAGTGCTGAATTACGCCAGAGCATATCTGTATTCCAGACACAGAGACGTGCTTACCAGTCTGAGTTTCTTCAGGACCGGATGTTCCCTCAAAGAGTGGTCGACGACATATTGAATGAGTGGGTTGTTTTTTCCCCCGCCGTGACTTTTGAAGGTGCTCATTCTGAGAAATCTCTTTTTCCCTGAGGGCAAACATTATAAACCATGAAACAGTTATGAGAATGTTATAATCATTAACATCATGCCATTCAACCTACCATCCAGCTTAGACGTCTCACAGGAAACTGAGGTCTTGTCTAGTTTATGTACAGTGGTTATTTGATTTAGATTAGATCTAACTTAAATTATCTCAGAGGGGAAATGTAATTATCGTGCCAGCAGCAACAGATCCAGTTAAAGACACGAAGATTGGAAATTGTAAGACAATATAGCTTTACATCTTTAGGAAAATACAGTGAATCAGTCTAGACAAACACATTCTGAGTATGTCCATGTCCCTATGCTTTCACTGCCTGGTCATCACTGGATATGTAAGTTTTTCAGAGGCATTGCAGCTTTGTATTTACCATTACAAGAATCAACAGAAGCTGAAAGGACAGTGAATAAGTAATAATGATTTTGTACTGTGCAGTGCTGTACTGGGTTTTATTTTACACAACTCTGTAAACTTGAGGCAGTCTCTCTGGAAGTCACACCACACTGTATGAAGTGAAAAATAGGATTGACATGATCATGCATACTTTTTTAGTTCACCTACTAACACCTACATAAATCTGAATACTTTTGCTCATATTTTTATGAATGTAACACCCTGGTGAAGCACTGGACTTAACAAGTAACTCTTATGATGTACACTTTGCTGAAAGGTTCTTTAAGGTAGTGTTGGATAAGACTCAAGTTTGCTAACTCATTCAAAACCCTCAATGTATTCCTTGCATTGTATGAAGAGATCCACATTGGTGGTAGTATATTATTGTGGCATAAACAAAACCTAAGGGAGAATATTTACTTTCTAACTGCCTCGTTTTCCCCTCTGTCCAGACCAAGGCTATTAAGCCCTGTTTCCAGTAAACACTTTTGGTATGGTGTTTTTAAAAACCAAAAGTTACGCCAGCGCTGACATTTTCAGAACAAACTAAAACAGGCTGCAGTGAGAGTCTCTCTCATTGGGATATTTAAAAGTAGTGGGTTTGTGCCTCAGGCAAGCGCCGGGGTTTAGTGTTGCCGAAGCCCACAGGGATGGTGCTCTGCAAAGCTTTGTTTTTTCTCTGAGTGACGATTGAGATATATGCCATTCACATAACCTGGTTGAAACTGATCTATACAAACGCTTGAAGATCCACTTACTACTAAAAGTGTATGTCATATAAAAACTAAAGTAATGGTCAAAGTTGTATAAAAATATACAGGAAATGTCATAACCTGCGACTTAAATAACTCAGAGTGTGATGGAACCAGCCAGTGCCTCTGTAAAAATTACTCAAAGTGTAGCGACTCCAACTAAACACAGGGGAAATGTGTTATAAATCAAATACATATTTAGTAACTGCTAAAAGGACTAGACAGATTTCTTTAAAATGAAAAACATGTTGCAAAGACATGAAATAAAACCCACATGCAGCTGTTAATATGTGTATATGACTGTGCTCACCTGCCTAAACAAAGTGTTTCTGAACTACTTCTTCACCCTTACAAATACAACCAAGTACAGTTAATGCTGATAAAAAAAACAACTAAAACTTGATATGGCTAACTTAAACTAAAATAAATCTGAACACTTTCAAACAATTAAAATTAAACTGAAACAAGGAACAGGGAAACCCACGGTGGAAACCATCTGTAATCAAGCTGACCTGAAAACAAAAATTTAAGGAACGAAATAAATACAAAGCGAATTAAACATACGTAACTATAATAATCCTAACACTGTTATTGCTCAGTGCCATCTCCAGGTTTAAATCCCTTTACACGCACTTTGCTGCTAGGTTACCTCAATGTGTATTAGCGTCGTTATAAAGCTTTAAAGTGAGGTCTGTCAGCTTCGCCCTTACCAAAGACATAACCTGCGACTAAAATAACTCCGATTGTGATGGATCCAGCTAGTGCCTCTTTGTTAAAATGACGAAAAGACATCCCTTCAACGACAACTGCGATACATGCAGTTAATCTGTTCCTTAGCTCTTCCGTGTTGGTTTAGCGCTTTACCGTAACACTGCGAATAGAGGTGAAGCAACACGGCGATGGAAAAGCTATGTCCAGCCTGGTGTGGCGGACGTATGTTGTGTTTCCATCGACACACTATGAACCATGCCAAAACCATCATGTGACTGCCATAGGGTTTAGCGCCGATTAGAGAAGTTAAGAGTGTAGCGACTCCAACTAAACACACGGGGGATGTGTTAAAAGTCGAATTCATGTGTAATAATTGCCAAACGAAGATGACAGACTTCCTTAATGTGAAAAAACATTTTTGTACAACTGAGACATTAAATGAAATGTACATGCAGCTTTTAGGTTTAAAAAACGACTCACCACAAAGTTGCGTCCAAGAAGGTGCCCTCTAGAGTCTGAGAGAACGTCTTCAGAAATTCCTGCTTAAATGAACCGTAGTATTGGTTCAGTCATGCAGGAATAACAACGGTCATATGACCAGCTTTCAGCTCTGATGATAGGACTGCAACACAGACGTCCGTTGTAATGACTCACTGCTGTGTGCAAATGCATGTCATAACCTGTCAAGATGTCAAGAAAATGGTTATTATGTGTTTAGCTGAACAGTATTGATACCACTATGTAGTGAAAGTCAAAATATAGTTTATTAAAAACACTGAAATATTATCAGCAACATATATTTAAAGTAACAAAAGTGAAAGTACCTTTTATGCAGAATGGTCCTATTCAGTTTTTTATTATTATACACAGAATATTACAGTATCTGATACTACTATTATTACATATAAACATGGAAACAACATTCAGTCTTAATACAGTCTTAATTTTCATAGTAACTAGTTATTATGGGCAGATTATGAGACAATGGGCCCCTGGGCACAGACAGATATGCAAAGCCCCCCCTCTCTTCAACATAGGAGCAAGACACTCAGAATTTGTGGTTTTGCATCTTTTAGTAGTTATTATGCATCTTTTGTGGTTTTGTGTCTCCTCATGGTAGTTTTGCATCTTTTTGTAGTCATTTGGGTCTGTTTGAGGTAATTTTGTGTCTCTGTTGGTTTTTAAGAGTCATTTTGTAGTAATTTTGTATCTCCTTGTGGCTGTTTTGAGTCTTTTTTTTCAAGATTTATGTTTTGGCTTTTTGCTTGTATTATTTATTATATTATTAGGACAGTTTTTAAGCATTAAGGGGAAGAGAAAGAGAAGGGATGACATGCAGCAAAGGGCTGCAGGTGGGATTCAAACCCACAGCTGCTGCGGCAAGGACATTGACTTTGTACATTGGATGCCTACTTTTCCCACTGAGCTACAGGGCACCCCTGTTTTGTGTATTTGTGGTTGTTTTGTGTCTCTTTGTGGACATTTTGAGTCTCTTCTTGGTCAGTACGTGTTAATTTGACATATGACATTTCGCAAATGAAGGCCAGGGGGCCCCTGGGCCTGTGCCTGGTAGGCCTGTTCAGTAATCTAGTAAGCTCGTTACAGATGTCAGGTTAATGTAGTGAAAAAAGTACATGTAGGCCTATTCTCTCAATTACAAGTACCAGTCATTTGTGAATGTGTCAGTGAATTAATCCTCACTGACTTTGTGTATATAGAGTAGGCGGGATTAGTGAGGAACTGCAGTTATATAACAAAGCAACTGACCATTAATACAATTCCAGTATTGAACTTGTGCTGTGTGCATGCAGACTTCATTTCAGACAGCATTTAAAACTCAAACGGAGTATGATAAATAAGACATTAAAATTGTTTTTATAACTAGATGATAATATAATTACTATGATAAAGCTGATAATTGACTTTGCAGATAACATTTGGGACTTCTCCTTACTGGATGGAATTAAATGAACACTAAATAAGTTGAAGCTGAAGACATGTAATAAACGTGTTCATACAGAGAGGGGCAGTGTTGTCAAGGCAGTGAAGCTCTCTTATGCAGATGTTACACACTTTGTCTCCAGAAAATAATACTGAATACATGGAGAAAATAGTTGGTTGCTTGACTGATAAGTGCATTTTGTTGGTGCAAGCTTTTAGTTTATTTGCAAGTATATCATCTAGTGGACCTTTAAGGGAATACTTCACCCCCCAAATGACTAATTATATATCAGTTACTTACATTATGTTATGGTGAATCTGAAGAAAACTTTGCTTTCCTCGCATGCCTCTGGTGATAAACTAATCGAGGCGGCAATAGATCAGCAACTCTCATGTTCAGTGCGGATAAACTATTGTTTTTGCCCATGGAGTTTGTCAGGTGTGTTTTCAAAAAGGTCCTCAGATAAATGTGCTCTGTGTATCTACTGTCATGTTACCTCCCCGACATGATCCCCTCAGCTCTGTACCATGGTCTGATGCCATGATGAGAGCTGTCGGGCTTCGTTACATCTGTGTAAGACACACAAGTAGGGGGTCAGAGCAGAGGCACATCACATTATTAACTACAGTGCAAGGATAAGTGCTGTGGATAATTGACTTCAGGGAGAGTATTGGCCGATTAACCAAAGAGAGACCAGAGTTGCCTTTTTCCTTTTTGTTGCATACTAGGATATTTTTTATTGTGTCATACTGGGATATTTTTTATTGTGTCATATTGGGATATTTTTATTGTGTCATACCGGGACATTTTTGGGAAAAGCTGTTAAAAGTGTTATGATTAAGCATATATCTCCCATTGCCATTGAGAGCTATTATTAAGTGTTGTTGTAACATTTTACTCTCATAGTTATATCAATCACATGTTAAATGTATAACATACAATGTATAAGTTGGGTTAACTGTTACATGTGTAGCTTTTGACCTTTCAAATATAATTTAAATCTTTACACAAGTAAGACACTGAGCTTTTCTCTCATTTAAAAAATAATAATTCAGGTTTAAGCATAAAACCTTAAGTCACACACAGAAACAAAATGCTTTCATGTTTTGACTTCTCTCTTAAAATTACTACAAACTTCCAGTGCATTCAGCAGGCACGGCTGCAGACCTTTAACCCAAATGACAAAGCAGACTTAGAGGTATATTTGTGCCAGACAAACAAAAAAACAATATATTAGTGTTGGGAAGAAATCCAAGAACTAGTGGCGACAAAGGCTGGCTGTTGTGTTGCCTTTTGTTGTCTCAGCCAAAAAGTTGCAGTTGAACACACTGTTAAGACTACAGCCAATGGCCAACCAGCATGTATGTTCTGCACTTGAGGGAGAGCAAACTCTCCACACAAGCAGGTGGTGGTAGTCTGTATTCTTCATTTAAAAAGGGAAACCTTAAAACAGGATTGATTCAAGACATTAGTTAGCAGTTAGCGTGTTAACAACATGACCAGATGTGGAATGTATAGGATAGTATGTGACAGCAAACAATAAAACAATTACAAACTGTTTATGCTAAAGAGCTCAGTGGCTAAAAAATATTCTTACCTAATAAAACACTTTATAATTAGCAGATAAACTGTCCTTACAAAAATCTTCAGAATACCTTTATCATCCCAAAATGTACATATGTCCCTAAATACATAAATCTTTTAATAAGTGCCTCAAGCTTTCTTTAATCAGCAATTAAATATACTTTAAGTTTTCAAAATCCCTAATCATCTATGTACATAAGACTGAGGAGCAACATTTAGTGCTGCACTTTGTTTTACTGCTTGATCTTCCATGCATATTTCATTTTAATCCTAACATAAAAAGTTTTAAGGTTTTTAATGCTGAGAAGTTAAAAGTTCTTTATTGTCAAATGTACAACAAGTACAATAGCAGTTATTGCCACTGAAAGTCTTTGGACTCAGGCTCACTTCCACAGTGCAGTTAAATATGTATAAAAAGAAAATCACAAATAGAAACCAAAAGAATCTAAAACATAAAGCAGTGCTAGTTAAATCAGGGATCAGGGATGACGTTTTTTTGTAGGCCAACATGGAAGTTTGTGTCACCATGGTTTCCTCATCAAAAAGCCAGTGGGTTTTTTACTTGGATTTGGATTATTGCTGAAAACAAGATCTGTGGCAAATGAAAGTTTATGATACTTACTTGCTCTGTTCAGCAAGATAAACTTAACAAATGAGTACTACTTTTATTACTTGTGAAGAGTAAATGCAACTGCTAGAAGCAAAAAACTAATGTTAGGCTATAAACGAACTACACCAGGGTCACATGACTTAACATCGCCACCACAACAACACTTTCAAGCTTTGTGGTGTGATGACACTCTGTAGTTTCATTTAGTTACGCGTTAACAACTGCCTTTTTTAGACACTTTTAAGAGGTATTTACTGATGTATTTTATGTCATAGAACAAAACGTGGAAATCTCGAGCTTGTGTTAACCACAGACCTTATTTCAGTCGTCTAACCAAAATGCCATTCAAAAAAACAGGAGTACAAAAATGCTAACTTATTTCTGGGTTGTAGTCTCATTCCTGCACCACTCTGTAGCCTTTTGCACTTAACGTCAACTGGAGTGGACAGATGTATGTCAGTCCCAGAAATATTTTAACCCACATTTTAATCACCTTTTTTTCTTGTAATTTGTTTTCTAGCATCTTATCAAGTTAAAAATATTTGTTTTGCCCATCTGAGAACAAAAGGATTTTACAGTTATTCCTGAGGTGGATGTCCTCTTCCCTCCACCATTTTGAATACATGATGCAAAATATCAAAATGGAATCAAATGGAATTGTAGACAACTCTCTGTTCACTGCATGAAAAGGTTATATAACATGTAAAGTTGATGTACTTCAGTCCCCCAGTTTGGAGGTACTGTGTTTACACTTTTTTGTTTTCTTTATTTTCCTATTTTCAACTTGGTGAATATAGGGAAGATGCAGATATAAATGCATCCACTAGAGGGTGGTAATGAGGACTACCAGGTTTCTGATGAGTGCTGTATTGTACATTAATATTTCTCAGTAACAGAGAAACTGTATCATATGCAAACAGTGTCAACAAACCCAGTGCATGTGAAGGCCACAGTGATGGCACAGGTTTCTGACAGTGTACAGAGATTAGTTAAAAGTCACAGAGAACAAGATTTGGACCAAGTGCTGTAAATTACACCTCCTTGTACCCGCTCTACCTGATGGACTGTTCACAATCTGATGCTCTCTGTTCTCACTGATCTCCAGTTCTCAGGAAGCTCTGGCCGCTGGCCCTGCCGCTGCCTCTTACTGACAGAGTCTGGACAGCAGGGGAGGGTAGAGCATTCCTCTGGGGGGCTGGGACACTTCCAGCTGGGCAGCTGAGGTGTGGAGCTCGCCTCGGGGTAAGCCTCTTGTGTGAGTAAACACCATAACAATCCAGCAGAGAGACACGCTCCCCGGGTCGGGGAATTTTCTGCTACGCCAGAACAATGTCTGACACTGTTGTGATGATTGAATTTTATAGGGCGGCCTGACTCGAGTCTACTGTCTATGAGAAGAACTGTTGACGCCGGGATGATTAATGTGCTCTGAAATGTGTAGGCCTTCTTTGTATGTGTGATGAGGCAATATTCAGTTTTTATCACAGACCACAGTGAACTTTATGAGTCCATTATCCTCCTATATGTAGTACTTGTTAAGCTTTAAGTGACCTTCTGTATCAACCATCCGTCTGGTTATCCGCTACTACACTTTATTACTTAGCAAACATGCCCCTACAAATTTTAAATCAGAGCCGAACTGTGCTCGTCAGACTTCTCTGCTCTCCCAGACAATGAAATGCCATGTAAGTCAGCTCCTCAACTCTTCGAATTTGACTTTGGCAGCAGTCTTTCTCTTTGACTGACAGATGAGCGAGCGATACGGCTCCATCAAAAAGTGCAGCCTGACAGTTCGATTTGACAGCCCTCTTCAAACCAAATATACTCCTTGTTCCTGGCACTACATCAACTTGACAAGAAGAAAAGTGGCAAAAAAGATGGAGATATCTATAGTCTGATATAGATTTCACTATGAAATAATGAAACAAATGTCCATATTTACAATGGTGTCACCTAGTGTTTAGCTCTCCCATCATTCTCCTGTCATTTATGCTGTTACACAGTGATTGTGCCTGTCCAGCAAGAGATTGAAATATCTCTTATATTGTTTTAGGGCTGCAACCACCTTTCCATTATTGATTAATCTATTGATTCATGATTTAAATCAATTGTTTAGGCCATAAAAACATTAGACTGACAATTCTAGCCGGTGTCTGTTTGGTAGTGGGAGTGATTTTGTTTTGTTTTCACCTGACCGAGTGACACGTCTACCCTGCCACTATAATTTTTTAGTTGATACGGCTTCTGATTGGTCCTTCTCCAAACAAGGAAAACAGCAGTCAATAACATAAACACCAATTACATAGAGGTGCGATGTTGGCAGCCATTCAGTCGCCTGATGTCAGACAGAATTGTCAACTCGTTACACTGAGTTTCTATCTTGACTATCTTAACTATAACCAATTTCCGAGGGAGAGGGGGATTCTGAGTTTCCCTAACTGATCACAAGAGGCTTCAATCCGCCTCAATCTTCATCATTTTAAGTCCACTTATGTGTGGCGACATACCTGTTTTGCTGGGGTTTAAGTATGGAGCGGAGCAAAGTAAAAAAAAAAAAATATGATGTGGAGCTATATTGAGCAGACATGTCAATTTAGAACAGCCTTGATAGCAGCATCTATGTTGTCTGTAATGCTCACTGCTGTTGTTATTACTCCTCAGTGGTTCCACTGCACTGCTTGACAATAGCTTGACAATGGTGTTAGTCCTTCCTGTGGCACTGATTTGCTAATCAAGTCCCCCTGTAGCGCTCATTGGTCGTTTTTTTAACAGAGAAACACTGTTTCATGTCAGGATGTCAGACAAATCAGTCAACTCAAACCTGGCGGAGTGAGTGGATTCAAAGGTCTGGACCCAGGCAAGCTGTATAGAATAGAGCTAAAGTCAATTAATGGATGAGGTCGTCGACAGAAAATCAGTCAGCATTGTTTGAATATTCAATTTCAAAAATAGCAAAATATGTGCTTCTTAGATGTGGACATTTGCTGGTTTTGGACTTGGTCAGACAAAATAAGACATTTAAAGATGATGGGCTCTGGGAAATTATAATGGGCATTTTTCACTTTTTACTTATTCTTTAGACCAAACACTTAATGGATAAATCATGTAACTATCAATTAACTGAAAACAATTGTGAGTTGCAGCCCTAGTTTAGTATTTGGAATCAGGCTAGGCTAACCATCAGACATTCCCAGAGGCCGAAGAGATGTATTTAAGTATTGTTTTGTCCAACCAACAGTCCAAAAACTAGAGATATTTAATTTACAATTATATAAAATGGACAAAAGCAGCTAATATTCACAATTGAGAAGCTGAAGAAAGATTATTATCATTATTATTATTATTATTATTATTACTTAAATGACATGATTATCAAAATTTTCCCCATGTGAAAGCATTTAGATTTAAAAAATAGATAAATAAAAGTCAAAACGGCTCCTCTTCTTGCTGGTGCAACACTGTCACATTGCTCTGCATGGAACTAAAATGGATGGAATACATGATGTGAATTATTTTGTTAATAATGTATAATGCAGTGCTTAATGTACACACCAAAGAACTTTTAAAACCTAAGACCTCTGGGTAAACATGACCCTTTAATAGCCATTAAAAAACATCTCTAGTCAATTATTAATCACTGTGAAATGTTTCTGCCATTAGCAGGGGGCCGACACGAAGTTGTGATCAAGTCACTAAATATTCTTGTACTTGTGCTGTCATCACTCAAGTGTGTAAATCCTCATCATTGTGATATGCCTACACTCTGCTCTCCCATTTAGCTAATAAAATGCATAGACCTAAATGATTCATGGCAACCATTTACATAATTCATAATTAAATCACAACCTGATGGCTTGGAATTTATTAATAGTGAAAATGCATGTGCCGCCATCGTGATATACTAATTAATATCTTTAGTTATCATTGGCACATTGCTCACTCAGCTGGGGTCTGGTTATGGGGCAGGAATAATGCAATGCAACAACAAATTATCTGTGCATTTAAGTGGGAATATCTCGGAGTGATGGCCACAATATGCATTTGCCTGAAGAACTTAATGGGGGAATCTGTTTTATCGGAGTTGTCACGTTCTGGCTAATCATTTTGAACACTGTAAAGATTAGGGCTAATGCATTTCCATCCTCGAGCTCCCGCGTAGGGCTGCAGGGCGTCACTAATCGTGCTGCACACTGTTCCCACAGTCCATGAAAACATGTGCCACACATGCTGTCAGACACACACTCTGCCCTGTAGACAAGGGAGAAAAACAAAACAGCATTCATAAGAAAGCACATAGATATTTTGATTTTCGACAGAAAATTAAATAACCACAATTTTGATGAAAAATTTCTTCATTTTTCATGCTGTTTTCTCAAATATAACAACTTTTATCTGTTTTAAATCCTTATATCATGGAATATATTTGAATTTTTGACTCGCGTGTTGTTAGGGCCCTGACAGGCCAAGCTGGTCAGTCGACAGTCAACATCAGGCTGTTGGTGAGCATCTTGTCACCCTGGTTTTTGTGGTGTGTCCTGCACTGTTAGCACTAATTTGCCCTTGTCATCTATTTTACAGCCAATTCAGCATGTTGAATCGGTGTTGGACCAGGTGGAGCCTCTCTGTGAAGTCACTCTGATTGGCGGTTCAGCTCAGTGAACGAAAAGAGAAATGGAAGTGAGGAAAGTAAACAAATAGCTAAAGTCAAAAGGACGTGATAGGAAGAAAAACTTTGTTCTTTCAACATCGAGTTGTGTTGTTAATGGCTAACTAGCGCCTTGAATCTCTTCTGTTGGTCTTCAGGTTTCTTTTGTAATATTATTTTTTTTGGCATTTTGCCTCTATTAGATAGGACAGACTTAAGCATGAAAGGGGGAGAGAGAGGGGATGACATGCAGCAAAGGGCCACAGGCTGGAATCTAACCCACAGCTGCTGCGGCTGTGTGGCTTGTTGCTACAAAACTCCCAAGACTGGAGCCTAAAAAGCCGATGGAAAGCTTACAGCTTAGAAAAATTGATGGAAACACACCGACGGGTAGCTACAGAACACCCACAACTGGCGCCTAAAAAGCCAATGTAAACACAGAAATGACTCGCTAAAAAACAACCGTTACTGTTTGTCTTTAACAGCGGTCTCCACCATTCCCACCTCCTCAAGATGACAAGTTGAGCTTATATATTGCATCAGTTTGAAAATGTTGATATAATATGTATGGAACGAGCAAATGTAAAGCATTCGTGGTTTGCAGGAAAGTATAATGCCAGATTTTCAACAGCGTTTGGTTTGTCTATTCTGGGCTACTGCTTATATGTCCTCCTAAATCCTACACCAACATGTTACATACGAAATGTGCAAATGTAATGTGTTCATAGTTTGCAGAGACATATAATGCCAACATTTTCTTCTGGTGACTTGGATAGTCAAAAACGTTTTGACATATCTATTCCTAAGAATTCTGCCTCTATCCTAACACAATGAAGGTGAAACAGATTTAGGTTGTGGTGGAAAATCTTTAGAGGCAAGGCAAACAAACCAATAAGTATCTGCACAAGTACTATTATGGAACAATTTTTTGGTGAACTGACCCTTGAATTAAAAAAAACAACCTAATTAATCTAATACATATATCATATATTTTTAAAGGAGGTAGATGTGACTTTATAATGACATCCCAGTGTTTTCACAAACACAAGGTTCAGGCTAATGAACTCGTGTCACCATGCACCTTTCCCCCTTTTCATATGAGCTCAATGTATTCTTAGTTTCGACAGTTAATTCAGAACCGAACATCCACTAACTCTCCCCACCAGTGGACAAACAAAGGGGTCCTCTTCACTAATGGTCCCCGAGGCTTCACCACTATCTATTGATCTGCTGTCACCCAATTTCTCCGTGACTTATGCCCTGCTTAATTCCCATTACTGTGCACACTGAAGCCTTATCAGGGAGAACAATAGGCTTGTTGTCACTGAGGGCAAAAATATGAGCAGGCCTGTGACAGTGTGAGCGTAAACTCATGACTCTGACTCCTCAAGCCCTCTCGGTGACCTCTACGCTCATGTGGGCCGGTTTGAGGCCCGGCGTCAGAATACTAAACTCAATCCGGACCGTTTGCAGATGAATCAGAAAATTGGATCTCGCTTGTTTCATAAAAACGAGCCCCCAAAATACAGAGGGCCGACTCCTTAGCCATAAAACTGTCGCTGTGATATGTCTCCAGCAATGATGATTCTCAGCTCCTGCATGCCCCCTCTCCAGCTCCCCCACCCGCTAGCTGCTATCTCTTCCTTTCAATTATATGTTTCTCTGCTCTTTTAGACAAAGAGTAATAAAGCTATAAATCGTGTATCCGGCAGAAGGTATGGACATTCTGTCTCTGAACTGCTGTTGAAACTGCCATAAACCACCCACAAAGTCAAAGATAAGGATTTACAGTTATTTAACATCATGCTTGTCCCCTAAATCACGCTGATAAGAGAATTAAGTGATGGCTATAGGTTCTTTGTCCTCTAGCTATTGATTTTTTTAACAGAGAGGGCCACTGCAATGTTTTTATTGAGCATCCTATTTGCTTTAAGCTTGAGAGTGGAAATTGAGCTATTTGGATTGTTTTATTGAGCTACAGATTCTGCACTCTGAATTAATTTATGTGATAACAGAGCCTCCTTCTTGTTTAATTTCACAGTGGAAATGTTTTCAAATGTAGAGTCCCAAAACATGACGAAGATGTTGCCATTAGAAATCTGCTGTATTGGAGTCAGAATGTTTGCAAAGCAGAGGTAAATGAGCTCTTGGAAAGGCTATTGCAGCAATTGTTTTATATGGTTGAGGACAATTTGATCTTTATGCCAATTGTTTTCTTGTGTTGTGTAGCTGTAATGGTCGTCTACATTACAGTCACAATAACTGAATATATCCAGTCTAAATAGGAGTGACTGTCCCTTCTTGGCCTCTCTAGACAAAACACATGACTGGATATACAGGAAGACATCCATCTATAATTGTAATTGGTATTAATATCAAATGCAGCAAATAATCTGCTTGTTAAAGCTGCCATTGTCTCACCAACCCCGGAGTATATGTCCCTCTTAGCGCATAATGCCCCAGTTTGGACAAAGACGTGTTTAGCTTAGCGGAAGTTAGTCATTCATTTCAGCATGAAAACACTTATGTCAGTGCCTCCGAGATGGCCAAGTTGGAGCCGTTCATATTTAACGATTCAATTGCTGTTTAGCTTCAAGTTCACGACCCCGGAGCTATGATAAATGTCAAGCGCAACAATGTCCCGCTAACTAGACATGCCACTGCCAGCCAATCATTTTGTTATTGACTGGGAAAGCACAAGGCGCTGTAATGTGACTCTAAATGCTACGTTACAGTGTATCTATGTGGGTAACCATGTGGGCCGGTTATTCAGTCTGATTCAGTCGTGTTCATTTGGCTCAGAGCACTGCTGTCAGTTTGTACTCCAGATCATCCAACAGGCGTCAGGGCAGATCTCTGATTATGTGTCAATAATGTCATAAATTGCGGAAATATCAGGGTGGAGGAACGGTTGTTCATTCTGAAATAAGTTGTAGTCCTCTAGGTTTTTAAAAGCTTATCTGATCCCAAGTGGTGTATCCTTTTTTTTGTCTGATGTACCTCCATCATGAGCTCAAGCACCCCTTCACTGATACCAGTCATCAGGATGGACACCAGTCGTCACTATTTGTTATGTAAAACTGGATATTGTTACTTTAGGGTTGGGCGTTAGGGTTGGACAAAATCTCCTATCACAGCATATGTATTTTATATGTATGTAAATTTGTTATCACAGTCATAGTATAAAACACAATACAGTAATTGTTCCGTCAAATCAATTAAGAAATGGTAAAGTTCCTTAGAACAATAATTTCAAGTGTTTCAGGTTTTTGTATTTACAACTTCACTCCATGTCTGCCTAAATCATGTTAACTTGCAAGGCAGATTGATATGCGAGAATCCTGAGATCACATTAGAATCCAGCCCCTGGTACAGTACATAGCTGCCACTGTAGAAACATAGATGTATAAAGAAAACTGGATACAGCTTTGGAGGCAGGGCCCATTCATTCCTATGAAAGTTGCTCAGTGGTACATGAAGCATCTCTGAGTGGTTTCCTTTTAGCCTGCTAACTCAAAAGGCAATGAAATGATTTAAATGTGTGACTCTTGTAGACTTTCGACATGGTATTGACACATTGAATCAAACTCTGATCAATTAGCGGGGGTTGAGACGTTTGAAAAAAATGTATCCGCTGATTTAACGTTATCTCTTTCACAATGCAAGTCCTTGGAAAAAAATTTTTTGGCCCAATGGAAAAGTTGTTATTCCACAGTTAAGCCATTATGTCTAATTGGCTTTAAAGCCTGGTGCTGTTACTGAGGGCTTGAGTATAAATAGTAAAGCCAAATCTCTACCAGTGGGCACATTTCTATCGTTGCATGATATATACTGTCATATCACCCAATTCTATGCTGTCTTTTCATACAAGACATGGTAATCCTGGAATTGTCTATGTTGTGGTTTGGTCTCTTTTTTAAAATGTTTTGTTTCCATTAGGTCTGTTCAAGTTTGCATTTGTGCTTTCTAGCAATTTATCCTACACTTTTAGATATTTATTCCGACTTGCTTGCTTGCTAACTAGCTTTCACATACTCTAAATTGTAGCATGCGATGTTCATATGTCACAAGGAAGGAAAAATAAACGCAACAGCCTATTTGTGTGTTTATTTTCCTCCTGCACGTGGCCTTTTATTTCAGCAGTCGTGAATAGTTGGCATCCCACTGCTTTTAGAAACACATGGTCAGGTTAATTAACTTTCCTCCCCTCAGTTTATTCTTAGTGTGGACAGTTAATTATATTAATTATGTCCTAGTCATGGAAACATCAGCGTGCAGGAAAAGACTGATTTACCCCAGTATGTAAATTTGGGCACTGCGACATTCATTTCTATTTGTTCCTATAGAACAATACACTCTCCACTCACTTCACTTTGCAACAGCTGTTAGCTTGTTTTAGAAGTGACATTGTTTATACAGTATTTGTTGAAAGCTGTTATTTCTGACCGGGTGTCATTTTCTTTAACGTAGCCTTGGATTGATGTGATGACAGCAATTAATGAATTTAATCCTGTGTATCAAAATAGCCCTGTTTGTGTCACTGCCTAATCAACATAGCTTTCACATAAGAATAAAGTGGTGACATCAAGGCCCAAGTTGTTGATGAGTGTCATTAGTGACATTTGATAGATAAAAAAGTTAGACTAAATTTGAATCTAGGGGTCAGTGCAGTGATTGAAATCAGTATCTAATAATGACATTTGACACAATATGGGAAAAGTATGAAAATCACACACAAAGCAATAATACTGGTGCTGTGCAGACAAAGCATAAGGAAAACAAACACTTAAATATCTCAGTTTATTAGTCTTTGATTGCAACTTTCAGCCCCCACGCTAATACCTACGGTGAAGTTATCACATTACAACAAGCTCATTCAGTTATTATTAGTGCGATTGCAGTGTAGGACAACCCCATAATTAAATTTGCTACATAGCGTTAGCAACAGTAGCTGTATGGGAAGTCGACTCATCTAATGAAAAGTTAGCAAGTAAACGTCATGTTGACTGATGTTACATGCGGCTGTTTCATTAGAAAGGAATGACATAACATGAATAAAACTTTAATACATTAACTCGTCAATAGACATGACTTCTGTCTTTCTTCGACAGATTTTCATCTGCAGTGGTGGTTGTCAAGCAGCGAAGACAACATATCCCAAGATCCCATGCTTCTTCACGACGTCATCAAGGTAAGATTTTATTATTGTTTTGACTGACAGACCACTCACAGCAGAAATTACATACTGTGCATAAGGGGAGAGTTTGTTGTATAAAAATAATACCACCCAATTCCAGCACTGACCCACCCTGCCCTGTGAAGGGAGGTATTTATGAGAGTTTAGATTTGCTGGGTGGGATTGCGTCACTACGTCATGCTGCTACCATATATCAATTCCAGAAAAAGCTAAAGGGCCTCTTCTCTATGTTTAGCTGGACTGCTGGGTTTTATTTTGGCGGAGGGTCATTCCATTTAGTACGTGGACCTCCCAGTTGGTCAGTCTTTGTTTAGTGCAGACTGAAGAGGGGTTAAGCAGGTGGCAAGGTGGTAACAACACTCAGACTAGTCCTTTCATTAAATATGCTTCCTTTAAACAGCAGTTATGTAGAAGACAGAATTTGTTTTGTCAACATAATGTTAGAAAATAGTGAAACATGCTCAATGTGTTTTCCCAGAGCCCAAGGTCATGTCCTCCTAATGGTATTTTTTATCTGACCAACAGTGCAAAAATCAAAAATTATTCAGTTTATCATCATGTTTGACAAAGAAAAGCACTAAAGTCTCTCATTTAAGAAGCATGAAACCAGCAATATTTAGCTTTTTTTGCTTAAAAAAAATTACTAAAACAGTTATTCAAGGTTCCGAATAGTCACCAATTAATATTCTGTCAATTGAGCTCTAATTTTTATTGTAACTAATGTTGAGGTTTTGTCTAGGAGTAACCCTATGGAACAGTAATTTTACAAGTGAGTGCCAGTTTAGTGTACACTGTGCTTGCTCTGCATTTTAAGTTATTCTTATTTAAACACTAATCCTGGTTAGCTTTTTAAATGCAAAAGCTTCCTCACTTGTCCATTTTTTTTGATCATGAAAGCTACTTTTAATCTCTATGTAAGGTTTTTTGACAATGTTGAGATAAATTATGAACAAAATATTTAATTACAAAAATTATAGATTAACCTATAAAGCAAATAATTGCTAGTTGCATTCACAGTTTTGCTCAACAGTGATGATATGCAGCCTAAATCCATAAATGATCCTGAAAAGGGTTAACTGACCAAGAGCAATTTATTTGCCCATTACCAGCTGGCCAAGCATGTTAAAGGTTTCCTGGAGATCTTTTAAAATCTTTTTAAACACTCTGCTGTTCTGGGGTGACTGCGTCTCAGACCTCCACAAAATGCCCTTTTGAGATGACCATGGCCACTGGTGGTGCTCTGCCTCATTAGTGAACTGTGGGAACAAAAGACTTAGAGAGCAGAGGAGTCCAAACCCACATAAATACAACGGAGCGGGAATTATGCTCAAATGTAAAACTCCCAAACAAACGAGATTGGAAAACTCTCCGGGGCGTCTTCTAAACTTTTGCCGCTGTCATCAATCAAGAATATTGCCATGCGAGTCCATACAGGACTTGGACAAACTGCTTCTTTAAGCATTTCTCCGGGAGGCATAAAAGTGTATTTATGGTCACCACGGGCAGGTATAGAGGAAGATTGGCAAACATGAAAATCAAGTCCTCTCCTGGGTGCCATCTAGCCGTGCTCGGTTGTGTTAAATCATAGATGGAAAGAACAACAGTCTGGTGGCACAACGGTCCAGTCTGACAAAGCACTGCCTTGGGCCTGCATTTTACATTCTCTCTACAGCCCGTTATTGGAGTCAATGTTTTGTCTTCATACCTGTTTTCAGCTCTGTAATGAACTTCATCTGTCTTATTCTGCACATCAATGACATGTTCCAGTTTAATGTAACCTACAGTTTAGTGTATATTACCCAATGCCAAGATTTAAGGCTGCAGAAGATCCTGTTTCTGCACTTAGCTGATGTGGGATTGATTTCCTTTACGAATATATGAATCACTGGGGTCATTACTGAGCCAGACTCTTTCATTAAATTGAGCTATATCTCCTGCGTCAACCCAGGGCCTTTGGAGAGCCCTCCACTAAGAATATACTGTACCTCCATGGGGTGAAACCACTTTGAAAACAGCAACATGTAAAGTATAGCTTCATTTATCCCACGAATGCAGAACATTGATTCTCTGTGGAGAAAATAGGTGGCAACATACTCTTGGAGCATTTTAATAATTCAGATGTGTGTGGAGGGATTGTAAATACACTGATAAGTGGATCTGGTTGTTATTTGAATGAATAATATCAAGAGTGATAGAAAATTATAAATACGATACACCTGTGTACTCCTATAAATGCCAGCATACATTAATGCTTTCCCGAAACCCTTTTTAATTGGGAAGCCTATAACGGATCACTGCGAGTCGCTTTCACTAGAATATTCCTCACACACACACGCATGGGCAGTATTGACTTTTCAAATAAAAAGACATTAATGTAGATAACGGCCATTTTGAATCCTCATTAGTCACCGGTAATCTAGAAACATGGACGATATATTAAGAGCGGTGTTCGCGGCTAGTCATTAAAGGAGAAATAAAAGACAAAATAAATCCAATCTTGGAACGCCTGCGATTAATCATGTTGGCCACCACTGGCTGCCTGGCTGCTTAACAGTTTTATTGAGTCATTTATGCTGGTTTCCCTGATAATCCATTTATTCTGAATAATGCCTCCCTTCATGCTCAAAGTGCTGTGTTCAGGTGATACCGCTATAAACTGTAACATTTTTTCTTCAGTCCCTTCCCCCCTGACAAACATACATTACAACAATTACATGTAATGGCTGACAGAAGAAAAGCAACAATTGCACATTATTCAGGGAAGCTTTTAATGAAAGTGTTAATTAAGTATATTTTCAATTATTCCTTAAGGGGATCACAAACCAAGATAATATCATGAATAATTTACTCCAGAGTATCTAATTAGAACTATTTTAATGTAATTTCCACAGCAGAGAATTACTAAACAAGAGGAACAACATATGCAGGAAGGTTCACTGGCGTCCCTGATATAGCACACGCTGCTGTGCGTGGCGTCATGTGATGTGAGACAATGGAGCGATAAGCGATGATTAAGATGTTCCAGTGTACAACACAAGGGAGGATTGCATGCAGTTGCTGTGGAGCATAATCCCTCTGTCCAGACTCCTGAAGTTTCCCGGACAGCTGTGCATCTGCACCTCTGGAGGCTGACAGCAGTACATAATACACACAACACGCCAAGGCCCAGAGTCACCCCACCCGGCCCAACTCGACCCCACACCAATGAGAAACCCCTGTTTACTCAGGTTTACACAGGAAAGCACTTCTGACAGAGTTTTAAAAGCAACACTTTCACATCTGATTGAGTGAATCACTGAGGATAGATGGTGCTGACAACCACAGCTAAACACCTTATTAACCCCAGGTTTCACCATAATACAAAAAGAAAATACATACACGCGCAAACACATACTTTAAAGGGACAGTTCACCCTAAAATCAAAGATGCACATTTTTCCTCTTACCTGTGGTGCTGTTTATCACCCTGGATTGTTCTGGTGTGAGTTGCAGAGTGTTGGAGATAATGGCTGTAAAGATGTTTGCCTTCTTTCCACCATAATGGAACTAGATTGCACTTTGCTTGTGGTGCTCAAAGTTGCACTCTGTTTCCATGCTCAGTCTGACATTGCGTCCACTCTGACCAATTTCCATGGGGGAGGGGTGTTTGATTTTCCCTAACTAATCACTAGACCAACATATCCGCCTGAATCTAATGTCATTTTCAGTCCACACTGATGTGTAGCCATGCCAACATTCCTGTTTTGCCAACATACCTGTCTTACCGGGCTTTAAGAGTGAAGTGGAGCAAAATAAAACAAAGTACAATGTTGGATGATATTGAGAGGACATATTGATGTAGAACAGCCTTGATAGCAGCATCTATCTTGTCTAAAGTGCTGACCATAATTACTACTCCTCATTTGTGTCATTGCACCACTTGATAATGCATGACAACAGCCTGACAGTGGCATTAGTCCTGCCTGCAGCACTCATTTTTTTGTTTTAACAGCAAAAAACGCTTTTCATGTCACAATGCCAGACAAATCTGTCAACTTTAAATCAATGGAGTGGGCGGATTCAAAGGCCTGGACCTACGCAACAGGAATGTCTCTTGCCAACCGTATCATCGTGCCAAAGGAAGTGTGCATCTACTGCTAGCACCACAGAGCAAGCTAACATAACAGCTCATCCGAGGAGGATGCCATTAATGTTTACATCTCACACTGGCACGAGTCTCTCATCCATGAGTAGATCCACTCTTCCTTCCGTGAGGTGATACAGTTGGTCGGTGTAGTTTGTTAGAAAGAAAATAGTACCAACATAAAACTGCTCACAACAAGGTGGATTATCTTGAGTAACAACAGAGCAGAGCTATTTTTTGGCACTTTGAGCACTACAAGCCTAGTACCATCTAGTTCTATTATATTGGAGAGAAGGCTGATATCTCCAACATTCAGCAACTCAAACCAAAACAATCTAGGCTGATAACTGTTCTTTTAACACCTGAACTATGTCCCATATCCATATCACACACTTCATTAGATATGTACTACATTCTTATCGTTCCAGTGTACTGTGCTAGGGGATTGTATACAAAAATATCAACATACCTTGCATTTTATACTAACAGGAAATGTGCGGAATATGTCAATCTCACTGCGACTTTGGGGAGCCATACCCAATTAACCTTATGAAAGAGTCAGTAATGTGTCAAAGTCAAGGAGCACATGCCTCCACCAAGGCTGCACAGTCCTTTAAATCAGTTGTTGTAATGATGAAAAAACATTTAAGGCAGTTTTAATCTGAGTTTGTACCATGATATGTATGGAAAATATACATAAACAGTTATAAAATACATGGCAAGTAACAAGTGAGTGCAGTGTTCATGAGTATAGGGCAACATTATTCCAACATACTACATCATAATGTTGAATAATTTAAAGAATTTATGGATCAGCTCTTAAAACTAATCCCATGTTCCAACTAGTGCCAATATTGTTGTAATCTTTTCCCTAGTTCATGAGATATTCTGTGAAATAATAAACAAAAACAGAGCGGAAAACTAACAGGGTGAGGGACGAGAATCTCGAGGATTACCCCTTTAAGCATTCCTAATTCAAAAAAAATTCACAGCTGCTACTTTTCCAGCCAAACGTGAGTGGTCCGTTTCCGTTCGCCATTAGTAGATATGCGGTTGTATATTTAGTAATGAGGATTTTGAGTGTTCTCAGCAGCGTCTCAGGAGACTTTCTCACAAGGTCTTGACTAAAAGCCTGAAGCCTATCAAGTGTCCCACACAGCACAAGCCCTAGCACCTGACGACATGGCTCTGCAGGGAGTTTCTGCTGTCACAATAAATCAGGAACAGACAGGATACAGTATAATCATGTGGGTGTCCCGTTTCACCCGGCCTCTGCCGAATGCTTCAGCAGAATCTACGCTGCACGTGGTGGCGCGGTGGTTCATACGTTGCCATACCCGCAGAGCTTGATGGTTGACTTGAGAGGAATAATCCATGGGAGATAACATACAAAGAGCCGTTGATGGTTTATGTTGCCATGCTTGTACTGTACACAATGATGTACTATACTGCCAGTAGCCCCCTTTATTTTAAAACCTCCCTTGCTTTGATAGAAGATGGAATAAATGGGATGCCTTTGAGGGAAAATAAGCCTAGAGCGTCTGTTTTATATCTTAACATGTAGCTCATACCGTAGAACTGAGGCGTTAAAGACATTTGACGATGTTTGAAAACAAAGTGTTCCACTCCGTAACCATATGAAGCCTATACTTCAAAACCAAAGTAAATTGAGCTGCCTGAACTATCAGAGCGGGGGCCCGTGCTGTGCTTATATCTGAGCTTCCTTCCCTTCATAAAGATGAATCATAACATCTAATTCTCACAAATTACCCAAACATTATGTAGTTCTCTCATTTCCAACGCTGTTTAATCTGTGTCTGGAGTATTCGCTGTCACTTCATGTTGCAAACACTCCTTTCACTCTGGCAGTTCATTGTCTTTTGATGGGCCATAAAAGGCTCGGTTTGATGGATGATAACTCGGGGCGTCTCTCTTTGTTGTGGGATGTGACGACTGAGTGCATGTGAGATGTGAGGAGAAGACGCGGTGTGAATGGGAGATGTCATCGATGTCTTGCGCTGACACCGAGGCCTTAAGCATGGGCTTTGATCTCTGTGAATGATTGCAAAGCAAACACAAATAAAAGATTCCAGTGTGTTACAGTTTCCAGTGAGAAAGTTGAACTGTTTTTTTGAATATTTTCCAAGAGGTCTCACTGATTGGCATCTCTAGAGTTAGAAATACATCCCCAATTCCAAAAAAAAGTTTGGATGCTGTGTAAAACGTAAATAAAAACAGAATGCAATGATTTGCAAATCCTTTTCCACATACATTGGAGAGAATAAGTAACTTTTTATCCATTACACATAATTTCAATGCAACTATTCACTAGAAATTTAGACCAGATGTTGGTATTAAAGGTTCAGTGTGTAGGATTTAGGTGGATATATGGGCAGAAATGGAATATAATAAAATAAGTATGTTTCCTTTAGTGTAAAATCACCGGAAAATAAGAATCACTGTGTTTTTATTACCTTAGAATGAGCCTTGTATATCTACATAAGGAGCAGGTCCTGGAGTTGACCACGTTGCACCGCCATATTTCCACAGTAGCCCAGAACAGACAATCCAAATACTGGCTCCAGATATAGGGCCATTCATGCTTTTGCATCAGCTACACTAGTTCACAGCCCCTCTGCAACAAGAGCATTGGAAAAACACTGATGTAATTTTAATGTGAAACTGCTTTATTCAGTGTTTCATGGTTTTAATCACTGAGTCTGTTTTGCTTTGGAGAGGAGGAGACCTCTGCAAATAATTAGGCTCCTGGTAAAAACCTCCTGAACAATGAATGCTGAAGGATTCATAACCAGGAGTTCACGCTTTGCACATAGAAGTTTCAGCTGGTTGCGATCTGTAATCCTCACCACTAGATGTCACTAAGTCCCTCCTTAAATGTTACACACCGTTCCCTTAATGCAAAAAAAAAAAAAAAAAATAGACACCACTGATAAAGGAATCATGACATTTCAAAGTACTTAAAGAAATGTTTGTTTGCAATGACAGCTTCAAGACACTTCCTACATAAAAGAAATAAATCTCTCACAGTGTTTAGATGTGATTTTGGCTCACTCTTTAGCACAGACGATCTTAAAATCTTGAGGAGCTTGGGGGCCACACTTGTGAATCTTAACAAAGAAATTTTACCTTTTTAAGATTTCAACAATTAGTGTTGGAAAAAGGTGATGTCACACAGTGGTCAACATGCCCCTGTCCCAACTTTTTGGAATGTTTTGCAAGCATCAAGTTCAGAATTTGTGTGTATTTCAAAAAGCAATAAAGTTTATCAGGTTGAACATTAAATATATTACTTTTATACTGTATTCAATTGAATATAGGTCAAAAAGGATTTGCAAATCCTTGCATTCTGTTTTTATTCACATTTTACACAGCATCCCAATTTTTTAGGAGTCAGGGCTATACCTGCTGATATCAGGCCAGTAATGATTTAGAGGCTGACAAATTGGGAAAGGTGTTTCTAGGAAAGTAATGCATGCTCCGTCTTCTACCTGTATGTAAAACGTGATTTATCAAGAGAGAGGACGGCTCATGTCATTGCCTTCTGATCCAGTCCAATAAATATTGAGAGCTCTATAGGCCCTGGGCTCCCTGCTGACCTCACAACATCTGCTCAGGCACTTACTACTTAATGTATTAGCTGTGAGAACAGGGCAGGTGTTTTTCAGCCGCAGCCAGAGAACATGAAAAACAGATTGTGCCTCCGGTTCATGCAATTGAATTAAAATGAGTCACCACCAGCTTTTCTCATAAAATAACATCACAAATAATATTATGGCATGAAGGACAGGTGGGAATATTTCATGGGTCTGCTAGATGGTGGCAAAAAAGCGAAAAAATATAATTAATTGCAGCTCACATAAGGAATCTATTGTGAGATTCCTGGGATAAATATATATAAATCACCGCTATTAAAAACAAAGGCTTACTAAGTTTGCACTATAAATTGCTTCCCAGTATATTGCAGTCGTTTGTTGTTGTAGTGCAGCTCACCATGTCCACATGAGGCTCTTTGTGATTTTACTTTGATGTTTACTTAACCAGCTGAGCATAATGTGCTTCATGGCCTTAACATTATAGATTACAAAAGGATTCCTTTAAAGCTCTAATCATGCTGGTAGTTAGGATCATGAGCAAACATTTACCAGCTATAAGCTCTACCTATTAAGAATTAAATATATTTGAAAGCTTACTCATTAGGGGAATCCCCAGGAGGCACTGGGAGAGATTCCTCAAACCGATTACAAAACACGTGATAAATATTGGCTATTATGTGAGATATGCTGATTAGCTTCATTAGTACTAAACTGAGAGACAGTTTTTTCCTCCTAGGAACATCATAACCTGTGATCTTTAAACTGTCAGTATAAATGTTTTATGATACAGTAAAAAGCTTGTATATTATTGGCCATATTGCATCATTTGCAAGTTATTGTGATTTTAGTTTACCTTTTTTTTTTTTTAACACTAGACTATGGGGAAATAGACAGAGTATCATGAGACATCTTTCAAAAAACACTGCACATCTCAGTCAGTCAGTCTTCCTGACTTTTATTTTAGCAGCATCATATACTGCAAAGTAAAGTAGTAAATAAATCCGCTGTCCCTGCTGATCAAGCTTGCACTGTTTCCCATACATTGATTTATTTATGATGGCCGCCATAATATCAACACTGACTGCCACTTAGTGATTTTGCATTGTTTTACTGTTTACAATGGATAAAATCTTAATCCATTGTAGGGCTGCGCACAGCACATTGATTCGCTCAACCCGCTATAACTTTCTCTGTTTATCAGAACACAAATGAGACAAGAGTTAGCTAGTTTGCGCACCTCACAGCCCTTCTGCCTTGCTTTCCACTGCTAGGTAACTTTTCGTGAGGATGACAGCAGGTGGAAGCTCCACACATGGAGCTTCAGTAGTGGCTGTAGCAACTTGAATTCAACGCAGGGATTTACAGCAGGCTGGTTCTAATCTGCGTAATGGCAACAGCAGAAAGTTTGCTGATCCGGTGGGCAGTGTGTGAGCTAGCTGATTTGGAGTTGCTATTTGAGCCACAGAAGGTCTGTGTCCTTGGATCTTCTGTCATTTTCTGCTTTCTGGCTTTGTTTTTGTTTTAATTCTTAAAATGGAAAGTACAAGTATATGTGAATCAAATTTTTCCCACCCATACTGTCTACAGTAGTATACTCACAGAAGACCAATTATAACTTAACTTGCTCATGTCTTTTTTTTTTTTTTTGGCACATCACATGAGCAGAGTTATAGCAGGTCTGCTTGCGGCACTTTGGTGTTATATATATTGACACCAGAGACCTGCTGCAATACAACGGCCCTTAAACAACCAGATTGGACTGAATACAGTTTGGATTCAGCCTCACTTGGGTCCCAGGACGTGTGTTGGATAACTATGAACAAAGGGGACTTGTAAATGTCTTTAGTATCTAACCATGCAGACAGTTATGGTTGAATTTGCCCAGATTCCAATTTTGATATATCTGACTGTGAGTTTTCTGTGTCCACTTCAATACAATGAAGGTGAACAGAAGTTTGTTTGGGATGCTCATAGCATTAAATCAAACAAGGCTAAGAGTCTACTGTAATGCTTGTGGCACTGTGAGGCTGTGCTTTAAGCTAAATGCTAACGTCAGCCTGCTCACAATGTCAGCGCCAAGATGCCAATGATGACCAAACCTACAAAACAACATTGCCAACTCTAGCCATGCTGCTATCGTGGCTAAAAATGAAACAGCAATTTTTTCCCCCCAGAGACGGTAGAGGAAGTAGTTCTAAGACATTTATACTGTATGTACTTTGGGTGAACTGACCCTTTAAATAATGACCAGATGTGACTGTGATTTCCAAACAAAAGCCAAAGGTAAACCTTATAACACTTCTAGGATAACTCTGGTGATATTCCACATTTTTTAACTTATTTTCAACAAAACCCATGAAAAGACCATTTCCTGTGTAGCCACAGCCTGATAGAGCATATCCGCCTGTGCCACAGGGCTCCATTGCTCCATTAACAGGCTGACTGAAAGTGAGAGATGGACGAAGGTATTGTTAGTTTTAGTCTTTATGTGGGATTTACAGACAGTAACAAAAATACTGAATGTCACCAAGTTATCTTAATGAAACATCATGCTGCACACACAACAGATTTCAATAACAGTTGGAGTAGGGTTTGGGAATGGGCCAAGTAACAAGTGATTCATTTTGGTGCAGATCCAGGAATTTTTGAAAGTAATTGTCAGATAGGGCACCTTTGAACATTTGCACCTACTCATTTACTTCCTCTAGAATACTGCACTTATTACCCTCCGCCGATGAGGTTACGTTTTCTGTACGGTTTGTTGGCTTGTTTGTCTGTTTGTCAGCAGGATTACAAAAAACTACTGGCCCGGTTTTCATGAAACTTTGTGGAAAGGTGTAGCCTGGGCCAAGGAGGGCCCCGTTAAATTTTGGAGCGGATCTTAGTCATGGAGCAGAAACACAAATTATTTTTCACTTTTGTTAACATTGCGAGATAGGGCATTTGGACTTTGCGCAGGTCTGCCCTCTTTGAGTACCCTTCTAGTTTGAATGATAAAATCTGGCACATGTATCCCACTATTGTCTATCACCATAATTTTTTGATACAGATTTTGAACATGTACAGTACAAAAATCTTTTCTCATTAATATATAAAATAAATTAATCATTTTTTGGAGTCTTTTGAGCAGCATGTGCTCTCAGAGTGCTGTCTAGTCTATGAATGGAGTCTAGAGATCATGAACGTAGCTAAGAACGATCGTGGAGTTTGCACTTGTGTCACCTGTGTGGGAGTAACACAGACTGAAACCACATTTCAGGTCTGCTGTCAGTTGAAAATGAGTAATGTGCTGCAGACCATAGCCTCAGGATAAAGTCATATCTGAAGCAGTATCTGAAGGATATCAAAAACCCAGGATACCTCAAATTGACCCCTGTCATTTCCTTCAACAATGTATATACTTTCTTTTTTTTTTACCCTTTTGTGTCTTTTCTCCCATATGAGCTCAGCTTTATGTTATACACAGCGATCTGCAGCCATCTGGTTTTCATTTCCTGTGAGCTTCAAGATGGTAGGAGAGTTTAAAAAAAGGAGCCTCGTTTGAACTGGGGGCTAATGTAGTCAGGATGGAATCTGTCACTCAGTCTATTGCATGTTGATGACTAAGGGCAGTTTCAGCTGTAAGCCGTCCATGATTTATGGACACCGAGTGAACTCTTGTAAGCAAAAGCCAACTTGGAGTTCAGAGCAGCAACTGGGCCCTTTTTTGGCTGCGGCTCTCCTGCGTTTTCTTTCCATTCATGCCAAAGTATTTCGCACGGCAATTAGCTCCGTCCTCATTTGGGTCTGCAGTCCCACAGGGTTAGCGAAGCCATTTATCATCCTCAGGGCTTGGAACTCCGCGGCTCCGTCTCAGGTAGTTTTTGTAAACAGTCGTTGGCCCTGCTCTTTCCATTTCGCCAAATGAGAGAGAGATACAGTAGTTTTGAGGTTCTGCCATCCATCCATCTGTCGGATGCTTTGCTTTTTCTCTACAGGTGTGAAGGCAAAAGGGAAATGTCATTTCACATGGCTCATTTGTCATATGGTAACTACATAGTTAGAGTGAATAGAGTGATGACAACATGGCCCCTTGCTTTTTTTTTAGAGGGTCTGGATTTGGATTGTGGAGTGCAGGCGAGACTAAAAGTACTCTGTACGTGGCTAATGAGGAGTTTGCTGAAAAGAGAAAGGAGTTATTTTTTTTTAGAACATTAATGATATTAAGTCTTTTAGTGAGCAGAATTTATAGAGCTTTTTAATAGCGGACTTGACATTTAGCGCATGTTTACACAGATACAGATGTAAGATATGTAACCTCGTTAGGCCCACATTAAAGAACTCTTCATGTTTTATGCTGATCTATGCCTTATATTGAAACTTAACTGTTGGCTCTGCTACAAGTATTTATATAGCTTCCAAATGCCTGTGGGGCGTCATTAAAACACATATTTGAGAAGGCAGAGCCATAAACATATGCTAGATGCATTTTTGTGTTCTTTGCCGAAACATCTTCAGAGGCAGCCAGGAAAATAATTGAACCACAGTATGCGCATTTTTCTATTTTCACATCTGTCCTTGGAGAGTCATTACTCTACAAAGAGCTTGCCAACTGATTCCGAATCCATCATTTGTTGAACCGATATATTGCGGTCTCTGTCACTACTATGTCTTTATCAATCAGAATTAAGGAATTAGATTAAGCTCTTTGGTTTTCTGCTGCTTAAGTGGAGTCACACAGCAGTGCAGGCCCAGGGGTTATGGGGAGTATCAGAGGGGACTAATTGTCAAGGTTATGTCTCAGCAGATGATTGATGTGAGGCCAGGCTGTTTTTGTCAGCCTGTCAGGTGGCTGGAATGTTTAATGTTCTCATTATTGGTTGCTCTGTTGTGTATATTTCTCTGTCAGCGCCGCTGAGCCATCTGAACTGCCAGAGCACTTCAAAGGCCTGCAGGTCATCCGTCTTCCTCCTGACGCCCTGAATGTTCAGCCTCAGCTGAGTGCTGGTGATTTGTTATGACTTGAGAGCCAGCTGACAGACAGGTCTCCTATAAAAAAACATGCACCCATTTCCCTTTTGTCGTGCAGTGAAAGCATCGCTGCTCCTGTAATGGGGAGGGGGGCAACTGTCACAGGAGGCTGGCACCTGACAGTTGTGTCATCTCACTAATTTGCAGACAGGATGACTTGAAGTATTTTGTCTTCCTCTTTGCCTCAGTGTGGATTTTGGTTCTGGTGTCACAGATTCTCACAGGTCACCATCTGTTGTGGAGCGCCACAGGGAACAAAGCTGAAGGGGAATCACTATATTAAGGCACATTTTCATATTCATCATTAGTCCAGGGGCCGGTATACACCATGTGATGGCAGAGAGCATCATGGGAAGAATGCTGATGGCTGCAAAGCCAGTCATGCAATGAAAAGTGAGAGGTGAGACGCTAAAGACAAGCGGAGGGAAAACAGAATCCAAATCTCAATTCTTTTCCCAGGCCTGTAACAAGATTGATTGTTTTCTGCTGATCTAATTTTGGATCATACAAAAACAGTCCATTTGTCTTAAAGAAAAATGATGTGCCACATGGTGCAGATGGAATTTTTTTTTGAAAGCTGAGAGAGATTAAAGAGAAACTCTGCTCCTCAGCCCTAATCACGAGCTGTAGATTACTCTGTCGATTTAACCAGATGGCAGGCTCGATTCTGCAGGCCCTCCTGTATATTAATGAACAGCAGTCTGTTATATTTGACTTAGGTAAGTGAAATGTCCATCACCTGTAATGGTCTGCCAGCTGGCATTATGCATTTTGCACCACTTTGGGTCCACGTGGCATTTTTCATTTGCAGCGTTATTGAAGGAACATTTTTGTTCCCTGCTATTTTCCATCATTGTCACTGTTCTGGTAAATATGTTTTTTTTTTCTCACCAGGAAGAAAAGTCTCCAAGTTGTGTCCACAGCTAATTTCCTCTCATAGGTCAAGGCAATAATTCTGGCACTAAAACTGTCGCGCTGGGCGAGGCACACAAGTTCGATAGTAACTTGATTAAGTTAGCCTGTCGACATGACTGCAAACACGGCAATACAGTATGTTAACAAACCTAATAATAGGGAGGGTGAGATAAAGTGGAGGGGATGGCTGCACAATTTCTGGCCAGTGGTGTGTCTGGTGCAACGAGCCGCTGACCTTAAAGAAGAGCTTATGTGGCTTTGGCTTGTTGTTGCTTAAAGTGCAACATTTTCTTTGACTTCTTCCTCTGCTAGCTCCACAAAAGAATTGTATATATGAAGCGGTTCCTTTTCCATGGAGTCCACGAAATTGTTCCATAGTAGCCCAGAAAGGACAAGCCAAACACTGACTCTAGCCCCTCATACTTTTATCGCTTTATTCACTGTATTTATCCTTTTAAATTACCTGTGGATAATTCAGCTTCCGGTAAAAATCTCTTGAACGTTTGGATTTTAAGTTATCAGAGACAAAAGTTGAGCACACATTAGCTGGTCCTTTGGTAGCAGTACTACTCAGATGAACCGAACAGCAGCAGAGAAACCCTGAGTTGTGCATGAAACTGCTTTATTCACTGTTTTTTACCGGTTTAAATCACTGAGTGAGTTTGTTTTGGAGAGGAGACATCTGTGGATAATTCAGCTCCCACTAAAACCCTCCTGAATGTTTGGGTCAGAAAAAGGTTAGCACACATTAGCAGGTGCTAAGATAGCGTGTTTCCGACTAGCTGAGCAGCATCTGGAAAAACACTGTTTTGGGATGTTAAACTGATTCATTTAGTGTTTTTACTGGTTTTAATCACCTGGTCTGATTGTTTTTGGAGGAAAGAGACCTCTGCGGACAATTTCGGTGCTAATCTCCAATGGGCCAAACAGCAGAGGAGAAATCGTTAGATTTGCGTGACACTGCTTTACTTAGTGTATTTACCAGTTTTAATCACCTGGTCCATTTGTTTTGAAGAGGAAGAGACCTCTGCGGATAATGTGGCTCCCTGTAAAAACCTTGTGACATCTGCATCTTAAGTTATCAGAGGAGGAATTTTAACTGGGATGAGTTTCAGCTGGTTGCAATCTGCAGTCCTCACCGCTAGATGCCACTTAATCCCGCTAAATCTTACACACTGTTCCTGTAAGAGTCGTTTTCTAAAGAAACTGATTATCTTTGTCTCAGGATGTCAGCCTGACGGGACTGCAGAAAACTTAAAGAGGCAATGAACACATGTTTGCCAGCCAGAGCATCCAGAAACTCCCTCCATGAATATGCCAAGCCTAATTTTAAACCAACAGCGGGGGAACTTTGGCTCCGTTTCCCAACCAGAGAGCACGAACAGCGTGGAAGCACAATGCCAGTGTGTCATACATTTAAACACTGTTAAATTAAAGGCTGTTTACTGTTCTCAGAGGCCATTCATCTTACTCAACGTTAGCCTGCTTCTTGCAAATTTGTCAGTAAGAGCTTCCACATGCCAAGACTAGGACGGGGGGAAAAAAGCTGGGGTTATCAGAGGAGGGTTTTCATAGCGTGTCTCTTCAGTCAGCCTGTAGGTAATTAGCCACCTCCACACAATAAGGCCATAAGTCATTAATCACCCGGACCCGAGCAGGAGTCGACTCACTGTGAGCAAGACGTTTGGAGACAAAAAGTTTTCCGCCTATGACAGACTTCAAAATGGCCCCTGTCAGTGGTGTGTAAATTATAGGGCATGTTGAGTGCTGAAAGACAAGGGCCCACTGTTTAACTCACTGTTGCTCTTTCCTTTGCTTTGTGTGTTGACAGACTCTCTTCGAGGGAAAATTCCCCTTTTCTCCATTTCCCATCGGCCAGCTTGTAACTCAAAAAGACACGCTTTATTGTGAGTACACAGAATACACACACACACACACACACACACACGCACACACACACACACACACACGCACACACACACACACACACACACACACACACACACACGTCAACCACATTAGGATAATCTCAGTGTACCACTTCCTTCATTTTATGATGCCTCACTAGAAGAAGACAAGCTCCAAAGGTCAACGGCTCAGTAAAACCCAGCTTTAACTCTGTATTCCTATCGTTTACTTTGCTTGTCAGAGGGAGGAAATGATGGAGTGATGATAAATATGGGGCTTGTTTGGAGAAGCAAAAGCCTCTCTCCTGCAAACATAAACCACCATGTTTTCTTGGGATGATGGAAGACACACTTCTCAGCTGATTGAACGTGCAAAAAGTCGTCGTTTTTTTCCCCTCTTGCTTCTGTAAACAGAGATCTGCCTGCCTTTCCAGAGTACATAAGCACTGGGAGAGATTTATTCAAAGCAGCAAAAGTTTATGTAACAACGGGAAAATCCCTTGATTGGATCATTAATACTGCTGACAAAAGGGTGTTAAATTCATTATCCGGCCACAACACGTGTAATAAGTGTTTGAAAGCTGCTTGATGTATGTATTTGATGCATGAACCGGTCTCTGAAAAAGTCCAATTTCCGCACGTGGCTGTGGGCGTTGTGAGGAGGAACATCAGCTCAGCGTGGCAGTGATGATATCCACCACCTTCAACCATAACAGAGAGTGTAACACATGGCGTGCAGCTGCGAGAAAGTGACCATTTTTAACATGAATGTGTCTGCCTGCGCTGATCTGTTCCCCCTCAGGTGAAAGGCCATGAGTCTTACTCATGCTGCACTTCAAAGCGGAACAGGTGGGGCCGTCACCGTGATTCAACATGGAGTCACAAAGCCGTCCACTGTCTCATGTCCTGACAGTACTTTATGTTCAAACATGTGGGAAAGACATCCTCTGTTACTACCTAAAGATTGATAGACTTTAACATGGTAGGATAGATATATGTGAAGCGCGGTTAATGTAATAAACGGACGTACCAATTACCTCTGTCCATATGATGCAGCAGCTGCCCCCGATGACCTCAAGACCTCCGTAATTAAATGTTTTGGGTTTTTTTAAACTCAAGCTCTTAACAGAATATATATGTTACAAAAAACTTGCTTTCACTCTCTCTCCATTGCAAAACAGTGATGTAACTGATGAGGTGCAGTATTATAAATACTGGTTAGACAGCAGTGTCCCACAAAACTCAACTTGCACGTAAACTAAAATTTCTTGTGCTGCAGATGAGTTTCTCCTTTTTAAAACTTCAAAAAAAAAAAAAAACATTACACAATCTACTGCACAGTATTACTGCTGAGTTTTCTTTGGATAGCATTTACCACCACAGCACATCTACGATTTGTTAATTATAAGAGTGTGCTGTCTGAGTCAACAACATCTTTAAGGACAATTTTATCGTAAACGCTAAATCCAAAGCTAATAACAGTGCAATGCAAGTTCTTATGCATATATGCATCTTACTACTGCAATAATAGCAACACATCTTAACTATCGAGACATTTTACTTTAAACCCCCCCTATGTAGCATTTATAGGGAGTTTATAAACATGTTACAAATGGTTTATAACACACCATATTGTCATAAGCAGCTATGGACACATTTTCCAGCTTGTGAATGTACAGTATTTGTTAAGAATTATAATTTCTCAATACATTTTTATTCATTGTCTATTTATACATCAGCTTCCATGTACTTATGCATAGCTGCAATGATTAATTGATTAGTTGTCGACTGTTAAATTAATTGCCAACTGATTTGGTAACTGGTTTAAGTAATTTTTTGAGACAAAAAAGTTCAAGTTCTCTCATTCCAGCTTCTTAAATGTGACTATTCTCTGGTTTCTTTCTTCCTCTGTGACAGTAAACGTAATATCTTTGGGTCATGGACAAAACAAGACCAAACAACTAATTGATTAATAGAGAAAATAATCAACAAATTAATCGACAATGAAAATAAATGTTAGTTGCAGCCCTAATATTGTTTACCACAGCAGTGTATCTACACTTCACATCTTTAAGACCGTTTTCTTATCCTTTGGTTAAATTCAAATTAATGACAGCAGATTTTAACATTGAACTGGGGAAAAGTGGTTTCCAGTACTATGCACCTTAATGCTGGAATGAAGGCAACAAATCTTAACTGAAGAATACTTTACTTTAACCCCCCATAGGTAGCATTTATACTGTAAGCAGTCATTAAACATTAAATAAATGTTTTATAATGCACAATAAAGTTGTATGGAGATATAACACACTTTCCAGTATGCAATAATGTAAAGTGTTTGTCAACAATTATAACTTCTCCCATGAGAACATATTTCCCTATACTGTCATCCATTGTCTGTTTATACATCAGCCTCCACTAACTGTATGGCTGCCTGAAGGTGGACTTAAAGTTACAGACAAACACATTAATAAACTTTAATATCTGCTTACAGCTACATTATTGATTTGTTTCTTCTGATTTGCTGACTATTGACTGATGGTAAAATGTCTCCTCCTTTCAAATTAGGACGTGGCAGGGTCGCCGCAAATTCTTGTAATTATTTTAGACCTACTGGTAATCTCATTATGTACAAATCTAAATGTTAAAGGTATCATATTAGTCCAACAAGGACACAAATTATTTCTGTACACAGATGATGTCTTGTTGGTTTCCAGCACCCCCCAAGCAGCAGCAGAAAACACTTACTTAGTTGTTGATACTTTTTCTGAATATAGAATGAATCAGACTAAATCAGAAGTCATTCCCTTATCGAAAATCTATCTCCCAGCAATTAGAAATAAATGATAACCACATTATAGAAAGTTATAAACACTTCTTAAAAGTTTTTTGGGGTTTCTCATAAATGCTGAATAGGATTAAAGTTTTACAGAGACATCTGAGGCTCTTTAAGTTTTCTTAAAAAATATTTATTTAGTTTACATAGTTTAAATTTCTCTCTTTTGTGTGTCTCATGTCACTTCGGTGTTTGTAGTTTGTTCTCAGGTCTCTGTTGGGAAAGATTTTTTGTTGGACTTCCTGTAAAAAAAGAAACAAACTATATTAATTTTATAAAATCAGAGACTTGAAATTTACTCTTAATAAAAAAAACAGAATTAGAGGACAACTTAATGCTATAAAATCCAAGAATTGCTAATTAAATGTTAATTTCTGAGCAAATTAGTCCACGTCACAAGCACAGATGCTCTGCTGTGGTGCACAGACTTTATGTCTGTCCGTAAATTAAAAATATTCCAGCAACTGATGCTATACAATCAAATCTGCTGAATAATTTATTGCCTGGTTTATCTGTTCATACATGAGAAGGATGTGTGAGTCCACACCGCAGTGTCACACATCAATTAAATGTTAAGAAGTTAACGTACAAAGATCTTAATCCCATTTGTCCACATCATGTTGATGTGCTGCTGTAAATGAAAAAAAGTTGCGTCACATATGATCTACGCTGGCTTCATGGCTGACTGGTTGCAGTGCTGAATTGTGGGTTAGGGGCTTTATTACCATCTATCACCAAGCTATGTTTAGGACTCATCTGCATGAAGGATGGGTGCGTTTGATGAATGTGACATCTGACCGTTAATGATGGTGATTTTATTGCTGGAGAACAGCCTGATTTACTGACGATGGATAATAACACTGTTGGCTTGATTTAGTTGATTTGTTTTAAAGGGGCTGATTAAATAGTTAGGCCCCGCTTTATTTCATGCTCTCTGCTTCATGGCTTCATTACAGCGATCACAAAAGCTGTGGAAATGTCCCACATCTGGTGTCATCGTAAATCTTTGTTCAGCCAGCTCCTCACTGATATCAGTGTCTCGTTTGTCTACGTTAATGAAACGATAATCCACGACCTCGTGATTGAGACGATTCAGCATGTTTTGATGAGCCTCAGGGATAATGCATCTGAACACACGAACACACACACACACACACACACACACACACACACACACACACACACACACACTCTACATACTGTAGCTACGGCACCAGGGCCTGTAAGAATTTCAGCTTCTTGTCACTGTAAAGTTAACAAAACAAAAACATGCACCCCTACAGAAGCCTCACTATTATCTTACCCATTCAGCCTTGTGGTAACACAAAAACACAAAAGACAAAACTAGGGTTATGAATAATAGGACATGAGTTAGATTTTGCCATGACTGTCTTCAATAAATTTAAATATATATAACCTTTATATGCATTTGTGTGTGCTACAGCCTCACAAACAAAATATGGACCAATTAAATAAATTAATATTTAATTTAAAAACCAAGAGAAACCCCTCACAAGCCTACAATCTCATTGCACAGCCAAACTAATTCCCCAGAGTAAAAGACAGAAAAACTACATAAAAAGAAGTGGATGGTTTGACTTATCTGAAAGCTCAGTCTGTGTGTTATAGTACATGTATTTTCTTTTTTAAATCTTCCTGTCTAAAATTAAAAAATAGACCTCTGTGAACAGTGTCAGAGCTGTCTGGAGTTTTAAAAATGCCATCCAGGTAGAAACGGGCTTCATGAAACATTGTGCTGCACACAAAATAAATCAATGACAATTCTGAGGAAGCTGCTCTGATTGATTTTCCACGTCCATCATCCTGTCAAATCACTCAGCACCGGCGGCCCTCTAACCCGTCTGAGGGAGGCAGAATTAAAATAACTTTTGCAAGACTTGATTCAGCATGAAGAGAAAAATCCATACAAAGGTCCCACTTTAATGTGCACAAAAATAGGCTTGATGCACAGCAGGTAAACACAACCCAGTACTCCCTCCTGTGTAAAATAATGCACATTGAGTCTTTAAAGTTATATTATTTTTTATTTTAGTCAGCTTGAAGCTATCGCAAATAAATACACTGATCCCCACATGGATCCAGTCCCTGCATGAAGTACAATATAAAACTCATTGGGCCTAAATCTCCTTTATAAATGTATAACTCTTTGTCTCTACTGGTATCCTAAGGCCGAGGCTGTGGTCAGTCTCTGTCCATACAAGGCGTATGGGGAGTAATATGCCCCTGTGGCCGCGGGTACGGGCACCGGGGCCCCGGGTGTTGGCAGCGGGCTCTTTGAATAGGGGTGATAGCGGCTGCTCAGTCCGAGAGGGTGATGTGGGCCCCTGAGGGCCAGCGTGCTGGGGCTGCCAGGGCTGCCGTTAGGAGGCATATGCATGTGACACGCCATGGCAGCGGCGGCAGCGGCGTTGGCGAGAGAAGACGACCCCGGGTACCCAGATATCAACTTCTCCGTGCCGGCAAAGGCCGTGTGAGTCCGCAAATGGCTGAGCAGCTCCTCGGAGGAGGAAAAGCGCTTATCACAAGGTCCGTTAGCAGACACCCAGTTGCACACGTGCGGCAGGGGGTCATTGGGCAGCATAAACCCGTATGGATATAAGGGATGTCCGCTGAAAGACGGGGCCGAGGTGTGCACGCCGTGTAACGGGTGCGTCGGGTACATGAGCGGGTATCCAGACTTGAGTGCGGTGGCGGCCGCAGCAGCAGCCGCCGCAGAGTCATGTGCGCAATTGGCGCTGGATGCACCGGACAAATGGCTTGTGCAGTGGTAGCTCAGGCAGTAGGGGTCCCGACACAGACTGGCAGACATTAGAGACGGCGGGGATGCTCCTGCTAAGGGACTCGTTCCTGCTTTACTGCATCCCAGCGAGCTGGCAGCAGCAAACTGTGCACTTAACAGCTGGCTGCTGGATTTGGTGGGGTCAAGGGTCATTCCATGAGGGAGGAACGGCTGCGGGTAACCTGCATAGGCACCCGCTAAACTTCCAGGATAGGAAATACCAGCAGGAGGCATGGGGAAAACTGTATGACCGGGCTTATAGGGGGATACGGGGGCCACCAGTCCAGAGCCGAGGACGGAGGAGGACGATGAGGTTACAGATGGCGAGTCTGATGTAAGAGTCTTGGATCCAGATGTGTTCTCCTGGTGTTGGCTGCCATCAGAGGTAATTCCACTTATCCTATGGCTGCCGTTACTTTCAGTCGTACTGCTTTTATTGCTATCAGACTCCTTCTTTTCCTCCTTGTCCCCCGCCTTGCCTTCAGCCGGCAGTGGAGAGACTGATGTGCAGGAGCTGGGGCTGCCTGTCCTGGGGGTGAACGGCTGGCAGGTGGCGCTAGGCACTCGGAAACTGGTTTTATCTCCACTGAGGCTGCTGCTCGAGTCCTTCTTCTCCGACGATTTGGAGTAAGGTTTGAAGCTGGATTTGTCGTCGGCTCCGATGTCGCTCATTTTCAGCGGACCGGATTTGGTCTCTTTGTCGCTAGATCCATTTGAGGTCACGGACGACAGTTTGGAGGAGGACGGCGGGTCCGGTTTGCCTATCTGAGAGCACGTCTGGGCCAAAAGAGCCAGCGGACTTTTCTTGGCATCCAGCTGTAAAAATAAGACAAAATACACTTAATAAAATACAAAAACACACGTGTACATATTATATTGTGTGGTAAATACGCACACATGAGCGTTCCGCGTAGTTTACGCATTGCGCATGAACTTATCTCGGGATGAAACTCAAAACAAGTAAGAGGCATTGAAAGAGGGAGCGTACACACAGAGCTGATTCACATGAGATAGAAGATAAGCCTGAACAACGGCGAAAATGACATTACAAACACGGGCATCAATTTGCAACAACAAGGTCATTAATTTTCATAACGAGTCCAAATTCGACACCTCCGCTGAAACCCGAAATGGAAGAAATTAGCTCGGATAGCAGGTCTAAAAATCACATTTGTGCAGTTTTAGGAGAGGGTTTTCCTTAAATACAGTCATGTTTGTCGGCAGTTATTCACCAAATTTGTCCCGAAAAAATCGGGTTGGGAGCTTTGGGCGTGATTTCGCATTGAAATAGTTTTATATGTAGCGAATTGATGCCAGTGTGCGCAAACATTTTCCCATAAACCTCGGTAGCGCTTACCTCAATGGGACTGATAGGAGTAGACGGCAAAGGCTGAAGATACTCCGGGTGTAAAATGTGTCCTGCCCGAGCGGTGAGCATTTTCAAAACCTTTATGGGAAGACGACTGGCTTGGCGAGAAGGGTCTGCAGGAGAGACGGAGTTGTGGACGGCTGGCCGGCTGATCTTCACTGCGCCCTTCTCCCCCGAGGAGCCGCTCTCCCACGCTGGATTCGTGCTATTTCTCAGGACAGAGACCGTGGGCGATGTGATCATGACCCAATTCTCGTGGAAATGGTTGAGAAATACATGTGTAGGGTAAATAAAGCCAAACGTCAAGCCGGTTAAAGCCTTTGGCGGAGATAAAAATGTTAAATCCTTAAAAGAGACGCGGAGTGCGAGAGCATGAATCCGTGCGTATCACAGCCGCGTTGCTTCATCCCCGGCGTCGATCTGACAGTGTGGCTGCGGGTCCGAGAGCTGACTCGGTTTACGTGGGTAGTGGGCAGGAGAGATCACTCCGCCTCCTCCTCCTCAAGCAGCATGTGAATTAGTCCGCAGATCACAGCCTGTGCCGCCTCCCAATCAAAAAGACATCCCGAGGTGATCGGAGGCTCAACTGAATGTGACGTTTCCCCCTCACGCGGGTGTGTATATCACATTTCACCCACTCCAAGCGCTTTTTAATTTTGAGTTTTTATATGCGTCTTTGCGTAATTGGCGCTTGGGTGCATGCGCCGCCCCTGCGCCCTGTGTGGTTTTGGGGAAGGTGGACCAAGGGGATAATGACGACCCAAAACCTCTTTATATCAAGTGATACATATTAATTAACAAAATTTATTCCAGACAGCAGAGTCCGAAAATGCTTTTATTGTAAGAAGTTAGGCGAACTGAGACCTCCGCCAAATATTGCACGATTACACATCCTTTTCAACCCTTAAGGAAGACTTTTGGTGCTAATTTTCTTTGCATACGTGAAATACATTTAGGAAACACGAGTTCAAGCCGTCTGATTGTCTTTTATTGCAAAGTTCTTGCACAGAGCAGACAGCCTTTGCACCACAGTGACTCATTAATGAATAACTTTTGACTCTTAAAGAGAAAAATAACCAAGAGAAGGCCTCTCTGGTCAGATATTCCCTCCAACATGCGCAGATATCCATCGGCATGTTTCACATTTTCTGCAACTTTCTCCTCTCAATCACGCAGCCTGTCATCTGTCAGTTCCCTGTCCTGCACGCCAGTTATCTGTCAGCTGTCTGCAGTTTTTTTGTGTGTGTGTGCCTCCTCTCAGTCATATTCAGGTCAACTACTGTAAAGTGAATCCATGAGAAGTGGAGTGAAGAAGTGATGTGTCTCTCCCTCACTCCTCCATCATAATTTAGGCCTGTTAGTCTGCCTGCCCTGGTAAAACTCAAAACTGCGATTTGTTTAATTGGAGATAAGCTCTGAGGCATTTTTACAGAGCCCCAGTTCTGCTGCAGACATCTATTTAATAGCATGTAATTTTTCAAGTCTCTTTCTGTGTTGGAAATTAAAAATATTCCTCCACATCTCCGCCACATTGAAGCCAAAAATTCTTTCTTTTTATTCCAAGAGCGCTTAAAAAACCTCCTTTTGTGGCCGCCATTAATCATTTAAAGCTTCCACATTTCTTCCCATCGAAATAGACCCACTTATCTTATTACTCAATAGCCTATAAATGTCTTGCTGATCAGGCGAAAGTTAAACATATGCAAGTGTTTTTTGATTGATAACAGGGGTGCTGTTTTCGGCAACGGCTGTCAGGCTCTGACACAGCGCTTTGAGTTATTAGGGCAGAGAAGGGCGACCATAAATTTCGACCGTCAGGCAAAAACTCCTTTATTGTGGACGTGATGGATGGCTCGCCGCGGCAGACACCAAATTCTCGGCTTTATCCTTAAATGGCTGCACATTTTTTTTTCGTCGCCGTAATTCATTACTTTTAAACAGAAAGCTCGAAATCTCCTGCTAGTATTTCACACAAGGACACGTTTATGAATCACCCAGAGTCCGTGCAAACACAGCCATTTACAAGCAGGGGTGGGCAGGTAGGTGATTAGACACAACACAAGCCTCTATCCTGGGCTATACATTTAAAGATTAAGAAATAATATTATAATTAAAGGATTAATACGTGTGTTTTTCCTTTGAGAGCCCCTCAGAGCTCCCATTTTGTCATGAATTAAGAAAAAATGCCAGAAAATAAACATTTGCAAATAAAAAAGGGGAGTAGACTGAGTTTAGGAATCATTTTTACAACATGCAAAGTTTTTGTATTAATCATTATCAGTTTGTCAGCCAGTATTCAGTGCTGGGAAGGTTCATTTTGAAATGTAATAGGTAACAGATCACTAGTTACCCTGTAATAAAAAATTATAAGTAATCTAACTATTTTAGTTACTTCATTAAAGTAATGCAACTTTTCCCATCTGATTACTTTTTGATTACTTTTATGTCAAAAAAAGTCATACCTGCACAGCAAAAAGATGCAAAGCAAAAAAATGTTATATTCTACACATATACTTTATACTGAAAAAATGAATTTATATGTAACCCAATTATAATCACCAACATTTAGTAACTGTAGTTTAATTACATTCTTTCCAGCAACTTTAACTGATCACAATTGCATTTATGTTGTGACTTTATTACACATAACTAGTTATTTTCTGCCCTAGAAATGATATTGTCCATTTATAAAAATGTGAAAATTGTGTTTATTAGACACATTTTCAGTAATGATCCTTTAAAAACCTCTAAACTTTCTTTTTTATTTAATTTTTTTATACTTTTGTTATGTGTCCACCGACTGTCCTTATCTTTACTTTCGTCCTTGGCCAAAGAAAAATACAAACTGATAAACAAAAACACTGGAAAAATAGTGAACACCTCAGAGGCTGGCAAAAACTCCAAATCGCTCTTAGAATCTTATTTAGTTCTTGAAAGGACAAAGTTTTGCTCCTTGAAGTGTTTTCTTTGGGTTTCTTCAGATTCATATAAAATCTAAATGAGCTAAATTGGTGGGTGAGATTATCCACCTCCTGCCTCCAGCACCTAGTTTAACTTCCAGTCTTGATTTTATGTACAGCAGTAATTAGCCTGTTCAGCAAGAGAGAGAGACAACTTCACAATTTATCATTGGAGTTGATTAAAAATTGAAAATAATGGCAATTAGAGTCACAGTGACAGGAGCTGCTATTATGACTGTGTTGTATAATGTATAATTCTATAATGTGTATTGTATAATTCAGCTCTGCGTGTTACTTAAGGGTTGATTAAACTAATGTGTGCGTATGATACTGTGGCTCAGTTTGTTTTGAATCAAATTTTGAGCCCTTCTTAGTATTTGTTCAATAAAATAAAAGGTGTAGATTTCTGAGAGGGGCAATATTTAGAACATGTGCATCTGTCTGCCCCATTAAAAACGTGAAAGTAGCAGACAAGTTTGATTAAATTAAAAAAAATTCCACCTTAAATTGATGCAGAAAAGGCATAAATGAACCAGAATGAAGAAAATTAAGGGTTTGATGCTCAATGTGTCCAGGGGGAGGACCCCCAACCCCCTGTTTCATATGTGTACCCCCCCAGTGTTGAAACGAAACCTACACCCTTTTATGAAATGATAACTGACCTCACAATGAAGTGTACAAGTAATATTTCTGTGATATCTGCTTTTCTTTTCCAGACACTTTGGAGGCGTCAGGCAGCCGTGGGCAGCATGAAGGTAAGTCACTGCTCCAGTCTTATTATTGTGATCTCACGCACATGTACATCAAAAACATCACAAAGGACCTGTAACTGAAACTATTGGGGGGAAAACTCTGGTGCAAAAGCCCTTGACATATAGCTTGGGAAAAAAATGGTCGATAAATGCTGCATTATAATGTCGAGCAAATGGAATAAGAAATTCCCTCGACATGACATGAAAATTCACCTTGTGGCAGCCGGCGCAGGGTGCGCCACGTCAGCAGCCAGACAGGCCGACTGGATCTGACAGGTAAAAAGGGGAGATGATGGTTAGAAGGTGCTATTGTTTCATGCCGCTTTCTTGACCTGTCAGGTCCTGGCGCAGAGGCCTGGATCGAGGACCTCCTTGTCACATGAAAACAGTCTTAAAAGGCCGTTATCCAGAGTATGGTGATTGCTCCTGTTTAATTGATTTGCCTTGCACTGAGGCCTGTCACATTAATAATGGTTAAGTACAGCCCCAGTGTGTCACCCAGAGTGGTGCGTCTATCGGGAAATTAACAGCCTTAACTAACAGCTGTCTGTGAAGCAAGAACTGTGTGATCCTATGAGATGCAGTCTGAAGCTGTGATATTTATAATATAACTGCTCTCTGTAGATAAATTGTACATTTTCTTTTATCCCCACACACACACACACACACACACACACATATATATATATATATATATAATATAATATATATGTATATATATATATATATATATATGTATATGTATTTTAAAGCCTGCCACAGTTTGACCGATCTCATTTAAATAGCTATCTATATGGCTATACCATCATTATGAACTACCATTCAGAGTAAAACAGTGAGCTCCGCTGACAAGTAAATGGTGTTGAGTGAATAAGACTCAGATTACGCTCTCCGCCACTTCACAGGAGCCTTTGACAGGTTGCAGTAGACATTAAGTCCCTCTGATATTTCCATGACTGACTGACAGTTTGAAATTGCTCCCATCACCTTGATAGCATGGTAATGCACCTTGCATGTGGACCGTCTTTAAAGTGCAGGAAATTAGACTCCAAGTTGAGAGTCGCCTTTCAACCAAATATGACAAGAAAATAGACTGCTTTTCTTCTGCGCCCAGAGAGGGAAAAAAGGGCCCCACAGAAGCTGGCAGAGAATAAGAGGTTATAGGAGAAAGTGTCAGGAAGTATTACGGATATTATGTGTTTAAGACAGGACATTTCAGATACTTAGAAGTCATACCCATTCCCCTTGACTACACCCAAGATATTTTACTCCCCCCTCACATCTGTGTCAAATACTGTAGCGCTGACTTCATTTGCAAGAGCTCAACTTGGAGCTGACATGGAGAACTTGCACTATCTCGCCGGAAGTCAGACGACAGCGGCGCAGCATGACGGAGAGAGTTAGAAAAGTTGAGGTGCAGCCAAGATCGCGGCGGTGAAGGGTCTTTTTCACGTTGTCTCCTCAATTAGTTAAAGCTGGTCAGGAGTAGGAAGTAAAGCCTATGGAGATTATATGCTGTCGTCCACTTGCCATCAGGTAGGTGAGGATCCTGGCGGGTTGTAGTCATGCTGTAGAGAAGCGTTAACTTCACCTAACCTCCCTGTTAGCACTGGAACCGATGGCTCAATTCAACCTGACAGCTGCCATATTAGTGGTTCAGAACTTTGTGGAAACTTCAAGAAGCTCCTGTAAGACCTGCTGTACTCTATCTACTTGTCTAGTAGCTTTAGGAATGAAGGAAGTGCAATCATGTCGACTTTTGACGACATCGAACCATTGTGTGTGAATTGATTTCGTTAAGTTTGATTACCTTAAGTGTTATTTTCATTATCATTGAATCTGTTGGATCTTCTTTTAGTTAAAAATGCCCATCATGATTTCTTAGAGCCCAATTTGGTCTCTTAAAATTACTTGTTTTGTCTGACCAACAGTTCCAAACCCAGAAATATTCAGGTTACAAGGAAATAAAGGAAAAAAAGCAGCAAATCTTCACATTTGAGAAGCTGGAAACAGAATGTTTTGCGTGTTTTGCTTGATAAATTATCACCAATCAAAACTGTTGTTGATTAGTTTCTTTTATTAGATGACTAACCATTGCAACCCTTTGTTTAATCTCAAATTAGCTGAAACAGACACCACACACAGTCAGTGTAAAATCAACATTCTCCACATCGACACCCATGCAGCACTCGATGCTGATCCCTCACATTTACTTGTCTAGATTTAATTTATGGAGCCTAAGCCGGGGTGAAAATGTACAGGTAGCGTGTTATGACACTGGAAGCACTGTGCAGGTCGGGATGAATGTCTGTGATGGGCAGATTATTCAGACTAAAGTAGGCCTAAAGAATGATCTTGTCACATTTCACAGGCAGGATTAGGGGTACGCAGGAGGAGCGCTTCAGTCAGGAATTAGCGTCATGTGGTCGGCTGGAGACAAGCATGCAAGGTATTCGCAGAGACAGGCTTGGACACTTACTGCTCCATTTGTCTACTTAGTGATCAAATACCGAGGTTGATGGTTATTTCTCTGTCGTTTGTGGTTTATATGATACATGTTCATCTGTATGCCTTTACATGTTGTGAAATTGTGTACATTTGAGAGATCCAGGACATCTCAAACCGGGTTAATTTAGCTTCTTTGTACACATGCTCCACACATGTAATTAGACATGTATATTTACAGTACAGCATTAGATACAACACATGATGCCATCTTGATGTGTAGCCCACAGCAGCACCGACTATATTTGTGGCTTTGCATTTTAAATGGAAGCAAGTGCGAGTGTCTTCAGGCTATCAGAATGAGCTATTACCACGATGATTGAAGAGTGGAGGAGCGCGCGAGCTAAAAGACAAAGTAGAAGGGGCCTGACAAATGAAATCAAACTTCATAAGACCTGCCAGTGGTGTCAGTTGTTATCCATATCTCAAGCGCATTATGGTACTGCGACGCAGCGTACTGCCTTCTCATCTGTCGTCTCAAATTCATCACATTCTCGACTGTTTCTTTTAAGTCACAAGTGTCAGTGTGAAGAGGAGTCTTAATTGACAACTGAGTGGCACAGACGTGGACCGCTGCCTTTATTTTGGTGCCAAGAAGGGTTGTGTTGTTTTGATGAGCTATTATTGGCAGAAGCCAGTAGCAGATAGCAGTCGGCCTGGAAATGAGAGGTGACATCAGACAGAGAGGAGCTTGTCATTGTCTTCAGGCGAGTTCAATCTCGCTGTAAGTTAGGAACAGCCTGTTGAAATGTCACTCAGCAGACTTTCTTATCTTTTCAGGAGAGAAATTTGGTGAAATTTTAGCTGAAATTATTTAGACATTTGCCGTCTCGATTTTGAATAGCTAGAACAAGTTGGCTCAGTTTCAGAGATGATTCTCTCTGGTAAATTAAATTCATTATGTCGAACATAGAGAGCTATCACGAGCTTCCAGCCTTCAGATGGAGCACATTTAAGATCTGTAGAACTAAATTTGCTGCAGTGTTTCTCAACACATTATTTATTTGTCAGATTTCACTGGAAATTTGATTCTCTTGCATAGCAAGCTAACATAATTAAAGGGTTGATTTGACCAAGAAAAAAAACACACAATGTCTTACTTAGCCACGCTAGTAATCAGTTTGTCTGTCAGTTGGTCAGTCCGTCCATCACTTTAATCCAGACTGAAATATCTCTTGGATGGATTGCCATGAAATTTTGTACAGACTTTCATGACCACCAGAGGATGAACCTTAATTACTTTGGTGACTGCCAAACCATGAGGTTCATATTTGTGGTTTTGAGTGAAATATCTCGACAAATATTGTGTTAACTGTCATGAAATGTTCAACCTCAAGTGTAGTATCTTTGGAGATCCCTCCAATTTTTCATTATCAGGTTAAAAATAAATGTTTTTCCAGTACTTTTTTTTATGATCAAATACCTGCAAAATTAAAGGCAATCAGCTTCAGCTGTACTTTGTGTTTATCGCTTATTGGTCAATGTTAGCATGCTAACATACTAGACTAAGATGGTGAACATGGTTAACATTATATCTTCTTAGCATCAGCATATTAGCATCGTCATTGTGGGCATTTTGGCATGCTGATGCTAAGCATTTACTGGAGCCAGCGTTCCCAGGTGTACGATAATTATCGTATTTGTACGATAATTTGGCCCTCTGTACGATGTACGATCAATAATCCCCAAAAAGGCCAAATGTATGATAATTTGACCATTTCATGAATGTGTGGTTGTAATCAGTTCCCATGTGACATGTTTCCAGCCAATCACACCTTGCTTAGCATGAGATACGGGTGACGTTTGTCTCTGAACAATGAGCACGATTGGCTGAATGGTCAACTGTACCTGCCCCACAAGGTGCTAGGACCTGTCAGGAAGTCGAGCGAGAATGAGATTCAAAACAAAAGAAGAAGAGGAAAAACAGAAGCAAGGAAAATAGGAAAAAAAGTAAACCAAAAAAGTAAACACTAGAGTGACTATATTTGCCAATAGCGCATCAGTAGGATTGTTATTTTGGTTATGACGGATGTACGATAATTTCCCTCAAAATACGATAATTTTGAGTCTCTGGTACGATAATCCTACATTTCCCACCTGGCAATGCTGACTGGAGCTTAGAGCTGCTAGCATGGCTGTTGTGCTGTGTCTTGGATTGCCAAGTACACTGTTCACAGATTTGAACGATTGTCATTTGCCAAAATATATGCCTGCTATAGCCTATGTGCTTGTTTGTTAACTCGATTTCTTTATATTTTTCTTCTGTATTAAAATGACTATGCTTTCGCTGCACTTTTTTATATTTATGAATGTCTGTGGCTGATTCCCGGTCTTTCATCTGCTGATCTACTGAGTTAGTGATAGCAGCTGCATCTTGCGAATATTTACAACTTCTCAAGCAACTGACCACAAATCTAATACTAAAATCTTCTACAGTGAGAATGAAAATTTAACATGCGCAAACATCCAATGTAACTATGCCCAACAATAATATAGCTGCACAGCTCGTATAAGGTCAGTGCTTAGTGATAAAATGGGCCACTGCTAGATAACTTGCAAGCTAACGTTAGCATTCAGGCTATCATTATTACAGAATTAACCCAACAAACAAACTGATGGCTATCATCTGACAAGAGTATAGGGGTGGTAAATTTGTACTAAAATACAATGTGCAATGCTTCTGTGTTCATTGTGGTAGTTTCCCCTTGGGTTCCCATTTTCACAAGTTTGAGATGTGTGTGTTCCAACCCCCTCTGCTATGTGGGGACATGGTGACCACTGAGAATGACAAGTGTCCAATGTTCCACAATCAGTTTTTTGACTGTTATGAGTGCACCATTCAGGGACTGGGCATTGTATTTCGCCATAGGCTATTTCTCAGTTTGAATGCACTCAAAATAGCAAGTGTAAGTACAGAAGTACTTTGATTTGAGACACAGCATTTGTCTTTTCTTTAATGCTGTGAACATGACAGAAGAAGTTGTATTCACCTCCATGGTACTGGGTCTGAAATAAAAATCTGACTATGTGTCCTGAACTGTCCTTTTAATATGATTTGAGAACCAGACTGCACTCATCATAACAACTAATGTAAACTCTTAATGCTGTAACTGGCACTCTGAGCACATCTGGCATATATAACCAGCTCACTGTAAATCAATGAGGCGTCTGTAACATGCAGCTCAATGGAGGCACCTCTTAATCACAATGTTCTCCTCTAATATTCACTCAGTTGGAGTACAGTGTAAATAAATAGCTCTCAGCGCAGAGCATCTCACTGTACATTGATCACAAGCACGAGACCCCAGGCAACAATGCACAAAAGAAAAATGGCTTCCTTATTTTCACTCATCTGAGGCTCTGTGCAGCCCTTAATAGACAGAATCAGAATGTCTGCTGTGGTGTTGCAGGCTTTATGAGACCATTACCGCTTTTTATTGTGTATCCCTGGACTAATGGCTTTCTATAGTCACTCTGATTTACAGCCTGTCAGCTTTGTGGCTGTCCATTAGAACGGGAGGTTGACATCAAGCCAGTGGTTGAAGTGCCCAGTGTTAAAAATAAGGAAGTCATGTCTCACACATAGACGCCAGGCTCCTAAAACCTCTGTTCCAAAACAGACTCCTGGCTGCTTGTTTTCCACTGTTTGTCTTTTGCCCTTGCACTTTGTATTAACTCATTTATTGTAGACAAACATTGCACTGTTTCTGAGTGGCAGAAATGACACATGCCTACAGTAGAAGGAAAAATAAGTCTGTCAAATCCATTAACATGCATTAACACTTAATGTTCAGAGTCATCTACATTAAACTGTGCTTTTATGGGTGCTCTATTATAGTGCATAAACTGTGGTCCCAGCACTTAAACACATCATTAAATATTAGTTTGTCATTAGGATTTTATTCTCAGCTTTGATTCTGTAATGTCTTATGGGTGGGGTGGTATCCTTTTTACTTAATTACAGTATGAGTCACCCACACATAGATGAGGATTACCAGCACTGACATCACTTAAACATGGCAAACACCTTTCAAACTTAAAGGTTAATTCCAGTTTGTTACAGCTATAGCCATCATTTTTATTAGTAATAATAACATTGTACTCAACAGAGTAATTGCGAAGATCTGGAATCATGGTAGCCTGACTCACCGGATGTATAAGCCTGCAGTTGGCTGACTATTTAGGCCGCCATTCTTCTTTACTTTCTCCCTCTGCAGGGTACCGTTTTTAAAATCCTCTTCGCTACGGGAAACAAGAACAACCTCTGAGCTAACAACCTACGAGCTAAAAATGGATAAAACATCTTTTAAACGCACCTCAGAAAAGCCCAGACTGTCTCGTAGGAGGAAGATGCCCAATGTTATTTTCTGACATAGCCAGTCGGAGTTGATTTGCCACATATTTGTACCCTAGCAAGTCATGAGACATTGATTTCCCCAATTTACCGATATATTCCACAGCACACAAGCTTCATTGATATTGTCGTAATAACGTTCTGCAAGAGCCACATGCAGCAAAGCAAATTGTTTGTACTTTTAATGGGTCCAGTGTCATGGAAAGATTATTCAACATTAAAGTATTTGAATGTCATCATGTGTGATAATAGTAACTGTATGAATGTGTGATTCATCCATGGTCATGGTTAGGTATTTGCAGAGGCCTCAGAGTCCTTCACTCACTGCATTCAGGCATGTGAGGAGGCTCCAGGGTGTCTGAAGGTTGAGATACTGTGAGGTCAAGACCTTTGGAGATGTTTAGACTCCAATGTTAGACGGATCTATGTGACGTGAGAAATACACTATATCAGGCTGAATCATTGTTCGGTTATTTAAGTTTTTGGTGTGTTTTTATTCATGCACTTGCTGCACCAAGAGCTTTGCATATCTGATTTGTGTTATCATGAAACTTAAATATTCAAGTAAGAACAACTGAAGTTAACTATCAGTTGTTAACTAGCTAATGGCTAGCTGCTGTTAACATTACTATTAGCTAAAAGTACATAGCTTAAACAATCTTAATTTAATACCCTTACCTGGTCCTCCATCAGCCTGAAATATATCAAATGGTGGTGAACCATCTACTAAACCAAAAGGGACTAACTAACTAACTAGCTTACCCTGTCTTTCGTCAAACGCAGCTGTTTGCAAGGTAACAGAAATGCCAACGGGTCAAATCTTTCGCAGACCAGACCCTTCCATTTCGGAGACCGTTTGGTTTGACTAATGCGGTCCTCAAAGGATGTGGCTGATGTAGACAGCTAAGGCCGCGTCCTTCAAAGGCTGCAGCCCCTGAATTGAGACACAGCTAGCATGTGCTTTCAGACCTTTCTCGAGTGCTTACACATACAGTGCAGTGGAGATGGGACTAGGACAATAGGAACATGGTGACATCACTAAAACAAAGCCAGATAGGGCAAGACAGGAAAGTGTTAAGACAATCATACTGATTTTGCTTAATTTTCTAAAATAAATTTTGGCTTTAATTAGAATAATATGTAGAGATGTCAGGAAAAACAGAGATGAGACTAAACAACTGTGTTGGTAAGTTCAAACAAATCAAGGCCATATTCCAAAAATCAAGAACACAAGGGTAAGAGATGACAATGAGAAATTTACCTGCACCGTGTTACTGTTGCCTGCTGGGATGAGCACATGCAGACAAACAGGAAGGAATGTTTAATTTAAAGGGGATCGTAAATGGATCACTATACAAGAAAGCCACCTCAGACTTTTATCTCTGTTGGCTCTTGTATGACCTTTCATACTGCATTTTTTTTATGTACAGCTGGACTAACTTTAAAGCCTGCCGAGTCGCAGGACAGTGCTCTTACCTAAGATAATCTGTCCTGAATCTTCCATAAACCTCACTTTATTAGCTCATACACAAGGATCATCCGTGTGGAATTATAGCGGGGAAAAAATGCACCCGTGACAATATAACTTTCTTCAGATGTTCAGAAAGGAAATCACGTCGTACAAAACACGCTCTGCAGTTGATACATAATTGCAAAATTTACTGTGAAAACCACAGATACATCGTCAATATATCGCTGTCTTTCCCTAATTGTTCGTGGTGCATCAGGGCCACAGGCGGGGGTGAGGCAGGTGATCCCTGACGGGGGTGGAGCTGGTTCTGCTTCACATAAAATCAATTCTGGCCTTTGGTGTTGGCAAGCCAGCGGGGTTGGGGGCGAGGAGGGGGAATGCATGTCTGACACCTCCTGATTTTTTCATGAGGTAGTGTTTGAAGTTTTAAACCCCCACCGAGGATTCTTGGGGCGATGAATATAAAAAGGGGTGCAGCTTAAAGCACAGGCATATTATCATCAATGAAGATCGAGTTTGATGAGGAAAGTCAATTGAGTTGATTTTGATGTACTTCACTGGTTAATTTTAAGGCCTGGAAGAATTAGAAACAATATTGCACCCTTCAAAAGTTAATTTATTTGAACATCACCACCATAATGGCTCTTCAACAATGGCATGTGTTTTCTTTTATGATGGACGTCCTTTCATTATAAGCTGCTCTTAAGTCGCCCTTGTCTCGAGTGGTTCTGTTCTCTCTCTGTTCACGCGCTGTGGTGGGCACAAAGAAGAGGAGCATGACCTCAAAGCATCTTTTGTTGCAGAGGCAGTGGAGGGTGGTGGCTGTGATTCATGTGATGGGGCGAGGAGGTGTGGTAGGTACTGAGGAGGGTGGGCTGACAATGACAAGCTTGAGTTCTGCAGTCCTGGTGGTCCTGTCTTTCAGCTGTTCTTGTAATAACTCTACTCTGCCTCTACAAAACATTTGATAGTAACATGTTCATCTCAGAGTTTTTTTGTGTGACTAACGTCTTGGAAGATAGCCCTCCTCTTAGATTGACTACACTTCTAAATTCTTCTGACAGTTCAAAGATTATGAGACAAAAAATGAGGTATAAAGGCCCTTTACATAAGGGGGACTTGATGGATAAACAACACAAAAAAATGCAAAACACTTGACTTCAAATATTTGCATCTAAACCATGCACACCGGCAGCAATACAAATTCACCACAGCTCCAAAGATCCTTTTGACTCAGAGCAGCTTCTAGTAGTCTGTCCGAGGTAATATGTTGTGTGGCCTAGGCTGTTGTACGCAGTTTTATTGAGTTTTGTTTTAGTGAAATGGCCGAGCGAATTTGAGTTTCCTCTGGTTAACAGTTACCCAATATATTTCCAGGGCTTTTATTGCGAAAAGTAAGACCAGAAGGATTGGATCTGGTACGCACTGCCTTTGTCAAGGTTAAAAGGATTTAAACAAAGGAAATAAATGTTGCCATCTTGGTTCAAACTACGGAGCTTCCATATTGTTGTTTTATAATCCTAATAAGTATAGGCGCCATGTGACAAGTTGATGCCTTATTTTCTGGTGCAAAAACTGAGGAAGAACGACCTTGTTCCAGAAAAATATTGCGACTCTTTTTCGTCATGTAATATTCACATTCTGTGTCAAAATACTAATGACAAAAACAACACTTTCGAAAAATACATTGATATGTAAATGAAAACACCCCCAGTGTGAAGTCCTGAAGTGTGGTGATGTTGTTGGTTTCAGCCTTTTCAGACAATGCTAACAATATAAAACTTATAGAATAAGTTGATCTTACTAACACATATTGTGTGTGTGAGTGTATGTGTCAAAAGCCTGATATATCGTATTCCTCACTACCACAGAGCTCCTAAAACTATTCAATACAGTGCAAATACCAGTGATCCACATTGTTGCTATCGGCGACATCTTCTTTCATTACCAAGAGCATGGGCATTGTACTAAATTAAGTCAATCGGCATATGCATTCTGCATTCTGTAAATAGAGAACCAAATGTGTGTTAATACGCGACTGAAAATAGTCTCCAACAAATGCATGATATACTCCTGTTTGGTTAACATTTGCTAAAAACCACTGTGCTCACCTGTTAAAAGAAATTACTGAGCTATTACTCAACATGAAATTATTTGTGAGCTGTTTTAGATGATTGATTTCTTCAAAAGGAACCAGTGGGGTTGGGGCTGAGAGCCACAGACAGGGTAGGAAGTCACAACATATTATGAGATGCGCTAATGCATTGCGGGTTTTGGTGTTATAGAAAGGAGCCAGACTCATCATTTTAAGAGCAGAAAAAAATATTCAGAATTTGCTGGTTTAAAAATAAATCAGTGTAACAGTTGCCAACTTTTCCTTTTTTTTGCCCATACCTCCAACAAATTTCAACCAGTCTTCACCACAAATGTCAACTTGTCCTCATCAGATATGATTCATAAGATAATTTGATGGGTGATTCACATGGTAAAACCAAAAATAAACCAAAAGCAATGGAGAAATGTGCATCCTCTGAGTTCTTCAACTAACAAAGCTGCTCACTGACAAGAAAGCAGAGAAAATATTTACAGGCTTTTCTGCTGAAGGTGTTTTTTTTTTCCAACCTCACAGAAATTGACACGCATTACATTGAACAGTGCTTCAAATCCAAAGGAGTGTCATTTGCTGGCTTCCTCTCAACAGATGCTGGTGCTCGTCCCGGGGAAGTGCAATGTCCTGGATCTAGTGGCACTGCCATATAACTGCTGTATAAATAGATTCCTATGACAGAGTCATTCATCTCCAGCCATGAACACATCAACATTAAAAGACAGCTCACCGAGACCTCTGCGCTTGTTAGGGCAAGATCAGCAGTCCAGATGCCCAAGATGTAAACTCGTGAAGGGAAGATTAATTTATCTGTCATCCCTGCCTTTGACAGTAGTTATAAATCTGATTTAGCTGTTGAGCAGGGGCCATGAAGAAGGGCAGTTGGACATTAAGATTTCAAAGGAGTGATATCAAGACGACTAACTTGTGACTCATGGCCTGCCACAACCAGGTCAAAAGTTCTTGTGGGATGTGATGTGTGTGTGGTGTTATGTTTTCAAACTTTGGGGAGAAAAAAAACGCTCCTGCTCACCTCCTCTTCCTCGTGTTATTTTCAAAATGGCGGCAATCATGTGAGGCGCAGCGGGCACAGGGTGTCAAAGGAGCTATTTACTGGTAGATGGATGGGAACAGGCGATATGAGGTGGTCACATCCTGTGACCATCTGCACGGGAGTCATGCTAGTTATTCAGATCGGACACAGATGCTCGGGCATAACATGAGCCTCTATGCAGATATTTGGACGCGTGACAAAATGTTTAGTGCCACAGTTCATGGCATGTCAAGTGGATTGTGACGTGCCAGCATTTCCTACAGGTTTATTTGTGTTTTTTGCCAAGTAGCTGCTTTCTTTTCTTGATGTGAACTCCCAGTATTTGCCTTCTTGTGAAATTATCATCATCTCCTTTAGAGTTTAAAGTTTAGTCAGTGTGAACTCACAGTGTTTCCTGATTGTGAAATAAACTTCATCCTCTTCAGAGCTTCTAACTTTAATCCCTCTACAGCTACAAGTTATAGCAACATCAACGGTTTCCCATGTTCAGGACATTTATTTCCTTTTTTCTTGAACTAAACCTATCAGAGGGTTAAAGAAACTCTGAGGCATTTGCTGACACCAAAATTACTCTGTGCATAACACATTGCTTTAAGATGCTTAAGGTGGGGGATAAAACGTCATACCACATTAAACAGCTAAATGACCTGATCACAGCGATGTGTAGGTGTAGCGTGGGTAGGAGGGGCGACACACGATGATGAATCTCTTCCTTTGAAGCCCTTTTCTTTTCATCGTGTCTGTGTTGCTTTCACTCAGATGAAACCACACTCTTTGTATGGTAAACAAGACGGGTTTGTGACGAGAACAAAGAGTGAGTGGAGGTTTTTAAGGGAGTCTATTGTTAGCGCACATATGGGTGTCAACTGGAAGGGCACCGAATACACCAAGAAGTCCTATTTACTTACATAGTGTAGTTGTATAATGTAGTCGCTTCAGTGGAGGAAAGTGTATCTTTACTCAAGTACTGTGAGCACAATTTTAAGTACAGAACACTCTATTTTAGCATTTTCATGTCAGAATACTTTATGCTTAAACCACTACAGAGAAATGTATACTTTTTACTCTGTCTCTTATAGAAAGTCACATTTTACTCTGCATGTATGATCAGTTTATAAAACGTGAGACACTGGTTTATCTGCCGTTAGCGCAACGGTTTGCACAGCTGGCACCAGTGACCAAAGCATAACCCCTGGGAGTAATGCTCTATCTGTCCTTGATGCATCCAGAAGGGTTGTGAGTGTCCACACAGCCAAAGTGATGTCACGCCACCAGGCAAGCCCCCTTTGCGATGGTCCCATATATCGGGATTTCACCTATCTGTGCATATCCAGCATTGTCTTATTACCTGCAAATGTAAAAGCCATCCTGTATAAGTGAGTTTTTGATGGGAGAATATTGGAGTAAGATCCAAACGTTTCGTCATATACCTAAGGCCAAAACCAAGGCAAGACTTCACTTCCTGCTCGGTCTGAACTCATCTTACTTTTACTAAGTACATTTTGCTGACAATTCTTTTGTATTTTTACTTAAAGTGAATTGTTTGCTGAACAGTAGCCACAAGTCGCGACCATGGTTTAATGGTAAATCCTAAAACTTTTAACATTCATACAGAGAAGAGTCATAAAGTCAGCAAACTGACTCAGTAATGCCAGTTACGAAGCAAAATTAACTAGCTAACTAGTATTAGCTAGCATTAGCCACCATAAGGTACTGGTCATGCCACAACAAGTGAGGCTCTAGTTTCAAAACCCCTGATTGTAATGAATATAAAGTGAGGTTTATTATCTCTGCTAGGTGTAAGTCCAGAGAGGATCATGGGTTTGGTCTATAACTAGTCTTGCATACTACTGGGCCAGCCTAATATTTTGTGCACACATTAATAACCGTATGCTCAAGGACCTCTTGTGGTTTTGGTTATTCACATTTGTTAATAAATCTATTTTGTTGACTGTTTTACCTTCACTGGCTGCTGAGTCCTGACTCCTCTGTTGTTGCCAAAATGTGGCCTCCTCATTGTAGGCCACATTTTGGCCTTCGTCATGGCTCAAAAATTGACATCCATAGAAAAGTTTGATCCCATTTTGAGGCAAAGTTAGGCATGATATGAGTTTAAAAAATGAAGAGCTGTTTTGTTACCTTTGCTGCCATCTTGACTGTGAGAGAGCTGGGAGGCACAATCGGACTGGGCGCAGATTTGCCAGTGTGTATTTGTACAGTGGTCACGTTCATCTGCGCCCTACTGAGTGCACTTTTGGTTGCTTGTGAATTCAGCTTCTCATTTGTTGGCGGAAGATTGTGTCTTTCAGCAGTTCCATAGGAAAGCTTTAAGGAAAATTCTGGATGCACTTACAGGCTACTTGCAGCTGATTTTTTTGAACATTGTGGTACGGCTACTTTTACTTTAGCAAATGCTTTGAATACTTGATAAACCACCGGTCTGCTTTTTTAAATTATGGCTCATTTTTCATCCTCAGCCCCAGTAACTTACAGTACTAACTCTTCATAAAGTAAATTTCAGTGGTCTCGTCTCCCCGGTAGATTCCCATACATTACAGTACAAAGTAAGTCATAACGTACTGCTGACTTAAGTGTACCTAATTACATTAATGATGGCATCAATTACTCCATTGGTGCGGTTTGGCCACTGTGGTGCATTTTTCCCGGAGCTGTGGCACAGAGGACAGTGGGAATTTTGACTTGTCAAAGCGTCCAGGGCCAGAAGCAGGATTAATGGCTGCCTGCCTGCATCCAAGGTCCTTCAGCAGTAATTGCAAGCAGAATCTGACTCTATGATCTCAGCAGCGGTATGCAACATGCCAAAACAGCCCGCTTTTGACAGATTGCCTTCCTGCAGTAATATCTTAAGCACGTTCGTTCTCTTAAATTAGGCATCGCATGCCTCCCACACCACCGCAAAACAGGAGCAATGACTTCTTTCCACATCCTCTGAATATATATCTTAGTATATATTACCCCGCTTTGACAGATCAGAGTTTAAATCAGTTTTTAGTTCACAAAATCTGCTTTTGTTGGCTGTATCACTTCACCTGCATTTGACAAGTGTTGGGAAATGAAATGTTTTGAATAAAAGATGTAATATTCATCTCTTGCAGCTTTGCAGTGCAGACCTAATGAAATGCTTTTGGAGAATCAAATGTCTTCGGGGCAGTTTTAGCTGCTCTGCTATGTTAGCCTTCAGGCCTGTGCAGGAGTAAATCCCACTGTGGTTCTCTCTCTCATTCTCTCAGTTGATAGTTTGTGTCCAGCCTCAGGACAGAGGGACTCCTATGTGCTGCTCTGTGGTGGGTTGTGTTCTCTGGAGCAGTTAAAAGCCTGGCAGCTCCACCCCATGACTGTCCAAACACAGTTGACTCTAGGCATCCACATCAAACACAGCTCTCTGCGAAGCCCATTGGAAAGTTAACCACAGGGTGCTGAGCTTATTTATTTATTTTCCACATATAAAAATGTGTCTGGCTTCACATTTTTTCACATTTTTTTAAAAAAAAGAAAAATTCACCCATTAGTGTTTGTAATTGACGGCACAAAGCTGTATTTGAAGAGCGGTTTTGACATCGCACCCGGTTGTACTCAGCTTCTCTGGACCAAGTCGAAAGCGAGATTCAGAGCGAGTAACAAGAAAAGACAAGTCAATGAAAGATCCTTTCAGTCTGCTCCTCAGCGGCGCTCACAACAGACATGTCGAAATGAAATGAACTTTCCCGGCAATGTGTGTTTTAGAGCGCACGCACTGCAATCAGTAATTCATCCTGCCTGGAGATCCTTTGACATTGACGTTCGAGGGTGGATGCTATGTGAAAATGTAAATAAACTTTAGAGGAGCTTTGGGTCAGTGTGGGATGAAATTTATAGTTTTGGCATTTACTCTGCAGTCATCATTCATCCCCCTGTCGAGAGCAGAGGCCTTGATCAGCGGAGCCTCCGTTGGCCCTCAGATGACCCGCAGCCTATCTGACCAGCTGTGGTTCAGATGCCTCAGTCTGAGATATTCGCGTTACTGTAATAACTGAGACTATTAACCCCTTCTGCACTACAGTAGCCGCAACAAGAAGTCATCTCTTTGTCACTGTCTTATTCCAGAGCTGGCAGGAAATGCAGATCATTTAGATATTTGGGGTAAACATTAAAGGGTCAGTTCACTCAAATGAAAAAAACACATCCCCCTCTTTAGCCCTAGTAGAATCAAGCCTTTGGTTATTCTGTAGTTTTGAGATAGTGCCACTTAACAATGAGTCGCTATCACAGTGTAATGGCGGTGAATGGAAAACCATGCTCTTGACAGGATAATCCAGAAATCTCAATGTGGACAGTTTTTGTAGGGACTATTTCTTCTGTAAAAACTAGTTTTAAAGGCGCTACATACGGCATTCAGAACATTAATACAGCAGCAAACAACTATTTGCTATGTAAAGATAAAGTGGGCTAATGGTGTCCGGAGCAGAGAATTAAGTCATGCTACCTCTGTGTGTGTTGCAATCTGAGCTTCTCTGTTTTTTGTTGTGGTAGACAATTAGTCCGCACATGCATTTTAGTGCATGTGAGTGGCTAGCTAGCTAATCGCTATTGCTCTGCACGCTCTACCACTGCTAATGTTGTTCCAACCCACTGCGTCATTGTGGAAGCATACCACCCACCTTCTGGTTCCTCCCTCGTGTTAACACCATTATTTCTGTCACCACTGTTGCCGTTGTTAGCACCATTAGCTGCTAGCTGCTGGCTCAACCACCTCCATGTTGAGAGCCGTGTGTAGACAATCCCGACTTAGACTCTGTATCACGTTTTCAAGCCGGAGGAACTTTTTCATAGTTCTAACAATGTCGATCTAAGAACCCTTCGTTTTGTTGTGCCCGCACCACAAGAACCAGCAATGATCTTATCTCTTAGAACGCCATTTTTAGAAAGGTTTTTAACTCCTATTTTAGAGTAGTTACTCTCCCAGCAGAAGAGGAACCATGAGTGGAAGTGTGTAGTGATTGGTTGAACACAGCCAATGCAGCACCAGCAACCGCCATTTTTAAAAACCTGTTAGCCATGTAAACAACAGACAATGCAGACTGAGCATATATGTAAGGGTGGAAATACAATGTAATTTTGATCATCAAAGTGAAAGGGATGTTGCTGTACCAACTTCCTGTTTGCATTGGTGGTAGGAAAAAAAATCCCTGAAGGTATGTATTCAGAAGTGTTTGGTCCGAAAAACACCTACAGATTTGCTCTGAATGTCACATATAGCTTGTTAATGTTAAACTGTAATCAGTGAGATCTCTGTATTATCCAGAGTTTTCCCTAATTTAATTTGTAAACACTTTGAGCACCACAAACACAATTTTATTCATTTCCACTGTACCGATGCTGATATCTCAAAACCTTGGCACATTTAACAAAACTATCTGTATGGCTAGATTCCATCACAGGCAAGTATCAAAGTATCTTTTTTTGTGATTTGGATGAACCAACCCTTTAAAGAGGAAATAAGCCTAGATTTTAATGGATTTGGCAGCAGCTCCAGACTCTACAGGGTATGTGCACTCTGCAACAGAATGTACAGCCCTGTAAAAGCCAAATCAAAGCCTAATAATGGGAAGGTGGCCTTCAAGCAAAGTGCCAATTATTTTAAATTGCTCCATTAAAGGCAGCAATCACAACTGTCATGTTAGCATTTGGACATAACGGCTCACTTCTGGTGGTTGGAGTTCATGTGGGTGTAACTGCAGTGTAATAAACACGTGTAGATTTACATAACCCCGTGAAACAAATGATTTTGTTTGCTGACTGCTTGCCATAACACATAACTGACTGACAACAAAAAAAGCTAGACATTTTCTCACTTCAGCTGAGAGAACAAAGCCCCTCGCTGTTTTCCCTCCTTTTAACAGGTGAGTGCTCCAGCTATTAATTTGTGTAGGGCCACCTACTTTAATTGGTCTTAATCTGGAGTGAGTGGCTTTGATCTCTCTGACAGTTTGACTGCATTAGCACGAGTGTGCAGGCTAATCCTTTGCGTAGCTTGTTCTTTTGGCGCAGTCAGAGGCCTGTCCAGCGATAATATGTCAGCTGAGGGATAAGCCCTCATCAAACAACCAGGTCTAAGCTTCTGGAAAATGGGGGTTGAAGGGCCACCACCATGCTGTGCTTCAAACAAAGATGGAGACGTAAACCAGCTCTGGCTTGCAGTTTGTAACCGTTAGATCAAACCCCAAGAGGGACATTTTTAAGGTTTTCCAGGTTCATGTCCTTTATGCAAACTTGTTGTGTTTCGGCGTCTTATGTCCTGTGACCAACCGCTCCCTGCTCTATGCAAAACACTATTACACAGGCTTCTAACCTCGAGCAAGTCCTGGGTGTTAACAATGAATTCTTTATATCCGTCATCCCGCCGCTGTTCATACACACACACCGCATGCATGATCCACATGTCCAAACAGTGGCTTTATCTGTGCCGTGTCATCTTATTAGGAAGTAACAAGCGTATGAAGTGTTTGTCCTGAACTCGAGCTGAACTCTCATGAATTATGATAACCATCACACAGTCAACAATATCTGCTTTCAGGAAAGGAATAGAGAGATAGTGTTTGAAATGAAGAAAATAGCAGCACTTGTGCTTCCCCGAGTGATTATATCACACATCATGGTGATTTACTTATCACGACAGGCATATCTTGACTTCAGTGGATCTTTTGTTTTTGTGTTCTGTGATGGAGGAAAGTTAGCTGAGCTTTTATTCAGGGTTGCATGCGAAAATGCCAAATATATCAGTTAGTGCTAATTCAAAGAGGACGGTTAGAAGGCAAATGTGCTCAGTTATGGTCGTAATTCAAAGTAAGAATCATAGCTTTCTCCGCTTTTACTGCCTTATACATTTATTTTTTAGTTTTTTTGTGAGCATTTATCAAATTTGTGTCTTGTTGCGTGAGAATGTGTTATTTGAGTAAAAATGCAGTGACTGGATTTTAATTTAAAGGTCCCGTATTATGCTCATTTTCAGGTCTGTACTTGTATTATTTTCTACTGGAACATGTTTACATGCTTTCATATCAGCACTCCTGGCCGGTGAATGACTGTAATGGCACTGTAGCAGTACTTAATATCTTTATTTAATATAGTTGTGACATCACAACTTTACAAAAGTCCTGACTGCTTATTGAAAACACAGTTTTTGAAAACAGAGTGTGTGCATTTCTGTATGAATGGAGTATTTTGATACTTTCACAGTATTTATATAGCATCTATACCTGCTGTGTAATAAAAAAAAAAGACACAGAAATCTGACTTTATGGGACCTTTAAAGTCAATTTTGTCAGTTCTTTCATATTATGGTTTACTTCTAAGCCACTAAGTTAAGTCAAATGTGTGTTTATGAAAATACCGTCCACGAATATGTGTATCATTTGAGCTGTGAGCTTGCTACAGCATAATGGATATTTATACCCAAGCACTGCTTTGTAACTCCTTGTTACAGGTACAACTGTGACTTTTTCAGCCTAGCCTCCATTCATTTGAGGTGCCTCACTGAGCGACAAGCTAACAGGTGACTTCAGATTTGTTGTTGTGTTAATGATACTGTAGGCAATTGCTCTTTGAAAGGACAGCAAACAGCCTCACTTTCATCTATGATTTTTACATCTGTGGTATGGGATCCAAAATACTTTGACAAATTGCTTCTCAAGTGGTTTTGGTGTCATGTGTGTCCACTCTGCACAACACAGTCGTTTACTCCAGTTTGTGTTCACGAAGGGGGACAGTGCATTTTTTTATTGCCTCCTGATGGAGTATAAGGCACAGACAGATGTTCTTATGCCCTCTTTGAATTTAAACAGATCATTACAGATCAGACATGTAAAGGAATAATTTGGTATATTTGGAACACTTACTGGTTTTCTTTCCGAGACTTTGATAGCCAAAGGATAGCCCTCTTGAATCTGTTCCTGATATCCTGTCATCATTGTGAGACAGGCAACCAGTGGAGACTTCAGGAACTCACTACTCTTGGATGAATTATTGTTCCACACATAACACCACAGCATGTTGTTTTTACATTTGCTGTATGTAAGCGTAAGAGGTGCTGGAAGGCCTTTATGCCATGCAAAGTTATGCTAATTGCTTGCTGGCTCCAGCTTCACTAGGGGCTTGAAAATTAGGCCAACACGGAAGTGCCAAAAACTGCAGTTCCTCAAATAGCCACTAGAGGCTGACTCCAAAAGCAAGTCACTCCAAAAATATAGTTTTTGTCTCTGTTGCTAATTTCCTCAGTCATGATAAATGTACAGGTGGTGATCTTTTATACAGCTCATTCTTTTAAATTCATCCCAGTATGGTCTTTCTGGCTCCAAAAATCCAAGATGGCGACCACCAAAATGCCTAACTCAAGGCTTCAGAACAGCAGGCCATGGGTGTTGTCCTGGTGGCTACGTCCTTTACTTATACACAGTTTATGATATAGACATGAGGGTGGTATCGATGTTCTCATCTAACACTCAGCAAGGAAGCACAAAGGGGTATTTCCCAAAATGTCAAACAATTCCTTTATTTTTCTTCTACATTCAAAAAGGTTGTGTTTCTCTATAAGGCTCTAATATGTAGAACACTCCAGTGTCTTACAAAAAAAAAAATCATAGAAAAGAAAGATTTTTCCTCACCTTTTGTATCTTGTTTATCGTTTTCCACTCACAACTCACATAATTGTTTTGTGTAATTTGGTATGTTTACACATTTCAATGTAAAAATACTTAAATTTCTATTGTCAGGCAAAATCTGTGTTATGTTGTAATTTATTATGTAAATGTGTAACCTGCCCTATCTAAATCTTCTCAGCTCACTGCCTCGACACACTGGAGGCCACCTGTAAGTGGTCATCTGGTTTCATTTGTATTTGGGGCCATTTGTCTGATCCGTCATCCATCACAAAATAGCAAAAATATTCGGCACACCAGGGACACCATTGGAAGGTGACTCGCCAGTCACGGGCACAAGGTAAAGATTAATCAAATGTTATGTGTACTATCACCAGCTGGCAGCACCAGCCTCTAAGCCTTTGAGTGAGTAAGTCCACAGAGAGGCCCGTGGCACAGCTGAGTTTGTCTTGTAAAAGTGCAGCTGTCCAAGACATGACAGCTACAGCATTAGCAGGGCCATTAAGAGGTGTAGAACATTTCCAGGGAAACCATTTGAAAAATGACAACCCCCGGCACTGCTGAGATATTAATTATACGCAGCACCCGTGGAAAATAAGCGAAAACAGTTGGTAAGACAAAAGACGCCTTGTTTCCTCACAAGATGCCTTGTTTGTGCATCCAGCATTTAATAAGCAATAAACAGAAGAAGGAAGGACGGAAAAAAATAAATTCTTACCAGTGCCAGCAGCAAACAGTCTTGAAACTCGGATGACCAGAGTAATGACTAACAACCTATCAGCTCATTTTCCAAAACTAATCAAGAAGTCAGTGTGAGAATTAGACACTATTCCTGAGGAGAAGAGCTTTAAAGCAGGTTTTTCTTAAACAATTTGCTCTTAGGAAAAAAAAGTAGATGCAAAATAGATTTCTCCTGGGAGTGCTTCGGTGCAGAAATTTAAACCCAACGTAATGTCTGATAATGTTGTCCTAGACTACAAAACCTCCTGAATGACTTGCATGAAAATGTACTATTAGTAACCTTACTTGAACAATGCTTTGTCTAATAGAATTTTCAGCAGATCAGTTTAAAACTGGGATCAGTCTGTAAATAAATTCAACAGTCCCCTTGGAAAACAACACATTTTTAAAATTTAAAGATATACTCTGCAGGACTTTCCTAAAAAAAACATGTATAGACATCATTACTTATAATTACAAATGATAATAACTTTATTTATATAGCACTTTTCAAAACAACTGCTACAAATGGCTTCACACACAAGGACACATAAAAGAAAGCAGCAAAAAATCACATACAAATTCACAGTCAGCAAATAAAAGTGCACATAAAAGAACAGATGACACAGGGAACATAAAACAGAATTAAGAAAAGTTAAGAAAAAGCCAGACGGAAACAGTGAGTCTTGAGAGACTTAAAAGAGGACAGTGAATTCTTTAGTTGAAGTTCCTCAGGTAAGCTGTTCCAAAGGGTTGGAGCCCTGACAGCAAACACCCAGTCACCCTTAAGGCTCATTTATACTCCCCTTACATATCAAAGTAGATATGTCCTTTTCAAATGTTGTGACAGTCACTGCTCTCATACGTCCATGCATCCCTTATGTTGACATTGATACAGCCAATAAATGGCACTAGAGGGCAGAGTCAAAAGTTTCACTCAACGACAAATGAGGCGACAGTGGAGGAGGTCGGAATATTGTACCTTTAAACAGAGGCAGCATTATAGATGGCCATGGTCTGTGCGGCCATTATGTACCCCAACATGTATACAGAGAATTCTTTTCACTATAGATCACTACATTATTAGTATTAGATAATTGCTCGTTCCATTCTGCCACTATTTCAATGTCTTCGTAGTCAAGATATTTCTGGGCATGTATCCCCACTGTGCTCAGGTGAGGTCAGGGCTTCACAAAGTGGTAGTTACCAGGTGTCAGACCATAAGCCCAGGCACCTACCAGACAAAGCGCCGGAAAAATGCAAATATAGTGAGCTAAAATGCCAAATGAGACTGAATCTGCGTTGGCTTTTACGTTCACTTTAGCTGGCCGACATGTTTACAAACAGTAACTTACAACGCATACAGTATTTACCTTAAAGCAAATTCCAACATTGCTACCCAATAACCTGGCAATAAAGTGCTATAAAGCTGAGGAGTCCTGAGATATACAGTTTCCTTTCAATTTGTATTGATTTTGATCCCCTGGCTATTAACACTCCTGATGTTATTTGCCTTTTTGAGAGCATAGCAAACCTGTGAGGCAAATCACAACATGCTTGTCAGGTATAAGTGATAAAAGCACTGGTGGCACAGGTGTGCAGGTTGTAAAGTTGACATACAGATTTTGGGTAAAAGATGAGTCATTTAGTCATAAATCAGCCTCGTAAAGCGGCTCAGTGTGTTCTGTGATGTTATAAAAGAAGAGATGTGGAGGTCAGGAGGAAACTGAACTTGTTTTGGCCCTGCGGGGGGGTGCACAGGATATAGACTCCATGTTCCCATCACTGGATAAAGCTTAAACCTTTTACATATGAGATATTTTCATCCCTTTATGCAGAAAGCAGTTTCATAATGACTAAATCTGCCCGTAGTGTTAATTGGGGATTAATTTGCCATGTTTTCAGCAAGTTGAAGGCATTAACAAGGATCCAACAAGGTGCCTCCTAATTAAAACCGCAAGTCCCTGAGAGTGTTATAATTCCCATAAGAATAGCCCATTAATTGGTCATAACTAAACCCTGTGTGGAGTTGATTACAGCGAGGGTGGTGAGCCTGGTCAGACGAGTTTAAACTCTAAAAACTATTTCATATATAGGAGCTATTTCCTGTCCTCTTCTCAAGGGAGCGAGAGGAACTGATGATGGCCATATAATGTCTATTCACAGAGCCTCATAAATAAGGAGCTGCCCCTGAGTGCAAACTATGTTTATTATAGCCGCCTGAACCTCCGTGCCAGCCCTTGGAGTTACTTATGCAGATAAATGCAGCACCATTCATCATCACTTCTATTCATAAATAGCCAATAACTCATCTCGCTCCATATGGAAGATTAGACCTTGGAAATGTGACTTAAGCGCAGGAAGTATTCAGTTCATGAAAAACATGAGTAATCACACACACAACCGTCTCCCCTTTACTCATTATATCTTATTCTACATGTCATTTCCCTGCTCAGCTATCATCTACGAGGCCCATAAAGAATCGTACGAGAAGCTTCTTGGTGGTATGCTGACTGAGAGCAGATGAGGCGTTCTTTTTTTTTGTCTTACTGTAGTGTGCTGGTTTGCAGAGAAGAGGCCACAGAGGTGCATAGACTGATGAGAAGGGATGATATATGTAGCGCCTGTGTCCCAGCTCTCCTCTGGCCCATTGTCATTAATCACGGCCATTAGGCTCCCCCTCCACCGCCGCTCGCCTTGTCTGCGCCCAGCCATCACAGCCTCCCTTTTGTCTCATATCCATAAAGGGAAAGGCCGTATACTTTCACCTCGCCTCCCACTGCAGCGATACAGGGATGCTAAAAAGGGTGCTAGCATGTGTTCAGGGGAATTAAAAGTTATAATTTACCCCATTATGGCATCGTTTTGTTACTCTGCAGCAGAGGTGTTTAATTCTTTATCCTTCTGCAGGCTCCTTTTTCCACACTGATCCACAACTATGCCACGATTTACTATTTTATCTTCGAAATAAGTAGAATTGTGTTAATCTAAGCACCAGCATTATCATCCTCTTGTCTCCGCGAGCTAATCAGCAGTCAGAGTTGCTCTCTTCTCTCCAGCTCAGTCTTCACATCGTTAAGTCTCCCCCCATCCTCCGTGTCATCAAACCCAAGAGGTCTGATATGATAATATGTGTGAACTGAAATGTGAAAGCAATTCATATCACTTTCCGAGGGCTTTGAATGTTTGATTTGCATAACTAGAGAAAATGATATTAGATGGGCATATTGATTTAATTTCATCCTAGAGCGCTGTTAATTATGGTATCATAAAAGTGTCATCTCTTTATTATCGGGTTCAGAACGGGGGTTGATGGCTGGTGTTGGCGAAGTACTTGTGTTGCTACGGGAAGGCTATCATCATGATATTGTTTAGCATAATTTTACATTATGAGGCTGGGTCACGATACGCCGGAGATATCGCTTTTTTTTTATTAATATCTCTCGATCAAGCTTCTTTGACTTTAAAGGATTAGCTGTATCTTTTCTTACTTTGTTCTTTGATATTGCATGAGTGCATCTCTTGAATGATCCCTCCTAAAGGTTTTACATCTGCTTCGTTTGGATTGACTTGATTTATATTCCAGTTTTAAACGTATTACATGTTTAACATCATATGACCAGAAAAGGAGCACGGTCTTGCTTTCAAGTTGATGAGTAACATGTGTCTTACATATGGCCTTTGTGTGTGTTTTCATATCATAAAGACGGCAATCTGTATGGGATTACCTTTCTCTGTATAGCTATGCATGCACATCCTGCACACCCAGTAATGGTTACTGGGAGGATGCAGAACAAATGAAGTATCCCCTCCTCTGCTTCCAGCTGAATTCAGATCTTTACAAATGGATTCCCCGAGTGCAATTTATCTAAATGAACAGTGATCATTATTCTAGATCTACCCCATCCTTAATGCTAGAGCACTATTGAGCAGATATCTCTTTAAACACAGCAAATAGGTGGTCTGGGCTGAGGGAAGGCTGAGTGCATTCATTACTTCTCTTCCCTCCTTTTTTCTCTTCAGGAACACAAAGCAGTGCATAATGTGCAATCTGATAAGTGTTCTCTTGCGCGCGCCAGTCCCCCCCCCCACCCCTTCCTTCATCGTCCTATACATCACTGGCCGGCTCAGCTGTGGTTTGCAAGAGGAGAACTCTGGGATTGGTGTGGCTGAAGTTGATGAATAGGCCTGCGAGGGTGAGAAACTCCAGGGCCAAGCTGTAGGTCCATCCCCATGGCATGTGATGCTGATTGGCTTTGTCCTGTGCGGCCGCTCTGGAGAAGCGGACATTAAGATTAAGTGATGCTGTCGTGTCGGGGAGCAGTGCACTGCATCATACTGGGGAAGAGACAGCTGCGGTGGTTAATCCTTCATCACCAGGGGAGCGCTGCCAGAGCAGAGATATACAGCCAAAGATAACCCTCCATAACTTCTGCTAAAGATCAGAAACTTTGAGTTCGCATCCATCTGTCCTCAATCCTCACTTAAAAATGAGGAATGAGCCGAGGCGGTGCTGCAGACAGTGGAAAACAAATGGAGCAAATAACATCAAGATGAGGGTGAATGTTTTAGTGAGAGGTAATCCCTCTCTAACTAACGGCGAGTGAAAACCGGTCGTTGTGCAGCACATACTGTAGCTTCTGTGAGTGGAGGGAGAAGAAACAAGGGCAAACAAACAGAAACCCATTTACACGGCTCCTGCAATCGCTCTCGTGTCAGTGGCTAACGGACAGAAGTGTACTTTATCACACATTCTGGGTTGTGAGAATTCCCAGTAGATGGAAAATCTAGTTTAAACAGAGAAAAAAAGCCACTCAGAGTGGAGCTAAAGTGGTCTGTATTTATGTGTCTGCGCGTGGCGTCAGCATATTTTAGATTGCTGGGTTTGCATGTTTGTTGTTGGTTTGATGTAGCTGTCATGATGTGATGGATGAACATCATCATGTAAAGAGTAAAAGGAGAGCTGCAAGAGAAAGCCGACATGTTATATTGCTCAGGATGGCCTGAAAAGACATTACAGCGGGACCAGTCTCTTTCCATCCACTTCACCCTCTCCACTGCCCAAAGCCCGCCTGCTTGAACTTTAGCGTTTACATTTTCATACCACTTGTGCTCCCACTTTTCTGAATATGGTAATTTCCTCGAGAAAGCCTCGGAGATCCTGTGGGATGATATATTTGGTATGGCGGAGGCATACCTGCAGAGAGCACTTGTGACAGTGACATATTAGTTACGGTGTCTCTTGGAATCTGATAACTTCAAATTTGCCACCTTGTTAAGTTTTGATTTATGTGATACCATTTCACTAAAGTAATTGGCCTGGCCTGTTGTAGAAAATAATCAGCCTCTCCCCAGAACAAATGCTGGGCCATGCTAATGAGGCAGCCCGAGTGCTGAACTGATGCTGCCGACTGACAGTTATTAATGATTGTTATGATATACAGACGAGTCGAGATTGGACTGAGTTGGGTGAAAAAAAGTGACATTTAAAAAATACGGCATATTGGGAAGTACTAATGAAGTAATATACTGCTAGGAAAACAATCATGTGCGTTGTCAAGGCAATGTGTAATTACCCAGCAGCCACCCTGGCTGGCTGTTTGGCAGGCAGGCTGGGGGGAGAGCTGAACAACCTGGCCAGTAATGGATGGAGCTCTGCTGGCAAGGGGCTAAAATGCACTAGGCAGTGACAGAGGTGTACAGATTGATGAATTAATTGGGTCTTTCTTGGGACATAAGGGGAACCGCTGCGGCATATGCTCGGCTTGTTACTTTGGAAAGTCTACTGACCCTGAAAGTGAAGCCATCCCACGCAGGGAGTTGTGGCTTTTTTTATTGCTCTTTTTCCTGGGGGGTTGAGTAGCACACACTGAAGTGAAGTCAGCGGCAATTTGTTACAATTTTATAACTGTATACTGTAGGTACTGCTGAATATGGCTGGCAGATAATTCAGTGTAATAGATATTATTATTCTAGAAATGTCAGATGTCATATTGAACGATTCAGAGACAGATTAATGGATACTTACAAAATCAGCTATTAAAGTTTTTGCTGTCATGTGAAGCAAAACTAGAAACTAGTCCTGCACGCCAGGCAGACTGTTGTCAATGTCGGGCTGTTGGTGAGCATCTGTTGTCCTTTGTGGTGTGTACCGCACTGTTGACAGTAGACAGGCCTTGTCGACTTCATTTCGGCTGATTCAGCATTTTGAATCAGTGTCGGAGCCGGCAGAGCCCGTCAGTGAGCAAATCACTCTGATTGGCAGTTCAGCTCAGCGCACAAGAGAAACAGAAGCGAGGAGAGCAATCAAACAGCTAAAGTCAAGATGGCATGAGATCGAAACAATCTTGTTACATGAGGGAAGATTTTAGCTATTTAGCTTCTTAGTTAAAATTGTAATCGTTTGTTTTATTGTTCGCTAGTGCATGGAAAAAATTTGTTCTTTCAACACTGGGTTGTGTTGTTAATGTGCTAACTGGCTAACTAGCATCTGAAATCCGTCTTATTTCCATTTTTTATTGAGAAATACAGAATACTGCCTGTATTAGTTTTGCCACAGTGCCGCCCTAAACACTTTCAGTGGGCGGGAGAACTTGCCTTGACAGACAAGCTCCTTAGGCCAATCAGCGTAAAATAACCACTAAGAAACATCTTCTTTATCACTAGTGGAACCAGTTGGTTTTGCTACATCCAGTCGGAAGGATGGAGAAGACGTCTTTTGTTTTTTAAAATTTATTTTTTGGCGGATTTTTGCCTTTCATGACAGTACAGCCAAAGACAGATAGGAAATTTTGGAAGGAGAGAGGGGATGACAGGCAGCATAGGGCCACAGGTTGGAATCAAACCTGTGCTGCTGGAAAGTGCTCAGCCTATATGGGGTGCACACTCTACCAGGTGAGCTAGAGGTCACCCCGTAAACATCTTTTTCTCCAAGAAACACAGCCAGTGAGTTTGTTTTTCAATATTGTAGATAAGCAAATGTACATGGTATCATACCTGTCAACTTTTAAAACCTATATATCACTGCACATCGCTGGTTAGCATTAGAAGGTTCCTGTTTCAAGCCTGGGGTGGGGGGTTCAAACCCCAGGGTGGTGGGGCCCGTCTGTTTGCATGTTTTCCCCTTGTCATCGTGGGTTTCTGGTTAACTGGTGACTCTAAATTGTCCGTAGATGTGAATGTGAGTGTGAATGGTTGTCTGTCTCTATGTGTCAGCCCTGTGATAGTCTGGTGACCTGTCCAGAGTGTACTGTATTCTGATTTTCTCATAACTTACAGACTAATGGAGAAAATCATAGAACTACTGATAATGAAAATAATTGTAAGCTGAAGCCCTGATTCTAAGCATGCAATCAGTCAAACATTAAGAACGGGTAAAGCTTTAGAAATGGCCTTTACCTTATTGGCACATTTCCCTAAGTTATAGATGAGATCTTTTGTCTTCAACCCCTTAAAATCAGGCGACAGTCAGAGAAGTTGAATAGAGGTGAAGGACTTTGACGGACCCACACCAAGCACATGAATCGTAGATCAAAGAGTCCCATGAATGACATCACCATCCTCCTGACCGGTCAAAGTCTATCGTCCACCCGCAGCCACTTGCAGAGGTCTGCACATAGTTGCCATTTAATCACGGCGTTGCGACACCCCTCTGTCAAACCTCTCAAACGTTCTTACTTAGCGCTGACTCCCGCCGAGTGAGAATGAAAGTTCTCACAGCTGCTAACTGTCACTGTGGTCTTACTTCAGCAAGTGCCCATTGGCTGCGATCGCTCCCCCTCGCTCATCTCCCATCATGCCGGTGCATTAGGGCCGACTGCAGACCGCATCAGTGGGCCTCCTCGGCCCGCAGAGAGTCCCAGGCCCATCACCACGAATTAAACCAGAGGCTCTGGTAGTGGCGCTGCTTTTGGTGCCACTGAGCATTACACTGACACAAATGCTGAGGATCTTTGTCAGCTATTATTTCAATACATGAGTGTGTGGTGCCTTGTCCATCCCAGTTTCTTTGAAGCTCACATATCCTCCCCCTCCTGCTTGGAACGATTCCCCTTTGAAGTGAAGGAACAAGCTCTCAGATATCGATAGTTAATTAACCTTGTGTTTTCATTTTTGGTCTTTATTAGGACGTTATGTTAACTGAGAGAGCACCCTGTCTGTCAAGACTGCAGTCTAATAAGTTTATGTAAGTTTAACAATAGATACAAATACAGATAACAGATAATTTAGATCTGGATATGTCTATATCGATTGTTGGCAGATGGAATGACATGTAAACAAATTGGCATAAATTTAATTAAAATGTGAATGTCTTTTAAACATTAAGTTACAGATAACTGTTGTTTCAGAAGCATTCAAACAGCTCTATCTCCTAAAAATTACATTTATATACTGTACAAGTAATTTGAAACAGTAAATATGTTCTGAGGGAAACGTCATGGCGAGTGCATTACATTTGTTATTAGCATTGAGAGGAAATGTTGCGAAGTAACATATCTGGCAAGTCGTAACAATGTTGATACTCAACGTAACAGCAAAATGTTCACATACCCTCCACTGCACCACTGGCCGTCTACTCATCCACCTGGTAGTACATCCACCTCATTAACTAAATTTCAATCCACTCTTGCCTTTTTTTTACACTATTTATTTCCAATTTTATGAATGATTATGTTGTCTGTTTTTTATTTGCTTTTTTATTGTCAAGTTGGCACCATGATCAGATGTAGCACTCCTAATCTTGTTGTATAGTCTTTGTACAATGACAGAAAAGGCTTTCTATTCTATTCTAACTACCACTACACCAGTGCTGACAACGTATTTCAGTTATCAGTAAAATGTTCACTAACAGCGTATTTTAGTTAGTTCTCCAACAATGTATTTCAGTTGCTTTTCACCAAAATAGGCAGTGCTGTGATACACTTGCAGTGATTACAGCATTATTTTTTACTCCCTTTTTTATTACTTTTAACCGAAACCCTGATCTTTTCCTTGTCTTAACAAAGTGCCCCGGCCACCTCCTTCTAAAGCCTGCATGGTACATAGATGTAGTGTTGCATTACCTTACAGAAATGTTGTGTCTGAACATAATCCAGGCAGTAATTACATCAACTTAATTAAGAGACCGATTTGGTAACATACAAAAGCAATTTCTAGGTGACAGGATGACATTCAAAACACTAATTTATCCAAGTGAATTTGGTCCTAAATACAATACTGAAAATATACAGTCATTTAAACTTTAAAAACTTCACAATTATGCATGTTTTGACTTTCAATTAGCTCCTGGACAGTGATACATGTACCAGACTTTAAAAAGATTATTTGATGGACATTTTTATCTTACAGTGTTTAGAAATTTTTCCTGAATTTGCACCAAAAACTAAGTGCTCGTGGTCCAACGTTGCACCAAATCTTCTCGGCGGAGCCAATGAGCTCAGACCTTCTCTTTAATCAAAACACTGTTTTTCATCCTCACATGGTTTTAACCTCTCATGGTTTAATATTTCTCGCTTAGCTTGAGGTTTTAATCAAGTCTCCAACATATCTATGTACGCCTGTTGTTTTGGGACGCCTAGGAAGCGATACACTCTCCATCCCTTCTCTCCTCCTCCTCTCCCTCTGCTCCATCTTTACACTTATCAGAAGAGACAGGTGAGTTAGTGCGCGCTCAACTTCAAACCGGCGTAATTGTTTTTCATACGGAATGAGAGCCGTGGACTAGACATGGATTGTAGAGGAACAACAGGGCTGATTAGCGAGGGTTAGATTTGCTTGCTGGACCATTTTGACACCTGTCTCCCTGCTTTCCCTGGAAGCTGGACCTGATCCCTCTATACTGTCAGTCACACTGGTGGACAGAGAGAGAGGAGAGCAGGCAGGATAATGGATTGAATAAGAGTGGGAGACTTTCTCCCTCTCAGTCAGGACTGTAATCACAGCTTGTCTTGAAAGTCTCCATGATGGAGCTATTATACTGTACTCGTGTTATCTGCGGCTCATATTCTGGAGACAATAAAGCTCGGGAGCAATTAAGTCCAATGACTTTTCTATTCCATTACTGTAGTCATTGATTTAATGCTATTTCTAGATGGATTGTGCAGCGTCAATGAGGTATAAAGTTTGTTACATTAATGCACTCTCATCATACATCACAAGCTATTACAGTATTTTAACAACATTAATATTAGGCTTATTTAAAAGTGCGTTGAATAGTTGTATGCCCTCATGTTCTGCAAAACTAATGTACAGTATTCAAAATATGCATCCCATCTGGCTGCATCTTGTTTACAGAACACAGTGGCAGCTTGGGGTTATTAATCATGTTTGTCTTAATTACCCTGCATAGCTGCTCCATCCCCTACTCCGCATTTGACCTTTTTTCTGGATCCTTTCAAACCATTAATCATGCAAAGATCAACGCCAGCCAAATAAGAGTAGATTGCATTGCATTGCCTCAGCTCCTGGTCTACTTGGAAAGTTACTTATGTGTAATTATCTGCAACTATGAACCAGCAGCACAGTTTGGTTTTCTTATTCTCCACTTGCATTTAAAAAGTAAAGTAAAAGCTAGGGTGGGCATTTTATTTTAGAAACCTTTTTGTTATATTTGTAGAAAATCTCTTTACATCTTTATTGCAATCGATAAATGAAATGCTCAGGGGAAAAAACCCAGTATCTGTGGCTGTTGCAGGCTTGTAATGTGCCTTACCTGTCTATGCCCTACAAATGTAGACATGTCATCAGTGAAAGCCTGATTAAATGGCAGAGAATCCTACACTGCAAAGTAACCCAAAATAAAGACGGACCTATTTGAAAGAGAGTCTGTCAATAAACAGAATAAAACACGTCTTTATGTTGGAGAAGCATTTCAGAGATCGAGAGAAAATGTTGCTAATAGTTTAGCCTTCTGCTCATGGCTGCTGCTTCATTAATAATTTTACATAGCTAACGTTAGCTAGAGCCTTGAATCCCATTGTGAGGGCAAGTGGGAGTGAATTTTCTATGTGAAACTCGATAATGAAATAAGCTGAAAGCAATGTATGGAAAACACTAAGTTACTAAATGTAGCACACACATATGTCTATGGTTGTCTGGTGGGCGGGGCTAGGGACAGAAAGCTGCAGGAGTAGCATGTATTTTCGAATTCTGCCTTGTTTTTTTTTGCCTTTTCCAGATTTTCTTTCTAACCCAGCTTTAAGACACGTTTCACAGAAGAAACTAAATTGTCGTCCACTTCAACCAGAAAGTCTTCAAAGATAAACAGAGTTGTCTTCGTACGTCTCGTCTGCTAATGTGTCTTGATTTTTCGAGAATTAACGAGCGTTGACATTTTCAGAGACAAATAGTTCTTTCTGCAAGTACTGTTCCTGGTTTCTTGCCATATGGCCTGGAGCAGAGTCACTCCTAATGTTAATCTGACAGGTAAATGAGCGTCTGTGTGCGGTCTATCTGTTGACGAGGGACAGTTTAGTCCTGTGGGCTTCAGTGTCCTTGCCAGAAAGGCAATACAATTTTCTGAGAAGTCTTAACCCAGGCGCTTTTTATTTGTCACCACCAGCCTGAAGAATGACATGTCGCCATCTTTGAACAAATCACAGAGCAACCATTCAGTATACTGATGAGACATGCAGAATGAATAGCAATTAGAAGATTGTTTTTGTTTCAGGAAATAGCTTTTAATTAGAAAAATTACATCTGATGACCTGGAAAGGTGATCTGTCAATTTGTTAACCTTCTGTTGTTGATTGTTTTCCAGTGAAAGTTGTGTCATTTATCATTCAAGTCAGCCAAGCAGGGGCTGGAATTAGCATCACACTGTGCAGCGCTGTGATATGAAGGAGAACTCCCTTTTCCACTCCTCCTCACCTCCAGTCAGTTAAACAGATGAACTATTGCAGGACAAAGATTAAACAGTAACTGGGGGTGCCACAGCACTGTGTGAATGGAGCCTGACAGACATTTTATCAGTAAACCAATTAACATGATTTATGGTCCGGGGTAACCATGAGACTTGCCCATAAATACAAAGGGCTGGCTGAGCAGCTCCTTCTAAAGCGAGATGTTATCAGACTCCTCTCGATTCTGCTTTGCTGGCATGGAGTCAGCATGCATTTGTAAATGCAGCTACTGTGCATGGAGGGCCTCCCCCCTCACTTTGGGTCAGGAGTTCAAAGCCCAGCCAGAGGAGTTGAAGAGTGGGGCGTGAACTCCCGACCCCCCTAATGTAACAGGGCGAGCAGTGGAAGACCAGTTCTTATCAGGCTTCTCCCACCCAGGTGCTCGCCTGCTCTGTCCATCAACGCAGAGATAAATGGGATTCCTAGTACTATGTGCAATATGATTTTAGGATTCCCCACATGGCTCGACCAGAATGCACCATCTGAGATGATTTACTTAAGTCTGACAAGAAAAACTGAAATGAAACTGATTGAAAGCAGCTGACTCATATGTGTCAAGCACAAGCTAAAGGCCTGACACGTGGTATCCTGCACCAACTCTCTTGTTGTGTGGAATTTCTGCCTTTCCCATGAGTTCAGGCAAAATGTTTGCTTTGGAAAGATTTAGTGTTTCCCAAAAACATGTTAATTGGGCTCTGTCTTTTTCTACATGATGAACTGTTTTAACTCACGCAGGCAGAGGTCGTCAGGTCATTAGCATGTGCTCGCCTGAGGTCCTGGAGCATTTTGACAAAACCTGACAGGTAGATCTTGTCACCATGTTTTCTTAGTGCCACATTGTATTTGATTAGATTTAGATAGGTTGGTATACTGTAAGAAAACAATGAAAACTGGCCATTGCAAGCTCCTAGAGCCCACGGTTACGTCTTCAGATTGTCTAAACCCCCCAAATTTTCCATTTGCTGAAGAACACTGTAGGATACAATGAAAAGCTTTGGAAAAAGCTAATAATTGAGGCCTAAAATGTTAAGAATATGAAATTACAGATGGTTAGGAATGATGCTCCTACTTAAAGATATTCAATTTGCAGTGATGTAAAAGACAGAAAAGCAGACACAGCTAATGTTATGACATTTTAAGCCAAGTGCCTCTATGAATAGCAATGTCACTATTTTAACATCTACTGAACGTGTTGTTACGAAATGTGGGATAAATTGAAGTAACTTTTGTGATCCCTTAAAGTCCCCCTCCACTCAAAAATGTGTTTCTCCTACGTTTATGTCCCCTAAAATGTCAGCCTTAACTGCACTGACCTGGACCTGTGGAAATGTTGCCAGTAGAGAGGTGTTTCACCCTGTCTGTGCATTTCCCTAAAATCGCAGGTTCAAATGCGCAACAGGCAGTCAAGATAAGTTGCGTCACAAATTTGAAAGCTAGTCGCTGTCTAATACAGGAAACCCATATCAATAGGGGAACAGACTTGGACACAACACCAACAAAGAAACCTGAAACCTCCGGCAAGGAGCTGAGTTGTCAGTGTGTTTTTACGTACTTTCAAATGTGTTTGGAGGGGGACTTTAACTTTTAATCTATCACCATCATCAGGTCAAAATTTTAATTTATCCAATACTTTGGCCTATGAAAACATGCAGAACAAAGATCGCGACAACTGAACCTGCAAAACATTAGCATGTTAGCATTGTCATTTTCGCTTAGGGACTGTTCTTTAGTTATCAGAGGAGGGGGTGGCAGAGGTGTTTTTTTGTTTTGTTTTGTTTTTTTGACTCCCCCTGAAGCTACTAATATATTTCCTTGACTCTCCCTGAGTAAGTAGTGAAAATACATGACCCTTCCTCCACCATAATTAGTTTGAAAAAGCCTCAGTTTTTCATTTTTGTTGTGCATGGTGGCTAGTCAGTGCGAACAGTTTACTTTTGGCTAAATTTTAAATGAGACGTTTAATAAAGTGATTTTTATGAAGTATCACTACTTTAAGGTCAGCTTTCATTTGGTGTTTTTTTCTGATAGAAGCTTTCATTGCACATGTGTCCCAGGACCACCAGAAATTTAAAAAGCTAATGATAATTTTTGTTTTTACAGCTTCCTGCTGTAAAAAATGTTGTGATTTTGGAAGGCAACTTTTCTTTAAAAATCAGCAGTAAGATAAATACATAATATAACCATTTAAATTTGTATGCCCCTCCCCTTCACCAAAACAAAAAACAAAAAAAACCACATGTCCCACTCCAGAGCTCCACCTCATAAGTAACAAACAGTCCCTTAGGTAGATAGAGAAGCTAGCATGGCTGTAGTCTCTTAGTCTTGTTGCTAAAAAAAAAAAGACATAGTTAATTTTCTGTTGATTCTATATTAATCAGCTAATTGTTTGAGCACTAATTTAAATTATGAAAAACTATAGAGGGCATACTGCAAACTATACAGGAAGTATTGCATTGAGTTTATTTGCTCAGAAACTCATTAAACTGATGTCCCATCTTTCACCTGTCCTATAGGCAACATATTCAGGCTTGTAAATGATCTGGTAATAAAGTCACTTTCTTGAGATTGAAATTAGCCTTGTGTGTATGCAAGCTGCATCTTTATGATGACAGTCAGTGTTATGAGACAGCAATGATGAGCTCCTTATTCCCTCTCAGACATCAGTGTGATCAAGTGCTCATGATTAACCATGGCCGAGTGATTCTATGATTAATGTTTATACAATCCCTAAAGGAGCTGCAGGACATACTCTCACACACTCTTCAGCGTGTTTACAATTTTACACCTATTATGAGACAAGATGGAGAGCTCCATTTACAGTTCACTAACCTTTATGATGGCGGGCTCTCATCTGCATTTTATTTTCTTTTTAACACTTCAACTCATCTACAAATGTCAAAATAAAACAGGGCTGTGAAGTGTTCAGGCTCGGCTTTTGAAAGAACAACGCTCTTTGATTTAGTCGAGGGCGTTCCACTCCCATTCCTGTTTTTATGGGAGCTTTTAATTTTTATTGAAGGACGGCGCAAAGTAAATGGTTCCTCATCTAAGGAAGATTAAATGGTCTTATACAATTTACAGAAACACGAGGGCATGAGGGACAAAGGCCCGAAATGAGCTTTACGCCACATGTCCTCTAAATAATGTGAAGGGAGGTGAAGGCGCAGAGGGAGACGAGCTGCGAGGAGGATGTGTTTCTCTGCAGACACATGTAAATCAATTTGTATTGATCCAAACAGTACAGCCAGCAGCTCTGCACATTCATTGATTAAACAATTAGATAACTGCTGGATCTATCCAAATAGAAAATTATATTTGATTTAGCTCAAACCTCATCGTCTATGTTCATACTTTAATGTCCTCTGCCTTTAGATCTGTTTATAAGATATACACATGTATGCAATACATTTACTCAGATATTGTTTAAGGTACTTGTAGTTTAAATTTTTACATTTTATCCATCCAGTCATAATTTATTTATGCTTATAGTGTGCGTAGTAGATTTGTCTGTTACTTTATACTTCTACTCCCCGATAGTAAAAGTATAATGTACAATGGGCAGTTAAAAGCTATAGACTACTCTTGGAGCACTGTTTGTGTCTTGGTTTGCAGAAATTTGTCGAGGGGCCCTTCATGTATTAATATCTTTGTCATTTTAGTTTATATTATGCCTTGATGTTACATTTTCCTAAGTAGATATGTAGTGCAGCAAATTTTGCCCAGCAGCCCTCATAGGTCAGTACAGCCTTGCATCCAAATCCTTATTCAGGATTTTACACAGGGTCGTGAGTCCAAAATCCCTCACAGCAGCCCAGTCACCCTAAAGTGGGATTTGAACTTCTGTGTGGAATAGAAACCATACCAAGGGCGTAGGCTCTGCGTAGACACGTAGTCTATATTGTAGCCTGATATGCACCTTTTCCTTCAGTGGAAACAAAACTTTTGTTAAATTGTGAAGACAATAATGCCTCCACAAAAAAGCATTTGTAGTCTTGTGAGTGATTGTCCTGGTTCATATGAGTAGAGGAAAAGTCTGCTAGCCACTGGGCTAATGTATGCAGCAGGAAATGTCATTGGCCTTATGCTGATAACGTTAGCATGTTGCATGTGTGTGGAAAACGTGTCTAGTAGAAGACAGTTTTTTTTTTATCATTGAACCTTATGATTTGTAACGGAGCTGAATTTTTTAGCTTGACGTTTTTTAAAGGTCGCTGATATTCCTGTCTTAATATGAGTGGAGGAAAAGTCTGCTAGCTGTTGGGCTAATTTATATTTATGTATAGGGTTCCTACGGTTATGGAAAGCCTGGAAAAGAATGGAATTTACAATCATTTTCCCAGGACTGGAAAAGTCATGGAATTAGTAAAAACATTGAAAGTTTTGTAAATGTGATTTTGTTTTGAGTAATGAAATTGTTACAGTAGTCTTCTGTGGATTATCTTCTCATAATGTAACATAACGGCAAATTTTTTTGCTGAAGCTGTCGTTGTAATGTAGCTCTAATATGTGACATCAGCTTACCATCATGTAGTTCTCTTCATTTACTCTCAGCATTCTGTCTCTCTCTCTGTGTACACCAACCACCTGAAATTACAATTATGGGCAATTAGGGCAAGGAAAAATTGTGGGTCCTTGAAAAGTCATGAAAAAGTTTTGAAATTTTGTGCTGGAAATGGCTTATGCTAATAACATTAGCATGTTGTTAACATGTGAAAACAATAGTTTTGTCTGTGAACTTTGTGGAGCTGAATTGTATACTTTTGTTTAACATTGTCGATAAGAAGTCATGTTTTATGTGTGTTTTGGGTGTGTTAGTTGAATCAATCAGACTTTACTGCACTTCACAGGAGCATAGAAACCTCACCGCCAACTAGCGTTTTGGACTTATCAGACAGAGCTTGGGCTACAGCATAGGCTCCATGTAGAGACTATATACAATTATAAATCAATCTTTTAAGAATTCAGAACTCTGAAAAGTTGTTAAAACTTATTTGAATTTTAACTTTTCATCATTCATTTAATGTTTTCTGTAGTTGTTTATCTTTCTGTCTGATAATGATTTGAGTGCTGTTTTAGGTGGAACAATGCTAAACCCTGTACATGTATCTGTTATTTCTTTAAAGCACCATAATATACAAGTATTGTGCCAAAAATATTCATAATCCTAAAACCATGATACCCCCCAATATCATATAGGATATAATGCAAAACTAGAAATGTTATACATGTTATACAGTATAATGCTCTACATAATGATTACATTAACTTTGATACTTAGGTACAATTAGCTGTTAATACTGATATACTTTTGCTTACTGAACATTTTGAATGCTTGAGTAAAGGATCAAGATTGATGTCCCACCAGTGGAAATTCATGATGGAGCCAATATAAATCCATCTGATATTGAGAATATCATAATGTTTATAACCATGGTGATTGTTGAGCAGCATAACATTTTGTGTTCCTATTGTACGCCGCCGCACCCTCTCATATTTCTCAGATCTTTGGCAGCCGTGTGCCTTTTTCCCACTGTCTCTCAGAGTTTCAGAGGGCCAGTAAACCATGGCTTTCAATTCCCCTGCTCAGGTGTTTTCACTCAGGAATAGGAGTGATGAGCAAACGCTTTCAGACTCAATCCTTGAGCAAAGGGCTGTGCTGACAGGGATTATTATTTATTTGTCATGGTGGATGTAATAAGCTGTAGATACAGGATGGAGGGCCTGTGATTTATTGCTCTGTCGACCGCCACTAGCAGGACGTGCGCTCTAGCGTGCAGGATGAATACCGCACTGTCAGTTCTGTCCATCCGTCACCATCACCTCTCCCCGCCGCTGCCTCTCTCACACACCCTCCCATTTCATGCCACAATACATAAACAATCTTTCATTATTTTGATACCTTCTTCTCCATATTTGTTTTCTGCGCGTAACGCGGGGCCTCAGGTTTATGTGCCCCATTATTTTGATGCACTAGCTTTGAGATGTACACCTCAGAGTTATTATAAAATGGTTTCCACAGACTTCAGCATATAGAGAATCTGTTTCTATTCATGTTTTGGTGTTTGCCAGACTCCTACTTTGACATTTTGAACAATTGAATTACGCTTCTTCACACAATAATCCTCTTGCGTCAAAAATTATCTTATTTTCCTTCAAAGATGGGCTTTATAATACCATATTTCATAGTTACAGACATGCAGCGTCCACTGGCACCCGCCACTGGGAAGGTTGTACTCCAAGTAATTATGGCCGTATTTTGCTGCTGCTTTTAATGTTATTGAGCCACATCTCACAGAACGGGTGACTCTCTTGCCTCTCTGTAGGTCATGTAATCTTGTTAAAAGCCTTCATGGTTTTAGGATTATGTTATTGAAATGTCACTTAATTGGATAAACATTTTTCATGCCGTAAACACACAGCGCCGGGTTTCTGTTTAGTCGCCGTGGATATTGTTTACACGGCAGGGGGATTTGCGTAAGTGGAACTGACTCTGTAAACAGCGGCTCCCACTAGAGGCTTTATGTGAAAAGCAGGCTGAGAGTGAGGCATCAGGGAAAACACTTAGCCCACATATCAGAGCTGCGGACATGTGCTTGGCGAGAGGGAGCGAGCACGTCGGTGACAGCGCTTAATTAATATGAGGAATTGCCTTTGTGTCCGGGTAAACGACTTGAGCAGGAGCCGCTTTGTTGTTTAAGCCCACTCAGCTGAGTGTTTGGTGCAGGATTTTTGTGTGTGTGTGTCTGTGTGCGAAGTAAGCTGTAATCTGCGAATAACATTACACCCCTGCATGGGAAGCACCAGGCAGCCAGATTTTCATTCCCTAGATCAGACTTTGTATCAATCATTTCTTTCTTCTGCCCAAACAGCAGCCACTTTCTTTTCTCTCCAGGCCCTCAGATGTCATTTACCACGACTCAGCTTGGTATCCGTCTTTTTAAAGGCTCATTTTTCCTCAGCAAATTGTTATTTATGGACTTTTGTTTGTTCTCAGGCATCATTACTAACAATACAGTTAATAGCAATCATTTGTTATTCAGCGCTGGTGCTGATTCTTGGGATGGGGGCAGTGGAGTGAGAATACTCATTTGGAGGTTGAGGAAAGCCTTGACAGGGCCCATTTATAACAAGATCATTGTGGAAAGTCCAGCCTATTAATAACCCTCCATCGCAGTCTAATTAGTGCTCCCTGATGTAAACGAGACTGAATCATGGAGTTGTGTGAATTTCTCCTGTAAAGATCATTGCTGGTGTCACGCATGTTTCTTTGAAATAACTTGTAGAGGCCAGATTATGGATAAGATCAACTTTATTGTGTTGTAGTGAATTTGTCTTTGTCCGTTAAGCTAATTGTATCATAATGTATGTTTCCATCATTCCTCAGTCCTCTTGAATACCATTTAGATCTCATACACTACAGAGCCAGCTTGCCTAACACACAGATAACAAACTAATCCTAGAGAATAGGATACTGTCTAAAAGTATTTAAACATTTTCTAAAAGGATTCAGGCCATTTAACTGCTTTCACTTTGGATTCAGTTGCAAGTTGGTTAAATGAGTGCTGAGCAGTGCAAATCAAATGCTTCATCTCCTCTTCTATCTCTTGTTTGTATTAGTGAAGATCAAAGAAAAAAAACATGATGTTATTATGTAGGTAAGTAGACCATTGCTTTGGGTTCTGAAAGCTTGTTGTGTCCATTTTTTGTATTATTTGTCATTTTATAGACTGACCAATTAACAGATTAATCAACACAATAATCAACATGGGTGTCCTGGCAACCTAAAGCCATGGTCAGACCAACTTTAGCCTTGCATGAAAGCACACAGCCCCCTCATTCATTTCAGTGAGGCTAATCTGTCAGCGCATAGGGCTCGTGCAAAAAAATGCAGGTTTGTCCGAAGGGCTGGGTATCAGTACTCAATACCCTCAAGGTATAGACGGAAAAACACTCAGTACCAAGTAGTATTAAAACTTCTCTAGTTAAACAATACCTGCATTTGCATTTTTGTACCCAGATTATGATTTTGCTCGCAGCAAATCACTGCAAGCATTCCTCGACTTAATACGCCATCCCACTTTCACAGCAGCTTTAACCCATAGAGGAAGTTGAGCATGTTGTATTTGATTGAGTTGGCAATTTAAATATTAAATAATTTTGTTGTAATGATTAGGATAGGATGGCATGGTGGTGGTATTTTATGCAACCGAATGCTTCCATTCACATGATGGGTATTGCATAAAGTAGGGAAAAAAGGTATCAAAGAGTGAAATACTCTCTTAGTAATGGTGTCATAATTTTCTAAACGATACCCTAGTTGTTAGACAATAAAAGGTTTAACTTGGCTCAACACAACAGGATATAATCTGATATAAATCCCTACTGTTTAACCTCACAATCACATGATGTAAGATACAGCTGTCAAATAAAAGCAGAGGTGCCAAGAAATAAATAATCATTAGTTATAGTCCTGCTTAAAATACAAGATTCATACTGGGTTATAAAGGATTCAGATGTGAAGCTGATTCAATAGAGATTTGATAAAATGCTCCATATAGCATTAGATGCCCAGAAAGTCCATTGAAACCTCCACGTGGAGTAACTGCCCCCCCCCCTCTCCTCCTCCTCCTCCTCTCTCCCTCTTCAAAGTACAGCTGACTGGCTGCTTATCAAGCCTTAATTAGTGATACATTTTCTACCTGTGATGTCTATTGATGTATTTGAGAAGAAAAGGCAAATTGAGTTGTAGCCTGACCCGAGAGCCAATCCCTCTTGAAAACGTTCCCCCTCTTTACCTCCCTGCCTCTCTCAATCTCACCTCATTCCCTCTCCCTCTCTTCTCTCTCTCCCTCCTTCTCTTTGCCATGCGAGGCCAGGAGTGGTCTGGAGAAATGAGGTGCAGCATTAGTGTTTTTTTGCTTGCCTGTGCAATAGAAAACACTGCACGTCAGGGGCCCCGTCAGCAGATCGGGGAGATGCAGATGGGAGGTGAAAAAGCTCCCCGGTGGCAGTCGGGCCCTGCTCGGATGTGATTGCAGCCGCCAGGATGAAGTCAGCACTGACAAAGTGCGCCCATTGATGGATGGACAAAGCCGGGAACTGGATGTGAGAATGGATGAGGCCAGAGTGGGAACTTAACACAGACAAACAAAATGAAAGACAGAGAGGAATTACCTGCTAAAGCATTCCGGCAATACAAATCCCAGAGCAATTTACTTACTGCTAACTGAGCACAGGAGGACTGTTTGCATCGGTACAAGTACGGCCGACAGCGGGAATGGCTTTCATTCAGTTGATAGAGGGTTGCCTGATTTTACACAATTGTTTTATGATTGCCTGTTTCTCAATATAGGCAAATTCATACATATTAAGTGCAAGCACACACTCTCACGGAGACCTGCTTGTACACACACAAACACACACACACACACACACACACACACACACACACACACACACACACACACATGCACACGCACACACATAGAAACTGGAGAGCTGCAACTTGACTAACCTGTCAGTTACTTTTTCAATTAATCAATCAGTTGTTTATTGTTATTTTGTTTGTGTTGGCAAAAGAACCTCAGAAGTGTTTTACGTCTCATTTTCTTGAAATAGTGAAAAATGGCCATTGCAAGTTCCCAGAGCTGTTCAGGTTGTTTTCTTCAACAAGCTGTCTAAAACTAAAAACTTTTTAATTTACAACAGGAATGTCAGTTTTGGTTAATTTGATTTCGATAGCCAGTTAAAAAATTAACCAGCTAGTCACTGATTAATGTTTAAGAAAACCCCCCCACACAAAATGATGTGAATACTAAAGGCCCTTCCTTTTAGTCCAGCACTCAATTAACTCAGTGAACTATAGCGCTTAATATTTTGTGACGTAATGTCTCGCCTTTTATTTTATTTTCTGTTGGCTTTGCTGACAGACAGTTGGCTAACCATGTTAACATGCATTGTGGCCACTGCCCACCTTCCAGTCTCCACTGGTTAGCTACATTAACCTTGGTCGCTCTGTACTACACACAACACAGGTCAGGTGGGCGCTAACATTAGCTGGTGGCGTCGGCCATTCCTGCTCGTGGGACCTACTGTACCAACAGCGTTACTGTATAAACATGGTGGCCACCCTCTGGTCGGCCCCCCCAGAAGGCCTCAGTGAGTAAGCGGCTTTATTTTGAACCCCTTTAGCAATATTAACTATGTTAGCACGACTAGCCGTGCTGACGCTGGCAACGGTGCTAACAGAGCTAACAGTAGTTAACAATGCTAAGAGGTTTGTGGCTCAAAGGTGAGCCGCTTACTCACTGGGGCGACCTGAGAGGAGACTGGAGGGTGGCCACCATGTTTCCACAGTCACACTGTTGGGTTGGAACGGTATTACTAGCAGTAATCACCTAATTAGCAGCGCTGCTAGTTAACTAACTCTCACCAAATGGTGGGTGGTGCACAGTGTAATAAAGTGAAGAGCAGCAACATTTACCAAAAGGCCGACATGCATAACTTGTCAAAAAATGTTGAAATGCCTGTTAACAATTATAAGAAACAGAGAAAACACCAAATCCTCAACCGGCTGATGTTTGGCATTTAAATGACCTGAAGAAAAATAATAGATTATCACAGTTGCTCTCAATTTATTTTCTGCCAATCTTTTTGCTTCAGCACTATTCCAAACCGCATCGAGCCTGTGTAAAGGAGCTTTAAATCGCCTGTGTGCTCAAGCACAGTTTAATTTGTCCTGCCTCAAAGTGGACTGTAAAACACTAGATATTTTAGGTACCTCATGGCCTGAAGAGAACTAATAACCCCTGAAACTCAGGGCCAATAACCTTCCCAAATCCAGGACCTGTGTGGGAGCTAGAAGAGTTTGCTCCCTTGTTGGGGAATGAATTCTCATTACCGTTGCACTAGCACTACATTAAATGTCAGTGTTGCCGCTGGATGGGGCCTGGAAGATTAAGACTAATGCTGTTGGCCTCAGGAACTCCGATTAGAACTATTCTCATTAATCAGAGTCTCAGAGATGGAAGCAATTTAAAGCCCCGGTCCTCTCTGAGCAAGGGGCAGGGCAGCACCCTGTCACCGACGAGGGGCGACGCACTTGCACCCATCCACTATCCCTTCATTACGGCCACCAAGGACATGTGAAGGCCAGTCACCCATCGAACCTCACTTCCAATTAATCTGACCACTGAAGATCTCCTATCAATCACAGGTAGATCGTCAGATTGAGATAAATAACAATTGTGCTTAATTTTTTGCGCCTTGTACCTGAATGATTTGGTTTGATATACGATCACAGTGTAATACAGTCAAGATATTATTAACAAAGTTGAGACTGTTACTGTACAACATTTCTTATTTGTTCCCCCTTGGGTGTAAAACATGCAAAAACAGCCGTGCACACCTGTGGTGCACACACACAGGTGTTTTCACTTATTTTGCCCAAATAGACCTCTTAAGAATGTAATTAGCCACATTAAGTGAAAACACCTGCGTGTGGATGTGCTGGGCCTTTAAGTTAGAAATGAATGTCCAGTAACTATACAGTGTAGGAAGTACATTCATATTTGGCGATTCTGCAGCACACAATATACGACCAATGCCTTACGCTCATGGCCTATGCAGGAGTGTGCCTTTTACTGTATGTATGTAATGAGGCTACAGTGTGTGTGGAGGTTTGGGGAGTGGAAGTGCGTGTAGACAAGAGATTGCATCCTGTCTAAAGAGTTTTTTTCCCCCAAAGAAACAAGTCCTGTTTACATTCAGTGTTGACTCCATTTCCTTCCTCAAAAAACATTTTGCAAGGCCATTTTTAAAAAATATAATAAATCCTACATTATTTACATCAGTGTTAACAAGCCTGTAGTCTACCTTGCCTTTGTAGCTGCATTAATCTATTTTTTAGCATGTTACTGCCATCGACTGTTTTTCAGCTGAATAGTATGAAACCAACAACAGAATGTGAAAGCATGTGCATACAAACATAACGAGGACCCTCTTTCTAAAACATGCTCCACAGCACTACTAGTGGTCAAAAGCTCCACAAAGTAGCTTTAATTTTGCATTTAAAAAAAAGAAGAAGAAGTAATCACTGTCGTTTACTAATCTTCGAAAGGATGACAGAGGAGATATCCACATGACGATATTACTGGGCTGGCCTGTGAACCTTTTCTGTGGCTGTCCACACTGCTGTGTGGTAACTCCTTTTCGTGGTTGTCCAGGGCACCCAAGATAAACTTTTTTGTTGCCCTAAGTAGACACATTGTCCCAGCATCCCCAAGACTTTTTCTATCGTAACCATATTTTTTTTGCCTAACTTGCTTGAATATTGAAGAAGTTAATTTACTCACATTTGTTTTAGACATGCATGGATTACTGATGTTCCTACCAGGCTTAGGCTCAGGGGCCCTCCTGGCCTTTATCTGCAAAATATCAGTCACATTATTGTAACTTGTACCAACCCGGAAAAGACACAAAAAAACTACAGAGACGCTCAAAAGCACAGAAAGATGCATAATGACGACAAAGAAATACAAAACTACAGCAAAATAGAGGCAAAACCACAAAGTCTGTGTGTCATGCTCCTCTGTAGGAGAGGTGGTGGGGCCTTTTGGGTGTCAGTGCCCAGGGGCCCATTGTCTCATAATCTGCCCATGATTTTAGATTTCTGTAGGACACAGATATCTTTTTAGACAGTGTTTCTCTTCCAATGGTACATGTACCCCTAGGAGCAGCTTCCAGCACTGCAGGGGTCATGTGTGATTTTTTAAAAAAATAAGTTAATTGAAAAAATATCAGTCATGACCCCTTAAATAACATTATCATTAAACTGTGAATGGAACTAATCATAAATACACAGTATAATGCAGCTACAATGTCGTCTTCATGTAACTGCATAATGACAAAAAAATGGTTTGCCATGAATTGAGTGACAGATTCTGAACTTTATTCAGACAGGGATGGTGCAGCACTGTATTGTACCTCTTTATAAAGGCATTTTTCCCCTTTATACCCAAAATGCTTTATGTTGGTCAGGGATACATGGCTAAAAAAAATACTTCAAAGGGGTACATGGCTAAAAACAAAAGTTTGAGAGCCGCTGTTTTAAGACTCAAAGCTTGTCAACATTTTCAAACAGCAGTTAAGACCTCTGACAGTTCAAAGTGTTAATGGATGACATTCATTTACACCCTCTGGCATTTAATGGATCCAAACAAAATTAGCACATTTTCAGATTCCCAACAGATCAGATTTAGTTGTTTTTTTAGCTCCATGATACACATTGTTACACTTTTGTATTGTGACATGTCATCTTATGATTTGTGTCTTACTGTCAGCGTCCAAGGTTATCTGTGCCAGTGTGGCAACAGAAGGCCAAAGAGAGACTTTGAGGTTTAAACTGGATGCAACCCATGTTTGGTTCTCAATTAGCACCTGTCACAGGAGACAAGCTGCCGGGCTCTTGCTCCCTGTGACACCCAATAGATGGGCTCCTGCTTTGTAAACCACCAGGGACGGAAGCGGCTCCTCGGTGGGAGTCAATGTATTCTGTAAACAGGGAGAAAACGGGAGTGAATCTCTCATAAATCTTGTGGTGTAGCGGTATCATTTCCTTCAGCTGACCTTGGAGAGGTAGCAGGATGGGAGGCCTGGGTGGCGAGAGGGGGAAAAAAAGCATCATATGATATACGTGCAAGTGGAGCGAGGTGCGCCATGAATCACAGCGGCCTGTGATTAGCCGTGAAATCTTACACATGTGAGACTCTCTCTCTGCTGCTGCTCATCACCCGAACTATTTACCCTCCATCTCTTTAGATCTGGAGACTTTGGCATCACAGAGTATGAAAAGCTGAAAATAACTTCAAATGTGATACCAGGCTATGGTAAGAAGAGGTCAGAAATATTTCTGGCCATGCAGTCTACAGAGCGGGAGCATCAAGCACATTTCTCTCCCTCCAATCGCGTTTCAAACAAATACTTATCAACAGGCCATGAAGTAATCAATGAGGATAATCCATCTGGGAGCCTGTCGATATGGTAATGACTCTGTCTCATCGTTACTGCTACACAGCCATAGATAATTCGCTTTACCAGAATGCTTAGCAGCTGTTGCAACAATCCTGTGGTTGTGAGGAATAAAGTGCTGCCTTTCGTGATTAATGCCTCGCCATTGTGCTGCTCTGCACGCTGATTGTTTTCAGATTTTCTGAAAAAGCTGGATGGATTGTATATCAATAAGTCAAGGGGCTCTAACAAAAAGGTAGACTGCAGGTATATCAGTCTCACTTAATCAATGCTCCTATTATGCTTTGTTAATGGTGCATTCATACATGCATTCGTGCCAGATATGTGTTAGAGGAACAATCTGTTATCCAAATGTAAACAAAAGGGCCACAACATTACCAATCTGCCGTCGCTCTCAAATTAAATAAAGTTCTTTTGATACAGAGACTCATAGTACAAAACATCACAGTGGTTTACAGCAGTAATTTTGTGAACACAACAGGAAGAAAATAACAATTTCAAATTATGATCATCTAACAAACAAATACAAATTTTATCATTAAATCATCATCTGTAAGGCAAAGTAATGCGTCTTAATTTATCTTAGAATTGAAATGGTTAAAATAATAAAGACACATAATTAAGAAAAATATGTACATTTAGTCACAGCTTTTTGTTATAGTAAATAGTGTAGTTTAAAGGGACAGTTCACCCCCAAATCATAAGTACACATGTCTCCTCTTACCCATAGAGCTATTTATTAGGGATGCACCGAATATTCGGTAACCGAATATTGCAAAAAAAACCACATTCGGTGTTCGGTGGAATAAGTGAAAAGCAAGGCCGAATAATAGCAGCGTTTTTGATGACACAATCAAACAGCACGCGGTGACGGACGGAGTAAAATGTCAGCGGTGTGGCAATATTTCAAAGTGTTGGAGAGTGATAGAAGAAAAGCAATTTGCAAAGAATGTAATACTGAACTATCTAGAGTGGTGTTGCAGGGTATACTGGTACCAACGGTAGACCGTGGTACTAAAACACCACCGTACATAATGATACCATAATGTTGGAGTACCGTGGTACTACAGTACCTCAGGTACCACTACTGTGGTAAAGTCCAAAGTCCAATTGCAAGGGTGTGAGTGTCTGTGCGCCGTCCAATAACGGCGTGCGCTGGCCACCTGGCACATAATATGCCGCTGCAGTGGTTTGTATCCCGTGACATTTCAGGTATTAGCTGACCTATTGAGTATCTTTGAGCAGTGAAAGTTATTATTAATTTATTTTTACTTGTAGGTTAGATTTGTTTATATATGCTACAGTGATTTGTTTTCCACAGAGCTCTACGGTGCAAGCATTTTACTCACATTTGCGACTAAAAATAGTTTTGTGTGAGCAAAAGAAATTATTCAGGAGCACACTGTGTGAGGACAGATTTCAACCAGCAGCAGAAACAAAAGGCGAATCCCGCCAGTTGTGGGTTGAACAGGGGTCACAGACACAGACAGGAATACGTATTCCTGTCAAATATGGCGGCCATGTGCTCTGCAGCGCAAGATAACGGCTTACCGGTGACGGAGAAGCTCCAGGTCCAATAATTTCCTCTTCTTGGTGTCATGACTGCCCAAAAGTACCTGGCGGCATACAGGTATGTGACGTGTCAGAGGGGAAATGAGCCGTTCACATTTCTCTCTTTGTGGCAGGTAACGGTCCACAAACCTCACCACACTTAAGGGACTGTTCTTAACTTGTCAGGGGAGGAGGGTGGCTGGTTGATTTTTGGTTGATTTTTATTTTATTTATTCATTTTATTTCAATCCCCGCTATGTTAATCACTTATTGATGCTGTTTTTGAAGTATGAATAAGTCAGTGAGTAATTTATTCCATTGAAATATCATTGATGTATTATGGAAAAGTGATTTATCTTTTTATAAATGACAAAAGGCACATCTGCCTCATTTTCGCTGTGGTATCATGATACTACTCAGAATCGTGATACTTTTGCTGGTATCGTACCGTGGGTCCCAATTTTGGTACCATGACAATACTAATCTGGAGGGTGTTCATCTGCAAAAACTAATGAAAAACTGAACAACGATATTCGGTATTCGGCTAAGCGTTTAATTTTATTCTGCTTCGGCCACAAATTTTCATTTCGGTGTATCCTTACTATTTATCAGTCTAGATTGTTTTGGTGTGAGTTGCAGAGTGTTGGAGATATCAACTGTAGAAATGTCTGCCTTCTCTCCAGCACCGCATTGCACCGTATCGTATCGTATCGCATCGTATTCAACACTAATGCATTCTTCTGTCTGTGCAGTGATGCAGTTGGCGGGTGTAGTTTGGTAGAAAAAAAAAGTTTTTACTCCTACTATGAAACTGCTCACAACAAGGTCTTTGGATTATTTTGAGTAACTGGGTCATGATTTCTGGAAAGAGACATTGCTGTTGAGTTTTTCAAATGTTTTTTTTTTGCCACTTTGAGCACCACAAGCTAAGTGCCATCTAGTTCCAGTATATTGAAGAGAAGGCAGATGTCTCTGCAGCTGATATCTCCTGCAACTCACACCAAAACAGTCTAGGTAGATAAACAGCACTACAGGTCAGAGGAAAAATACGTATTTTTGAATTTCGTGTGAACTGCCCCTTTAATAACGTAGATATATATATTTAAATGACCATGATCTGTATCAACCCTGTCCCTTAATAACTGCATCCATACGCAACTAATTTATATCAGTAGATAAATAATGTTGCACAGTTTAGGATTTTATAACACTTCCAATGAACATATATCATCAGCAAAGTTTTACTTGGGGGTAAAAGAAGGTTGATACCACGCATGTGTGTACAATAAATATACTGTACTCCATGACAGGTGCTGTTTAAGGATGTAATGATAAGTAAGCAAATGAGTATATAAATGTATTTAGTAAGATATTGGGCAGGCTGAATAGCGTGTGCTAAAGTAGGTGCTGTAATAAAGTGGTTTGAGAACTATTTATTAAAGGTGCTACTTGTGTGCAAACACTCATACAGAAACTACAGTCATTTATTTGGTCAGGGAAATGATGTAATTGCTGATTTATAGTCTGCAGACCCAGTGAACTCCTAGCAGATGTAAAACACTTCTAAAACATTAGAATACTTGTCCACAGTTGTGCTGCACGGCTCGCACGGCCAAATCTCAGCCTGAACTTAATGCATCTCGGCTTTGTTTTCAAGAGAGGCAGGAAGGAGTTGCAGACGCGGGCCGGGTGAAGGAAGAAAGACAATTAAAACTGATAGCACTCGTCCACATGAGTGTCAACAGCAGCCAGGATGGAAGCAATTTATTCAACCAATCATCCAAGTACATGAAGTGCGCCGGTGTTCTGCTGCTGCTGCGGTGGGACACTGGAAAATGTGATAGTTGTTTCCTCCCTATGAATCACTAGAGGCAGGATGCTCGCTGGACGCAAAGTGGATTGTTCAGCGTCCTGATAACAATTTAAATCCTGTTATGGATAATGCTGGGTAATGCCGTCCTGAAAATTGAACATGACACTCAAGCGATTTATTATCTTTGTGTTCTTAACCTTGGATATCGGATTGTTTGTCCAACCATATCCTTTTGATCCTCTGGAAGGTGCACTCACGATACAAGCGTGCATTTTTCATTGCATGTAGATTGCAGTGGTGAACAAACAGATAAAAACCAAAGTAAGAACGATGGAGAGGAGATGATGTATGCGTCTAGAAGCGCCAAAAGGGTTCTGAGAGTCCCAAAAATGCTTTCAGATGTCACGCAAAGTGGGAGATATTTATCCGTGATGAAACACCACGGCATGACGCTGTGAATGCTGTTTAATGTCGGAACAGTTAAATCTTTCACGATGCAATTTATCACATCGTAATTTTAGCCACGGGACAGTTTCAGAGTCAGACAGTTTGCAGATGTGAAGCAGTTCTGGGGGTAAGAAAACAACAGCTATCAAATAAATCACTCAAACAGCTTTTTCGAAGCTTTCTTGAGCGAACAAAGCCTGTAATCATTTCCAAAGTGTTACCTCGTTAAACTCATGCCATTGGTATGAGTTAGTGAATAACCCATAGTTCCCCATGACCCAGAGGCATGTGCTCAGGCCCCTCATACTGTAGCTTCTTTCTGTCCAGCTGCTTTTTCAGGCCCAGCTGGTAATGCTGAAAACATCCACAACAAATAGGCCTGCCTTCAACCCCTCCTCATTGTTGTGGAGAGTTTCCTCCCCCTCTGGTCCTGAGCTGACACCAGGGCCGGCCTTTGGTCTGATTTAAGACCCTGGCCTACTGATGACCCTGCTTGCTGCGCTCTCCCTCCTCCTGCTCTATCTCTGGCTCTAGTTTGACTTCTTAGGGAAACGCTTGCTCATTCTCCCCACTGCTCATTAATCCAGCGAACAATGAAAGGAGCTGAGCACAAACACTGTTGCACGTAAATCTTTAATGTGGAGCTTTTACTTTTCTGTCCTTTGTTTTACGAGGCCAGGGCTTTTGTCATAAACAGATTTTGAAATATATTTCGTGTCGGATGGCAGTTACACTCTGAGGGAACACATTATTGCTTCCAGTGGTTCAGAGTTTTCGTTAGCGCACTATCTGTTTTCCTGTCACAGCCTTGGGAACCGTAGCGATCCTGACTTTCCTGCTCTTGACTTTTTGGCGTCAGAGTGCATGTTTGATGATTCATGCGCTCCAAAAATGAACGTCATTACTTTTAAGATAAATGACCAGCCCTCGACCTTGACGCTCGGACTCTTGCACTGGTTTTCAGACAGAGATGTGTAGCCTCTAAATACATAAATATATTATTTATGTGTGGTTAAGTTACTGCCATTGTTGTCTTGGCACATACAAAGGCCAGAGCTGTGGCCTTGGGGGCCAGGCGACAGCGCACTTTGTCATGTTTTTTCACTCTCATGCATAATTAAAAACCTTAAATTACTTGCCATGTACAAAATTATAATGCTGCAGGAAACAGGCTACATGGAAATTTATTTTATTTTTCACGAGACTGACAGGAAATCAATTAATCCTGATGTATTATTTTATGCTGGACAGGCAGTAGGCTCCAGGAGAGGGAGAGGATGGAGATTGGCTACAGCTGTTCTCATTGGTGCAGCCATATATTACAGCCAGCGTGTGTGACAGCTTCTGAGGAAAATGGCTGAAGGGTATCAGGCAGGTGACTCGACTGTAAAAAGAATAACACTGTGGGATACAAACTGTTCTCAGAGACTGATATAAGATTTGTAGTGGTGAAGAGGCACTTTACTGCCGCGCTGCATGTGCTGTTGGTTTTGCCATATTTTTCCCAACAACGGCTTTCTGTCACTGTTTATGATGAAGCTCTCTGTAACTCGTGTCATTTTCTGTGTGTGGGCCAGGAGTTGTTGTCATACAGCGTCTTGTGCGTGGACCTGTTGTCAAACCTCTTCATGAGTTTAAGGCAAACCATTGTTTATGTTTCCATGTCGAGTTTTATAAGATTATTTTACTTGTCAGTGTAATTGTGATCAAATTTACATGGGTTTAAAAGGCTTTTTTTTTAATTTAAACTAAAGAAAAATTAATGCCATGATATATATTGTGAATGATCTGATCTTCTTCACCCAAAATTAATCTAGTTTCCTCATTCAGAAGCATTTCAGAACTTAAAACAGTGAGTTCAAGTGTAACTTAAGTGTGATAAGTTGTGATTTTATGTCCTGCTGCTGAGTACTGTTCTTCTTGCTCAATTAACACCATTAGTTTATTTTATATTTAAACCACATTATGTACCTCCCAGCATGCATTGTCTTTGGGTTTAACCTCTGCAGTAATATGGCTTCATTAAGGTTAGAAAAAGTAGCGCTATAGATATTTTTTATAACCTTAATGATGATTAGCATCCACTTCAACCCTTGAACTTGCATCCATTGTTTCTAAGTCACCACTGATAGAGATACAGTGATGGATTAATGTTTTTAAATCGCTTCTAGCAATTTATCAAAAGCAACCCTGATTCTTACAAATTGCATTTATGTGCTAACAAATATGCAACAAATACGCTCTGCTAGAAATGTGATACTGCCTACATTACGTCTTCCTGTGGCTAAAGGGGAACTGCACCTGTTTTCAAAATTCACATGTTATTCCTATTGTCTGACAGTCCAAAAATATAAGTAGACATGACTAACTCTCCAGAATCCAAAAATTAAAGTGCTAAAACTCAGATTTGTGATGTCATAGGATAAAAAAAGTCTGGAGCTGCTCCATAGACAGTAAGTTCTTTTACATGGACATGAATAACCCGTTTATGATCACGTTTTTGGATCCCAGTGATGTGTCTGAGCATTTAAACACCATACTCCATTCATGAGAAACCCAAATATGCCATCTGGAGTTCTCGGAAAGAACCCGGGATGTATATGGGGAATGTGGATAACCAGATTCCTCTGTTCTCATGTGAACACCATATTGCGAATATGATCATAACCGGGATAAGCCTCATAAAGGGGTATCCATGTCCATATAACCGCACTCAATAAATGATGAAAGATGTTCTCGATGACATTGAAAGCACCCGGGGAAATGTTCTGAGTATGTGGGGACATTTTCTGTTTCAGAACTGAGAACACTGAAATAGAATAAAGTCTCCCATGCACTGTCTATGGTGCAGCTTCAGACTTTATACCTGATGACATCACAAGTTTGAGACTTACCTGTCTGGTTTCTGGCTTTGAGAAAGAGTAGCTCATGTTCACAAATTCTGATCGAACTTTCCTAGACCATGGAAATAACATATTGGAATTCTTAATTTGGATTTGGGTGGTGTTACCCTTTAAAGGTGTACTTGTAAACACTGTTGTCAGCGACCATGAAAGTACAAACCAAGCTTTGTCCGCTTACAGATCTTCCTCCTTGTATATGTGTGTTTTGTTCTGGACTGTGTCCATGATTTTTTTAAAGCTTCCTCTTGGATGCATGATGCTTACAGTCTGGTACCTGGTCGCTGACCTTTTTATAATGTCCCAACCTCACATGCACACTGTGCCCAGGAACTTCAGGACCACAGCACAGTAAAAAGATAATAAGAAAATAGAGGCAGAGGGCCGAGTCTTTGCAGATAAATAACTGCCACACACAGCTAATGGGTCATAAGTGATGATTGAGAGGAATTACTCTTAAATGAGAGTACTTTCTCTTTCAGGAAAATCCTGCACAGTATACTTTTAACGGACGTATTTTCCAAGTCGCATAATGTTTATCTGCTAAATGTTTGCAGATGACATGTTTTTCTTTCCCCAACAATATCTGCTCATGCAATGTCAATGCTCAGCAATGAAAACATGATTGAACAAAATGAATGCATCTTCTGCATTTTGTAAAAAATGATTTAGGCACCCGTTTTAGGAATATTATTTCTGTGAGACATTGTTCGTCAAAAGCTGAAATGATTTAGGCTGTACGTGCAGAAATAATCCTGAAGAATTAGAAGACAGATTTGTGTCTTTGAATATGACAAAACAATTGCTGTCTGCAAATCTTAGAAAAACTCATGCGTGTTTTTTTTACAGTGCATATATATGTAAAAATCAAAAGTTGGTAAAGTTAAGTGAATTGCTCATCTTGTACAGATGTTGCCGATGAACACCCCCAGTAATCGGTAATTTGCATCTTCATGAGGTGTCAATGAAGCACAACAGTATATTTGTGCCTGAATCAGTCTGCAATAAATCTAAAAGAAATGATATCTCCTGTGGAGGTATCTGCATGCACTTCTTGTTTATGTGATTGAACGTCAGACAGACAGATTTAAAAGGCAAACGTTTGCCGTCACACACAGCAGCTCATAATAAATGTGGCAGGTTACTGGTTCGCCAGTTGCGCGGCAGCACATGATTGGTTTATCACCCTCGGCTCTCGTTAATGGACCGCTTTTATGAATGAAGGGAGACACAACCACTCGGTTCTTGTTTATAGCCAGATGAAGTGTGCATTTACTCAACTTCCTGTATCATCGCTGTCAGAATATTGAGCGATCAGTTTTATTTTGCTTTCCCCCAAACCTCTTAGAGTTGGTTGTTGACAATTATGGCGAGACTTAAAATTGAACACCCTCTTTGGTTGTCATATTTATTAATGTAGGAATTCAGAGAACCAAAATATTTAAAAATATCACTTCATTAATGTAACACGCTTATATAAAAAAGATTTGACAGGTCTGAGTATTGTGCAGAAAAGGTAAGAAGCCAAAAATGTCTTATGAAGGTACCAACCCTCTTAAATAACAAAAGATAAAAAATTGCGTAATTCATCGAAATTTCAAGACTAAGCTGTGATATAAAATGATAGAAATGATCAAATGTGTCACAAAGGAATCAGTGATGTGTTATAAATCTTTGTAAATTCGAGTCTTCTCAGATGTTGATGTATTGATGGATGAAGGTTGTTCCACAGTGATTGGTAATGTGCTGGATTATGAGCCCACCCACAGTCTAATTCCTGATGTGAATAACATGTGAGGTGACACACACCAGATAACACAATGCAGAGTCCTGCAGAGGTCAGATAACACTTCACCGGTGAACCAGGCGAGCGTTAATACTCAGAGCCACAATATCAACGAGGACGAACACACACACACACACAAAAAAGGAATTGTGAGCGATTCGGGGAACTGACGGCAGCCGTTTTTTTTTCTTCTTCTTCTCTGGGTTAATTCATTGGATGAAACGTTGTGGCACATGATGTGTCATATATCAAAGGCAGGGCATCAGTAATCTTTGCTCAAGGGCATGGATAACAGGCAGATAGACATGTGAATGAGATGGAGAGGGGGGCTGGTGAGCGACTCATCCCTTTTCTGCCATCGCCACAGAGAAGATAGAGGAAGATTTATGGCACATCACGGACCACATACTAGCAGGCTGACCATCTTAAATGTGAGCCCCTCCCTTCCACAAGCTTCCTCCATTTTGTTTTTAAAAAAAAATGCAAGCAGCTGACTCACATATCAAGTATTTAGGGTTGTAATTGTTTTGTTTTTGTTGCTCCGTAGTCAGCCATGTTGTTTTTAGCTGCAGTGGGACCCAGTTATCAGACGTCCGTCACCCTCAATGCTTTGAGTGTGTTTTTCCAACCTTAAATCCAACTTTTCAAGAGCCACGGTGCCGATACCGCCCACTGATGACCAATTGGAGCTTGCAGGGTTCCAGCTCAGTGATTGACACTGATAAAAAACCGCATGACTAACTCTGTGTTTGGGCTGCCTGACACATATATCCTTCTCACGCTGTGTGGTTGAAATAATCAAAATTCTCCAGGGGTTTTCAAACAAAGAGCTATAACACAAGCATATCTAATGTTCAGGATATCTGTATTTGTTTTTACACATTAGCAACCCATTGAAGTTCGATAAACACAGATGGTTTGGAATCTGTCCAGTTTCCAAAAGTACGGCACAAAGCACAATAGCCTTACGCATTATTTAATTACAGTCATCTGTAATGCTGTCACTTTGACTCCACCTTTTTTTGCGTGGAAATGCTAAACAAACTCTTGCACGCAAAAAGCTGTGTGACAGAAGTTAGGAACAGTAATACGTGTGCATTTTTATTGAGTTTGATCACTGAAGTGGCGCTGTTATGGCCCATCTGATGGGATGCAATGTGAGCCACCATGATTAGGACTGTGAGGATTGATAATCACTGAGGAACACGGCGTCATTTGATGAATTCCCGGCTTCCCTGGAAGAGAAGTCGTCACATCTGCCTTACAGGTCGTAGATGATTCCTGAGGATCACACAGCTGGTGCCCTCCCTTGGGACACATTCATGTGTTATCATCAGTCATTACAAAAAGTCTTTGTAAATTAAATGTTTAACGTCCCTCTGGGTACACTGTACACAGCAGAAATATCTTGGAGTGCTTTTAAGCTTTCGAATTAGGAATTAAGATGTGCTGCTTTTGGTGAAACTACAAGAATGAAACTTTGTTTTGAGCTATATTACAAGTCTTTATTGCTGTACACTGCCAGGTTGGGCTATTTGGCAGACAGAACGCACAAATCAACACACATATCCTCAGGGAGCAAGAAGAAACTATTGCAGACATTCTGCAGAGTACCCAATAATTTCAGGTAACAATTACGGTGCAGGCCCAAGCCCTTCAGCACAGCTTTTACTGAAGACAGAAAGCATGCAACTTAGCCAAATGCTTAATCTCCTATGATTCAGAAGGAGGCTTTTTTTTGTTGCTCTTGTACCAATCAAGTTGCCAGAAAAAATGTTAGCACTGTGCATTTCTGCAAACCACGGATATGACACATTTGCACGTTATAATGGAGCGACTGAAACTTTGTTTTCCCCCTCCATCTGCGTTGCCGAATTACTGAGTACTGTTCTTTTCATCGCTCATTTTAAAAAAAAATTTTTTTAGGAAATTGATTATTCATTGAATATACTGTCCCTTACAGCTCCCACCCCTCCTCTTGACAAATTCCTTTTTCTAAATTTTTCCGATGATGATGGGATGGGTTTGGGCTCTGATGTGGGCTCCAAGTCGGTGTATGCGGTGGAACGTTATTTTGTTTACGGTTTCTGATAGGAGGTTCAGAGCACAGTTTATAAAGTTTTTTGACAAGGGTTTCTGGGTTACTTGTTATGTTCTTGGGGATACTCAAAAAGATTGGATTGTCTTGTGTACTTCTCGCTTAAAAGTTCTTCAATTTTTTGTTCTTTGGTGTTTGGTGAAGATCGCCTGTTTTGTTATGAGTAAATTGGAAACTATAATGACAGGTCTTTAATCTTTTTGTGAAGCATGCTAGGAGCACCCAGTTTTTGTTGAGGGATTTGAGAACACAGACCTGTATATCGATGGTGTTTAAGTTGTTGGTGTTTGTGGATGAGTCTTGTTTTTCTTTCTTTTTTTAAATCAAAGCACTGGTTAACGTGTGGTTAGGTTTAGGCAGAAGGTACACTTCGTTATGGTTGGGGAAGATCATGTTTTAGCTTAAAATACCCAGGTTAGGGGGCACAGTCCTGGCAGGAAACACAGATCGATGTCTCAGTGAACAATTTCTTTCTGTGGCATTGTTCTTGGTGGAAAGACAGCGATGGGTCACTGCAAAAAGCTACTGGAAAAACAGCAATGACTTGCCAAATCACAACCAATTTCTTTGTTTGTGGTCTCAAACAGTGGTTTGCAGATTGGCAGTTTCCTTGACTCAATGTTACGCCACCCACCATCCCCTCCACCTCCCAGTGACCAATTCAGCTCAGAAGTGAAATGAGCTGAGCTAAAAAGAAATGTCAAACGTTGTCGTAATTCAGTCTAGCTTGGAATTGAGGAGATGAGGCTCACATGACTTAAGTGAATATAACCAAAGGTACATTCCAGCTCGTGAATGGAGGTACATCTTGGCTGCTAGACGTGAGCAAAACTCTACGTCAAGCATTATGGGTAGCAAAGAATCATGGACAATAAAGTCTCTCAACACAAATACAGAGTACAAATTCCTATTACTTCTTCACAGTCCATAAATGACTTGTTTCACATTTTATTGAAATTTAAAACTTATTAATAACCCCTTGGATTAAAACAAGCTCTAACTAAAATAAGTCACAACAAATGTAAGGTATTCGAGGTTTGCAGTAACGCACAACGTGAATGTTTTCTTTTGGCGACTGGGCAACTTGTGCTTGTCTTCACTCACTGTACATCACATTCAGTCAGTCACGCTGCACTTTGGATGTTCCCTGTAGCAAAGAGGTGCCATCTTTCACATAACTCTGCTAATTGACCTGAGTGACTGTTGAGACCTGGCTGAATTATAACATCCACAGCGAGTGTTCACTTGTTACATAGCATTGTAAGGAATCTTGTGAAAGACTATGAACAAATTCAGAAATCTGCACCTTTTCCTCATTTGATTTAGTTGCTATGTTGCATTTATTCGTTGAGTCAGTTGTGAGCGAGGATGTTCGGTCTTTATATGGGTGACATCTATGGCCTTGTGATATAGATCGCAGCCAAGGAACAGAAACAGGACAAACCACAACCTCAGTGTGTATCAGGTTTCTTGCCAGGAACTATTGAACTTCTCTTTGACAGGTCATTCAGACTCTGACAGCATCGAAAGGACAGTGAGATCAACTTAAAAGCCGGGAAACAAAGTGAGTCTGCCGACTCTACTTCACATCTGTTCATGTACCTGTCAGGAGCCATGAGCAGAGGGAGGAAGTAGCTGTGTTCGTCGGGTGATATCCTTCCTCTCAGCAGCAGTGGAGAGGGAGAACGCCCTGCTCACACAAAGGGTAGCCTCACTCCTTCGCACTGTTTATTTTTAGTCATAACATCCACTACAATTGAAAGTATGGGTCAAGGTGAGGCTAGGACACTTGTGAGGGGAGGGCGCCTGAGGAACAACAAACAGATGTTCTTTGATGATAATTGCAGTGAAGGGAAAAGCAGTGTGGAGGGCAGGCTCGTAAAGCACTCACTTGTTGAGGCTGTCCCTCCTGCCTGCTGCCCCCTCTGAAGCCCTGTGGTGGTATGTTGTTTAGCCCCAGGAGTCAGAGTGGGCCTGCTGGTGCCATTACCCTTACCCGCCAGAGGTGACATCTGCTCACAGTAGCAGCCACAAATTTGAATGCCAATATCTTCGCCTTGAACCGACCTGGAAAAAGCAGGGGGAAAAAAAAGTTTGTGTCACTCAGTGACAATCTTTCTTAACATGAAAGGTTAGGGAGCCACAGCCCTTAATCAAGTGTGGCTGTCAGCAGGCGCCCTTTAAAATGGAGCTGTAAAGACAGGCTGCCAGTGTTACAGCCGATGAGCGCTAGCACTGAATGATTGATTTGTGTAAATCATTTTCTTTTTTGCTCTCTCCCTCTCTTTTACGAGCATCAGCAGCGGTAGAGGATTGTGAGGATACCATCATGGGATTAAGTATAGCTCCTCCAGGCTGTCCCGGTGATTAATGAGCTGCCACAGCATTCCCAACTGTCACTAAGAGGAGCACAGGTTCAAACCATGTCTAGACTGATGATACAAAAGATAAAAATCAGTTGTGTCATCATGTCATTAATGTCCTGTAGTTCTGATGTTGATTTAGCAAGTTGCCAATCTCCCTCAGGGGACTGTGACACTCTGGCTATTTTGAGATCTCAATTGCCTCGTTTCTGCAAAATTTTCGAGAAAAAAATTGAAATTAGAATAATTGATTTATTAGTTGTAGTGTTTGGATCAGCACTCATGCTGTTTGTAAGTTTTTTGTTGTTGTAGGGCTACACAGTTAATTGAATATTAATCTTTATCACCATTTTGGCTTCCCACAATTAGATAAAAATGACCGACTGCTATCTTGAAGCTTGGTGCTCCACTTATATAAAACTCTGCTGCATATCAAATCAAGCGCTTCCTAAACCAACAGCCATGGCAGCTGTCATACCACTGTGCGTGTACCCTTCAGCGGCAGCCTGTGAAAGAACTTTCCTGAATGTTGCGATTGCAGTCCAGAGTAGAAAAGTATACAGCAAAGAACACAGGCAAAACGAAAATCCAACAACTGGAGCAGAAGGCGAAGAGCTCGTCCCTCGAAATGAATCTTCATCTGTTGTTTAGAAGTGTTTCGAATTTAGAGTGCGTGAGACTTTTGTTTGTGCCGCAAAGCAACAAAACTAGTTCAACCAACTGAGAAAACACCACAAACTGCAGTACGATGGATGCATGAAGGCCAAGAAGAATTATGTTATGTATGCTAACGTCGCCTCGCTGAATCCCTGTCCTTGTTCAGCGTCATTTCAGATATCCATACCAGTGAAACCGTACAGCACATCACCGTATCTTAAGACCAACTGAAATAACCAATACAATCGTATTTTGGCCGAAGATATGTGTCCGATTCACACTTTTAGGAGATGCACTTGAATAGAGGTCCACTGTGCAGGATTTAGGGGCATCTGTTGGCAGAAATGGTGTATATTATTCATAAAATTGCTTTCATTAGATTATAATCACCTGAAAATAAGTATCATTGTGTTTTTGTTACCTTAGAACACGGGTTGGCAACCTGCAGCTCTTTGGACCCTCTCTACTGGCTCCCAGTGGCTTTGAAATAAAATTATATGGAAATGAATGAAGGTCATTTTTTAACCTTCAGATTTTCATTTGTCATTGTTGTGGGCCTAGAGCGATTATTGCATTCTACAACTGTAAAAATATGTAGCCTATCTAATTAAAAAGTGTTTCATCAACTAAAGTGTGCGTCATACGTCGACGACCTGGTGCCTTTTCCTCTGAATTTTACTGAATTTCAGTCATGGTGGCTGCCTGGCTCCTGTAATGGTAGAAGTTGCCAACCCCTGCCTTAGAATATCTTCATAAAGAGCGGGTCCTCTCCCACAGAGTTCGCCATGTTGTCCTAAAGTAGCCCAGAACGGACAAACCAAACACTGGCTCTAGATAGGTTTGGGTTTTTGAGTCATACACCATAATTCTCTTTCATGCTCGGCACAGAAGTTTCAGTTCTGAAACCTCAGCATGAGATGCCACTAAATCCTACATACTGGACCTTTAAGGTGAAGTAGAATTTATTCTAGTTTGATGCAAACATTTGTCAATTAGCAACATGGTAGCACAATGTGAAAGTGAAGTGTTGGTTTAATTTTGGGTAAAAAGTCTCTGTACAATTTTTATTTCGAGTAGGAGATACACTGTGAATAAATACCAGACTAAGTACATTAGCAGGAATGTAGCACAACATGGAAATTAAAGTGAATGGGCAATTAAACTATTTTGTCCCTAAGATCACTGAGTAATTGTGATAAATAATCATGATTATCATTTTGGTATTTATTCTTCCCTCCTTAAGCAAAACACACTGCGGCAAAAAGCAGGCAGGAAAAAGTGTGGGCAACACTACAAGCAAAGGCAGCTGAAGCTGTTTTGGCTAGCTAGCTAACATTAGCATTCCACATGTTATCAAACACTCCATTGTCTTAATCCTCAGTCAGTGGGCACATGTTTTGTTTTAATATTGAGGTGGGGACACATTTGGAACTGGGTTTGAGTTGCCCTGCCAGAAAAAGTTTAGCATCCAACACTTAATTTTCTGCCTTCTTGTGAGTTTGTATGCACCAATTTGTGGATTTTCTGCATCAATTTATTGTGTAAATATCTTTAATTTAGTCAAAATAAAGGTCATTTGTACTTAATGTTTTTATTGGAGGGGGCAAATGCATGTCCCCTTGACATCTATACATATGCCTTACTTCATATCAGTGTGTTCAGTTCTACGTTGTTTTGCTGATTGCTCTGATTGAAATTTGAACTTGCAACAGAAAGTAAATGTCTCTGCAGCATCAGCAAATAAAAGACCCCAAAAGACCAATGCCTTGGCGTAGACGACAGTGTGGCTCCTCTATCTCACTCTTGCTTTTTAATTAGCACTTTTTTATCTCAGATATTGATAGAAACATCCATCTCTCCTCACAAGTTAGCTGCCCGTCTTGCTCCGCAGATCCTCCAGAGATTCTTTACGTCTTGTTTTAGAGATCGTCCCTTGTAATGTCTTCTGACCTTTTGCATCAAGCTAGAGAGCCGGGCAGAGGAGCTGCGAGGGAGAGCAAGTACGAGGGGAAATTGAGCCGCTCTACATCTATCTCTCCCCCGAGGAGTGTCGTGTTTCTCTTTCCACCATTTATTTGAAAGCTATCATTTCCCAGGATTCATCGCTGAAAAATGGCATTGATTCTCCGGATGATAGATGCTAAGTGTCCTTCTATCGACATGCCTATTGACAGGCCTGTGTAAATTCTGCATCTTATTACCCCCCCGGATAAATGATACACCTTGTGAACAGGGAGGATGTAGCGCGGTCGATGGCGGTGTCTGAGCATCTCCTACGATGGCGGGTGTCACTTCTGGACAGCGCGATTAATTTTGTCAGAAAACACCTTATCAGTCACTTTGCTGAATAATTAAACATAATAAGAGTGACAGGAGATAACGTCCCTCTGCTAAGCACGCGGACTAAGACATGACTACAGAGGATTTTACTCGGCTCTGTGCTGCAGCTACTGTAGGAAGGTCAAATCTTAATCTAGGGGTGTTTTTGAATCTAATATCCCTGTCTGGAAAGTTTGCTGTAGCATTAAAATGACTTATGTAAAGCCTTAAACCTACTGCATGTGCTGTGAAGCAACTCGTTTCTTTACTGCATTGTTTACAAGGGCTATTTTTCTTTGACTCGGTAAGGTTTATTGCATCTTAATCCTACCCTTTTGTAGCACTGCCTGCAAGGACGTTAAATAATGTCCCACTGCCAACCGTTTTCTCCGTCTCAATTTGTTTTATAGTAATACACAATTTAACCTTCAGAATAGCATTTGCAGGTTCATAACACTTGGAACAGGTGTAATTTTTCTAACAAACAGAGCTGCAATGTGACCCTATTTATCTCTGTTTCTTATAATGCATTGTATTAATCTGTGGGCCATTCATGACCCATTATTTCAGCAGGGCAATAATTCACTCTTATTGTTCAGCCTCGCTCCTGAAGAAAATCTTTCTAGTCCAGTTGTGCTTTAGTGTTCCAGCGTGCAGCTGCGTGTGGGATCTGTGGGAGTTTGCCTTTTGTTGCCTTTTTGCACGAGAATCCACGAACCATCAAACGTTATGGAGAGTGAAATGGGCTCTTGTGATTCAGCCTCTTTAAAATGTGAATTTCCTGGCTTGATTGATCTCAGAGATTTGTGTTTGAGGCTCTTCTGGTGGAAAACAGAAGTTATCTTTCATTATAATATTCCACATCACCATAGGCAGTCTAAGTAATCAACGCTAAATGATCTCACGCAGGAGACGTAATTGCAGTTTTAAATACCAACAGCTTGTAGGTGTAAGTAGTCAAACAATCTGTGATCCATTAAATAAGAGATAAAACTAAATTCAGCCATAATTGTATCATTTCAGCAAGACAATTTTCACATGCTGATTAGAGAAACTGTGAAGACCTTTATACCAAGGCTCCAGCTAAAAGCAGAGCTGTGTGGTTTCTGCAACCTCCAAGCCAACGTTTCTTCCCCTTGTTCCGAAGATAAATTAGCGGCTTCTAAATAATGCAGTGAACCCTAATTCTCTTTGATTAGTAGTGAGTTAGATGATGGCGACCCATTGAAATTGGTCATCAGCATAAATAACGAGCGAATGAACTGATAAAATGCAAAGTCCTCGGCCATCATAAATCAAATGGAATCCACTGGCCGTGGAAGCGGGTGGAATTAGAAGTCCATGCTCCTATTAATTATGTTGCCTTGTGAAGGCGACAGCGTGATAAATCAGCGCTGAAAGGCCCTTCACTGGCTCAGTCTGAGGAGTTAGACTGCCTGCAAATTGCTTTGTGTATGCTCCTAATTGTTTCTTAAATAACCCTCCTTTTTGAGGCAGGTTGGAAAGGTAGTCTACCAAGAAGGGTCAAGGAAGTCAGAGCCGCTGCCTCTCTAAGATAACATTATAGAAAATCATCTCTCTCTCTCCACGTGTGTGTATAAGTGTTAGCCACTAGAGAGTAAAGCAAGTATGTAAGATAATATGAAATAATGTTGGATTTATATAATTGAATGTACATAAACCAGATGTTGATTAGTCGAAATAACCAATAAAAATAAAGAAAAATGGAAAATCTGTCATGGAAAATGTATATTTATATTAATTACACACATACTATGAATGCATAAATGTGTAAATAGAGTACATTAGACAAACTGCTGCCTTATTATTTCACAACTGTCTTTTAATAGCAGGAATACCAGAATTTCCAACTTTGAAACAAAACCTTGAAAAATAAAATAGATAATAAAATATCTGTATTCAAAACCATCTGTATTCAATACCATTAAGAGAACTGACATAGGTAGCATAACATGTACATTTTTTATTAAAGGTCCAGCATGTGTGATTCAGTGGAATATATTGGCAAAAACACAATTGCAATTGGTGCAGTGGTTAGCATTGTTGCCTCACATCAACAGGGCTCCTGGTTTGATCCCAGGGTGGGGGAGCCCTTCTGTTTGTGGAATTTCCATGTTCTCTCTATGTCAGCGTGGGTTTTCTCCAGGTACTCCAGCTTCCTCCCACAGTCCAAAGACGTGCATGTTAATTAGTGGTTATTGGTTGTCTGTCTCTATGAGTAACCCGCCTCTCACCCAATGTCAGCTGGGATAGGCTCCAGCACACCCGTGATCCCTGACAGGATAAGTGGTTTCGGAAAATGAATGAATGAATGAAGTTTGTTTTCTTTAGTGTATACTCACCTCAAAATACTAGTATTTTTTTTGTTTGTTCATACATTTTTAGTATGGATCCCACACTTTGTTTTATAAATGAGACCCCTTGTCTCTATTTTTTGGAGAGGAAGAGACCTCTGCGGATAATTCACCTCCTGGTAAAAAACCTCCTGAACAATGAACGCCAAAGGAATTCTAACTGGGAAAAGTTTCAGCTGGTTGCAATCTACAATCCTTACCACTAGATGTCACTAAATCCCCTAAATCTTACACACTGTTCCCTTTAAAGATAAATATAACAAAGCTATAACAGACAGGCTTTACAGCAAAATGAGTTAATGTAACAGTAATGAAAACTTTTTACATTCCTAAGAACAATATTTTTGCAGTGCACATCTTCAAAAGCCTCTGAGATTGTTACACATTGTAAATGCTCGCTGTCGGAGAGAAGAAATGGCAAGAAAGTAGTATCAATAGTATTGATATTGGGGAAAAATGAGCAACATTTAGAACCAATATGTATTGATAAATCAATATTTTTGACAACACTATGGCAGACACAGGGATTGTTTTTCTCTCTCATCTGTCACTTTCAGTCATTACTGTGGTCAATAACTAACCAATGCATCGATCCATTTAAAAATTCAATTGTCTTTGTTGGTCAAGAATTTGGTCTCAATTTTGCTTTGAATCAGTGAAATGTTTAAGAATTAAAACAGAATAAAATGTGGAAGGAAGCCAGCGTTGTTAATTTGATAAATTACTCATTCACTTTGATAATTTCCCTCTGTGCCTTTTCTTCTGAGCTTTACAAACACATGCCAGCCCTGTTTTATAACTGCTTTTATTTGAGTCCACCTCTCTAGAGTCATATCCTTTATTTGTGCCCCTCTTGTGTAACATTTCCCAGCAACGACTTTTTTTGGTGGCCAAATAACATCAAATGGATTAAATTAAATTACTTCAACTTTTGAGGCATGTAATAATGATCAGACCGCTGAGGAGCATGTAATTAATGGGAATACTGAGGCAGTCATGAGCTATTGCTCATTAAAGTACAACCAACTATAAAACTCTGTGAATTTGGCCCAGGAACTTAATTTGTGTTTGTTGAGCAGCGGGCATCGTCTAGCATGAAATGTAGAGTTTCCAGAGTGTTTAGCAGGAATATGCAGTTAAAGTTAAATTGTGTGTGCTGCCTGAAATGCCAGCGGTCATGCAATGTCAGTGTATGGCTTTGTGCCCGTGTCTGCTGTCAGTGTGTGTGATGAAGGGCCTCAGTGCTTTGAGTGCTTTGATCCACTGACAGTTCTGCAGAGGAAGTGTGTGTGTGTGTGTGTGTGTGTGTGTGTGTGTAGTATGGGCAGATACTGAATGTTGTCATTATCAATTAGTTTTTTTATTTAGCCTTTAAAATGTCAGCAAATAATGATGAATGCCCCGATTATCAGTCCAAATATGATGAATACACTTGCACTGAAACTTTAAAAAAATTTGCAAGTCAGCTGTAAAAACTCATAATATTTAAAAGTTCCAGTGAGAGTAATAGCGACTGTAAGAATCTCTTAGGATATCAGAAATACCCTGTTAGCTGGAGTTTCCGTTGTAAGCCACAGAGGCCTCATAAAAAAAACCAACTGGTGTTTCAACCGGACTGTTGGGGCTTTGCAGGATGCAGCACTGCACGTATCGGCAAGCTCTGTAACAGTCTCCTGTGCTCTAACCTATATGATCACATTTGTAAGAACGCAGAAATAAATATTTTGGTTTGATGAAAATGAGAAGTTGGACTGAACGGTATGGACTGGTTTTATTTCTAAAGCTTGAAAATTAGGCAAACCCGACCAAATAATGCAAACTGCAAAGCAAACAGAAGATACTATTCATGTTTTCATATAGTTTGTATGTTTGGTGTCTCACCCATATACATGGAAACTGATTGTCTGTCTTGTAATCTATTGATGCAGGATTTTTGTTGTTGGATATAATTTAGTCAGTCTAAATTTTCACATATTTTAACACTCTTTAGTTGTACATGTTTTCCAGTGTAACATTATAATGGTCAATTTGAGAATTTACGGTCAAGTCATTGAAAATCTACAGGGAAGTCTAACTTTAGTCATAGTTACAGTCGTGCCAGCAGTACAATTAGCACAAATCTAAGTGTATATTTGTAAATCAGTGATCACAAAAACAATAAATTATCATCTCTGTTTGAAGTTACAGTTAAGCCTGAGGTCTCCTGACGGGTTAGTCTTGGGGTTAAGGCAAAGACTTTAATAACCAACTTTATAGGTTACGGCTTTGCAAGCTTATTCAAAATGTGACGAGATGAGTCAATGTGAACTGATGAGACACACAAGATTCTGTCTGATGCACTAGGGAGTCCCATTAGCTGTTAGCCTGTACAGTCTCGCTAACTAGCTAGTTACAGAAGAGCGCTCAGCTGATCTTCTTCCAGGTGCTGTTTATAAGTGTGTAGGTGTATCGTCTGTGGGACAGATGTAAAGCTCTGGGTAGCCCTGCACTAACATGATCAACTTTCCATATTTATCAGACTGAATATTTACAGAAGAAGGGAAAGATATTTGTGGGCTGTGATTGATTTGTAACCTGACTCCTGTCTGACTGCTGAGTGTGGCCACTTCCTGTATCTGTCCTTTCAAATTAAATTCCCACATGGTCCTAGGTTTTGATTTATTTTCACAAGGTGCAGCTCCTTAGAGTTTCAGGGTTTTCTTCTGCGACAAAGCAACCGATGAAATCTTGCTGACTAATGACCTAACAATTTGGTCGACTGTTTGGGGGCAGCCCTAATTGTCGATTAATTTTTCCGTCAATCAGCTAATTGTTTGGGCGCTTATGTGGCCGCACTGACACAGTATGTGTGCTTATCTCTAGAGTATATGTGTGTGTGTAGGTGGGTGCCCTTCCACTGACATTCAGCCCCTGGTAGATGTTTGAGTTTAAATAATGCTCCTGTGCGGTCGGAGGAATAATGGTGTGGACTTTCATGACATTGCGTCAGTGCCAAGGTGACTGACTCGAGGACTGATTGCTCTCTCCCTCTCTCCCTCTCCCTCCACTCACTCTCTCTGTCCGTCCCCCCTTCTCACCCTGTCAATAAGCATCCTCTTGTCTGATGGAGTCACATCAGGGCAGTGCAGCTGACACCATGGTGTCTTTATTTCCTGCAGCAATCCTTTTACAACACACATCAGTGGTGATTAATACACTGACAGCAGCCAGGAGGTTAACCCCCTGCTGCCAGCCAGCTACTGTTCCTGACACACACACACACACACACACACACACACACACACACACACACACACACACACACACACACTACTCACCTTACATACCTAACTACACTACACTGCACTTTGATATACGCTGTGTATAATCAGGGAGGAGAAATGACAGTGCAGGATTTCAGTTTCTCACCCAGCAATGTACGCTTTAGAGTTGATCGATGGGCGCAGAAAACACTTGGTATTCCAAAACTGTCTTTTACATTAAACCAAATGGTTGCTCCCACTTGCAGCTGTCTGCTCGGTTATTAAATCGGAGGTCTTCCGATTTAAATTTATGGCATCCATTACTCAAGAATTTACATGTCCAGGTGTTGCATCTGTTTGGCTTCAGGTAGGGGTCACTTTGATTTATTAATATCCACGGTTTCATCTGCTAGACAATCACTGACATATTGTCACTTAGGGCAGCGTGTCTCTCTGTCTTTAACAGCTGTGACAACCTGCGTGTTATTAGCTCCCTGGCTGATTATGCAGACGTGCACACCGAACATGTCAGCCTCTGCAGGGCGAGATTACACACCGCACTTAATGCTTATAATAACCAATAAACAGCAAATCATAGACTCGAGACTGAATGAGGATTTTCTCATTAAATCTTATCAACACCTGCTTACTTGTTGAGCATCTCAGAAAATCTCATGATAGAGGAGATAAGTTAACAGTCTGCAGGAGTGATCGGACCATCTGGGTCATTCAGAGCCATATGTTGGCACTTTGTTATTGTTGCACAGGTTCAGGAAAACAGTTTGTTTTTTGCTTGCCGGAGCCCATAAGCTCTGCAGTTTCACAGCTTATGAGATCCAAGTAGTTATGGGGGGTGAAAGAGCTTGTATTAGTACTGGGACAATTAGTCGATTAATGGATTAGTTAATCAGCAGGCAACATTTTGGATGATCAATTTATTGTTCAAAGCCCCATTTGCACAGGACTATTACCACCTGGGGGCTTCTAATGATTTAAAATAATTGTAGAGGTTGTTTGTGATCTTAATCCTGTGCAAATCTTCCATGTCTGTAATTTGTCAAATAAAAAGTTCACAGTAAATTACCTACCATATATTGCCAATCCAAAACTTTGCGTTCTTTTTTTGTACGATTTTTTGTTTTCTCTGCGTCTTTTTTTGTCTGCCTCTTTTCCAGATGAGAATTACGGAGGCTGCGTTGGCAGTTATAAATGAAAGTTTTGACAGCATTTTGGGTACAAATGCAGGAGGCTCATCTCACCGCACAGCATGGATACCAACCAGAGTGTCTGTTCACATACTGAGTGCTTGTTTTTCTTCTTAGCAGCCATTGCTCTTGTTCAGGAAACGGATGTTATACAGAAGTTTGACATCATATCTGAGGGTTAACTTTGATTTTGCGCATCGCATGCGAATGCAATGCATGAAACACAGACGTGTGAGGGAAGTTATTTCAAAATCACGAGGTCTCCTGAAGATACTAGTCTCATACAAAAAGGGCTTAAGTCAAATGTGAGTAAGTCAAATTCACTGCCTTTCTTTAGCCCCATTTGCATGGGACTGTTATTACCAGGGGACCCTTATGTCATTTAGAAATTACTTCCCCAATGCTCTGTGTGGCACATTCGGACAGGCGAAGTCATTTATAATTTCACTCTACACAGCACTTCTAGTAGAGATGTAAAGTGTTAACTCCTTTTTCTTTTCTTATTTTAAATGTAGGTTAAACAAAAAAGCCAATTCTGCAATGTATGTAATGCACAGTATTGTCATTTCATCCATTTCATTGTCTTTTGAGATTTCACTCTTCTGAATGATTCGAGCTTGCTCTTTCTGCTAACTGGTCTCCATGATGTGTAGCAAGATGAGCCTCCTGCACCCAAAAAGATTCCAAATCTTTCCTTTATAATTGCCAACACAGCTTCCACAGTTCTCGACCAGGAAAGAAACAGAAAAGAGGCACATAGAAAACAACAAACCCCAAGTTACAGATATGCTAATCGGCACAGCACTAATATCATCACGTGACCTCTGTGTTTGCCAAATATGGTAGGTTATTTTTGAAATTTTACATAAGAAATTTTAGACATGGCAGATTTGCACAGGGTTAAGGTCACCGACAACCTCCTCAATTATTATTTGATGTAAGAATCATTTGTAACATTGTACAACTTTAACATTAAATTAAGTCATATTAAAATTCACTTATAGTCTAATTAGTGTAAATTATAGAATCATTTGCAGTCGTACCTCTAATCCGACAGTATTACAGGATTGTAAGTGAACCTTTGGAGACACATTAGATCTTAATAAACAAGCAGACAGTCCAGCTGAATTTTAAATGCCTCGTGTTAAAAACTCCGTCTTCCATGTAAATTTCCTGCCTGCTATTTGCATGAAACCTCCAGACTGCTGTTAGTGGCAGACAATGAAGACACAAGCAGGGGACTACAACCTGGATTGGCACCAAACATCCATCTCTCTCCGCTCACAGTGCGTGTTAGCAAGGCGGACCACTGAGGGCCATAGGTGGCCCAGTTGTTAGGACATAGCAAATGTCACGGGCAGAGGGAGAGAGCGTCCCCTCGAGTCCCCCAGATGCTGCTCCCACCTCTCATCATTAACTCTCACACTGAGATAGTAATTAGGGCTCCTCGCGGCATAAGACAGATTCTGCATCAGACCAAATTTTCTAAGCTGTCATTCTAATTATATAGGCCAGGGCAAGATGGATCAGCTTGGTCGTGTGTTAGTGTTGATGTCAGTTAATCATGGTGACTCGGCCCCAAGCCACAAGGCTCTCTGCTGTGTCCATCTGACGGCACCAAAAAAAAACCAAGTTTGCCGTTGAGGTGGTGATGCTACAAGATTTTTATACCAACTGTGTGTTTAAGTGTTGTTTAACTGTTATTAGCTCTATCTCACGGCTCATAGACTATAGCACAAAGTATACCCCAGTGTGACAGTACTGTGTCATGACTCACAGCGAGAGTTTAGCTGCTCATTTTCGTCTGACTTTAGCCCCCGCTCCTCAAGAAACTGGCAAATTATAACCTTTTCTCGCAGTGCTAGCTCGGACATGTTAATTGGATTTGACAAGGGCATATTATGCACAACAAATATGCATAATTCGGCAAAAATGGAACAGAAAATTGGAAATAAAGAACAGAACAAAGTAGATTTACATGGTCGGGTAGTCTGAATGTCTGGTATCATATTCTCTCCTGCCGCCCGCATAAAAAGGCACAGAACTGTAACAATGGGTATCAGTGGAAAGTGCTTTAAAGTTAAAGCTGATGGATGGCTTGTCAAAAAAAATAATTGCACTGGTGGGAAAGTGGGTCTGCGTGCTTAGAGGGGGGAGAGCAGGATCTACAGAGAGGATGATGGGAAGTGACAGTGGTCTGTCAAGACGCAGTGGCTGCCCAGAGTAGTGTGAAGCCCCAGCTAGAAGGTGGCAGAACAGAGCAGGCTGTCAGAGCAGGAAAGTGCCTTTAATACATTGAAATGAAAAGGAATCCGCCTGTCAGACCTGTTCAGCCAGTCGAGGGAGGAAGAAGGAATATGGTGGAATAGGTGTAGACATGGTGGAGCTGGGTGAAGCCGGCGTGCCAGTGGCCTGGCTACAGGTACAAATCATGCAGTCGAATGAGACGGATCGTCAGACGCTAGTGGCTGCTACCAGTTACAACTGGTTCCTTTTGCTGTGACAATTCATTAATCAGTCTGACAGATCTGGCCTTATTACATGGAATATTTGACACTTGAGCAATTGGATTGTCAACTGCATCCTATTATAAATGCAATTCAAAGTGAATTCTGGCTCTGCTGTTGTATTTCAGAGAAGCCTGTTATCTTTAAGGAGTCCTGCTCTGACCTTGGGAGGCAGGCATTACTGCTGTGTGCCTAAATTTATGCAACATTAGTGAATATACATATAGAAAAAAAATCATACAATAGACAAGTCATTCCTCTGCTTGGTCCTTGCCCATGCATGATATAAAAGTGTCAGGCTTTGATTGGAGGGATGATGTATAGACTGACCTAACAAAGGATCAAGTGCCCAGTAAGACAGACAGCTAATAGATAGAGAAGCAAGAGGAGCCTCATTTAGAGAGGAAGGGCTGTTTGTGCTGCCAATATGACAAAGGGGAAGTCGACAACCATTGATCCATGCTCACGGATGACAGCTTAAAAATTCAGCAATAATCATGACAAATGAGGAGAGGCACCACAGCCAGAAAATTATCAATAATCGGCGTCTGAGAAGAAATGCCAAGGTCAGAGAGAAAAGGCTACTGAAGTTCTCTCTGTGTGTGGACGCTGCCAGGTGATATATTGGTAAAGATAGGAGGAGCAGGAGAAGTTATTAATTAAGTTTTGGATCCCACAGGGACATGAATGTCCCTCCGTATAGATTCCTTGCCGGAGCCCAGTGAATGCCAAGGGCAAAGAGACCATTATGTAACAGGCAGTTTCTGGTGGCTTTGATCCCTCACAGGGGAGCCGCTGGATGGATTTGCTGTATCAATAACTCAATCCCTTTTCAAAGGAAACCTGAAGAAGGCCGAGGCATTAGTAGCATCACATTTCATGACAGGTCACTGTTGATGTAGGATTTACCTATTAATTCATCCAAATATTTTGTAGTCGCCTGTCCTGGTCAGGATCGTGGTGGCAAGCAAAGCAATACAAAAATAATTGTCACTAACAGTTTTCTCCAGCTACTCCTCAAGCTCTCTAATACTAACCCCATCAGCAGATTAAGGGTGCTTTCACACCTGCTCTGTTCGGTTCAGTTCAACTGAACTCAGGTGCATTTGCCCCCTAAGTGCGGTCCGTTTGGGCAGGTGTGAACACAGCAATTGCACTCTGATGTGCACCAAAACAACCAGACAACACCTTCTTGAAGAGGTGGTCTCAGTCCGGTTACAACTGAACTCTGGTGCGGTTCGTTTGTGGTGAGAACGTGTTCCTACCTCGATCCGCACCAACTGCAGTCACATGACACATTGTTTGGGTTAAACATGAGCATGTTACAGTCCTGGTGGATTATTAATGTGCACCTCCTCCTGTACTGCCTCAATATGCACATTCAGCACATCCTATGCATCAAAACATTGTTTTCTAGTTGGAGCCACGCCTCGTTTTCAAACTGTATGGTTTGACTAAAATGAACAATGACAGCAATATAGTCCACGATAAGCAGCACGTAACAACCTGCGTAGTTGTCCCTCCATTGTGACATTAGAAAGTGTCACATTTATCTTGCAAGTGTGCTGTTCTTCAACGTTTTGTTTACTTCCTGGATTTTTCCCACATGGAAATTCTGACCAATCAGGAACCGCTTTCTCACACAAGGCATTTTATCTGGTCTGCTTGTAAATGCTGCCGTGAGAACACGAACCAACTCTAGGCAATTATACAACTGTAACAAAATTAGACCCTGATTTGGACCAAAGCAAGACAACTCTAGGTCTGTAAGCACCCTAAATGTTGCAACTGTACATTTCAGTAAACCACGGATATACTACATTTGTATGTTATTATGTAGCGGACATGTTGAAACTCCTTTTTTCCACATTTCAACAATGTTGTGGTTAACGTGGTTAAGTTTAGGCACAAAAAACACTTTGTTATGGTTAGGAACAGATTATGTTGTGGTTTAAAATACCCAGTTTTGGTGGGCCTTCCTAGAAACGCAACGATATCTCTGTAAAAAAAACACTTGGTTTTCATGGCACTATTGCCGGTGGAAATGCAGCAAAGGGTCTCTTAAAAAAAAACTGTTTTTGAAGACTAAAAAAGTCTCAGGAAATACAGCAATGACTCGCTAAAAAACTACTGCTTTTGTTTGTTGGTCTCCAACAGTGGTTTGCAGCTTGGCAGGCGTCGCGCCTAGGTGTCACGCCATCCACTACCCAATCACAAAATCATCTCATACATTACTTTACTTTAGAAAGGTTGATATCATACATATGACAAATATGTAACCTACCGGTTTTTGCCAGAAACAATGTCAACATTTTCCTCTAGTGACTGGGCTACCAATACTATTTTACATGAAAATTCGTTAGTTTAGTTTTTCAAGCACAGGAAAACCTGTTAAACCTGTTACCTGTTATTGCCAGTAGATGAGCATGCTTTTCTGTTTTTTCTCCCTGGTTTTTCACGTTCAACATCACGACCGTACCAGACAATAGGGTTAGTTATCAGTGGAAAGCAGCACGGAAGCCAGTAAAAAAAGGTTTGGGTGGATACTTTTGTTTTATGCATAGCTGATGGGATTTGTGGCTGAGATCACCAAGAACTGCAGAAGTTACTAACGGTCGAACTAGAAAGAGCTGGAACCGATAAATACCCGTCACTTCTTCAGAGTCATTTGTCCTGTGAATGAATGCTGATTGTAACCTTCCCTACTAAAGACAAATTCAGATGTTAGTGGGTGTGAGCGTTTTTTTGCCCAGTGGGAAAGGGGATTAAGGCCAGCTGGGAGGTGTAGCACTTCCAGCATATCCTCCCAGTTGGTGAAGCAGGGAAAAGGGAGGCATCCTCACTAAGCACTCAAGCTTCCTCGTCTGCCTCCTCTAATCATGGAGGAGCAATGGCTTAATGCAGAGATGGTCCAGTATGGTTGAACTCCTCTCGTTATCTTGTGATATTAAACCAGCATCTCAGTCTTTCAGTCACTCAAAGTTGGTGACTGTCAAACATTTTTCTGTTAAATTAATCGATGGAGTTTTGCGTCACAGCTCAGCTCTCTTTTCACCACTGTCTGAAACAAAGCCTTGTTTTTTGTACCAAACTCTTCTCGCCGGTAGGCAGTCTCTAAATCCTTTTCATCGTCACGTGTGACAACCCACAGAAATAACTGTTCTCTTCTTTTTGTTTTTCAGGATAAAATCGTGGCTTCAGCCTCAAAAATGTTGATCTTCATCCCGGCCATGTTGCATTGGTGCAAACCCCTACAGATCACAGGTCAGTCCACTTGCCAAACCGTTCGCTCTCCAGACCTTGACAGTGCCAGTGCCCACACTCACCTTCATTAAAGGAGAACCACCAATTTACACATCAAAGTCTAGTTACAGGTCTTGGGGAGTGCTACTGCATAAAAACACATAGATGTATAAAACCTTTTTGTAGCTCCACGGGTAAATGTGTAAAATCTGATAAATTACCCCAGATGTGGTCATCTGGGGCTGAAGACTACATGTTTGAAAAAGAAAAATATCTCGGGTGTGGAGTTAGAAAGAAGTGAGCTTATCAGGCCTCTGTGGCCTGCTGTTCATCTCTGTTTGAGGCCAGCAATACCCAAATCTGTCAGCAGTTGAGTTGCATTGTGGGTAATGTGGGTATCAGGAGAATTCATGTGATAAAAAAAGACAAATTTGTGGCTCTGCTGCATCAAGTAACATTAACTGTTAATAAGAAACAAGTATATCCTACCATCAGACTGTCAAACTAGGCAGCACTGATCAAGTATGAATCGGGATTCTGTTACTGCATTGCCTATTTCTCCCCTCAGATGTTTTCATTGCACTGTAGTGTACTGTTTAGCTGTAGGATGAGAAAGTTTGTGGCCTTGCCATTGGGTGGCTGCTTCTTTTTTGCTCAACTGTTTCCAACATGGTGGTCGGATTTTACAGCTAAACAGTACACTAAAATATGTTTCTAAAAACTTTTGAGGCAAGAAAAAGTCAGTTTGACCACAGTTCACGAGCAGTGATTGACATGATGACGGTGCTCTCTTTAAAAGTGACCGGTAATTGGCCAAAGTCTGTTGTCACAAGCTAGATTTTCTAAGGCCTGAAAACTGAGCTAAGCAGCAGTGCAGGGGTCTGGTATTCTTTCAGATTTCTTGAGTCACAATATGCTCAGAGTTTATTACGGGATTTTTGCCCAATGCCAAAATTAAACTGCCTACTCAAGCTTTTACTCGCATACTGACATACTTTTCAACTACAACAGCATAATAGAATTCCTGTAATTCAGTCATGGTGTTTAGTTTTGGTGTGGCATCCCATGACTTTCAGTGTGGCCCCATCTAGCCACCCCTGTGACAAATTTCTGGGGACACCACTGGATGATTTAGAGGGCAGTGTGAATCAGTTGGTTGTTTGATTAGCTATGTACATACACACAAACACGCAGTGAGTCACAGGCATCTGACTAAGCCTCCGCCTCAATGAATGACACATCCTCCCACCGGCATTATCAGAATTTATGAAATTCCTGGCAAATCCACCATATTGGGTTGTTCAAATTAAACACAAGGTGACCCCGCAGACTATATTGTATAGTCATTATCTATAATGAAGTCAATGACTTGTTTCGTAGTTGAGGCAATTAATAGTTGCATCATTAGACTTAGCCGTCTTTTCATTTAGGCTTAGCAAGTTGCATAACACTAATGTCCTTGGTTATTTGCTGCTAAAGTAGAATAAAAGAGGAGTAAACTGTAAAGCACTAAAAGGAGTTGCTGACACAGCCAGCAGAGCTCGTTTCAGTGAGATGCAAATACAGTCATGCAGCTGCAAATGCACTTTTTGTATCTTTTTAAATGAGCCAAGCAGGTTTCTTGTTCAGCCAAGGTTCAATGGGCCACGAGGTCAAAAAGACAAGAGAATAATTTACTAGTTGTGTCGTGCCCCTGTGATTGAGTCGTCGCTCTGGCTTTGAGACTTGATTTGTGGCCTCAGTGTGAAAAGTGGCATGTGGCTGCAGGTATGCACACTTCAGGGGAGGTGCGCTTTCTCGCGTCTCTGGTCCAAACTAGCACACTGCTAATAACAACACGAGATATTAAACCTCAGCTGGTGAAAACGGTCATGCAGCAAGAGAAAAAACCCTTGGTGGAGGTGTGAAACAATTAAGCGTCTACAGCTGCTCATTTGTTGAGGTATGTTTGCCGTCTTTACCAGGTCCATAGAATGTTCACATCCATTCACACCAAGTAGTAAATTTTCTCAATACTGTTAGCATCATAATGTTATACGTCGCCTCAAGAGGGATGATTATTCTGTCATATTATTACCGCCCAGACGCTGCCCACACACTTCCTTTGCCTTTGCTGTAAGGATAAAGCACAGTTCCTGTTTTTCTGGGACCATCTGTAAGAGAAAAGCAGCCCAAGGTAAAACCGATGACTGCAACTTGGCAGAAGATTAAACGGGCCCTCCGCAAAAGCCATTAATAATTCTCATATTTTGGAAACAGACCATACATACAGAATCTGTGGTATTTAATCTCCTCTCTCAGCGAATAAAAAAAGGTCAGCTGGGAGGGAGAGACTTTTTTTCTTCCCCAGCTCAGAGTGATGGGCCTAGCTTTTCCAAGGCACCCCATTTGTCTGTCAGGGCTGTGAGCAGAGCCAGTGATTTAGTTTCCATCACATGAAGCTCATGTCCGGTTGATGATACTGCCAGGCGGGATATGGAGAGAATTTGTCACCTGGAGCTTTGACAGGGAGATAATTGCTGATAGTTAGCAGAATAATAGGATATGAGCATTACTAGCCACACAGAGTTTAGAGAATATTTGTTGCTCACACTTCAGAGCACATTTTGCCACATCATTTCAGTATTGACTTTGTTTTTAAAGAGACCATTTAACCTAATCAGGCTGAAACAACTGACATGTCAACTTAAGTATTTAGTAAAAGATCTACATGCAAGATTTGCTCATTGCACTGCTGGATGTTAGTTGTCATGTTAACACTTCAGGCAGATTTAGTATGTGATGTCATTATTTATACAGATGTCCCTTCAGTCTGGGTTTTGCTTTGAGCTGCTTCAGTGGTGAAATAATGAAATATGCAGATGACAAATGTGCTACAAGTGTTTTTGTTTTTTTGGGGAAAAACAGTAACATGAACATAAATCATTATTTTTCCCCACACTGCATGGGTTGCGTACCCCCCACCTCCAACTCATATGACCATATGGGTCGTATGATCCTACCTTCTAATACTGCGGTTCTCTACCAGGGATCCAGGGACCGCCAGGGGTGCTTGTAGGAGTTCCAGGGTGTCCCAGAAACATGGGGAAGAGTTTTTTAAAACTGAATTCACTACAGAAGTGAGTAAGAGTTATAACAGTAACTATTCTGATCATAAGTTTCACTCCCTGCATGGTTATCTCAAATGTTGTCGACAGCTATATTATTCTTGTCTTACTCATATCTAACAAGTAAAATCTTTTCAGATGGAGGTCCCTGAAGCCATATCATAATGAATAGAGATACTTGACCTAATGTTTATCAATTTAGGGGCCCGTGACATGAAAACGGTTAAGAACGACTGATCTGATACAACCCACAGGAGAGTTTCCTAAATTAACGCACCTACCCGTGGACGACAGAGCAGCATTTATATGTTAGTCACAGTTTTAAACATGTGGTTAATGTGAAATTTGGTTGCACCAAAACCCATTGGATCATGGTTTGGGCTAAAAAACTACTTTTGTACTAAGTTTACGTAATGTTACATAATTAATGAGACATAAGTAACATACCTCACATTTCATACGTCAAATCCGTCACAACATACTATGACATATGGCTGTACCCGGATTTGGCTGCTCAAAACAAATATTCCACTATTTGCTCTTTTGTTTTCCATATGGAATTTGAGAATTTGAATGGGGTTCAGCGGGATGTTCACGGCGACAGTGACATTCAAGTTCTGTAGTAAACAAGCTAATGCATGCTAACTACGCAAACGTTGGACTGCGTTGGCAGCTGCCTCTGTCTCACTCAGACTTATCCTCAATCTGGGTCCAAGGAGAGCTCGCTCTGTCACTAAATCAAGGGACCAAAATGTCCCCTGAAGCACACTGACAAACAAAAGATAAACAAAGAGGAATCACAGTCCACTGTGGGGCCTCTGTCTGACTACATTGTTAAAATAACTCTATTTTGACTTTTGGTGTCATACGGGACACAGTGTGAAACTTCTGGATGAAAGTCCTGTGTTTGTTTGAACCCTCCACCTAATTACTACTGCCGCTAGAGATGGCTGCTTAACAAAAAGCATGAATATGGATCATAATTTCGGCTTGTAAAAACAACCTATGCAGTTGAATTTTGGAGGACAGACTCAGAACAACACATGTGGGAAGATTAATAAATGAATAAATAAATAAATAAACATAGAAAACAAAGTAAGTGTTGCACAACCGGGCCAGTATTCATAGTTAATAGCAGAATCACACTGAGGTAAATCACACTGTTATTCATAAATGCACTGTGAAAATAAAAAACATCCACAAACAACAGCTCTGCCTGTGGCTACAAATAAGGCAAGGCACCATTTCAAACTCACCAGGAGTTGCAGCCCCCCCCCCCAGTTAAGTTAAAGGTTATTTTTCTCTCATTATTTCGTGGTTGATCCTCTATTTGTGCCAACTGTAACCTCCAAAGTGCAGCAGTCAGTGAATACGCTGTTTTCTTTTTTTGGTTTCATATTGACAGGATTTCCAAAATCCTCACATTCCCAGTTTGCAGCTGGTCTTAGGGTTCAGCTAGGGTCTCTTAATGTTCTGTCTTAAGGCTAATTTGGATATCTTTAAAAACCATTCAGTCCAATTAGTTTTAATAAGAAAGTTGGGTATTTATGTGAAGTTGTACTGTTGCCCCAAGTGCTTCTTGATTTCCCTTTCTAATAGTATTGGCGCCACATTGGGGAGGATAAGTGTTGTGTGTTTTACATTCTCCTCAAATAAAAGACAATGAAGATCTTTGTTGAAACTTAATTTGACCCAAATGTTGGCAAGAGGAACACACAGTTTTCCTTGAGTGACTTACAAAAGAGACAGGTCACATTAGACAGCCGTAATAGATGGAGCAGCAAAAGGAGTGGTGCAGATAAGGGAAATGTGCCAGAAAACTCAGCTGTGGGGGTTAGGGAATAATCTCTCTATAATAGCCAGTGTTGGGTCAGAGAGCACTCCCGAACCCCCCCCCCCCCCGCTGTCTTCCTGTGTGTTAACTAACGCTCACCAGAGCGCTGCCTGAACTCGGGGCTGGCAGAGCCACGGAGTGGGATCCAAACTCTCAGCAGCTCTGCGACCTGGCTGAACCTCTACCTACCGCCCTCAGTGGGAGGGGGGGAACTGCCGAAGAAGCCCTCCGAGCCAGCAAGAGGCTGATTTAGGCAGATTTACCCCCCTCCCAGCAAAAATATAACTTTGAAATGAAACACAAATTATCTCTGTTGGGAGCGCCGGGAAATATTTACTGCTGTTGTTTCAGTTGGTGTGGTTTTATGTGCCGTTTGTGTATTGGATGGTTAATGGTGTGTATTTTCCGCCCATTTGTTGTACTCTTTTTTTTTTTTTTTTCAAGGATACATGAAAGGATAAATCTTTTTACCATACCAAATATGAAATTCGTATCCAAGAGCGTCTTGATGCATGGATGGAAATACTTTATTCTCTCCTGGGCTTGAGGGCCACGGACATCAGGCTTTTTAAAACAATGATTTGGTTAATATGATCCAAATGGGAAGGGGTTGCAAGACATGTAGGTCCCGCCCAGTAACAGGGTTAGCCCTATGACTTGCCTCATTCTAACTAGGCCTAATGAAGGGGGGGGGCTTTAAGGAGTCTCCAGCATGCAGCCAGGCATTACCGATTAGGTCAGTGGAACGGCCGCTAGGCTGAGCATGATGGATGACTGGTGGAATGAGTTTCTGCCTAGCGGTATTGTGAAATCTTTTCATTGTCACTGACGGGGCCTATGAAGGGGACTGATAAATGAGGGAGCAAGTGTCAGAAACGCCCTTCTTTGCCCTGCCGCGGCTTTAATATCTCCCCCAGCTACACAGCAAAGAGTATTGATAAAAGCAAAAAAGTTTTAAAAATAACCACAGTCGGTGGAGCCGGGCAGAGCGAGGTGGGGATGATTAAGGCGACCGGCTGCCGGACCCAACCTGGGGTTGGTCGCTGTAAACACCAGTCGAGGCCGGTGCCCATGCTGGGAAGAGAGAGCCGCTTTTTATGGGGAACGGGTGTTACCTCAGTGACACAGTGCTGTGATGAATGTGCTGCCTCCATCTGGTTTCAGCACATGTAATAAATATCTGGACTCATGTTTGACCTCTCTCACTTAGCAGACACATCTTTCACATTGGAAACATCCAAGAGGGAATCACGATTATGGGTGTGTGGAAGGAAGAGGGCAGGACCTGTATTTCTTCAATATCTTGAGGTGTTACTGCAGCAAAAACAAGTGCACAATACATAGACTGCCTCTTCAGCCACAATATAATTCCTAAAGAAGTATTTAATCTATGAGTCTGTAAAATATCATAAAATAGTTGAATGGTCCAGTATAGGGAGATATATTGGCAGAAATGGAATAAACATTAGTCTAATATTAATAAGTATTTTTCTTTTGTGTATAATCACCTGAGAATAAGAGCTATTGTGTTTTTACCTTAGAAGGAGCTGTTTATGTCTACATAGGGAGTGGGTCCTCATCCCCGGGATTGTCATGTTTCTACAGTAGCCTGGAGCGGACAAACCGAACATTGGCATTTTCACGTCAGCCATTGTAAATAGCAACCCCTCCATGATGAAAGCATCAGAAAAACAACACTTTTTAAACACAAAACTGCTTTATTCAGTGTTTTTACTGGCTTACATCACTGGGTCTACTTGCTTTGGAGAGGAATAGACATTTGCAGATAATTCGGCTCCCTGTGAAAACCCCCTGAATGTCTGGATTGTAAGTTATCAGAGAAAAAAGGTGAGCACACAATAGCAGATGGTGGGCTAGCAGCTCACTATATTTGTGTTTTTTTCAGTGCTGTTTTTATTGTACTGTCGTAGCTTCCTCTTGGATGCATGCTGCTTATAGTCTGACACCTGGTCACTACTTTTTTATTAAGTCCAAGGAATGCATTTAACACAACAACAACAGCAAAAAGAAAATGCAGGCAGAGAGCAGAGTCGACGCGCATAAATACCCTACCACAAACTCCTAGTGCGTCATAAGTGATGTATGAGGGGTATTACTTTATTAGAAGTCTGTCCGTTGTTTTATAGGAAAATCCTGCATGGTGCACCTTTAAAATTATTAATCACTTATCAAAATTGTTTAGTTTTCTGTCAGTTCACCAGTGGATCATATGACTAATTGTGTCTGCAGTGTCCTCAATACATGAGTATTTCTGAAATAAACAGACAGGAAGAAATGACCAAAGTGAAACATGCACATAGGCACCGCGTTTCCTTTATTCTCCGCCATCCTGCAGCTTTGTGGTCTGACCTTGCAGCTTCTGTGCCCCATCCATCTTAGGCTGTTTAGCCATTTCACTGGATACATACCGCGCAGATTAACACAATTCATCACCACAATCATCCTCGATTCATCACCCTTCCCAATGAATGTTTTGACATCTAGTTAATTTTCTGCTGATGATTTATCAAATTATAATTACCATACTCTGAAGGAGTCATTCATTATGTTGATACATGATAATGATGCCAAAGTGGATTGAATTTTAAGTAAGTTCTCTGTGATTATAGCATATGCATTATTGTGAGTAATGCCTTACAATTTGGTCCGCTCCGGCAGCAGAAAGTCCGGGGACTCTGTTAATGTTGTGACAACAAATTCAGAAACAGGCAGGTTTTCACTTCATTCTCACAAATTGTTGAGCGAGGGCACGCAGGGCATACAGAAGTCGGATTCAGGCTTTTGATATAAGCTTGACGTAATTAAAGGGTGCGCTAATTCAGGCAGAGCTTCAGTTAGCACTCCTGGGGAGCAAAGACTTTAATAGCTTTATTAACTGTTTACACGTTCATTGAGCCTCACTACTATGGCTTGAAAACAATCAATACAGAGACTGGTCAGCCATGCATACCACAAGACAGAGAGTTAATCTATTCATTAATCTTGTTATTATTTAATTAAAATGCTCATAATGCTGCAGGCTGCAGGTAACCATCATTTACATTATCGATTTATCTGTCACTGTATTTTTTGTTGAATCAACCTATAAAATGTTGGAAAATGTGTAATGTGATATCTTCAGATTGTTTTTGTGTGATTTATTCAGTTTACAACGATATAAAAAAAGAGCAACAGTCCCCCCCCCCTAAATAACTTTAAGTCCTTTAGTGTGAGTGGTCAAAAAATGCTCAACAAAATTCGCTGTGACTGCTTTTTCAATTACAGCAACCAAAAAGTAGAATACTCTCCCTACAAATGTTAGAGTATTTGTTTTACCCAGTTTAAAATTAAAATGGTGGAAAGACAAACAAGTTGTCATTTAAAGGCTGATAATGTCTCTCTTAACGTTAATGAACTAATCAGTCCTACAGGTGTCATTATTATTTTATACTGTTATATGTGCAGTATATCCAAATCCAGAGACAACAAATAAAAAAATACCATTGTGCAATATCTACATATATAGTATACTATCTCTTTTTAAAATAAACTAATGAATTAATAAATGAAAATAAATGAAAACTTAATCATACAATCCAGACTTATTCTCCCTCTGTCACTGTCTTTTACTGTCAGCAGAAGCCAGACTGGGCTTTGCACCTCTTGCTTCGCTGGCTAATTGGACGCGACTCAGATTGAATTAATGTTGTGTGCTGTGTCTGGCATGCAAAAAGCATGAATCTATTGTTTTGTTCATAACGACTGCGTGTCATCATGTCGGTAATTAGTATAGTGTGCACAGAGAACATTGAGGTCAAGAGGTCGTCCCCCTCTGATATCTGTGGTTCTTTCTAGCTTGTTTCAATTCAGGTAGAGATGGTGGACATTTTCCAGCAGTCTGGTGATTATGTGTCATGGATGTAAAAGTGGAGTAGATATGATGCTCAAAGGTGGAAAAGATGAAGTAATGGTCATCATAAAGAATAATGCTGCATTTGCACCATGTCAGAAGTTACAAAACAGGAGTGTTAACTCATTATTACAAGATTGTACCCCCACTACTAGCCAGAAAATGGAGCCTTAATTAGCTTCTTTTTTGTGCTGCATGTTTATAGCAACTTTTAAAGTTCAACCAGACATTACCAAACTGTAAAGCAGGGCTGCTTGATTTTGGCAAATGGCATAATCATGAATATTTTCGCCAATGATGAGATCATGATTATTTAACACAATTACTCCTGACTTTGGAAAAAATATGCAGGTATTAAACTCTATAACACTTTAACAGTCTTTTTAACAGTGATTTTTCTTGAACTATAAATAGAATTCAACTGAAAAAAGTGACAAAAAATGAGATAAATACATGAAATAAATAATATTTAATACATAAATATAAAGACAGTGCAAAAGAAGAGGGAGAGACCCCGCACTGATAGCATTAAGAGCTGTGGTTTGTAATGACTCTGAGGAGCACGCATGGAAATATAATAAACTACATTTGAATGTATTTCTTGCATTTTCAATAATGGTCATAATAAGTCGCTAAACTTCAGAAATAGAGTCACTAAGAGGGTCTGAAAAGTCACTAAATCGAGCAAGAAAGTCGGCAAGTTTGCGACACTGAGTGCACTGATGTAAAAGAAAGGGGTGCACTGGATTTATAACACAAGACCATACAAGAGAATGCGGCACGATAATCATTTTATTGTGATTGTCTTGTTTTCATAATCTTTGGAGGCCAAAATCGTAATTGACAATAAAATTGATGAATTGCCCAGCCCTACTGTAAAGTCTGTATCGCTCCTTTGTAGATAGCAGCATTGGTGTCTTTATGGTTACCTGTTTGTTTACACCTTTTGTACTTCCTTTCGCCACATAGGAGAAATGTTTAGGGCTGGGTATCATTTAAAAAGGTACCATACCAGTACCCTTAAGGTGATACAGATGCCAATGGAGTACTTCATTTGATAGCTTTTTTTTCTACTTCATTTGATACTTGCCATGTGAATAGAAGCATTCAGTCATGTCAACGGCCACCAGATGCCACAGTCGTTCAGTATAGCCGTACTTTAGAACATTTTGGTGCCATCTCAGCACACTGAACTGCCAACTTTGTCAAATACACCACACCCGACTTCACCACAACATAGATTATACGGGTGGGCCAATCACATGTTGCATTAAATCGAAGACATTTGGGGGTTTTTCTACATCTGTGTACAAAAACCATTGCAGGTATTGTTTGAGTGGAGAAGCTTCGATACTACTTGCCCTGCCCCTTGAGATTCTCCATATCTCCTTCACAACTAGGGGGCTTCAGCAAATGTATTTCCTCCTTGACTGTATGTTTGTCTGATATAAAAAATAAGAGTTTATGTTCTTAAAGACACATGCTTCTACAAATCTGATTGGAGCCAAGGGTATTTCTGTGAAGGATTTTGCCTTTTGGACGTTTGTCTTCACAGGTTTCTACAGTACTTATCAAGAGACTTATTTGGCTGTCCACTTCCATGTTTCTCTTGTATCTCACTAGAGGCCATTTTGTCAGACTTAAGTGCTCAAATTGAGCCATTTTGTCTCACTTTAAAATAAACCAGCATCTATTATGGTGATCTTTCATTCATAGCTCCTTTACCTCTCACCTCCATCTCCCTCTGTATCTTTCCGCTCTTCCCCTACTTTGCCCTGGCCCCAAGAAATGCATGGTGGGTAACCTTGTAAGGGCTCGCCTCTCCGCTCGGGGCTTGTCAGCCCCAATCTGCAGTCATTTGGTGTGAAATGTGCGCCTTGGTCCAGGGCTCTCAAGGTCAGGGCCTGGTAATTGATGTTGCTTATTCATCTGTTTCCTGTGTCTCTTCTCCCTCCTTACACAGCGGCCTTTGTTTGGATAAATTGTTTGAAGATTTACTGTAGTTCTTAAAGGCCCTGAGAAGTGTCCCCCTGCTGCCTGGGCTCAATGTCCCTGCCTCGCTGGAGGCCCAGAGCTGATGACACACTGCTGGTCTTGGACAAAGGCCTGTTTTTCTAAGACAAGATGGAGGGAGCATCTCCCTGCATAACAATTGAGGCAAGACTTGAATGAGTCAGTCACTCTTGTGTGCTCTAAATCAAGCTTAAAATGGTTTGTATAAGAAAAGGAAGAAAAAAAGGCTTGACTTTTGTATGCTTTACATGAGGAGTTTTTTCCTCTCTTTCTGTCTGAGCCCAAGTAACAGAAGGATAAATTGAGGGGTTTGTTCAGAAATACAACAAAGTGCCACATCCAGTCCAAAATTATATGCATATCAAAATTTCCCTCTCCTAAATCTTCTAAATTGCCTTTTCTTTGGCAGGAAATCCTGGCAGCCGTACAGATCTAAATCACAATTTCCAAGTGCTGTGAACATCTTTAAACTAAAAAAGAAAAAAAACTTTGAACATGAGCTGAAGTAAATCTCCTACAAGCACATGTATCGCCACTTCTCGAGCCTCCGCAGCGCTGTGCGCCCTTGATGGCTGTCACCCAAGGTGCAGATAAACAATGGGCTCATTTGAAAACAAAGAAATGATTATGGGGGGACGTTTAATCCCAGCTTGACATGTCAGCAGGCTGCATGGGCGACAGCTTTCAAGAGAGGCTTTGAAGTGGCAATCTTTTCAGATTCTTGGCTCATTACACAATAAAGAACGCTTCACATGTAACTGAAGTGGGCTGGGAAATGATGGTTAATGATGTTTATAGGCTCCTTGACTTGCAAGCGAATTTACAAGATTGGCCGTCATGTGGCTAACTGGTTCTTTTTAAGTAACAGAGAGGTAAGGCAGCAGGAAGCATCTCAGGAAGTTTAATCTGTTTTCATATAAACCCACAAAGCCATAATCACAGCCACAGTTATCATTGAAAGAAAGTCAAGCAAAAGATATTAACATGCTAGAAAATTATCCAACATCTCATGCACTTTGGCTCTGGAGAAATAAAAACATCTATAATCAAAACAAGAACATCCATAATTTTCTATAAAATAGATAGGGGAGAACAGGGTTAGTTATCACACTTAGTTTCATTTGACTCCCTCAATATCCTTAATAGATTCTTTTTCAATGTGTAATGGAATCCTATAGTGTCATGTAGGAATGGAGTGACTTTACTCTCATTCAGCTTATTCTGTTCAAAAGACAAGGATTGTCAAAGATGTCTTGTGCACTGGTGAGAACTATCTCCATCATACAGTTGGTAGTCACGCACTATGAGGTTGGTTTAGGTATGTTAGTTCTGGTAGATTTTGCTTTCAACAGCCTGACACCCATCAACTGGTAGCTAATAGATTAAATTTTGAGGAAAAATCCCAAACAGACGTGAAAAACAAGAGGACTTTCCTTGTACTCCAGGGCCTCATTGACTCAGTAAACTTAAGTGCCGCATTTCAAAGTGCTCTCCATTTAGAGGTGGTGAAATTCTGTGGTTTTGTGATGTAAATATTTTGCCTTTTATTTTATTTCCTGTTGGCTTTGCTGACAGCCGGCTAGCTACGTTAACATGTGGAAACATAGTGCCCACTGCCCAACCTCCGGTCTCCACTGGTTAGCCAGTCTTGGCTGCTCGACACTGGGCTTGTTGGGAGCCAGCTAGCATGCACTCATTTGCAATTTCCACTGATTGAGTCCCAGTTGCAGGATATTGTTGCTGCAGAAACATGGTAGCCACCCTTTGGTCTTCCACATGTAGACTTAGTGAGGAAGGGGCTTCATTTTGAGCTGCAGTCCCCTTTAGCAGTGTTAGCATCACTAGCTATGCTGACACTGCTAACGGTGCTAACAGAGCTTAACAATGCAAAAGGGGAGTTGTGGCTCGTAATTGACTTGCTTACTCAATGGGTGCAACCACAGGGGAACGTTTCCACAGCAATGCTGTCTGGTCAGGACATTGTTACTATTAGTTATCTCAAAATGAGTGGCATAGCTAGCTAGCTAGACCAGGATGGCGCATAGTGCAATAAACTGAAGAGTAGTAAAATTAGCCTCAAGAAAGACATGACTAACCAGTCAAAAATATTCTCAGCTGTTAACTGAGTAACGGTTAACCATTGACATCCCTGGTTCAGTTGTCCCTGTGTTACTTTGGTGGGGAAAAATAAAAAATGGAGGCAATCTCTAAACTAACTGAAAAGTTGAATTTTATCGAATGTTTCAATGAAACAGAACCAATCTAGCACAACTCCTGTATTGAAAGAATTTATGGGGGAAAAAAATTTTGAGAGCACATTTTTTTTTTACAGTATAAGGAATAATACATGTTTCAACCAACCCTGAAAAGATTATCATAAGCATCTCCAACTGGGATTTTTTTGCTAGTGACAAAGCTAACAACTGCATGTTGTAGCCTAACTAAGAAAAAAATCTAAACTATTCCTCTCTGTTTGTACTTTTTAATGGTAATAATTGTTTTATTATAAACCCATTGTGTGAGAGCCTAAGAAACAGAGAAGAGCTGGATATTTACACGTGTCGTACTTCTGAAATGACCCTGTAGGTGACCTCTGACCCCAGTTCTGAAAATGTCTGTGCCAACAGCGCCCTCTTAGAGGCTGGAGCATATGAATGTGACAACCAGCCCCATTCTCCCCTAATAATGGAAATTCAGCTTATTATTTTGTTAAGAATTTATGTTCTCTTCACTGTTCTATCTTGCATAACCTTTGCTTGTGGCTGACTCAAAGGAAAACCCAACCCTTTTTCCTCAAATGTCTCAAACTCCTATAATGACTTCCCATTGGCAAAAAGTTGGGCATTTCACTCCTTTATCATCTCCAACAATACTCCTAATCTCCTTGATCATACTCTGTGAACAAGTGAGTGAGGAATGTGAGTGACGTGCCCACAGTAAACATAGGAAATGCACCTGTGAGGACAATGTGTTGTGGAGGAACAAAAAAATGCACACAAGGCAGCTGGAAACCTTTTAATTAGTGCTAATTACCTTAGCAGAGGAACGTCGGGAGGCTTGAAAGGATTTGTGTCAGCGCGTGAGAGATCAAAGATTGAGGCGGTCACGTTTTGTTCTGCTGAGTCAAAAACTAATAAGGAGGGTGATAATGGGGCCCAGGAGAGTGACAACCCAGGTGGTGGTGTGTTTAATCCCCACACTCAAGCCAGTTAAACAATCAAATGGTACAGTTTTCAGTATTTAAAAAAAAAAAAAGAAAAAAAAAATTCAGCCTCTCCTTTAATGCAGTATCTTTAGTGAAACCATACTCGTGGGAAAATGCAAATCATTCGGTCAAGAACTAAAAGAAATCATTACTTTTAAAGGTGATGGCATCTATTTTTGTATTCATTATTCAAATATAAAATGATTAAATGCTACCGTGATGTCAGGTAAGCCTGTCAGCCAGCAAGTTTCATTTTTATGATTGTATAAGCCAGAGGGTCAGCAAGCTTTTCAGTCACAACCCATCAACCCGACCCGTGTGATGGTATCTGCAAGTTTTTCTGGAGGTGGGTCAAATCTAGCTTAAAAGTCGGTCCCCTTCACATCCAATTCACCATCACATTCTTACCTACAGGCAACCTCTGCTGAGCCCCGGTCATTAATCAAAGCGGAGTGCTGTCCTGACCTCAGCCCCTTCCCTTTGAAGTGCTCTGTCCTCTGCAGCATGAGGAAATCATTTGCTGCCTGATTCAATGAGCCATCAGTCGAGCCAGCAGACCTAATGACATGTGAGAATATTAACCTCCTACCACCAAGAGTGCTGCTGCTTGGGAAGCAGTCTATTATTCATCCAAGGTTTTACTCAAACCTTTTTTTTTTCACAGGGCTGCCTCTCTGTTAAACCCTCCTGCAGAAACTGTAACCATGTAGGAATTCAGTGCTCATTTCTGAAGCTAGCTATTCCACTCTTTATAATAGGATATTAGATTTTAATGCTGTACTTTAATAAATACATCTTAGGACAGTCCTCTGTTCTAACAGTCTTGCAAAACCAAATTATTTTAGCGTGCATATATAAAATGCTGTTTTTGAAGGTACAAAATGTGATTCAAATTGGAACCACAGACTCAGCCCAGTGACAAATAATTAGAACAAAATGGGCCCTCTTTCAGACAACAGCTAAATAAATGTTAACAATATTATTTTCTAGTGCTTTTCAGTGTATGATTACATTATAAATGTTGCAATCATAGTAGTAAAAGTAGTAGTACTAGCAGCAGCCATATTTTCAATTATAAATAGTTGACAAACGTAAAATCATTATTAGGACAGACTTCAATAATTTATCTGGATTTAGATTGATTTTTAATAATCAATAGAGATAGAAATGTTATGCTATACATGTAGCACATAACTGCTAGAATAGTTTTGCAATAAAACACTATCATTAATGGTACAGCATTGTAATTGCAACCAAAAACAAACTCAAGACCAAGCAGCAACCTCCGGGGCTGACAAAATGAAGTCAACGCTGAAGTGCCAAAAAAAGTTCCTGGAATGGCCACTCGAGGCTGGCTCCAAAAGCAAATCAAACTACATAGATCCCCATGTTATAATGCCAAACCTTATAGCAGAAATTAACATGTTTACAGCCTGTTACATAAAATGGTGTTGGTCTCGATAGAAAATTTTACTGTTCATGACAACTGCTCAAGGGGTTAATTTTTATGTAACTTGCTCATTTAAATGTTATTAAGGCTTAAAGTTATGCATAATTAAGAGAGTTGCTGCTCAGAGTGACAGGTCGTTGTCGACCCTTGACAAGCCACCACTACACCAAACTGTTGGTTAGGTGACGTAACCATGGTGTAACCCCAGTGTTTTAGTTCATGAAATTGTAACATTTTGGTCACATAAAAAATATCTTCAGTATTTGGTTGTACTAAAACACCCTCTAAAGGGCAGAATATTCTGTTTTTGCTGCTAAATACATTTTGTTTTTTAAGCATGTTTCTCACAAGCAAAAATTAGCATTTGTATTTGTATTATCACAGTTAACCATAGCTGTAAATGCACTTTGCTAACTAAGATAGCAGCTAGCGTTAAGGTTATCTCCACCCTCTTGTTCAAATGTGGTCATTTCTGACTCAAAAATCCCAAGATGGAGACGGCCAAAAATATCAGACTCAAGGCTTCAAAACAGGAATCCACAAACGAATGGGTGATGTCACGGAGGCAACATTCATTATTTTATACAGTCTATGTCAAGACACCTCTATTCCTCTAAAATTGTATTTTAGGTCTGTAAAAAATCCAGACAACAGTGTATGTTTTATATTTTGTGTAACATGTTTATATGTTCTCTGTGATGTTTTATAGGGTTGTTAAAGATGTTTACATTTGTTATTATTGTACAACAAGCCTACATTTGTAATTATGATTAGTTGGCGCAAACACAAATAATGATTAACAACATTAGAACACTAATCTTGAATTATGTGTCTGAATTTATATGGTTGCAAAAAAACGTATTGGGACTTCAGCCAACAATGTCATGTCTTTTAAATGAAGGTAAAAAGCCTTGTATTTACGACCATGCTCCTCCGTGCCATTCATTATAGTTTCCTATCTCGACAGGCAATCTGTACTGAGAAGCATCCAGTCCATTACACACATATGAGGCCCATCACTCCTGCAGTATTGACAAATTCATCAGGCATTTTTCTCTCTGCTCCCTGAGCAGAATTTAGATTTGACTGCCATTCCCAACCCAGAACGGCCTTGTTAGAATACAAACATGACTTCTCCACTCTGGAGCTAGTTGGGAGCTCTTACAGTGACGAGCCATTACCTGTCAGCGGTTAGAGCACGGCCTCAAGTTTACACTGATTTGTCAAGTACAACACAGTGTAGAATAGAAATGCATCCAGCATTACGAGAGGCATAAAAGGACAAGACTGCTATTTTATTGTACGCTGACAATGAAATCTTAAAGTGCAATCCGTGCTGCAAATGTGCAAGAGGTGGTGCAATTCAAAATAATCCATGTTTAATGGTTAATTTATTGTTTAAACGTGCTGATTTTTTGGCCACTTGGTGGCAGCAAAAATAAGCTGTGAACACAACATTGACTTATCATTATTTTTTAAGTTGATATGGTGAACTTGTTAGGCAGATATGGAAGAACATTAGCACTCATTTGGAGTCATGTTTCAGGCAAGCTGGAGAATGTAGGTCTCCGTTAAGCGCTGTTATGGCCTTTTCCAACTCTTGTGGGGAAATATCTGGCTTGTAAAGGTGGGGTAGGCAGAAATCTGGAAAAAAAAAAAAAAAATACACCCTCCTCCTGCAGCTCCCCCTCTCTGTCCCAAAACCTTTCCACCAGATGATCAAGTGTTTCGCATACATTGTTTTTTTTTTCTTATTTAATTTAAGAACTCTATCTAAGTTTATCAGACCACAAATGAGACAAGAATTAGCTAGCTAGCTAACCGGCGATCCCACGCCCTGCTTCCTGCCGCTGTGAACTGCTTCGCTGGGAGAAAGCGGGCAACAGCTGTCGGTCAGAGGCTGTTGTCGCTCGAATTTGATTAGCACAAACCCTTACGCATCGATATCACAGTAGGCTGGTGGGCAGTGGCAGCATCAGGTCTAACCTGTGTAACAGCAGCAACAGAAAGTTTGCTGATCTGGCAGCAAGTTGGGATTGTCCGATCCCTCAGAGCTGGGGTTTGCGCTGGCTAGATTCATGTTGCTGTAGCTGCTGACCTGGGGTCCGTCTTCAGAGCTGCTGCCTGCTCGCCTCACGACAAGCTGGTCTGTAGCAGCGGGAAACGAGGCGGAGGACACATCGCCGCTTTATGACGTTTATGAAACAAAAATACTTCCCATTTACTTGTTCTAGCCAATAAAAATCGTATAGACGTATAAAAAAATGCTGCTTTCTTTGGCTTTGTTTTGGACAAATCAATCATTTGAAGGCATCCTCAAGGGCTCAGGGATCCATTTTCTGACATTTATTAAACTATAATTTAATAAATTAATCAGAAAGAGAAAACATAGATTTACTGCCTTTCTCGTGTATAATTGTGAATAGACTATATATGGGTTTTTTATTGTTGGTCTGACAAAACAAGCAACTTGAAGGCAAAAATATTTTTTTCACTATTTTCTGAGTAATAAATAAATGTTAAATTCAATAGGTTCATTAATAAAAAAAAGAAACTGTAGTTGTTGCCATGTTTTGAAGCCTCTGTTCATGAAAGAGATGCCAACATTAGACTCATTTCAGTTGCTCATGTGCATTATCTGTTCATCACTGTCAGGAATCAAGGCTGCCTTATCCTTGTCACATACAGTAGTAGAGAAGCCTGGACTGACACCGCGTGGAATCGATTCTGACAAGTGATAAAAAAGTGTTTTGGCATGTTACGGGCCTTGTAGGCTGGCCTTAGTACCCCACGGTCACAGGTTGAGGACATCCGACCTGAAATGCATGCAAACTAATGGCCGGCATGACTGACATTTCCACCGATGAGCCCAAAGTGTTCGCCCGTTGTCAGCAGGAGTTTATCAATAGGCACGTCTGCATATGCAGTCGTCTATCGATCCATCCATCTCTGTCCGCCCGTCTCTGCATCACTGTAGCTGTCTGTTGTCATTCAGTGGATTGGCTGTGAGCAGAGATGGCTGCAGGAGCCTCAATTTTGCAATCCCTCCACCTTGGGAAAGGGATTTAGAATATTGGCGGCATCGTTCTTGTGACATCGTGTTGAAATCTCACCTGACCTTGCTGTTTTGGACGCAGAAAGTCAGATTTATGCGTTTTATTTAGCAGTCAGCTTCACATTTCTAGCAGCTTGTGGGAACAGTGCTGTACGGTGTACGTATCTGGAGTCTTCACTGTTAACACCATTAATGGATGTGATGTAGCCAGCTCTAGTTTGCACTATTTGCCCATGGAGACCGACTCTCTGTACTGAGTGTTTTGGTAACAAGGCCCCAGGTTAATTGCGGCAAGTACCAGAGGCCTTGCCCCTCTAGATAACGCGGAGCTTTAGAGCAGCGAGATGCTTTGTGATTAGAGAAAGGGACCAGGAAGGTGACTGAGGTGAGGGTAAAGAAGCCAGATCAGGTCTCTGGGGAGAGAAAGGTGCGAGTCTACAGGGGATTGAGGTAAACAAGATTGTACCTGCGAGGGAGATAGAAGCTGCTGCCCCCAGGTCATTACTGCCCTTAGAGCAGGAAGCAGAAGGCACACACACACACACATCTCAGTGCTTATCAATGTCCAGGGGATAATAGGGTTACTATTTTGCCCTAAACTGTCAGCCAGTCAAAGCAATCTTTCATGATGAGGAGACATTCAGCGGCAACAAGGAGTAAGTGAAAATTGAGTTAATGAAACGGCAGCATTAATGCAATGAAGGAGCCGGATAATAACTTCATCCCATTTGGCTAATCAGTGTTATTCAGCGCACATATATGTAAATCATTCTCAGAAATGAATTGGAATGACAGGTTCATTGCCAATATATTATTATTACACCTATAGCGTTAAACCTGGCTCGGGCCGTGGCTCCCATGGCAGTGAATTTAGCTGATTAAATCACTGGGTGCACACAGCAGCGGTGACACGAAAACAACAATTAATAAGCCAACCCCCAGTGCACAGCGGCTCCATTTTAACCAGGCTGCTAATAACATTACATGGCAAAAATATCCTAATCAGACAGGTGAAAAGGGATTTGGAAGCAATTTGATTTCTTTCTTAGCGTGTACAGTGAAGCTGCTGCTGTATTTGTAGGAATATTTATATATTTCACTCGATATTGTGTTATAACTTGCGCTAAAGAGGCTGATAAGAGTTCTGTTTTTACTGTTGGTGCTGTTTATCTTGACAGCTTTTTCTCTGTATCCTCACTCCCTCCCCCCTGGAAACCATCCCTCCTCACACACACACACACACTCACACACACAATCACTCACAAAGAATGCACATTAAAAAGGATTTGTTCCCCAAAGAAGGTCGGCATTTGTAAGGCTACTGACAGATTTAAGTGTCAATTAAGTTGATGTACAGTGGGCACATTATCATACAAGGTTGTCAGCCGCAGCCATTTGAGGGAAACAAATACCCGGAGCTTTACACCTTCCACGGCTTGAACTTTGTATGGACCCACAGTTGCAATGAATGTCACAGTCAATCATTTATCCAGTTGGCAAGCTTTCCGGTGGGGAGTGTGAGATCAAGTCATTTTATACAAATAATAACCACAAAAAAAAAATCAGGATTCCAAAATGCTTTGTCATGTTCAGCGAGGTCCCATCCCTGGCCTGTTCAGAGGTCTTAAACTCATTACTGGGAGGGGGGAAAATTATACCTCTGCACAAGGATGATGGATGACAAGTTTAATTTGTGTCCAGGGACTGAAGGTGAATGGTGACAGAGGTATTTATCTTGAGAATGGAGGTCGGGGTCAGACGAGGCTGGGTGCCTTAAGGCACGAGACATTGACAAATTTATCCAGTGGACCCCATTGCTTGGGCCTTTTCTTTGTTTTGAATCCTTGCCACTCGCTAAGTGACCCACATCGCTCATGCTGCCAATGTGTGAAGAATGCCCTGCCATGCCGGGCATCCTACCTCTGCTGATGCTTGTAGTTCATTCTTCTGTGAGGCCCAAATCTGTGACTCGTTTTGAACCATGTTTGTTTGGGGTATGCGGGAACTGTTGGATTCTGGGTCACTGGGTTAATTTGATTTCTCAAAGTTACAGAAAGCTTCAGAATTTTTTTAAATTACAAAGTTTTTGCTATTCTTGGTCTGAGCTGATCTGGTGCCATTTAAGCTCCACTCTTTATATGCTTTCAATATGTATTTTTCTCCTTTTTAAAATCAAATTAATAGTGACTGTTCATCCTCAGTAGCATTTACTGAGGCAGAGGACTGTGTTTACATGTGTCTGTATGGGGATGTACTGAGGAGAGGAGGGGGTGAACGACAGAGACCTCTAGTGGAGATCAGAGAAGCCTTATGAAGGTTGACAAGGAATCTGTTTTAACTTTCATCTTATAACATCTTATAATGTTACCTCAGTCACTGTGAGCAACCATTCCTTAAGATAGCATTAATGATACATTTGAAGCTACAGAACTGAAAACAACTGTGTATATCAATTATTTGATTCACTGTATGTTGTGAGAGTCCTGTTACTATAATGCTGTGCTCAATACACAGCCATGCAGCATCTTAGTTGTTTTTTTCCCCACATTTTCTACAACTTTATAGAGCTTTTTATTACAGTGTCAAGTATGATGAGTTGCCATAATAGACTTGATAAGTTTTAAACTGTCAACATAATAATTACAAGTGAATATTCATAACAGATTTTGTTAAGCAAATGCATTGGCTGAAGCTCAGGGTAGACATGCATGAGCTCAATGAGAAGCCCATGTTAAATGAATAATCACATAATAAAATAATTTATAATTTGAAAATGAAATGATTAAAACTTTTTTTTGTAACCAATTTATTGAAGCTCGTTTTATTGTAATTGTAGACATTTTGCATTTAAATACCCTGTCTCAAATTTTGTTTTTTATTTTACAGATGAATATTAGAGAATGACACTCAAATTTAATTTCCCTTTTAATTTCATAATGTCACTTCATGACATAGAAACAGCACAATGTGTCATGCTCAGAAAACCATGCCTACTGGAGGTAAAAAAAACAACAACAATAGAAAACAGTGCCACAATTTGCAACCAAGTGATGAAATGCTAACAAAATGCCTGTAGCTAGCTAAAACTGGTAGATTTCAGCATGTCGAATTATTATTTAGGCATCTTATGTCAGTATGCAAGCTATAGAGCAATAACAGTGCTAAATAAGTTCTGAATTAACAAACTAATGATGGTACAACACACAGTCACAGTGATTAACCTCCTTTTATTTAGCTTAACTAGAACTTCATATGATGTACTAGCGAGGCTGGGCCGTGAGCAGCTAACACTGGCTCTTCACTTTGTTGCAACCTAGCTTCGCCACTCAGTTGGCAAAGTAGATAGCATGTGTTCCCTTGTTAGGGTAAATAATAGGAGAGGTTCCTGTATCAGTGTACTTTGTTTATTTACATCAGTGTCAGACTTTAAACGGCCTTGTTATGAGTTGTCTGCACATGGTTCTGAACATGGAGGTGGCTGAGCTGGTGGCTTAGGCCTCCAGGAAGTGTGCCAGGCTTTGGAGCCAATTTTGCATAGTGGCTAAACAGTGGCACTGCAATTTCTGTGGTCCGCCATGTGATGCCCTGTGGCCCATAAAGACTTTTTCCCATTGACCTGGATCATCCGCGTGTTGTTATACTTGGCAGTTGAACCATTTTGGCATTTCATGTGACACTGAGCAACTCTCACAGGAATGAAAGGGGCCCCGCGTTCAAGGCTGTATCAAGGTCTCTTAATACATCCATGAGGTGGCTAGCAGCTAACAGTTTTAAATCCATGTACATAGTTAACAACGGCAACAGTGCTGACAGAGCTAACAGTGCTTACCTGGGGGAACTGCGAACACTACGCTTCCATGATAATGTCGTCTCGATATCAGCAGTAACCGCCATATGAGCAAAGTGCAAAGTGCAGAGGAACACACGCAGCTGTACTGGTTTACCACAACAAACCACAGAGAAGCTCAGTTTAAAACACACAGAGGTAGCATGACTTCATCTCCATTCAGGACGCCATTACTCCACTGTATCCACGATCAGTATTACCTGACATTGTTGTTGCTTCAGCTAACAGGAGCTTACTGGCTAAATTTGGTAGCATTTGTTGAGCTTGCTAGCTTCAGAGTGACTTGGGGCATTTAGTTATCTGAAAGCTGAGAGGGTGATGACAACACTGCTGTCATAAAAAGTGACAACATGGAATAAAAACAGAGTTTTAGGAAAGGCTGTTTAGAAAATTGCCCTTTTTAGCCCACCAATAATTTCTGGGATTAAATGAGAAAATACTCCAATATTACAAAAACAGGACTGATAAAATAAGAATTGACAATAATAAAAAGTAGAATGTATTGGATCATGTATTATCCTATTTTACACAGTGTATTAAAGTGATTTGTACTTCAGGGCTGCATGACTGAAGGGTTAAGTGTTTGCGTTGATATCAAGCCAAGGTAGATTTGTATTCCAGCACATTGTGTCTGTCGTTTTGTGTTTTGATACCAAGGGTCTCATTTTCCAATTAGGACAATGAATCAGTGATGGATACAATGTGAAGCGGTCATTTGTTTGTGCTTTGGAAGAAGTTTTCAGAGCCTTTACAATCGCTAACCACTTTACCATGCTTCATCCATCATTTTGTCAACACCCTAATGTTTTGGACCTATACAACCTCGGCCCAAAGAGGAAAGTAACACAGACAAAGCAGTCAGTTGCTTTCACAACACGCCAAATTTTCAACCTATCTTGTACCTCCCTCCTTTTGTCCGTGACCACCATCTTGAGAGGATTTGTGAATTTTGAATGGCAGGAAATGTGTTATAGCCTGAACAATACGTGTGTCTGGAGTTCACAGTGTTATTCAAGTCACTGCTCAATAGCTAACAACACCAAACGCTGATAGATGTTTTGCTCATACCTCTCTTGTTCCAATGACAGATGACTACATGCAGCATGACAGTTATATTAAATCGGCATTATGTCATATAGTTTGATAGACTTACAACATTAATGAAAGCTGATGCTATTGACTCCATGAAACTGTGTAATCAGCAGTTAAGGCATATCCTTCTTATAAAATGTATTTCCTGTTCCTCCAAAGAAGAGTATTGATTTCCTGTCTGAAATAGTGATGTAAAAATTGAATTAACTGTTACACTGAAGATTGTATTCAAACAAAACATGAAACGTGTGCGTGTTACCCTTAAAGCACTTGCGAGGCTACATTTATTCTTGGCTATAATGCTGAATGGAGATTTTTTATCTTCAAATACAGCACCGGCTAATGCTTAAAAAGGGAATAATGTCATTAAAAAAATATGGAATGACTCACTGTGTCATGTTAATTGACTGTTCAAAGTTTTTGAAGGGTGCCAGGGCAGATCTATTCAAACTGAAACACTCCTGAGCCCTTTGTATCCATTAACAAACCTGGGCATTAATATGCTTTCAGACAGCCCTGGATAATGCTACAAGCCTTTTCATCATGACTTATATTTACTTTAACCAGTCCCCCCCCTTAAGTGCTGTTTTTAACAATGCAGGCACTATGAATCATTTACCATACAGGAATACCTTGAAGGAATCATTTGCTTTAGAGACGTTTGTGGTTGGTTTGATGCTGACGAAAGGCATTATCTCCTGACTGACAGATTCTCGGGCTCCCCTAATGCAATATTTATTATATGTCATATAGCCGCGCATTAGGCCAAGAATGGGCCATTGTTTCTATGTTTGGGACGAGGGGCTGACAATGGCTGAGTAGAGGCAGGTCAGGGATAGTCAGGCCAAAGCAAATATAAGCCTATAGTCTCTGCACAATGCATGTCATAAGGTGTGGTTACTAGAGTTTTTTGAAATGCATAATAAAAAAGTAAATGAAAGCATATTGATAATAACCTGCACTCAGTGGTGGGAGCAACATTCAGAGCCTTCACTTGACCCAACTGTACATACTCTAGTGCTGAAATTAGTTCATTAATTGATACGATAATCAACAAAACATTAACCAAACTTGCTTGATAATCAACAGACTTGTTCATTTAAAGACACCTTTTTAGTGTGAGAATTGGCTGCTTTTCTCTGTTCTACACTGGACAAACTAGTACTCTGAAGACCTAATCTTGAAAGGTAACTGAGCTATTTTTCAAACTGAGCCCCATTTTCTAAAGTTTTTGTGTCTCCGTAACAAATCACGACAAAGATTTTTAAAATTGGTCCAGCATTGAGTGCAGCAGCCGGCAGCAGTGGAAAATGGGGAAATGTAACGTTAATGATCAATTGTGCACTGTCAATTTATGTCTACAAAAAGTGCTCGTCTTTGCCATTGACAAGCTCAGATTATTATTCTAAGTGCCTGGCAATGTTATGGAAAGGATCCCTACAGAGATAAACCTTTTTAATTTACCAGAAACAGCCCAAAAAAGTTATCGCAAAACCCACCAGACTCCATTTAAAAAAAAACGTTAATTTTACCATTCTAAAACACACGTCATTCAAGGCAGACAGAAACAAAATAAATCTCACAAAAGCCATCTTGGTTTGTACGTCCACAGTTCCAACAATCACCGCTTCTGGTTTAGTTGAAACAAACCCTTAATTCACCTTGTTTGACGTGAAAATATGCTGAGTCTGTACACACTAAAATTATTGTTTATTTGAATGGAGTCTGGTGGGTTTAGAAATAGTGATAGCTGTTGTTACTGATTAAACAAAATGGTCTTTTTCTGTAGGGATGCTTTCCATAATGTTGTCAGACACTTAGAGTAAAATGTGAGCTTGTCAGTGGCAAAAACAAGAACTTTGAGTGGACATAGTGGACATGACGGTGCAAACATGCCCTGAGTGGTTACATTGTAGCCTGTTTTGCACCTGCTGGCTGCAGCACTCTCGCACAATGATGAACCAGCCAGTTACACACATAAAACATGGCATAAACATTATGTCACGTTACAAAGCATAAAATTGAAAACTCAAGTAAAGCACAAGTACCCTTAAAATTCAAGTACAGTACTTGTGTAAATCTACTTTTTTCACAACGCTGCCTGAACCAAAGAAAAGTCGAGGTACAGTGACACAGGGTGAACGCGTATTCCTGTGATTGTATCTGAGTGTGTCTTCCGGGTTTTCATCTGTCTGGATGGCTCATTTGCATAATTTCACTTGCTCAACTTGCTTGTTTCCAGCTCGTTTCCCTCATTGTATTTTCCCTGCAGTGCGTGCACTTTATATAGCCATAGTTTTGATCCTCACAAGCAGAGTGAAACAATATCAACTAAGCTCAAATATCTTCGCAGAAATACAAAATGACACGAGAGCGGACCGGCTGTGGGACTGGTCTTGCGTTCTTGCTCAGGCAAATGATCCCTGTAACTCCTAGCGTTTTCCCCGGCCTGAGTAATTGAGATGTGTAATAACTGTGACAGAGGGCATTATCTGACCCATTTTCCTTTTCTTCTCACATTGCTTTGTTTATACATGCCTTCCTGTCATAATCCCTCACAAATCTCCAAAGTAAAAGCCCTTTGAAGAAATTGCCTCTCGTAGCGTGATATCCCATGTAAAGGAGTTCTTTTTAATGACCAGGATCTGACCTCATTTCATATGCATAAGCCTACATCAAAGTAGACAGCATCCGTCCAGTCTGCGCAGCGTTCTTACACTTGACAGTGTTTCACATTGGAGCGACAAAGCACATACATGGAGCTTGTAATTGCTTAATTAGTTTCAGGCCGTGCGGTTTTACCTTGGGTCGACCTTGTATGAGGAGGACCACTGCTCCCCTCATGGAAACGTATGATTTGATTGATTTACATTACCATTTTCTCTTTCATCAGTCATTATTAGAGTCTAAAGGGCACCTCTGACAGAGCTGAGATCTGTGTCTTTGTTTGATCATTGGATTGTCTATCCAACGTGCTTTTTGAAATCTTCACTGCGAAGAGAAATTACTATTATAACAGTTTATGAAATCTGAATCAAGGGTTAAATCTGCTTCTTAAATTGTTTCTAGTCTCTGTGATATTCTTTGACCTTGTCCTGACTCTTTTTTCCTTATTGCTGTGAGGATAAAATGCAATTTGTTCCTCGCTGGGAGGCTGAGCTGGAGCTGCAGTAGACACAGAGGCCGAAATAATTTTAATTTCACTTTATCGTTTAGGCAATGTTAGCTCATAAATAGTTGCTTTAGCCATGTAGCATCATGCTTCTCCCAAAGATCAGCTGGCAGGGAGGTGAAGATGTCACACATGTCCTCAAGTAATCAAAAATGCAGCAAGTTATGTCATTAAAGTCCCTCTCCAGACATTTTACTTATAGTAAAAGTCAGTGTAGCCACGGTCATTCATTCAATGAGACATTTCGTGGATGGGGACTTAAACTTTATATACAGTGGATCTGTGTTTCACAGTTTTTTCGTTGATTTTTTTGAGACATGTTCTCACCACTGTGAAGAACTTTATGTACTCAGTACTAACTCGAGTAAAAAGCTGTCTCTCTAAGTTACCATACGCTTGTATTACATCACAAGTTACAGACGAGGGGAAATAAAGGAGATTGGTATCATGTACAGTACGTGATATTTGATTTTGATTGTTTTGATATAGTCATATGAACTTTGCTCTAATAGCAAGACTCGGTATACAAGATTTCAAGGAAGTACAGGAAGTAAACAAGTAGATATTACTGCAGTGGCATCTCCCTTCAATATGCGTGTGTTTGAATGCAAGCTGTCTTAAGACGTGTGACTTTCTACTTTTACCTTTACTTTCTATGTTAACGCTATTGACTTGCACGCAGCTGCCTAGCTTAACATAGTGAAACAAGTAACGTCAACTAAGTTAACACTGCTTAACTAGCTAATGTTAGTGGGTTAAATCACAGTTAAGGTGGGCTGTGGTGGTCCCACAGAATAAATTAAGTCATCAACTATCTGTACAGTATTGTAAGATATAACATTAGTTGCTCTAATAAGGATATCCTATTGACCACAAAGTTAACATCATCCAGTCGGCATCACAAACAGAACATGTACAATGTTGGTGTTTCAGTTTAAAGAGTGATAGGGTTTACTTGTGTCTCTCAGACAAAACTCAGATTTCGTGGTGTGAAATTACCGGGATCTTCTGCATTGTGGGGCCCATAGAGCAGGTGCACTTATGGTGGCTAACTTGTGGCTCAGCTCAGATAAAAATGATTTCATTGTGCGACTTTGGAAATGTTATTGGACCAAATGGCTCAAATCCCGACAGTGAAACAAGTCATTGTGTGGGTATTCTGACACTAAAAAAAATGTATCCACTGAAATAGCCTACAAAAGTCTCTTTCACAATGTAAATCTATGGGAAAAAAGTAATTTTAGGCCCCACGGCATCATATGATGGCCACCATGTAAAATTGGCTTTAAAGCCTAGCGCTGTTGCTAGGGACCTCAAGTTGCTCAAGTTCCTCCGAGCAACCACGAACGCATTCTGCTGAAAGTCAACATTTAAAGTGGTCACTCGTTTAACCACAACATTGACAGTCCTATGTAAATAGTTTTATTTTTTAACCATGTCATTATAATCTACATTTTAGGCCAAAATTTCCCATCAATTCATTGTCAGCAGACAGCAGCAGACACTGAGTCACAGTTTGCATCTGCAGTAATGGCAGTGCCACTAGATGACAGATCAAAGTGGTTGCTGGAGTCGTCTGTACAGCTATGATAGCTGCTCTGTAAGGTAGTCCCTACAAGGCACTGTAGTGCTTTAAGCAAAATGCTAACAATCTGAATAGTAGCATGCTCATGTTTAGACGGTATAGTGTTAACCGTGTTCACCTTGTTAGCATGCTAACAGTTTGATTAGTGGCAAGTTTAAAATACAGCTAAGGCTGATGGGAATGTCATTGGTATTGCAGGAGTTTAGCAAAAAGCAAAGAATGGGACAAACTACATTTGGACCTGATGATGATACTCAATTAATCCATGTATTTTACCAACTTGAAACTGGATCCAAACTGGAACTAGATACTACAGCCCAACCCCAACTATGAATGCACCCTTCTGCCTGCGTTCATAAACACCATTCAGTGCACTTGTGCGCTTAAGTCAATAGGCATCTGATGTATGTCCACATACTGAGAATTTTGTGATGATAGCTACAGTAATTCACCCTGTGAAATTATATTTTGCTGATCTCTTGTTACACTAAACTGAGAGGCTGGACAAGGTTAACACAGACCAGAAGCAGTTAAAATGCACTGTAACAAGCTGTAGAGAACAGATCTCAGTCAGATACTGTTTGTAAATACCTTCAATCGTTGGGACAAAGTTTAGACAGTTATATAAATGAGGCTCACATCCGAACACATGTCTTGGATTGGCAACATTTCAGGCTCTATCTGACCTCTAATGCTGTGAGCACCACCTGCCAGCTCTGCAGGCACATTTTTCAGCTATTTGAAGTTAGTTATTGACCTCACTCTGCTCTCTCTGTTCAAACAACAAGCCCACAGTTCAGCACCTCTGCCAGGTACTCAGTCTTTGTGGCAGGTCTTTGATGCTTTATCTAAACACCAGTGTTTATCTGCCTGAACCTCGATGAGATCATCAGGACAGCGTGTCTAGTTGTTTTGGTTATGATAACAGCTGGGTGTTAGCCGTGTTCACAGCCAAAAGCCCACTACATCATCATCTTTATTCTTTCTGTACTGTCTCAGCAGCACAAAGTCTATCTGACTCTTACAGTAAGATTTATCTCTGTCGTTACTGGCACCAAAGGATTTTCCTTCCTTTGTTCTCTCAGCAGTTAAACTGCTTACACTAATTTTTCCTGTGTAACAACTACGTAAAGCTGTATTCACAAACTAAATATCACATGCACAACAGTTTACACAAGTTTAAATAGAGTTGTGTGGTCTCATTTGTTAAAGCCTTTGTTGTTTTCCAGAGAGGGAAATCTATAAAGCTATTTTTTTTCCTACACAGAGAACCTCAAAGAGACATTTTGTCTTTCTGAAACAATAAAGTTTAAAGGGCAGAGAACTTAATTCATTATGTAATTTTGAAATTTAAAACTTTATATCAATGCTTGAAACTCATGACTATCAGATGATACAATTGCTAGTGGCACACACAGGTATTACTGTCATTTTGACAGAGCAGTTGAAGAAATGCATATCAGCTCTTTGAAGGTAGTTTAAATTCCATAATGTTTTGCATCATTATTAAATGGTATGTATTTTTCTACCATCAGTTATTTTGATCCTCCACATTGCCTGCACAGTGGATGTGACTGAACTTGTCTTGTGTTGGTGACCTGTCCTAGGTGTAACAATGTGTCTCACACAGGGCATGCTAGGACAGGGTAACGCCCTGATCAGACAGACCGCTCTTTAGCAGCCTGGGGCAACTTTTTGTAATTGTTTTCAATGACAATTATGGTTTTGCTTGCTGCTTTTGCATTGCTGAGTGCCTCTTGTTAATACACTCTGTGCTCGTTTTTGCAGGAGTGCCTTTTACAGTACACCTCATGTTGAAAAACTCAGAGCAGACGAGTGCCCTACATCAGTTTTGTTTTTTCCCCATTGTCCAGTTGGATGAATTTGGAGGCAAGTGGTTGTCTAACAATACTTAAAAAAAAGTTGTAGGCCTGAACCTTGCATTTTGCAACTTGCAAAAACTACCACTGAATTCTCTAAACCAAGCTACTATTTAGATATTATGCAGTTTCATACAGTTCTTCCCTGGTGAAATAAAAATGGTGGAAAAATGCCTTGTGGCGTGGTTTGAATGGAGTACATTTAAAAGACTTGAAAAAACATGAATAAACTAGGGATGAGCACTTTAATTAAATAATTTACATATTCAAGTACTTGCGTTAAATTATTGAAGAGTGCTCCAGGACTCGCAAAAAATGTCTAATGTAAGAATAATAATGTAAAATGGCAAACAACGCAAAACAAGTGCAATGTGCAATTGATTTGTACAACAACCAGGCTTTATTTAAGTTAACATGAAAAAATCAGCAAACTTTCTGAGCTTTCTGAACTTTTCATACCAAGCTGTTAAATGGTTTTAACAAATTCACACTAACACCGAAATGACTCGAATCATAAAACTAGTTAATAACCGTTCGGTAAAGTTAGCTGTGTGATGCTAACGGTTAGCCTTGTCACTTTGTGTGTGTGTGTGCAGGTGGCCTCTCACCAACTGTTCCTCTGCATGGAGCTCACAGTCCTGCAGCAGCAGTCTCTTAAGTGCCTCAGGATAACGGAGAGAGTAACAAGGGCAAGGAGGCGCTGAGCGAAGCAATACACTGCATGCAGCTGTACGGTGAAGTAAGATTTTACCCATTTTAAATGGTTAAAAATATATATTTCTTTATTTAGAAAAGTCATGATCATAAGTTCAAGGTGAATTTAAGTGAATTTTACAAGATGCTTAAATGTGTTCCTAGGCCTTGAAGGTGTTTGGTGCCACATTGACAGATTTCAGGCCATCACATGGTGTACACTGACCGTACCGGTGGTCCAGCACTGAGTTCCCTCATTAGTCAGGATAACACCCCAAACACGTGTAGAACAGACCATCAACACTTATTAAATCTTTCTCAAGTCAGCAGAATACCTGATGGAGTGTTTCCTCTTTAGTGTAGACGGGAAGGTTTCACTCCACGCTGCAGCTCGGGCCTTAAATCTCTCCAGCTCCACCTAAAGTGCCAGAGGGAGGAGTGTACTGTATGTGCTGAGGTCATGGTTAGGTCACTATTCACAAAAACAAGTGCAATTAGTGCAATGACTCAACTTGTTCGCATAATTCACACAAAACTGCAGCCCGTAAAGCAGACTGTTAAACTTTAAAGCACATGCGATTACTCATAATTGCTCCAGAAATTGATTTATTAGCTCGGGTGTGAGCCTGTGTGAGCCGGGTGCCATCTGACCTCCAGCTGAATGAATAATCAACAGGCTCCCCGAGCAAGCAGATGTTTGAAAGTGTTGCTGTTTTATCAGGCCTGTAATGCGAACAGGCATGAAACCAGATTAAATTAAATGATGTGAGGACAGACAGCTGTGACACATTTGGACTTTGCTGCTTTCCCCCCTTTTGTGCTAATAGCAGCTTATGTTTCCAAACATAAAAGACGCGCTGGTCTATCCAACACTGCTTTTAATGAATGTGCTAAAAAAACATGTCGGGTGAAGCTGTTGAAATGTTGTTGCTTGAAATAAATCATAAAAGTAAAATAACCAATGGGAACAACAGCTTCACAAACAACAGTAAATCCAAAGCTGTTTTTCCTCTGGCTGATGTTGCACCATTGGCTGTTTTGCCTTGGTAGTCTTCAGGGACATGAACAATGATCCCTTAGCTGCAACTCCTTTTCTCTAATTGCTGTTTAATTTTTTGCTTTGCTCGTGATTATAATATGTAGCCAGCTTAATGAAGCACAGATGAGTTGTTTATGAACTCTGTGCACTTTCTCTTGTTAGCATGGAGGAGCATAAGGTTAGTTTATACAGTGAAAAACAGTACAAGCATTGTTTATTTTAGTAGCTTCCTTCTTTTAAAACCTTTCAGGCAGCATGGAGCAAGAGTAATAATGCAAACTGTAGCTGTAGAAAATGGCCTGATGGCTTTTCTTATCTCTGAGTGTTTCCAGTGTGCAGTAAGTGATACTTTCAGGTGGAGAACGGTTGGTTTGTATGTTGAAGTGGCGGTCGTTCTAAGTTGTTGTGTCTGCCCCGAGGAGCTGTCGACTCAAGTGCTTTTCTCCAAACCTGTCACACTTTTCAGGAACAATTAGAGAAAAGAAAGTAAATTGTTCCCAGGCACTTGGATTGCTGTCCTCGCGACATCTGCCACCGCAGTGCGGATGATAGATTCCTCCTTCATTAGCCAGGGGTGTGGGATTACCCAGTGAGAACACATTAATCACCACTTTCTGTGGCAGCCTGAATGCACTGCGCTTTGTTAGAAAAAAAACTTTTTTTTCCTGACGTGTCACTCTTCTCCTGTGACAGGCCACAATCAATCATCTTGATTGACAGTGCTGATAGGTTACACTGTTTACACAATGTGTAATGAAAGATCATGTTACCCACTATTGTTGTTACTGAGACAACTCTTTTGGGCTGGATCTGAATAGAGTGGGTGCTTTGACTTATACAAGCACACACTCGCTTGCTCTCCCCTTCTGTTTCCATTGCAATCCTTTTCTCACTCTCTCTCTCGCTATAGAAACACTTCAGAGATACAGGCATAAAATGTGTCACTGTATGGGTAACTTTATATTTTGATAGCAATGTGTGATGCAGATTTTTGGGGAAATTGACTGAGAAACATTTTGTGCACAGTGTAGGGACACGTTTTCCAAACAGATTAAATATGTTGTGCGTAATTTACTATCAAAAAGAGATCTGATGCCCCAAATTCCAGGACAACATTGTTTGTCAGTCCCTTGAAAACATTTACACCTCTACAAAATTATTTATATGACAGGTTTTTGTTGTTTGTTTTATTGATACCATTTTCATGTAGATAAGTAATAAATAAAAAAATCTGTTGGGCTTTTAGAAAGGCAAGAGTTAGAGTATTGCTTTTACGAAAACAAAAAAAAAAAAAAAAAGGATTGTGAATTAATCATTTTAAAAATTCAGATGGGTCCAAAATAAATGTTTTGTTTATCTCTCTGTAAGGTGCCTGACATTTGGTTACCGCTTCTAACGAGGGCTGTAAACTAGTAATATAACAACGTTGGTATCACGTGTTGTTGTCGTCAGTGATCAAGAGTCTTTGTAGTTGCCAGTCGGCAATGGTCAGTTCAATGTCTAACAATTCAGCACAAGCTAACACAGCAGCAGCGGCTAACATCCATCACCAAGCTGTTGAATAGTCCCAACAAACTCACACTGGCACCAAAATAACTCAAGTCTGTTGTTAAACCTGTTAATAACTGTTAGGTAAGGCTAGCTATGTGACGCTAACAGTTAGCCCTGTAATTGTGTTGGTGGGTGGACTCTCTTCCTGGTGCGGAGCTCACACTCCTGCAGCAACGTTACTATGGGCTGGTTCCAGAAGAAGGGTGAAAAAAGAAAAGGATTGTAGCCCATTCATATAAAACAGCATTTTCTTTCCTTGCCTGCAGTTCAAATCACTGGCCGTTCTTCCTCTCAAATATGCTGATACACAGTAACAATAAAGTGGAACCAATTTTGTCTTGGCACAGTGTTACCTTAAGATATCTAGCCATATCCTAAGATTCCCATAACATTACATTAAGTTACATAATTGTTGAAATATTACCGTATAAAGTATAAAGAATAGCTACATGTTCGAAACGAATTTATCACTCCACCATGAAAGATTTATCATTTGGCCTGACTGAGTCTGTCTGTCCATTCAACCATAAAACATGCAGGTTGTGCAACAAACTGGCAATGACTTGAGCAACAGTGGTGTGTTGAGGTTGATGCAATGGTAGGAGGGAGGGAAGTGCGACATGTAGTGGCTAATATTATCAATAGCATCTTTAAGGCTTGATTAGGTTTAGGTACAAAGAGGACTTGGGGATGTTTGAGAATAAGCAGTGGACTGATGTAGACTATGTGGCTCAATGACATCATACTACTCTTGCCTTAGCTCTTGACAGGCAGTTAAACATTTTTAGGCATTTGCAGAAATGACTGATGGTGCCTTTTTCTTTGGGAGAATAATGAGGAAATGTTTGGTGTTGGCTAATACAAATCAAGGTGTTTAATCACATTCATAGAGAAATGCTTAAATCCAAAAATAATAAGATCAATGTATGCAAGTGCCAAAGAAATGATTGGCTAGCAAGTGTCCATTAAAATCATATAACAGGACACCACAAACAAAGATCCCCACAATAGTTTAACCACTGTTAACCACCGATGGTAACCATAGCGACCACTTAGCAACTTTTATGGGAATTAATGGGGCCCTGCCTCCAACGCTCTTTATACATCCATGGTGGCCACACAACATAAAAACACTGTGTGTGTGACATTTTCTTGCTCTATACCTCCACCATTATTTCAGCACATGAAGATGCCGTATTGTGTATTATTGTTTAATTATAAGTTAAAATTCAGTGTACTCAATTCTTGGCCTCAAAAGGGATCGATATGCTCTTCCAATGTTCCTCTTTATCTCATTTTATGTTAAAGAAAATTTAGGTTAGAAACATAAACTTACCTGCAGAGCTACACAACCAATCAATAACCTCACATTACAATAGAGCAGAAGCATGTGTCAGTATAATATGAAGAACAATTACTGTAACATGTCCTCATTATTGATTATAAGTCATTTCAACACGTTGCAGAGTTAAGCAACTGAAGGTTACAAATCTTTCTACAAGGTTGTTCTAACGATGTAGATGCTACTGTACTTGTCAGACAGAGGTTCGACTCTTTTTCCACCTCTTATGATGAAAGGACTCAAATGACCTTTCGTCTTTCTCTGCAGTTTCAAGGCAAAGGCACATACTGAAGTGTGCCTGTTCTTGTCGTAGTCCACCTGCACTTTCATGTGTTTTTCTGCCTCTTGGTGTCACCTCTAAATCAGTCCTGCAAAGGACATTCACCATACAGTACTAACACTGTTTTAATGAGAAATGTATTAAACTTTCAGGAGCTGTAATACCTAAAACACTCATACATCAGTTTAATGTGGACAGGTTGGTAATTGTGCTCTGCAGCGATCAATCAACATCAGCCCGTGAGTTATAATTAGCCCTTTCAGATTGACATATTGACCATTTTGCATTGAGTTCTTTGTTATTGGAGGTTTCCCATCCACCATCTGTCTCTCACTTTTATCAGTGAATCACTAATCTGGCCTGGCTACCTGCATGACCTCATATTCACAGATGTGTACAGACAAAAGCATGCGCTTTCTCACTTGTACTCATAGATGCAGATTCTTAGGTCAGGTTCTGATCAGTGGAGAGGTCAGGTGTCACTGTAGTTATACTGAAGCAACTCCATGAATTTAAAAATCCCATTCAGCATAGATTTTGGTCATGTTTTAAGTGATCATTGTGATTATATTGATTTTATAGCCCCATGTGACTAATACTTTTTAATGGTGTATTGTGTTGCGTGTCTGCATGTACATTTGATGTTTGAGAGAAGCCAAAGACAGATTTCCACTGAGGTGGACAATAAAGTCATCTACCTACCTACCTACCTACCTACCTATCCACCTAGAACGTTCATGGCCATTTCTGGTGGTAGCCTTTAGCTTGTTCAGGTAGCCAACAGATTTGATTCATTTCTCTAACTTTCTTTTGTTTCCTCCCTGATTTGAGTCTTAACAAGAGGAGGTCTTTAGAGGTCTTAACAGGTCTAAAACGACAGACCTTAACTTTAATGGACGCAGGAAATTTGTTCTGAGATCCGATTGGACGTAATAATTTTTATAAATAGGTTTTAGAGACTCCGACCCGGTGCATGTTTAGAGGAATGAGGTCTAGGGTCTACTTTATTGACCTGACAGACCCAGTAGTTAAACTTGCAACTAAATATACTGTTCTACTGCTAAAAACGTTTTTCATGTCGGACACAACATACTGTTCTTACCTATCTTACTGTATATAATGTTGATGTTTACATAATGTTTTTTCTTTTTTTGTACCTTACTTCATCACACACATAGCTCTTAGGTGTTTCTCTTGTGATCGGGGTAATCACTGGTCTTCTTGAACCCACTTGGGTAAACATAATAAGAAAGAGACATAGGACCTGACATCGACGCAATTGACCATAATAAAATGTGGACCCAAACCTGTAGAGGTCGCAGGCCGTGTCTCTGGTCCTAGAGTCCGGGTAGACCTGTGAAAATTTCTACTTCCTGCCATGCGATGTAGCACTGACAGCAAACACTATAAACCATTTTGTTAACTTATGATCGTGTCATATTGTACAGAGCTGGAAGAAAACAAACTATCGTTCTTCGTTACAAGGAAATTCGTTTGAGGAGATTGAGGCTTGATTTACTTCATCCCATAATAGTGGTTCTGATCTGGATTAGTTTTAGGTGGATAACTGAGGAAATCGGTGCAACTCCTGGACTGATTTTTTTAATCTTTTTTTTTAAATTGAAACAAGAACATATATTAATATTTGGGTATTCTTATTTTAGCTCTGAGCAGAACCAAAGATGTTTTTTAGCTTTAACAGTCATGTTAAATTACTCAAATGGAAATATGCCATCATTTGGCAATGGTGGACACATCTCTTCCTTCTGGGCATCGGAGATAAGCTGTATTATTTTACATCTTTTGAGCGGCAGTGGTGTCTTTCCTTTTCTGGTATCAAGACTCTATTCAGAGAATTTTATACTCCCAATCATTTGATACAGCAAAGTACCTGTCTGACCCAAATGAAGGTGTGATACTTTATGTCCTTTCAGACGTCAGACGGCCCAGAGATTGGCTTGCAGAAATATGATGAGGGGACATAAACCAGCTGAACTCAATGTCCTTTTTTGCAAAAGAACTTTGTGTCCTATAGCTGTTTTCTCAAGTGGAACATAAATCCACCTTTACATGGGACAGTTATCTATTCTTGAACTAACTCAAACCCTACAGCCACGTCACCCTTTTAGTATTCAGTCTTTAAGCAACTGATTCACAGTGGAAATGTGGAAATATTGATCCAAAAATAAAGAAAAATGGCGTAGTACCAGCTATAATCCATCCTCACACTGGACGCAGACCAGCACCTTTATTGATATACCATGCAGAACGTTCTGGACGTTAAGTTGACTTTCTCTCTAATGTTGTGTTCGGCACATCCACCTTGTTAGATGAGAGTCCACAGACAGAAAGCGACAGTGACCGGAGGAGATAAAAGCTGTGGTGCCGACTGAAATAAAGCCAACTCATTCCCACCCACATAGCTGCAGGAAGAGACATCAATTCTTACCTGTCATCTTTACCCCAGTACACTGTCTCATTACGATTATCTCTCAAATACACACAGTGCATAAAAGCTCCACTAAATCAGATCCTCTTCTTTTACAGGCTGGGCTTCAGTACTGTAATGAAACTCAATGATCCGTTATCGACACGAGGTACAATGTCAAGGAGTTTAGCCGAAGTCTCTGCAGATATACAGACAGGACTCTATGTGTTCGGTAGTTTTGATTAAGCTGAAGATTATCACAGGCACACAGCTTTCTTAGCAGAGACCCCTCTCTGGCTCCTCTTGGGTGGTCTCTCAAGGCCACTTTCTCTGTGTGCCTACCTCCCGCCTGACGGCCATTGTACAATGCCGACAGAGCACAACAGCAAGACATACACTCCTGAGGAGAGAGCCACAAAACACACTCTGAAGCTTGAAGCTTTTGGCGTCTGCCTCACTCCTTTAAAGAGACTGTTAAATATGAGTCAGCTGTTGTGCTCGGGACTCCAACAACAGCTTTAATTCCTCTGCCTCCCCCTCCTTTGCTTAAAAGGGGGCTTTGTGCCTGTAGGGCCCCCATCAGTTACCTGCTGACAGGCCGAGCATGACTGATGAGCTGCCCGAGGCGTCCCAGTATACTTTGTCAGCTGCTCATAATTTATACATCTTATCTCCGTCAGAACAAAAGACAGAGCGCGGCTTTATGGAAATGAAAACAGAGACTTGTTTAGACTCCAGCATGTGGAGTGAAGTGAAATGATCCTACTGATAGTTGTTTCTCTCTGTGCGCAAGACGAGCTGCCTCGTCTGGCTCTGAGAGCTCCACACCCTTTCTGTCTGCCCACACCTTGACGGGATGTCTGTGTGTGTGTGTGTGTGTGTGTGTGTGTGTGTGTGTGTGTGTGTGTGTGTGTGTGTGTGTGTGGTGACCCTGAGAGGCAGTGAGGTTGTTCTGGTTGTGTTTCTGGCTCTAGGTGTCAGGTGAGGTGACAAAGACATGAAACACGGGTTTGTATATACACGATCATATCAGTTGTTTAGTCTGTAAGTTCTCATGCACGACAATATATCTAAATGCCACTCAGCAATATTTTTTATACTGATGTTTAATCAAAGTACTCTTAGTACCAAAGCCATCCACACCCATTTAACACCAAACTGTGCAGCTCTATGCAGCTTAGCTAGCTAGATCTAGCTTAGCATTTAGATCAGGGGTAGAGGAATACAACTAGTCCAACTCTGTCAGCTCAAACATACCATGACCAACACCTCCAAGGCTAACTTGTTTTTTTACATGCTGTATCTTGCTTGTTTAACCCATTTGGCATCTTGGCTGTTGCTGTCTCCTTTTTTTGAAGCCTGACGTGACCGTATTGGGACGTAATCAAGGTGAAGACAAAACATCTTGATGGCCCCCTCTGGTGGCTGGCTGTAGCATACATCATAAACCCTGGCCCTCCCACATTATCCGATGGGACATGAGCCAAACTAAAAGATCAAAGTACATGTACAAGTACAGTCTAATAAATTTTTCCAAAGGTCTGTCATTGTAGGTAGTTTATATCATGCTGATGTATGCTCAAGTTTTCTGGTAAGTTTTGTTAAAATTAGTTACTGTATGCTATAAAAATGGGGTTTGACGTCATGGCTGACAGCTGTGTTTGTTAATCTGTATGCTCGTTATTAACAGCGTTGCCATTGACAGCTGATGGACAGCAGAAACTCAATACCGCAGAGATTGATCCAAATGAATCAGCTCCACCCTCTCGTCCAAATATGGTCACTTCTGGCTCTCAAAAATCCAAGATAGCAACAGCCAAAATGCCAAACTTGAGACTTAAAAATGGGAGTCCACAAACCATTGGGTGACATCACAGTGGCTACGTCCAGTATTTTTAAACACACTTTGGTTTTGGTGCGTGAATGCCTCCTGATAGTCAAAAATCATCAGTGCAGCTTTAATAAAATTCAAAACCCGAAAAGCTAACCTGTCCACTTACTTTTTTCTAGAAAAAAAATCCACATTTCTAAGCAAGATAAAGATGCAGTGTTTACAGAAGGTGAATATTGTACATCCTTTGGATATTTTGTTTTCCAAACTACTTAAATCGGCTGGAAATATCCTAAAATATACATTAGCGATACCTGTGATGGGAGTCAATACATCATAATGAATGGGATATTGATGTGAACCATGTGGAAGACACTGCAGAGAGAGGCAATTTATCACTGCCAAAGGAGCACTTCCCTGCTAAGGGTGGATTTGTCTCCAAATGCTGTGCTTTGGTCTGTGATATTGAGAGTGATTCATTCACTGACTCATCCTCAGCTACTTTGTCAGATTCAAATTGTCCTGCCAACTCTTTTTGTTTTGGTTTTCTCATGGCCTTGAACAAAACGTGGGATATGCACTTACTTGCAGCAATTGACACAGCTGCCAAAGCACGCTACTCACCCTGCTTTTGTTTTGCTTTGTTAGCGTACCTCATCAGTAATGAGATACTCAACTATAATAGCTGGCCCGTGCTCTTATCGGTATAATAAAATATTATAACTCATTATTTCTACTTTCATCGAAGTTTTGCAAAATATATTTTGCTTTGTGTAACTGAATTATCTGCCCTCTCTCACTCTAAGGTGAGTGTGAATAACAAAGACATCACTCTTGTAATAAGAGAGCGAGGCGATGAAGGACTGCATTATCCAGCTTCCTTTTTTTCCCCTCTGACACTTCTTTTTGTATTTTATCTAAGACAGCTCATTATATGCTGCTGGAGTGTCCATACAGTTTCCTGGTTCAGAAGTGTTACAAGCAAGCCGGCTGTAGCTATCAGGCAGGGGAATGAGCAGATATCTAAACTGTTTGGCTGATATCCATATCTTCATGTGGATTCTGTTCGTTGCATTCGGAGCTAGCCGGGCAGTGGATCATTTGCACCCCAGTGACAAGTACATCATCATCCGCCTGTAACCTTAGCTTCGAGAGACGACACAGGCTTTGTTCTCCGCCAGGCTCACTTGGGAATGTTTGGCAGTGTGCTGATAGATATGATTATCCTTAATGTCAGTGCATAGCACCATCCCTGATAACAGATTCTCTCAGTAGAATCCACCCAGCTTATCTCCCTGCTATGTTGTTAGGCAGTGGCTGCTTTTCTGTGTGGGGAGATGTAATGCAGGCTTTTTTTTTCAGAGTTGGTTCAGTTCATGCTTCAAGAGAAATGTTTACAGAATTTGTTCTTGATAAGAAACAAGTCTCGAGTAGAATTATTTAGGGCTTTTGGCATATTTCAGCAAGATTGATACACAAAATTATTTTATTTCAAAGTGAGATGGGCAAGAAATTAGGTATGCAAGACACATAAATATAATATCCCAAAGCAAAAAAACACTACAGGGTAATAATCTATACTAAATATTCAGCAATGACTTCACAGAATGTAGACTGAGGGTTTAAAGTCATCGGCTGCCACCTTAGATGGTACAACTCCGTCTCACAGAAGAATGTAAAATGAATAAGAGCTCTTAATCTTACATTATGTGGTGATGGGCAGGAACTGTGTTAAAATTATTTGCTGGAAACAATTAGGTTTAGAGAACAAGGAATTAATTGGTTATGTTAGTTACTTTAAGTTGCTATAGTCACATAACTATGTTGACTTTTGACTTCACACTGGACACAAACAGTCTCCCGGATGAAAGTCCACAGTTGTTTTACCCTCCCACCTACCCTGCGAGGACATTCTCACTCTTTCTATTTAATTTGTGGGTCCACCACAATAAAATATCCATGTTGACAATGCATAAGCCTTTTTTTTCCTGGTGCCAGCACGTCATTTTAACACATTTTATTTATTTTTATTCAAGTATTTCTTTGAGACATGGCTAGTCAAGAACTCGTCCTGCGTGTTTCAGTTTTCAAAATCCCTATCGCTACATGAAACTAGTCTTGTGCTGTCTTTTCACATTAACTCCAGATAATGTCCAGAGTATCAGGTTCAGATGTTGTCCAGAGTTTCCCTTTCACACATGCAGCACACAACAGGAGATTGTTCGTGTCAAGAGCCTTCTCACCTAATGGAAATACTCCATTTGGTTAGGTTAGGGGTGGCACCTGGGTAGGCAGGACATGACAAAGATTACAACACGGTCACATTGCTGGTTCGTAACGTGGTCATACACAGTCAAGTCTCTTGCTGTTCCTTAATTTGTCTGATGATATCTGCTTCGGCCCTTACCGACAGAAGTTCCTGAATCTCGTCTCGACATTTTTATTGTCGTCTTTGTGTCAGTGGCACTTCTTCACCAGCAGATGTTTTTTTTTCTTTCAGTTTCAAGCAGGTTGCATGATAGAAATGTCATCAACACACTCATGAATTCTCCAGAAAACTACATGCTCTATGGGCTCAATTGGACATTACACAGACTTTGTATGAGAGAGATGGCAGGGTAAAGTCTGATTAATGACTGAACTGATGTGGACAATTGCATTCTCACATACAGCTACTCCGGGTATTGTATAGATAATTTCAGGCTTGCAGTGCATGTTTTAAAGGAGCTTAGCATAGCCAAACCTTGTTTTAGCGCTGCATGTGAACTTCCGAAGCTAGCAACCTGCACGCTAAAGCGTCTTTTATGTGGCGTTTTCTTTCGCGGGGATTTAACCATTTCAATGCAAGCATTCGCCTTTCCGCCAAAACAAGTTCCCTCCTGACACTATGATGATTGTGATTGGTTTTTAGAAATAAAAACAACCCAGGGCACTTTCTCTTAGTGCAGACTTACAGTGGGTTCAGCCAGACCATTCTGCAGTGCTGGCACAGCACGAGATAGACCTAGCTATGTGAGACTAGTAATTACTTTGACAGTTGCTGAGATTACCTGTTTTCAGAACCTAATTTACTTGTATTTTTACACACTATTAGCAAACAATCACTGTCATAACACTTATATACCAGAGCCAAAAATTGTAAATGACAAACTATCTTGTTCTATGTTTTTCATAGTTCTGTTGGATATTTAGCTTTGTAAGAGTTTTTTATTTTATAATCTTGTTTTCCTCATGTTTTTCCTTGGCAGCTGATTAAAGTCTAAGATTTCTTAATTCCCTTGTACAATTGTTTGCAGCTGTGTTAGCAGGAGACAGTAGACAACCTCACCTGACACTTGTGATGGGGTGGAGGGCTGGTGTTGACGTTGTAGTGGTGGTAAAGGGGACGAGGAAGAGGCCTGAGGGGGAGCAGAGGATCCTGTTCAGCTCCACTCAGCAGCTCGGTGATGAGCCTGCAGGAGAGGACTGTGTCTGCAGATTAGAGCCAGGAGATGAGACAGGGGCCTGGGAGGGGGTGAGGGGGGGTTGCAGACCTGGGAATGCCAGCTGCCAGACAGTTCACCATGTGCAACACATGTCTCTCAGCACCTACTGTTCCACTATGCAAAGCCCCCTTCACCATTAAGATGACAGAACAGTTCATATCCTGCGCCGGGATGATAGATATGTCATATCTGTGAAAACCCTGTTTGTCTTCCACAGGTGTATGAGCTCTTTTTTTCTCCCGGCAGACAGCGCACATGGCACTTTTCGACACTCTCTCCCCGATAGTGATTTGGCATGCAGACAGTATCAAAGGGGAGATCTTTCCCATGCAATTATGGCAGAAAATAAAGGTGATGAGGTGTGTCGCACAAAAGAAAGCAAGGGATCAAAAGGGCTGGAATGAAAGCTGATTACAATAAAGGGAGAAGCTTCCACCCACTGACTGCCACGATGTGAGTGAGTCAGTGTAGTCGGTAAATAAGCAATGAACAAAAGTAGTGAAAATGTAATAGCGTCTTTATTTAAATGCTTTTATCTGTTGAATTTCCCAGAGCCCAGGGTGACATCTTCAGATTAATTGTTTTGTCTAACCAACGAACAACGATTTCAACCAAAAAAAGCATTAAATCCTCACATCTGAGAAGCAGGAATTTTAGCCACGCTAGCAATGGATTGCAATGTCTGTTTTTCAGTCAGTCCAGACTGAAAAATCTCATGAACGTTTGGCCAGATTAGTTTGAAATTTCATACAGACATTCATGCTCCCCCTAGGATGAATCTTTGGTGATCCCCTTACTTTTCCTCGAGAGCCACCATGAGGTTGGCATTTATGTTTTTTGGTGAACTGTCTCAACAACTTTTGGATAGATTGCTATGAAATTTGGTACAGGCATTTATGTTCCCCTGAGGATGAATACCTATACCTATGATCCTCTTACTTCCTTTCATCCAAGGACACCATCCAGTTAAAATCTGATTTGTTTAATACTGTGCTTTATGACCAAATACTTGCAAAACTAATGTCATACACATACGCCCTTTGTGTGTAGCACTAATTACAAATATTAGCATGCTAACTAAGATTGTAAAGATGGCAAACATTTTACATGCTTAACATCAGCATGTTAGAAAACAAAGCTGAGCTTCTGCAACTTGTCCAGGTATGTCTTCGATGGTAGACACATGTCCACTGCATGGTACAGCATGGCTCTACTCAACTGTTTTTTTGGTTTTCCATGAGTGAAAGTGGTCAGTAGTACCTGGTGCTTTTTTTGGTACCACCTCAGTTGAGGTTTGAAGCGAGCTGAGCCGATACTAGAAGGCGGGGTTAAAACACTGCAGGCCACTGACTGGTCAGAGAGAATTGTCATTAGCGTGCCTGCAAAAACCTTCCATTTTGAAATAGCCAAGCGGTGGCCCCCATCCACAGCAGCACTTTGTTTGGTGTCCATGCCGGTAGATTTGGTTGATCAAAGATGCTAACAAAGCAACGCAGTACATTAAATATGCACAGCAGAGGCATCAGGTCAGACCAGTGTGTTCAACCATACTGTATACCTAAACGATACAGTTACAGCTGAAAATGACAACAGAAACAAACAAGTTTGCTTTTTTCATAAATCTCGCAATGCGTGTAAGCTGCCACTTATCTGCCCGAGTTATTCGCGCTATGGCGGTCAGCTGAGAATCCCGCCTACACTGAGTCAGAATTATTTGCAGCAGAAAACAAAATAGAGAAAAGGACCTGGTACCAAAAGTGAGTTCAGTCGAACCATACCATTTAGTGGAAATATAGTGTAAGTCTTGAATAACAATCCTAACAAGAAGCCTCTCCCATTTGAGTACTGTATACTAAAAAAGAGAACACAACTCAACACCAAATAAAACTGAAGTCACTATGTTGTCGACAGGTTGCAGCATCAAAGTCAACAAGGCAAATTACTCTAGATTTATTGCGCTTTGTGAACAAGAGGTGCTTCTGACGAGAACAGAGTTGTAGCTGTTTGTGAACACTGATGGAATCTGTCTGAGGCGATGGTGGGTAATTTTACCTGGCTGTCAGACATAGTGGGTAATTGGTAATGAGTGGCCTCTCACAAAGCCGATTCTGTATTTTTCTCTTTTTTTTTAAAATTACTAATAATGCATGATTGTTCTCTGTAATCCGCAGCACCATTTCTCTTTCATCTCAACGATGAGATGGAAAAAAAGGAGATTTGTTGGCCAGGCAGCCCCATGCCATGCTTAGACGGCTCAACTCTCTCAAAGGGATTTATCCACTGTTGTTATGACTAATACTCCATGGATTACAAGTTAGTGAGAGGTCACCTATCGCTTCTACTTCCTACAAGTGAGACTAGTGGTGCTTCAGTTTGTTCCCTTGCCCCGACCCAAAAATTCACTGCCCGTCAAAGTGTTAAATGACAGGGCGTATTCGACGTGCTACTCTAGATAATTTGCCAAAGTCGACTTGAAAGCTTTCTCCTTTGAACTGAACTCAAACTTGTCACTTTCTCTAATTCAGAGTAGAAATCTGCTCCTGCTGAAATAATGAATTAGGTTGATGGACAGAATTATAACAGGCTGGCTACCCAGCCATCCAATGACACCCCGCTGCTCCCAAACGCTGCCAGTGATTTAGCACCTCACCCGGGCAGGATGAGGGAATTGAATTTATTCACAGGAAGGTGGCGGCTAGCACTGACTCATAGCCTTTATGCAGTGGAGCGTGTCCTAATTTATCAACAAGCATGTCCTCCCTAAAAGGACAAAGGGAGTTCATAGTCAGCAAATAGGTACTTATTTATTAGTGAAGATTCAGAGATCTAACAAACTAGCCCAAAAAATGTGACTGATATGAGTCTATGTTGAGTTAAAATCAATCTTGTGTTTGATTCATATCTAAATTTGTTGTTTTTAAGGATTTATGAATTCTCAGGATGGTGCCACAGTGGAGTTTCTGGCCTCTAGTAACCTGCTCAGCCCCCTCTCAAAAATAGTAAAGTCCTTAAAGGGTTGATAGGTTTTCGACTGATGCTTAGCAACAGCATTCCTGTGCCTTAAGTAGCAGTAAGCCCCTCACTGCACCCTTTGATGTGGCTGTCAAGGCAGATTTATTTCCTCTTAACACATTGTCTTCTTGTCCACATACATAAAGGGATGAAAGCGAGTGATGTTTACACTTTTTTTTAGTTGTAATTAAATTGTGTAGCTCATGATTTTTCAGGTGATGTGAGACGTACATGTTAGCGGATCATAGGGGGAGGTCCGACAAAGCGGCTTAATTTGTTTTCACCAGCTGACATTTGAAAACTGATGTCAGGCTCTTTGAAGGCCAACTTAATATCTCTTGTTCACTGTGACCGTGGACATTGAGTTATAGGTAATACATTCTGTGTTTGTACTATTGTTTGTTTCTGTTTAGGGAGCGAGAAGAGTCCTCTACAGAAAAGGAAAATATTTAATTCCCTTTCAGTCGTTTCTGGTTCAGCATTGTAAGAGGTTTCATTTCCATCAGAGCTGACATTGAAATCCCCACAGTCATCCTGTAAAGTAAATAAAAGCTGTGCACATCACATCACCTCAGCTTTGTGTTTGCCATTGTCCCTGCATTTTCAGTAACTCTCGGCTTACTCACTCGCTACCTGCCCGCTGACATATGTATTTACAGGAACCCTTATACAATGCTACTAAGGGCCCTGGCTGTGCGTAAGTGCTTCTTGTAAAGCCATACTTGACGTCTGCTTGGCCTACCTCCATGCTGCTCGTCTCCGGCAAGCTCTGACTAACCCTCTGTGTGTTCTCAACGCTCTCACATGGGAATCGCGCAGCTGGAGAAGTGCTTGTTCTTTGTGTTTTGTGAAACGGCCCACTCTGTCCTCAACCACATGTCTGTGGAAGAGATGTCCGAGCGTGGCAACGCACCAGGAGTTTCTCCGAAGGGACCACGTAGAATCAAACCAGTGTGCTTGTGTTTGAGCGTGGGCTAAACGTGAGGCAAGAATAAAGCAGCTCAGCCTTTCCTGAAAAAGTCCAGTTCCAGTTTGGTTTCAGGAATTAGCCCATGCATTAGATGTAAACATGGTGCATTGAGAAAATTGTTTATTGCCCCATAACTAATTAATATTTTTGTTGGCAGCTTCTTGGCCTGGTGGGGGGATTTCTTATTAATACGTTCTGGCCACTGGGAGCAGAAAAACTAACAGAAACATTGAGCAAAGTGTGTTGCTTTGTGTTTTGCTTTGTCATTAGGAAGTAAATTATGATTGCACGATGTAATGGCTACAGAATAATGACGCAGTCAGTGTTAATATTGTCTCCTTATAAGCCTTGTTTTCACCATGCAGTTCTGCAGTTTCAATCTCCTGGGAAAACAAGGGCAGCAGCACTTTACTTTTCCCCTTTTGGTACCTATCGTTAGTTACCAAATAGTATCAGTTCTTTGAAAAAAGAAAGTGATCCCCTTATCTATGTGACAGCCAATGATAATACTTGGAAATGCAGAGCCTGCCCATTGTTCCGATGGCCCAAAAAGTTTGAGGCCCCGTTAGTCCAAAAAAATGCACCATTACTCAGCTAGTAAAAGCTAGTTAAAGCTTTACATTTCTCGCTGTGGTGAATACGTAGTTTGATTTAGGCACAGAAATCACTTGGTCATGGTTAGGAACAGATAAAGTTTTGGATTGAAACACCCATGTTTTATAGCACAAATGCTGCTGGAGAAGCAGGGATGGGTCGGTGAAAAACACCAGGGTCCGGTGGTTCAAATGGTGCTGGAAAATGTTGTGAAGGGATAGTAAAAAAAACTCCAGTGGTCATGGCTTAAATTCTGCTGAGAAACTGACAAGAAATGCAAGGAGTGTGTATTTTCAGAGAAACAAGACTTTGCTGCAATGGGTGCTTGTCTTCGGGATAATGGGTTTTTGGAGAATTGGGCATTCAGTCCAATGAGACATTTTTTAGAGTAATGTGGCTTAGGAACTTTGGGGCGTTGGAATGATGGCATGGCACTGGGAACACCAGGGAGGGCAGGTTGAAAAGTTGTCTGTTTCCACTTTGTTAAAGTTGTTAATAGCATGTTAGCAAACAGTTGCTTATTTATGGATCCAGCTGACAGAGCAATGCTATCCTGCATTTGGAGTCATGTATCTGTCCACCTGGTGAATGTAATTCACTTTTAGCTCTGCTGTTCAGTTTTCTTTGTCTGTCTGCCTGCTGCTGTTGGAAATGCTTTGAGGAATGATTCAGAGGGCCCACAGCTGGACAGCCGCCCCAAGACGTCCAAACATACATATTTACTGAGTCAGAACCGTTACAGAGCTGTTATAGCAGTGCCCTACTATCAGCTTGTTGACCAGTGTTAACAGGTTTGGATCTTATCTTTGCATAGAGATGGTTTCTGAAATGATAAGTGCTACAGTATATGTTTAAACAAAGCACATGTATAATGTTTCACTCTATTGTTTGGACCTGAGAATCATAGTTTGAAGTTTAGGTCATCAGATACAGTTTGTCATTCACATCAACTTCTCCAGCTCCCAGGAGCCCCTTCAAGCTTGAAACACTATCACATATTTCACTGACACACAGTCTTTTCCCAAATCCAAGGCCTTGATATATCACTGTGAGAATTTCTCTTTCTGTAGAAAAATGGTTTCTTCATTCTCTCTGATAATAACTTTGATCGCTGACAGCAAGTTGAGCCTGGCCCCTGAATTTCTGTGGAAAGCGAGGATGTGTTCTGTGCATGAGAAGTTAGAGAAATGCATCTTTTTATTATGACATGAAGGAAGCACGATAAAGGCAAGACAATAGGATGACATTGAAATAACAGTTAAAAGTGAAGGTGTTGTTAGAGTGGCTGGAGGTGTGCATTCAAAACTCTTGACAACTGACAACAAATGAGAGACACTTTCATTGTTTCTACTTCAAGGCTTCAAGGTTTTCTGGTGAACAAACACAACTTAACACTAAGTGTTTCTCTAAAACACGCGTATCCTTAAGGCCTAACAAATGTGTTGAATGCATTTCTGTCTTCCAAGAAAGGAAAAACTGCATTGTTTACAATCATTGTTGCTAGCCAGCAGTCCTTTTCTTCTCTGCCTTTTTCTAATGTGTTACTACATTTCTTTGGAGCATTTCTTTTACTGCCACTAACTCTCTGTTAGCAGGATTGTGTATGGTGCTGCTGGGATTAGTGCCATATTGCTGCCAACGGAATAGCTTGAAACAGGGTCTGGATTAACTTTTTTTCACAGCTTGCCACTGCTCTAAATAAAGAGATTTATTGCAAAGAATTTTGATAGTGTCCAGTATATTCAGACAAAAACCTAACATGCATGGGAAATGTTCGAATTAAGCTTTGGCTTTTGGGGAGCCCTGTTTTTCTGGGGTGGGGGGAACTGTACACATGCACATTAATACATATAATGCCTACGTGCAAAAATATACTGTCAGTGCTTTTCAATTCATAGACCTGTTGACAACTTAACTGCTAATTTCTCCTCTGCTCTGTTTGCCAACATCTGTCTGCTGTGAGTGCATTACCATTACTCTCCTTCTTGCATGCTTGAACCAGCACTGTTGCGCACCGAGCGATTCCTTCAGATGAAATTGATACAAGAGCTAATAAAGTTTATAGCGTATGATTGTGTGTGTATGTACATGTGCGTGTCTTTTTATTGGATTTTGGTTAGAATTTAGTGAACTTCGACTGTCAATCAAAACTAAGAAGGTTCTGTGGCAAACAGCATTGCTTTCATAGCAGTTGTGAGCGACTTTCAAATGTGCAGCTCTATCAAGCGGCAACCCCAGAGGCTGAAAATAAAGCCATTGTGGAAGTGCCAAAAACTGTAGTTCATCGAATGACCACTTGAGGCTGGCTCCGAAACACAGTAATTCCCATAGAGTACCATTTTAAAATACCCAACTTGACAGCAGAAATAAACACTTTTACAGCCTTATACCAAAATGGTTTTGTCTCTATATGACAGCTGTACAGGGGATGATTTTCTTTAGAAACTACACTTTATTTTTAAGTACAATGAATTTCTTGCACAGATCTTTTATTTTGAAGTGCTGTTTCCTGCTGTGGAGTGACTGACTAACAGACAGCTACTTGACGGAGACAGCAAACTAGCTTGACGATATGGCCAAACGCATGTATGATGCTGAATATATTATACTGTGTGGACCTTATACTAATGATTAGAATCAAATCTGGACCCCGTCGCTGGACCATTTGAGCTCTATCCAGTCAGATGCTAACCTCACTAAACATGTCTTTCTATTGTGCATTTTCCCTGTCCACCAAAGTGGTGGATGGCCTGACGAATTTACCCGCCACTGCCCAAAATTTACCCACAATTGACGAGTGCTAATTTCAGACCCTGGCTTCAAACTATTGTCATCTGCGTGGATTTGCTTGTTGGACAAGATACAAAAAAAGCAAGGACCTGCTCATCTAAACGTTATATTTTAAGGCCAGTAGAGCAGCGGAAGAGAGCTTTGAACACAAAAATGACACATCACGTTTCATAGTTACAACAGTTGATATGACGAACTTGTTAGCAAACAGATCCCTATTTTTACACATTCCACAGACACAGAGTGACATTATCATTAATTTGTGGATGTAATGATAGCACCCTGATAAGGTGAGTTTCCAGTGGGTTCGTTACTATGATGGACCTTTCATACACAAGTATATGATTCACTGTTGAATCATATACTTGTGAAAAACATTTAACATAGCGGCTTTAACGTGAGCAGAAATGGGGGGGGAAAAAAGACAAATCTGAGTATGTAAAGCCAACAACTGTGGAACATCATGTTTCACACAGTCAGGAAGAGAAAATGTTGAGATGTTTTTGATTTATTGTTTTGAATTTATTTACATTCTTTCAGTTTGCCAGTTAGTATATCTTCTTTCTGAAGACCTTTTCCTTTGGCTTCACTGAGGTGCCAAAGGAAACAGGTTTAACTCAGCAGAGAGTGCTGCTCTGCCTCTGAGAAATGTTTGTTTAACTAAAACTTGAGTCTGTGATGATTCACTGCTTAATCTCTGAAGGGACGACAGCAGCACAAGACAATCTTGTATCATTCAGTATGATACTTTGGTAAACAACATGCCTCAGCTCAGCAGGGCTGTCTTCACAGCGGGGCTCCGTTGTAGACCTCAGCATAATCAAAGCTCTTGTTGGGAGATGTGAACGCCTAGTTCTCAGTTTGGACATCCCCAGTAATTTCTCACCACTAACAAAGCTGCCTGCTGCCTTCTGTGCCGAGTGGAGCCTGAGATTTAGATCTAAAGGCCTTATTTGAAAGTGCTGGTCATGCATGCAAACAAGGGGGTGCTATGAAACCATGCCCTTTGTCTGACACACAATAGCATTTCAACCACAGGGGAACAGCTTGGATCTCCATAGAACTGGCATTACTTTCATGTCAAGTGACAGTGAAGGCAATAGAGTGACCAACTTCTCAAAAAGCCTCCACACATTCAGCTCTTACGCTCGCTCCCTTTCTCTCCTCTGGTCTTTCAGGCTGGCTGGATTGGGACATTATTTCATATTCTTTTAAAGTGGTGCCAAGCTATTCTCACAGCAGCAGCTTTGATCAGGGCTGTGATTTGTAGAGTATATGCTAACAGCTAAGACTTGACTGGTAGAGCTCAGCCCCAGTAGACGGCTACAGTAATCACATGTGTTTAACACGACAAGACAAACAAAAGTGGAATGTTGCTTCTGTTTTTTTTCTGTTTACATGATTCTCCTTCATGACCAAAGCAACCACTGGCTCTTTTTATTCTAAGATACAAGATACATTTACAACATCACAGCATGCCATATGAAAAGCAGTTTGTTTAGAGACATCGGCTGAAACATGTTGGCTTTATCACTTTGATATAGAGAGGCGATGTCCCTCCCCTTCTGATGGACCACCATGGGACCTTATTTCAGAAAAATCCATACGGTAGTCAACAGCAAGAGACAAATGATTTTTTAATCCCGTTTGAATTGCACCTCTAATGACATATATAATATTTGGCAATTTAAAAGATAATTTTCCACATTAAGAATACTACCCAAGTCGTGTAGGTGATGTCATAACTTTCTCTCTCAGTAAAACTACAATGCCTGTGTGTTTTGTAACGGGATGTACTCACACAAGCAACAAGTCTCGCTCGTTCTTTTGCTTCCTGGGTGATAAAAAAGACCTGAAGTCACTGGATAAAACACATTAGGTAAGATAAGATACTGTTATTTGTGTGGAACATAGCTAAGCTACCTAGCTAGCTAACTGATGTTGGTGACGCATATTGTGCGAGATGAGAGATGTAGCTTTCTGAGCAGTTTCACTCAAAACAAAATAGTACTACAAAAAACCATGACAAAGTGTGACTTTTTTAATTTGCAAAATTACCTTTCAGAATGAAAAACGTGTAATTCATGGCAAAACTCAAACTGGATCTAAGAATTATTTGTCTCTCACTGTTAACTACTGTACATATTTTTTCTGAAATAATGTCCCATGGAGGATGGGACTTCACCTTTCTATAATGCTGTGACTTAGATTTGTTATTTTTCTCATACAGGAGGGTATAATTCCAACTTTGCTGCAGTTTTTAAGTATAGTAGTTTGTGCTCCCATGATACCATGCTCAAAGAGCCAAATCATTCACCAAAAAGGATGAATACTAAAGAGGGGGTTAATTCTTCTATGTTGAATTGGCGCTGCACCTACAGACCAGACATGTGGCTACACATCGCAGACTTCCTGTTTGTTTTTTACAAACTGAAAACCATTTTCCCTCAGTGGAAACCAAGCCTTATTTGCTTTTATTTCGCAGATAAGAAACAATAAACTGTGAGGACAAGAAAGCCCCCACAAAATGGTATTTTAAGCCTTTTGTATGATTCATCCTGGCTTCATGAGTAGAGAAAGTCTACTAGCCACTAGGCTAGTGAAATGTCATACTCTAATGCTAATAATGTTAGCATGTCGTATGTGTGGGGAAAATATGTCCAGTAAAAGACAATTGTTTTGCTTTTTTGTTTTTGAGTTATAATGGAGTCAAATTTTGTAACGTTACCATTGTTAAATGTTGCTGCTGTTCCCAGCTTCATATGAGTAGGGGAAAAGTCTGCTAGCCGCTAGCCTAATTTATGCAAATTAGGCTTGTGTTAATAATGTTAGCATGATGTATTTGTGGGTGTTATGGCTGTTGGAATACACAGACAGCCATCAGTATGGAAAACATAACAAAGCAAAAGACAATTGTATTGTCTGTAAAGCTTGTGACTTGTTATGTTTTATGTGTGTTTTAGGTGTGTTAGCTGAATCAGTCAAACTTTACTGCCCTTCACACAAACTCAAAACAGTGGCATAGAATCCTCACCACCAGCTGGCGTTCAGAGGTATAATTGCAGAGCGACATATACACACCACTGCGCAACACACAACTATAAACCTGAAGACTGCAACTGGCTACTATTTATCCATCTCTTGTTTACTTTTTCCATTGATTCATCAGTAATTTAGTCTATAAAATGTCAGACAACAGCAAAAAAAATTACCATCACAATTTCTCTGCACCCAAAGCTACACATTTAAATAACTTTTTTTTGTCAGATCAACAGTTCTAAACTCAAAGATGGTCAATTTCAAGTTGTACCAAAGATAAAGGGTCATTTTCATGTTTGTTTCAGCTCAGTATTTTTACTTCTCCTAATCAAAGTGATGTGCCACTAAGGGAGAACACAGGGGAGATTAGAGAGGGAGAGACAGACAGACTAACAGACAGACAGACAGACACAGACAGACAGACAGACAGACAGGGAAAGGTAGATGAAGAAGAAAGTCGAGAGGGTACTCAACTGTGGGGTTTGAGGCGGGAGGGGTCACGTTGTTTGATCAGCAGACAGGGGGGGAGGTTGAAAAGCCCTTGATGCTGATAGTGGGCAGCGGTTTAAACCCCCGGAGTGATTGACACTTCTGCCACTCCGCTGCAGGCTGAGTGAGTGGGGGGTGGAGGGGTGTGCACACAGAGAGGCCTGTTCCTGGCTTTACATTTGCATCCTCTGCCCGTGGGTGGTTGTGTTAATAATATGGCAACTGGGAAGATTAATTGTGGACAAGCAGCAGGATTACGAGGGTCTTTGTGGGAGCAAAGGGAGCACTGGGTGGGAAAGGCCTGTGATCTGTGAGGCTGAGAGGAAATTAGTCAGGGCAGGCTGGAGCTGCCTTTTAACAGCGTACCTAAGGAAATGAAAGCCTTGTGCAAAGAGGATATTGAAATAAGTAGGCAGAAAATTGTTGACATTCTTGAGAGGCCAATATTGTTAATATTCATTGTGCTAATGTGGACGCACAAAGAAGAAGAAAGCATTGTGAAGGGAAAACATTTTCTGATTTCAACTTAAAGACTCACTAAAGAAGACACTACACTCTCTGAGTCTTTTATTTTCTTAGATTAGAAAACATAATGTGACTCTTCTCACATTATCAGCACAAAAATGCGGAAATTAGGCTCAGTTCCTGTCTAGAAGCCAATTTAGAAAAATAACAACACAACAAAGGTGGCTTCAGTCCCCTGCAGCTGTGTCTCCTTTTCTGCTGAAGACAGAAATTAAGGAGCAGGGCAGGGGTCTCATGCCACCTGTTGGATTGTCTTCACATAGCAGCGCAAACTCACACAGGTACTCATCTGCTTCCTGACCCTCATCTGACCCTGTCCTCGCTACAAAACACATGATTTATTTTATGCTAATCTAACGCTCTGCATGCACTACTTTCCCATAATAGACCGTCTACAGAGAGCATCTTATCTAATAGGTTTTAAGGGACTCAAGTGTTTTAGCAGTATGGAGATAACTGTGTGCTGTTAAAGAAGCACAGAGCCCCTAATGGCACAAACAGTACGGTCACAACTTCAAAGAGCCTTAAATGTCAATTTCCACCACACACAAGAGAATTCTCACTTTGCAACCTGCACGCCTTCATCGATGTTTTGCTGCTTTGCTCGTGGCTTTCCCATCAGTAATCATTTAAAAAAAAATAGGTAAGCATCTGGACATTCAGGCCTCTTAATTAAAATACTGGTGTTTTTCCAATGTAAGAGAAATCATGAAAAATGGCCTGTCATGGCGAGTTTCTGAAACCAGATGACAAAGGTGGACGGCTGGCGGGGGAGTTTCCAAACAGAAACACTAGGCTTAATAGTTGTTAATTGAATTTAATTGTTCAAAGCAAAACCGTGATGCTCAAACAGCACGCTTTAAACATTCAGTAATTTAAAGGCAGATTGCTATTACCTGGATATTCTTGATTAATTTCAGACATATTGAGCAAACTCCAGTCAGGAAAATGATCTACAGCTTCATTTCTTTCATTGCAAGTGTGCTTGATGAGGGAAAAACAACTTACAGGAAAACAAATGTGCTCTTTTAAGGTCCAGTGTTTAGAATTTGAGGGGCAGAAATGGAATATAATATAATAATTATGTTTTCTTTAGTGTATCATCACCTGAAAATAACAATCGTTGCGTTTTCCTTACCGTAGAATGAGCCATTTATATCTACATAGGGAGCAGGTCCTCGTCCAAGAAGATCGCCATGTTTCACCACCATGTTTCTGCAGTAGCCCAGAACAGATAAACCATACACTGGCATTTTTTGCGGTAGTTAGAAGCTCCTCTGTTGCTGCTTTAGCTGCTTTATTTAGTATTTTTACTGGTTTAAATCATCGGATCTGTTTGTTTTGGAGAGGAAGAGACCTCTGTGCTTGATTTGGCTCCTGGTAAAAACCTCCTAAACGTCTGAATCTGAAATTATCAGAGGAAATAGGTGAGCACCCAGTAGCAGGTGCTAGCAGCTCGTCTCTGATATGAGAAACTAAGTTGTTTGTTTTTGAGAGGAAGAGACCTCTGCGGTTGTTTTGTCGATGAACCTTGTGAGTTGTAATTGAGACGAATTTTGTAACGTTACCTTTGTTAAATGTTGCTGTTGTCCCTGGTTTTATACGAGCAGAGGAAAAGTCTGCTAGCCGCTAGGCTAATTTATACAATGTAAAATGCCGTAGGCCTGTGCTAAAAATTTTAGCATGTTGTATTTGTGTGGAAAACGTGTCCAGATAAAGACAAGTGTTTGTCTGTGAATTCTGCGAGTTTTAGTGAAGCTGATTTGTGTACTTGTGTTTGAAATTGTCGTTATTAAGCCATGTTTAAAGTGTGTTTGGGGTGTGTTTTGAATCAACTAAAGTTTACAGCACAGTTTACCAGTGTTTTGGAGGTGTAACTGCTGAGTAACACAAACACACCACCGCAGAAGTATAAATGTATAAAGGTGTAGACTCAGCATAGAGCTGACGCACAAGTATAAATGGCGCTTAAGTCTTTAATAACAATTTACCGAGTGTGGTGGCATGCAAACTCAAGATGTGATGTTGCAGTGTACTCCAGTCCACCTATGAGCATTACCAGACTTCCCGCATCACTCGCCAGTATCTGGAAAGATATACAGTTGCAAATGTGTGTGTGACATGATGTGCTTTGAAATAAATTCCTAATACACTGAGCCTTTGTGATTTGTGGTCTCAGAGCTGAGCATCTGAGATGTAGTCTTGTATTTCAAGTATGTTTTTAGTCGTGCCAAGATGTTGCACCACTCATTATTTTCCTCGGATTTTCTGAAGCACCATCGTTTATCAGGGAGATTTATTGGCAGATGGACTTCCAGATGTTTTGAGTATCTTTTGCAGCAAGAGAGCGAGAGAGAGAAAGTATGTTTTAAAAGTTAGACCACAACAGTGCTGTAGACATTTTTCATTTTTAAGAAGAAACACATGCGCAGGATTAAATTTGAATACGCTGTGTGTTATCCAGATACTTTTTCCTAATTAAGCTAAATCCAAAAACTTCAGTTGATGCTTCACAGCGGCTGGCCACCAGTAAGAGTTTAAAGTCTTCTCGCTTTCCATCAAAATAACAAAGCTGTTTTCTTCATAAAAGAGACAAACTGAAAAGGTTCCTTTGTTGCTTTAAAAACTCAGTTCACCCAAATTACAAAAACAAACACATTTTTAAAGACAATGGTGTCGTGTGTTTTTTAAACAGTGGTGGACAAAGTACACAACTCTGCTTGAGTCAAAATATAGATACTCCCGGTTGAATATTACTCCACTACAATCGAGAGATGCTGAGTAAAATTATTACTAGAGTTAAAGTACTGGAGTGCTTGCTTTTAATACAACTTAAGTATTTACAGTACTTTTTAAAAAAATCCTAACCGGTGTTGTATATTGTCACAATACATTTTCAGAACCTCATGACTCTAAAACAACCCACTGAATGCACTGACTTGCTTGTAGAACCTGCACACACACACACACACACACACACACACACACACACACACACACACACACACACACACACACACACACACACACACACACACACACACATCCACAAACAGTCATTTGACCAACATAGCACAAAAACTGTAACTACTACAAGCACCGACAACTTTGTTTGAAAGATTCATCTGGAATCAAGCAAATGTTTACAGACCTTGACATGCTTTCTGAGATTGGTAAACAAAGCAAACATTTAAAACAACACGAATCATTCCTCATCTCACAAACTTCAAACATGGACTTGAGGTATGGCCGTGTGGGATCTGGTGAGGAATTTTCATCTCCATCTGCTGCCGTAGTCATAGTAAGACCACATAACCAAATACAACCACCTGCTGATAACTTCTCCTCTCCCTGTCTCTACGAATGAGGTGGGCAATCTGAGAAGTGCATGTGCGAGGTAGATGTACAAGAACACCACTTCGACAAACAAACCACAAGCAGCTGCATGCACACAGTTTACGGACTAATGCATTTTAGAAAAGTAAAAAGTCATCTGCTAACTTAAAAGCAAATGTAACAAGTAATGAGAGCCTTCATAGAAATGCAGTGGAGTCAAAAGTGCAATGTTTGTCTTTCAAATGTAGTGGAGTCAAAAGTAATAGGTTTCAAAAATAAAATGTACGATACATTTTGATGGAAGCACAACTTATGTCTCTTTACCCATTTGCTCAAGATAATCCACAGACCTTACTGTGAGCAGTTTCATGTAGCAACTATTTTCTTCATGCCAAACTACAGGCACCAACTGTATCACTGCACAGATGGAAGCCTGAATCATGGACGAGAGGCTTATACTTGTGAAGGCACAGGATGTAAACTTTAATGTCATCCTCCTCAACTGAGCAATAAAATTAGCTAGCTCAGTGGTGCTATGTGAGCTAGCAGTAGATCCAAGCCTTCTTCTTAGCAGCGGGTGTAGTTCAGTTGAAAGAAAATAGTTCCTACATGAAACTGCTCACAACAAGGTGTGTGGATTATCTTGAGTAAGCGGTCACGATTTCTGGAAAGAGACATTGATGTTGAGTTTTTCGAAAGTATTTTATGTCTCTTTGAGCACTACAAGCCCAGTGCTATCTAGTTTTATTATATTTGAGAGAACGCAGACATCTTTACAGCCGATGTCTCCAACACTCGGCAACTCACACCAAAACAATCTAGATTGATAAATAGCACTACAGGTAAAAGGACAGATATGTATTTCTGATTTTGGGGGATTTAACTGTCTGCAAAGGAGGCAATAAAACCAAAAATATGATCGCTCCCTTAACCTAACCAAGTACAGGCAAGAAATATCAATTTTTTCAAGGTGTATCTTACTTGACATTTCACTGAGACTCTACTGAGTCATGGGAGTTACAGCATACCGCTTGCTACATCATACATTATGCAGATTTAACTCCTCAAATTAACCTTTAAAGTCAACTCTCTGAAATGATTTCGATTCCAGTAAGTTTCCATTAGTCCACAGATGACAGCTATTTAAGAACTGGGAAGTTAAATAGTGCTGTAATACAGTAATAGAGTTGAAACCAGTTGTAAAAATGGTCATATTCATGGGAATAAATGAATGCATATTATATTAATAGACCTCTGAAGCGATGAATCACTGCAAATAAGTGTGGGGGGGGGAAACCCATCTTTGTGCCTGGCACTATTAAGCTAAAGTTAACATCTGACCTCTGGGTCTGCTCACAAATCGCAGCTACTCCATACAGCACTGATCACGACCCCTGTGATGAAATTATAAAGCTGCAGGACGGAAACTGGAAGGGAACAGATGCACAGTATCACTTGACTCGGTTATTTTTTGCCTGTTATTCTGGGAGGTTGATTAGATTTTTCAAGTTTGAGCGAGCTGGCTTTAAAAAATAATGCATCACTGTTTGGAGGTAAACGGCTGCTTTGAAGGAGGCAGCACAAGGATTTAGTCATTTAAGAAGGAAAAACAGAAACAGTCGTTTGTGTCTGGCGATACTGAAATAACCTTGGGAGCGGAGATAAGAAGCCACGGGGCCACTTTTGTTGTCACTAACGAAATGTGACATTTGGGCATTAGAGCTGTTTTAAGTCAGCGTGCATAAGAAATTTGTATTTGAACAACTGGCTCTTTCCATCTCGTGCCTCGTGAACAAGCAGGAACAGGTTTGGCCTGGTGCTTGTAGTGGATGTATCCATAAATTATCATCAGAGAGCTGGCTGCTGTTATTGTGCAGCTTCGCCCTCCTCGCATTGAGTTTCAGCTCATGCTCCACTCCTCTCTCCCCTCATATCTCAGCTGCGACTTTGTCATGCAGCCAAGCACGTAATATGCTCTGAGCTCTGTATCATGTCCAATTATAATTAGCTTTGTCAGGCCTGAGCCCTACAACCCTCATGCAGATAATATGATAATATGTCTTCATAACCAAGTGACCTTACATGTGCAATATTTCTCTCCTTCTTAAGATTGCGTGTCAATAAAGTAATGGAGTCTGGGCAGCGGTGGCAGGGGAAGATTTAGATGATTGGGCTCTCAGGTGCAGTGATGTATAACCGTTATTATTCTACCTGTCGGAGTTGTATACACAGCTGGGCGCAGCATGGCGGTGGCTAGGGAGAGAGCTGGGCTTTCAAGGGAGGCCTTTGTTAATAAGCCTTTAATCCTTCGTTAAAGCCCGCCGCCGAGGGACACTTTCTCATTTTCACTCTGTACACAGAGAGTTTGAGCTGAAATAACGAGTTTTATTATGAAAGGGTTGCAGTGTCATAGATGTGATATTAATGATACCGGTTGCATTGATTATTATGGATGTCAATGAGTGACGACTGGTGCGGAAAAGTGAGCTTGTTGGTCAATCAGTTAGTCAATCGACTGAAAATTATTGGACAACATTTGATTATCTTGTATTTCCAAGGTTCTTGGGGGGAGTTGTCAATAGGCAACAGTAGAATGTAACTAAGGACCTGTGTTTAAGTACAGATTAAAGGTACTTGTATTTGAGTATTTTTATGTTCTGCAACTTTATACTTTGACTCCACTACATCTCAGAGGTATCCATTTCTCTTCGAGTGCGATAAGCTGAACTGCCTATCAGTCCTCTAGCAATGGGAAGAACTCTCGCCTATTTTTAGTGAGTTTTCCTGTGTTTAAAAAACCCGCGTACACACGCTAATTTTGGTGGAAAAGGGGTATTATTGAATGAAATGTCTCCTTTACCTCACCTGATATTAGGACATTTTTGCAATCAAAAAATGTTTCAAATTTAATTTTAAATTATGATTAAAAAGTTGACCCAAATACTTAACTACATTACCTTGAGCTCTGGGAACTTATACATTGAATCAAAAATTGGGTCCAAAATATAGTGTAATTAATAATGACAACAATCATTTGTTGCAGCCATGAAGCTTTAATACTGGTGAGCACGTCTTTGTCATGAGTAATTTGCACTGATGATCTGCTTCCAGCTCATGGGCCATGATGTGTGCAGCCATGCAGACATTTTTGCATTTTGGGTAGTAGCAGAGGTCAGTTAAAACACCAAACACATCGACATATATATAATAGCTGTAAGATTCCAGTGCACTGCAGCATCTCACCCTACTGTTCTCACCCTGTGGATGATAGAAACAACTGGACAAGAGAGGCTGTTTTAGAGAAAGACGACAGTGATTTCCTGACAGGCTGGGGTTTCACTAACACTGACGCAACGTAATGAGGGAGCCAGAGGTGAGGCCTATCTCAGCACGTCTGAGTGGATTTCCCTGAGTGATTGATGTGTTCCAGTCAAATGAAGCAGTGGGCTGAGTGATATGACACTTGTCTCGCTGTGACACACGTGTTCGCAGCTAACGGTTATTGGTGTTGATGGGCCCCACTCCACTCAGCCAGCCAGGCACAGTTATTTTGATCCCTTGTTCTTTTATTTCTGTCCCCCCTCTTCCCTGTTTTCTGTCTCCTTGCCACATCAAATCAGAGTTTAGAGACGGAGGCAGGACCCTCAGGTACTAGCATATTAAGCATCAGGAGCTGAGACGAGATGAAAGTAATAATGGGGACCAGACAGCCGGGTGGGCACCTAACATCTCAGGTAGGAAGTGACATTTGGGATTTTTCTGGTGAAAGGGACCCATGGCACAGCTTATATGGCTTCAAAATACATAACTGTCTATGTTGTCAAATTGTCAGGTAGAAGTTAGTTTCTTATTTTTATTTAGCAGTGGTATGTTTGGCTAAGGAAGGCTTATATTTTTCTGTTTGTGAAAGCTGCCTTCTCAGGGTTGTGTTTAGTGCTATGAACTAGGGATGCAGTGAATTACTATTTTCATCATGAATCCTCCCTTTTATTTTGCATTATTTAATTGTTGTCTGTGACAAAATAAATAATGACAAATGCCCATTAAGAATTGAAAATTAAGGTGACGTCTGCTGTTTAATTATTTAGCCTAAACAACAGAAACTAATCACACAGATTGACTTTACAGTGACATAGAGCAAAGCTGCTAATATTTACATCAGAGGCAGGAACTAGCATTATTTTAGCCACACTAGCGGCATGCTACGGGATGGCAATGACAGTTGATCAGTAGCTCCATGAATTGCCACAAAATCCCATTTAGACATTCAGGCTTCAGCTTTATTGTCATTATACAATACAGGATTGCACAATGAAATGCAGCCATAACCCCTTCCATACTACACGCACAGAAAATTTGTTGCAAGCATTTTCAAACATTTTAAATTAGAACAGAATAAAACAATAAAATAGTAAATAAATAAACAGATAGAACACAGTGTATAAAAGTATTTTTGAAGGAAAGAATGAAAGGACAAATAAATTATGACCACAACTAATAGCATACCCAGCAGCTGTACTTTGTGTTCAGTGAAATGTGGCATGCTTGCATTTTAAACAAAGATAATGGTAAACATTAAAGTCCAAATGAAACATTATTTGTAGCAGGCCCACAGGAATAGCGCTGGGCTTTGAAGACAGTCACATGATGCCCTTGGGTCCAAAAAGACTTTTTCCCATTGACTTACATGACAAAAGAGACCTCTGTAAGTCAGCGGATGCATTTTTGTGAGCCTCGCAACCCCTGCAAAATGACTCATTTCACTTTTAGAATTTGATCCATTCAGTCCGATAACATTTGGAAGTCGAGAAGAGTCGTAAGATTGAATCATTGTATCCCCATAGTTAGGGGAGCGCTAAACTGGGAGTAGTCGGCTCGGGAAGTAGAATGCGCCTGCTCTATGGGCCACACAGTGCGGAAGCAGTTCCGATCATCTGTGTAATTTTTTACGTGGGTTAAACTTTTTTGGCTCCATACGCCACTATGCCACTTTTAGAAATGAATGGAGCCCCATCTCCAACGCTGTATCCAGTGTCTTTATACATCCATGATTCTGAGAGTATCTAGCTGGGCGAGATTTGATATTGGAAGGACTTGATTTGCTTATTAAAAAGTGGGTGTGTTGTAATGAATATGGAGATGCGACAGCATACACTGGCAGGATAGCTATCGATTTTCTCAAGTAAATAAAATCTAGCCAGCAGGCCCAAAACCACGGTATAGCAAGGAAAATGAATGGGGTTTAAGATGCCAAACATTTTAAGACACATCAACATACAGTGCTGTTGCTAGCTAGCTAACCAGCTCGTTATGGCTTAAAGTTGACAGGTTGATCGATGGGTGGATGTCATGACATTATTGTCTGAAACTGGTTGGTGCTAGCTTATGTAAGCACACGTCATATTTTGTTAGACAGCAAGAAAATATTGTAATTTTTTTGGCCTATATTGTTTAACAGGTGCACAGTATGACCAAGGGTATAATCTGAAGACATTAAAAGGCACCTGCAAAACATCAGCATTTTAGCATTCTGACGTTAGCATTTAGCTGCACAGAGTTGCAAGCATGACTGTAGATTTTTGGTCTTGTGTCTTAATAGCTGACTTGAAACGATTAATGTATTAAGGAGGAGGTTGTCGGTTCATTTTTCATCAATAAACTGATAAATTGACTAATCATTTCAGCGCTCCTGTAAACTGACAGCTGGTGTTAATTTTACATGAGCTTTATCCACTGTAGTCACATTTTGATAACAATAACGGCCTCCATTAATTACATCAACAGGTTTAACATCCAATAAACATTAACACCCAATAGAGCTTTATCAGTTAATTGATTTATTGTATAATTGTATGCAAGAACTGGTGTGGAAACGAGTTTAAAGGCATCTTTCCAGGCCCTTATCTTGCTGTCGTGACTCAAAACATTTCCGACACCAGATGCCCTTTCTTTCATTTCAGCACCCATGAATCAAACAGCGATACACTCTAATGGTCTAATGACTAGTAATTGGATTAAAGTGACACCAGATTGATCAGCATCTGATTCTGAAATTACTGTAGCCTTAGCGTGAGCTCAGTAAAGTCTGGAAACCCTCAAGTCCTTTTTTTTTCTCCCCCCTATCCCTGGTAGATGTGGGCGACAGTTCCAGTGGTCACAAGATGGTCGCCATCAAACACTATCCGCTTCTGGTCTCTGTGACAGCTCTCATTATTGGAGGCCACCGAATAGTTACCAACTGATAAAAGCATATCACACCGCGGAGGAAATTGAATTCTGGAGGACATAAATTCTGACTGCGAGAGTTCATAGTCAGAAGCTAATTTAAGGAAGATTAAATTAATTTCAGTGACATCCATTCTATCTTGACGAAGTCGGTACATAACATAATGTAGCTCTGTTGCCTTGAGATAAGAGGATAGTCATTTTAGACTGGGCACAGCAGTAGCTGAGGATCAAGCCCTAATCCCATTGCTGCAACCTTTTTTACAGAACGTCATGGAGGATACAGAGTGTCTGACAACCATTATTCAGTAAGGGGATTTTAAAAGTCTTCCAGTTTAGTGTGATAATTTAATTGACTGCTGACCCAAAGCCTCAGGACACAACTTGCCTTCATACACAGCCAGCTCAGCTTTCACAGGCATATTTCTTATTTTGTATCACATCAGAACCAGATGGCAATTTATTATTTTTCAAGAAATCAAGTCATGCAGTATCTCCCTAGCTGAGGCTTTAACTTTGCATCGCACATCTTCTTTTGTTGTGGAGAAAAAGATTCATGAATAAGTTGAATGAATTATGATCAGATCATGAGTTGCATGTTTGGTTTGAAGCTGCATTAATTGATTTATTTGGCCAGTTAGGGCAGAAAAGTTCCACAACAAGCTTGACAGAAACACAGCTCTTACATATTATCACCTAATGGAGAGCAGAAATCCTGACGTCACATAGGTTTAAAGGGGAACACATGATGTAACATTTCCAACATGTTATTTCCATGGCCTAGGAAAGTTCAATCAATATTTGTGAACATGAGCTACTCTCTTAAAGCCAGAAACCGGAGAAGTCTTAAGCTTGTTATGTCATGGAGCTGCTACATAGACAATGGATGGGAGACGGATTCTGTGGACCCACAGAATTTTTGTTTTCCTTTTTACACCCAAATTAGCTTTATTCTGTTTTAGTGGTCTCAATTCTGACACAGATAATGTACCCATATAGATGTAATCACAGTGTTTCTTTACAATACATTTTGGGGAGAAAATTCCAGCGTCATGTACATAAAACAAAATGGCACTGAACAAAGACTGCCTCAGTTGGTCAATATAACGAACAATCAATATCAGTTTAAGTTTACACAATATTTAGATTATTACTAACCACTCTATCTTGCTGAAGGGAGCTGAAGCTGTTACCTCAGAGCCACGAGATTCCACTGACAATTACAGTAATTTTAATTTGCAGAACACGGGAGTTGCTGGTCTAACACTGCTTCGACCAATTAGTATGTAAGGTAAAAAATTTAAAATATTCTAAATATGGTGTAGACTCATGGGCCGTACACATGCCACGTCTTAAACTACCTGGAAAACATAAGGTCTGACATTGGCCGCTGCGGCAACAGCCTCGTACATGGGGTGTCTGCTCTACCACTACGCTACCGACGCCCCAATCATAACATCTTTTCCAATTCAAGGGTTGTTAAGTATATGGCATGAGTTGAGTATTAGGCTTGATTTAAAGTAATTTGATCTATTGTGAGTGGGAATCAGTTTCTGGATGTTCCTACCTAACTTTGTTTTTAACAGTTGTCTGTTTACACATTGAACAGGAAGCAACATCATTCATTTGAAGTTGTTTGTGTGACAAAAATTATATATTATATATATATTATATGGCCCTGTGCCGGAGATAGCTGTGGCCGCAGGCATTATGTTTTTGGGTTGTCCATCTGTCTGTCCATACGTACATACACCATATTCTCGTGAATGTAACATCTCAGCACACCTTGAGAGAATTTCCTCAAATTTGGCACAACGTCTTGTTACTGAAACGTTACTGGTTTTCGAAGGCATCCAACTATGAAGTAATAATTCTAGTTTCACAATTGCTCTATTTTGGTCCACTTAGGTATACCATGTACATACACTTGGCTCTTAAGCTACTAGATGCTCACTCTGTGTATGTACTGCTTGGTGCTGGGCGGGCAGGGAGTGTAAGTTTATTGTTTGCTGAAAACTGCCTGCCTGCTGGAAATAAGGATAATGAGAGCGGTGAGTCTTTACCATACAGTTAATGTGCTGTAATACCAAGATAATGAGCTGGAGCTGGAGGTGATAATTCTCTGTAGTTTTGTCACAGTGTGTGACCCCTTTCACATAACATATTTTTTTCATTTGTTGATAATAATATCATTATTGGAGTTTTAAATATGTGCATATTCTGTTTGTTTTTCTATGCTGGAGATTTTAGCTTATCAAAAGTCATTACAAATCTTAAATTCCAAACTTCAAACATAATCACTCTCAGTCTTGCACTGAAACCTGTTTACAACATTAAATCTCTTGTATGTTACTGTTCATAGTTTGCCGTTATACTTCTGCTGTGTGAAATATGGCCTTTTCTCTCAAGACAGAGTCCTTGTGGTTGAGCTGTCTAAATGGCTAATGAATTACAGATGAACATCGACGCAAATTAATCTCCCAGAAGTCCCTGGGTAATATGGCAACCATTTAAAACTTTAATCAATAACCCTGAAGTTGAAAGCGTGCAGGCGCTGCACTTGTTTGGTCACAATAAACAGAACACAGACTGCAGACTGCTTTAAATCATGGTGACAAGCACAGTCACGCTAAATCACTAGAAGTGAAAAATAAATGTCTGCATAACTTTATCAGCTGTGTCTCCGTGTTTCCTTTGGGAGCGGGAGGATATCAGCAACAACAGTGGAAATTAATGATTTATCATCTAAACTAATACTTCAGTCCACTCTTATTGGTTGTTTTGGGTATTTAAATATATACTGTTTGCAAATATTGAGCAAGCAAAAGTAACATGATATTAATAGTTATACACTTGAAATAACTAATTGTCATTTGGTTTAATTTTGCATTTTAAAGTAATGTTTTACCTTATGTCAACACTGTTATAGCTGCTAAGACTTCACCACCATTATGTGACAGTGACATTTCATTTAGATCATCAAAATGAATACTTATATTTATCATTGTCGAGGGTAAAATATTCTAAAAAACCTTTGTTGTCATTTCAGCTAAATCAGCTCATGTGTTTTGGTACTGTATTGTTTGCTTGGCTCTATACTGCTGAAGTTGTGAGTGATGATTTAAAGCCTTCCTCCACTTCAAAATATGTTTTTCTTCTGTTTATGTCCTCTAAAATGTTCGACCTTGACTGTTCTGACTTGTATCAGTGCAAAATATGTCACTAGAAAGGTGTTTTCACATTCCTACTGAAGGAGGCAATGTCTGTGCACTTCCCTAAAATCTGAGATTCAAATGCCAAGCAATATTAGGTATATCACTAATGCGAAAGCCAAATGCTGTCTAATACAGGAAACCCATATTAAACGGGGAAGCAACTTCGACACAGCACCAGCAATGACACCTGAAACCTTTACCACAGAGTGGGCTCGTCAGTACAGAGAGCAGAGTTAGCATTAGCATAGTGAAAGTTTGACAGCAAATATGGTAGAGTGTGCAGTTTTTGGAAATAAACCAGACCCTGGAGCTTCTCTCCACCATCTACCAAAAACTCTACTGTAGCAGATGCCACTTAATGAGGTGTAAACCACTGCCAGTTAGCATACAAGCTAACAAACAACATATATAAAAGATGCTAACCACACTTACCAGTCAGATATGTCTACCTTTTTTCCCTCTGATTGTCCTTATATGTTGGTAGTGCCATTATACTCTGGGTACTCAGACACCAACATTATTAACTCCTTCATCTTGTCTTCTTTCTGCTCCCAAGTTGTGTACTATTCAACTAGCAAAAGCCAGGCGGCAACTGCCAGACATTCAACACCATGAACTCAGCAAGGCAAACCTAAATCTGTGAGTTCATTTTGGTGGCAAATGCTTCATACCCCCCTATCTCCTATTTGAAACGGCTTTGCCTCTGCTGCTTTCCCTTCATTGAAATGACTGAAGGTGGCGAGTTACCGCACAGTATGTGTCACATCTTTTAACTGTGTCACCTCTTGACACAATAATGACCCTGAAAGGCTAAAAGCTGAATACAGTATGAAAGTGATCATTAAATTCACTGTGATCTTCGTCTTCTTGACACATTGACAGGTGTCTTTGTTTTTTCTGCCAGGAATGAATGGATAGTATATCTGATCTATGTGTGTGTGAGTTCATTATGTCTCATATTTCATAAACAGGGTTTGGTTAGAATGTAGGATTAAAATATACACTGCTCCTGTGTGCCACATACAGTATATGTACAGTGCCCAAATTGCTTCCGTGCTACCATGCTAATGCCTCTTTAATTGTCTGCAGACACCCATAAATGTCAGACAAGTGCACTCTTCTCTAAGTGACACAATAACATTTTCTCACCCTCCTCCTCATCTTCCTTGTTCCCATGACTTAGGCCCCGATCCTCCTCTCCACCTCAGACAGATGATGTGTAGATGCAAGCTCTGCCTTTCCCTCATCCATCTCTTCCTCCCACTATCCCCTTTCCTGCACTCCATCTTTCAGAACTGTAACCTACGGTCGCCAGCTGTGCAGGGAGCCCCAGAGTGTATTTACGGCGAGCTGCACTTTATCACACACAGCTGCACAGCTGCCAACTATACTCGGGGCGTTCTCCAGCCTCCCTGCCTCTGGCCACATTTTTTCTGTGTGTGTGTGTGCCGGTGAGATCCTGCACCACTGCTGCATGCTCCTTTTTCCCCAGCTGCTGCCCTGCTGGAGAAGGTGGGGTGAACTGTTAATGGCCTGTAGAGTACAAACAGCAGTGCCCAGCCACTGCCACTGGGCAGGCTTACAGCACACCCTCCAGTAAAAACACTAAACTAAAACGAATTCAAACGAGTTTTACCAAGTAAATAATTCTTGTCATGCAGGGTTTAACAGTGCTCTTTTTGTCTTCCAACTTTCCACAAAAGCAGTGATGTATCTATTGCTGGTGCTTCTCTCTGCTGGCCCCTTGTTGATATTTTGATACAGCATTAAAATATCTCCCCTGTGTCTGGCCCGGTAACCGCATAAATCTGTCCTGAGACTGCAGGGGGCCTGGTGATGAGCTGCCTCCTTCCCCGCCGACCTCTTGTCCCCGGGCGGACAGAGTGGAATACATTCCCCCTTCTCCCTCTTATAGGGTCCCCAGTGTCCTCACAGCCTATCAGGACGGAGAGATCTCCACCCCCCCTTCCCCCCTCTTAGCATATCAGGAGCCGTACATCTTCTGCTGGTGCAGAGCTTTATGCAAAGTGACAGCTCCTCACACTTCAGTGTTCGGATCACCTCAAGTAGCTCAGATATCGGAAAAAATGAGCACACTTCCCACTGCGGTGACCAAATGTAGATTGACTGAGGGTATCCGCAGGCCGCGGCACCCCTATCCTCCTGTCCTGACAGAACAGGCCTGCTGGTAACTCTCTACATAAGAGAGAGCGGAGTCTGGAGACACATCAGAGGGGAAAGCTGGCTGCAGACAGAAGCGGGGGGGTGGGGGTGGGTGGTGGTGGTGGTTGTGGTGGTGGAGGGGAGCGAACACTTTGAAGCCATTGGAGGTGATGTCAAGTTTGCTTAGACTCAAGGATGGTGTTTGAATATGCTGGCCACTAATATGGCACCAGTATCTCTGTCCTCATCTCTGTTTTCTGTCACTATGTACAATCTGGGCTCGTCTCCTCGGCTCCTGACAATGTCCTTTCACATCATGTTATTGCACACTCAGAGCTGCAGTCAGCAAGCCGTCACTCAGCTTCTTTGTCTGAAAGTCAGGGCCCGTTTTCACCGTTAATGCACTCGGTGCCTGTATAAAAGTGAAGGGAAATACGCTATCTGCTTTCCCATCAGGAAATCATTGGCAGTGGAACTGGAATATCATTCACTGCTCGTGTTATTTACACCCGGATGTATCTACATTCTCCGGGATCTGACTAGTGGCATTTGGTGTGTCGACGACCTAACCTGCTGCTCAGGAGGTCTCTCTATGCACAAGAATCCAGGCTTTTTTTCCAAATATCTATAATGTATACATCAGCGCAAAACACCCATACAATTTTCTTGCCCCGGGCAAAAACCCACTCATCCACCAATTTTTCCTGAGCATGTAAATATATTTAACTCCCCCTGGGTTTGTTGTTTTTGGTGTGTTTGCGTAAGGTCAGCTTACACTGAAACCTTGCTGGAGAGAAGCCTAAAAAATAATCCAACATTTTACATGTCTTCTAATTGCAAAGTTTATGTTAAAGTCACGGCTCAGCAGCATACTCTGCTCAGCCAGTGATCCCTTTAAAGAGTACTCAATCTGTCTGTCTAGACATTGTCCTCAGGGCAGAAACATATTTTGAAGGTCAGACTCGGACAAATTGTTCATATCCTGTGTTTTTGTGAAGTTAAACAGAACAGCTTTAGATCACTAGTAATGGATTTCTTTCATGTATATTATGTATGTAGTAAAACACGAGTTTTAATTAAAATTAGTGTCATTTTTGTTCATGCAGAGCACCATCTTTGCTTTTGCCTCATACAGTGTACAGTATCTACCACCTCAAAAGTAAAACACGACGAAAGCCGTGGTTTAACAAAAAGGTCGGGTTTTCATTTGTTGAATTTCCACCATTTTTGAGTTCATTCATTCGGCTATTCACAGAGGATAAAATCAGCCATCACTTTATGGCCACAGAGCAATCAGACACAACCCTCCAGTGTCTTCAGCTGACTCTTCTGGCCCTGTCAAGTCCTCCTTCAATCTGGGAGTCTGAGCAGTCGCGTGGAGGTTGACATGATTGCCTTTAAGCAGCCCCTCTTAGCCAGTGACACACAGCTGCAGCCAGGCACCTCTTCTGACAGTAAGAGCACCATGATGGATTGCCTTGCCAAAACTGCTGATCAAAGAAGGTCAAAGTTCAGGTGTGTGTCTGGCTGCACGATGCATGTGCAATCACCAGAGATGGCTTTTCCTCAAACATCCAAGCGTATGGCTGAATTTTTATTTTGCTGATAGCTGCGTGATTGAGCTGCAGAGTAATAATGTCATCAATTATTGGGATTTTATCAGATATTAAAAAAAAAACAGCTAAAAAGCTCATGTGTCAAGAATATTTGAGTTTATCGATCGAGAGGGTTCAGCAGAACCTCAGAATCATAATAAAGTACAAGCTTCATTTTTGACACTCTGCCAATATTGCAGCAAATACTGCTTACTCTTTGACCAGTATTCATGCACTCATTAATACACACAAAATGCCATCTTTGGGCTGCAGAAGCGCTCTGCTGAAAAGAGCAGACGTTTAAAAGTTTTTGACATGTGTCGCACTACCATTGAGACACTGCCACTGACGTGGGTGGAGATGACAGCGTCCCAGCCATTGAAGATGGCTCTGGGACATACCAAGTTTGGTATGTGTCAGCTCTCATTGTTGTCAGGATACATCCTAAGTGAAGTCGGAATATGTAAACAGTGTCATTAAAAAGGGATTTCATAGGAAACATTTTTGAGTGGAGAGGAGAATGTTTTTGATGTTTGCCCTTACTCTCCTCAAAACACTTAGATGGGTGAAATAATCCAGATAGTAAAGAATAGACTATATTATCCAGTATGCATTAGTCATTTGGAGTGCATTTATTCTTACGTATACAGTATATTTGTGTAAGGGACTGTGTTATGCAGACAATACAACCCAGTCAGCAGAAGAAAATGTTGGCATTGTGCGTTTCTGCAAACCACGCATTTGTACATTTTGCACATTGAGGTAGTGTATGAGCTGACTGGATGGTGAATGACATGACACCTGGGCGAGTTGCCTGCCAAACAAACAACAAAACAGCTTGTGATTTCGGAAGTCACTCCCAAACCTGGATGTTTTGTGGCAAGTCATTGCTGTGTTTCCACCGAAAAGTGGTTGTTTTTTCCTAAGCTATGGATTGTGTCCCCCAAACTGGGTATTTTAAGCCCAAACATGATGATAACCAGAGGTTTTTGTGCCTAAACTTAACCACGTTAGGCACAGCGTTGTTGCAATGTTAAGTTTCCACCACATAATAATGTGCAAACGTAACATATGTGTAGTTTGCAGAAACGTACAATGCCAACTTTTTTCTGGGGACTGGTTTGGACAATATTTAGTTCATATAAAGTATATTGTCCAGGTTGGAAATCAAAAGTGTTTATAGCTGTTCCATATGGCCACACTCAAAGGCAGAGTGAATAGCTGGCCATCGTAGAGAGGAGGGGGAAGACATGATGTTAAGGATATACAAGGATAACGGCACTCATTGCACCCATCTCCTCCCTGCACAGGTAGTAAATTGCCAGGTGAGGTGATTGAAAACGTTTGCTTGTTGGCTTGTCAGTTCCTGAAAGAATTGTCAAGAATTTTTCAGACATAGCCTGCCCCAATCTGATGTCAGAGAGGTGTGGTAGGGGGGCTTTTCTGAAGCTGTTCAACCATCCCACAAGCAGTTCTTATAAAGAATACTGGTGCCTTGAATATAAAATGTCTCGATTCCAGTGTGTCTCATTGCGAGGTATTACACATGATGCAATAAGAGAGATTTCACAATCTGGGTCTTGCATCCTCTAAGATAACTTGAGTCGGGAGGAAATGAAGCAGAGTCAAGCATCCCTATCTAAAGATCCTGGCTGGAGTGGGAGACTTTTGCGGTTGAGGTGACTAAGGGGTCTTATTTCTGGGCCACATTCACATTAGTGACATTTATCATTGAGAGGGAAGATGGTATAATTAGCTTGTCAGTCTACTTTAGGCTGAGCTGGCGCTCTTTGTGAAGAAGAATGGACTGCGAGCCCAAGGAGCTGACAGCCAGTCGATAATGTGGCAATTAATGTCATAAATAATTCTAAAGCCAATTATATTTAAATGGACCTCACCCTCTAAAACAGCACTTTATTTCCTATCACTTTATGATGTGTTCTGTATCAAACAGCAGGAGTGGATTTTCTTTTCTTTTTTTTATCTCTACATATGGCCAACATATGGCAAAGCCATAATGTGAGGCATAAAAATCAGAAGGGCATTGCAGGAGATTTATTTGTTGATTTAGTTTGCTGTTGACTTATGAATGTCTTCCTTATTGCTGAAGCATCACCTGCGGTAAAAGGCAAATACAAAGTGTAAAACCACTTTTAATCAAAATTATATTGCCTCCATGTTGCTAGCTGTATAAAACGTCTTCGGCTCTTAAAGAATGTGAGTAATTTAATGGCAGTAGTGGTTAAATATATCAAATGCTCCCTCCGGCCTTGGGAGGGTCAAGCCCACTGTGATATATAGAGAAGACTGTGATGGCTGAAGGTCGTGTCAGCTTCTTCTGCATAATGCATGAATCCTGTAACTCTCTCTGACTCCAATCTTCTGAACCTGAACCTTGGGATGAAAATTTTACTAAGTAAATCAGCGAGCATGCTGGCATTTCTATTAACCTCCAGTGTGGAACTGACACAAACATGAATCACAGTAAATAATATCTTGCAAATTGTAAATCATGTTTACAACTTGGGCTGAGAAGTGATGTTATTGGATGGTGCCATCTGTTTGCTGTTTGTTACTGCTAATTTCTCTGCACAGAGGCGAAAGAGAGGGTGTTTTTAATGTGCAAAATTACAATTTAGCATAACAAATATGGCACTGATTGCTGATGCTGAACCAAATTGCATTTACCGCAAGCATTTATTCCTTAAACCAACCCACAAACTACATCTTAACAACATCCACAGATGGTATTTTGTTTTATGTTATATCAAAGTAGCAATATTCCATTATTATGCAGGTTGTATTTGGCTTTTGATGAGTGGTATTTCCCACTTCACAGATGAAAATAGCCAAGAGCTTTGATTTATGCATGCATGGAGTGAAACAAAAGAAAAGGAAATGTTGACCTTTACAGGGAACATAAAGGGTCAGTGCAGCAACTGTACCTTACGGGCAAATTGCCTCCCAGTGCCGGCGATCTGTCCTTACAACCGGGATGAAATTCTTATCTAGTGCCATTTGTTTTCTGTTTCAATAGTAGAAATGAGGAGAGACACAGTGTTTCTCTCTCTGTGTGTACAGGTCACCTCGGAACAGCTATTTAAAAACAAAACAAAAAAACAACAGGAACAAATGAAGCTGTGGTGACGGAAATGTTAACAGCAAAGTTTTCCTCATTTTAAATCACATTCAGAGAAATATTCAGTGCCGAGAATCTCTACTTTGTTTCAGACACTGCGTGCAAGTCTGCTAGCTCTCCTGCCCTCCTTCATTTCTGTATCAAAGGGTAAACTAATGCAAAATGTATATGGCCCTTGGCACAAAAGATGGTGGTGCGGCTCGGTACAGGAAGATCTGTGTGCTAAAAGCTTGAAACATCTGTGTAAACACATGGCCTTTTTCCAACCATGTAGTCAATGTTCTCATAGCCTTAAGATAGATGTCCAAGGCAATATACCTTGCCCCGGGGCCATGCTGGAATGGCTTTGAACATCTGAAAAACCTTGAGCTTCAAGCAATATCCACTTTCAATATTCCAGCTTGACAGCAAAGCAGAGAAGAATTCAACCTATGGCTTTTATTTGACTCTTTGTTGTTCTAAGCGTTGGATCGATCGCAGCAGTGCAGAGTGGAAATGTTTTGGAAATGATGAGAATACAGAACTTTTAATGATGCAGTGATGTATTATGGTTGTGTTTCGCCAGATTATTTTCAGATTTAAGGGCTTTTTTATATAACAGTGTTGGGAAAGGCAGGGACAAACACAACAAAAAGAGAGGACCTTCTGCCTTTGTTGTTGTTCTTTAATTCTGTTAATAGCCCAAGGTAAAGATTTATCTGCTCTTGTCAATTTACCTCAGCCTCAATATAAAGCACCAAGGTCACTTTTTCCTTGCCTGGCCCACAGGATTAAATTGTCATGTCACTCTAATAGGCAGCACAGGGAATCATTAGTCCAGCTCAGCTGCCTGACTGATAGGCATTTCAGTCCAATCATGGGAGTGTGCCGCCACAGGCCAGCCAGTATTGACACTGTGTCAGGACTGAGAGGGGACGCCTTAATCAGCCAGGACACTCTCAACATTGATTTGACAAGCTGTCGTAATGACCCCCTTGTTTTGGTAAAGGATCACTGTTTATCCAGGCTGGCATTGATGCACTTGGAGTGCTGCATTGTCATGGAAACTATTATCACCAGCCAAGCCTGTGCAGCTGGACAAGAGCTGTGCTCGGAGGGGAGCATGGATTTGTGTGTATGCATGCACAGCCCAGTGTGACTGGTAACTACACTCTTAGAAGTAGAAGTGCTAAGTAGAACCATACAAGGTTCTTCGGCTTGTCCTCGTAGGAGAACCCTTTTTTGGTGCTAGGTAGAACCTTTTGTGAAGGTTCCACCCAGAACCCCCCATAATAGGTTCCACAAAGAACCACCCAGGGGATTCCAAGGAGAACCTCTTGATATGTGAAGGGTTTCATCTAGAACCCACCCAGGGGGATCAGCAACGTGACAGATACACAGTCCAGGCACATCAGGCCGTCCTCAGCAGGAGAATTCATGGTGACATGGTAGAGGGGGAAGAGAAAAAAAGACAGTTAGTACCATCAATGAAAGTTACACTTACCACAGCTGATGAAGCAGTAAGCCATCTACAAACAACAAAGTAATGCATGGTCCAATGAGAGCAATCAGTGTATGGACACATAATGATAACAGTGGAACAGATTGAATAAGCCTGTCCTCCAACTCCAATACTAAATCAGGGTGACCCGATAGTCGAGTGGTTAGGTTGCATACCACATAGACACAAGTGTTCTGAGCACTGAGTCCCCGGTTCAACTCCCGGCCGGCCAGCTGGACTATTTGCTGCATGTCATTCCCCTACTCTCTCTTCCCTACATTTCCCATCTCTCTCAACTGTCCCTGTGCAATAAAGGCATACAATAATTAAAAAAACAAAACAATGGTCAAACAAAACTAACATTGTGACTCAGTAGTTAAGAGCACAGCAATGCTATTTTGAAGATTGAGGGTTCAAGTCATGATCTTCCCACCAGAGAGCTCATCATGTAGCTATATTTTATATATGCACCGTATTCTTAGCCACTCTTTATAAAAGCAACAGTTAAGTATTGTCTTCAACAGACAGATCCCTCTCAACTCAACCCTTGTCGCTATGGTCTCTGCAGCCTACAACAGCTATGCACAGTGTATCTGAGGAAGGGACTAGCGGGACTAACCAATTAACATATTGTCACAAAGCTGGGGTTTGTTATTAGACCTCAAGCAGAGAAATAATCTTGGTTTTTATGTCAAACCCTGTGCCCCATACATCACACATGTACAAGAGAGTTGCTGTTTATCAGCAACAGAGCACATCATCTTTAACGTACAGACTGAATGGAGGTTACTAACTGTGCATGTAACTTACACTCATGGTGTGAAAGTGCCTATTTCTGTAACAATGGCAGTAAGCTACTAGAACATCGTAGTTAGTGTGAAGAACAGTAACACTAATAACTGTGTACCAGATAATATTTATGTTGATGTAGAACATAATTTACTTGAACTTATGTCTACAACACACGGTCTCAAAGCATGCTGGGAAAACTCCACCTACCTACCCCAACACACTACAATAGTGTTTGTTCAATAACAGTACACGATTAACTATTGTATGGCATGAAATGATGGAAAAGACCTTGGCAGAACACAATTAAAATGAATTGATTAAGGGGATTACAAACATCTACATACTTGAACATGGATAAACCTGGGTAATCTGAATATTTGAGGGGATCTAATACCCATGCTTTCAACAATCCTTGAAGAACTCTTTGTTCCCAAAAGGGTTCTTTGGATCAAAAAGGTTCTTACTGGAACCCATAGTGTTACAGAGAACCCTTGAAAAACCCTTTCTTCAAAAAAGGGTTCTTCAGAAGCAAATGGTTCTGGACAGAACCTCGGCCCTTCAAGAAGAACCCTTTTGGAACCCTTATTTCTAAGAGTGTATATGAAATAACTGTTTGAAGAGAGGTCACTTAACGAATGTTAATCCTTTTGGATTTATGAGTTCCATGGGTGAGAATATAGTTCTACACACCACTACAGATCTGTCGAACATCATTCAGTGATCTCTGAAACATCAGCAGACTAAGAGGATCTTTAAAACTCATGTTGAATATGTTATCTACTCCCCAAATGTTGATATTGGAGCATTATCTGTAGGTTCTCTTTTATTACAGCTTTTATGGCTGGTGATTTATTCATTCTTGCCATCAGCTCACGGCTCACCACACTAGCTATAGTACCAGCTGTTTAAGGCTAATGTGTAGCTAACATAACGTGCGAAGTAACTAACTCTTAATTTATTGTTGGGTTTAACCATCATGCTTATTAATCTTTTTGCCTCTACTCTGGATTAAATACTGTTTTATTATTCCTATAAAGAAGTTAGATTAGTGAGGAGTGAGAGTGCTGTATCACACTGTGGGGTTTCATTATGCAATAATGGCCCACTCGCTGCTCATTGTCCCTTACCTGTGCTATGACTTTTTGTGACATTTCAATGGTGTATTAAAAGACTTTTAAAAAACTTTTTTCTTACCTTAAAGATATATATACCTTAAAGATATACACACACACACATATATATATATATATATATATATATATATATATATGTATATACTGTGACTTTTTATGGCTTACTGTCTTTTTGGCACACTGATATGACATTTTTATCACATGCTATACTATGACTTTTTTTAATGACATTTTAATAGCATACTATACTGGGACTTTATTTTATCACATACTATGTGACAATTTTTTTTCTACAACATACTATTTTATGAGTTTTCTTAGACATTTTTCGTGGCATACTATTCTATGACTTTTTTGTCACATACTAAGCAACAACTTTTTTTTACAGCATACTGTACTTTGATTTTTTTATGACTTTTTTATGCCATACTTTACTCTGACTTTTTTATGGCATGTCTTTTGATATAATGTACTACATTTTTTTTTTTGGCATGCTATGCAATGACTTTTTGGCATGCTACAATATGACATTGTTATGGCATACTGGACTGAATTTGTGGCATACTATTTTATGCCCTTTTTTTATGACATACTATACTATGAAGTTTTTTTCAATGAACTATACTTTGACATTTTTGTGACATAGTATTCTATGCCTTTTTTATGATGTACTATACTGTGACCTTTGAATGGCATACTATGACTTTTTTTCAACATACTATACTATGACTTTTTTAATGACTTTTATGACACACTATGACCTTTTTATGATATACTGTACGATGACATTTTTTCAACATACTATACTATGACTTTCTATGGCATACTTTACTATGACTTTTTTTTCCAACATACTATACTATGACTTTCTATGGCATACTTTACTATGACTTTTTTTTTCAACATACTATACTATGACTTTTTTAATGACTTTTATGACACACTATGACCGTTTTATGATATACTGTACGATGACATTTTTTCAACATACTATACTATGACTTTCTATGGCATACTTTACTATGACTTTTTTTTCCCCCAACATACTATCACAAAAACGACCCCTTGATGCACCTGTGTGCTGGATGTATGGGCTCCAGCAGATTGAACCGACCAAACGGACGCCATCATCGCAAGCGAAGTGGACACTACGCTGCGTTCACAGTGCTATGTGGAAATCGGACATATCAGCACTTAAAATGTGGCTGTTGAACTGCAAAATCTGGCATAATTTATCGCTCTTATACCGCAATTAGTGCTCAGTACTGTCTAAAACAGATTTCTAAATGGAAGTTTGTCACTGGAATCAATTTTTACACTGCCAATCACATGAATATGGTGTATATAAGTGTTGAGTCAGAATTCTTTTAGTTCCTATGTTCCCTGAAGGCACTGTCACTCATGATTCCACACCCCTCTCAGTTGATGCCACGCCCCCCATGCCACATCAGGGTCAAAAGTCTGAAACTGAAAAAAAGATTTGAAACTGTAAAAAATAAGATCTGAAGCTGAAAAGATAAAAACATGCAACCAAAAAAAATAAGACCTTAAATGTTAAAATATATATGGAAGTGAAAAGTGGAAAATAAATTATTTATTCAAAAGAATTACAAAAGTGAATCAAAATTATATTTAACCTGAAAAAACATTTCATACACTTATTTTTTATTTTGAATAAATTGTTGTATTTTTCAGAATTCAATATCAACACATGAATTGTCAGTTTCAAATTTTATTTTTTCAAGTACAAAACTTTTGACCCTAATGTAGCTCCATAATACCATACTATGACATTTTTATTCAGCTTTGAACGACATACTGTACTATGATATTTTTATGCAATTTTGAGCTACGTGCTATACTATGACTATTCAAGTTTGAAAGACATACTATACCATCACATTTTTAGCTAATTTTCAAAGCCATACTATACGATGACATGTTTTATGTAATTCTGAATGACATTCTATACTATGACAATTTTATGCTATTTTGAACAACATACTATACTATGCCATTTTTGTTCAGTTTTGAACGACATACTATACTATGACATTTTTATGCAATTTTTAGCGACATACGAAACGATGCCATTTTTGTTCAATTTTGAGCTACATACTACACTATGACACTTTTTATGCAATTTTTAGTGACATGCTATACTATGACATTTTTGTGCAATTTTTAAGGACATAGTATACTTTGACAATTTTATGCAATTTTGAAAGACATACTATACTATGACAATTTTAAGTAATTTTGAATGACATACCATACTGTGACAATTTTATGAAATATTGAACAGCATACTATACTACTTTTTTTAAAGATATTTTTAGGGCAGTTTACCTTTATTGGACAGGACAGGTCAGCGTGAAAGGGGGAGCGAGGGGGATGACATGCAGCAAAGGGCCACAGGCTGGATTCGAACTAAGCCACTAAGCCACCGATACCCCATGCTTTACTATGACATTTTTATGCAATATTGAGCAACATACTATACTGTGACATTTTTATGAAATATTGAATGACATACTGTACTGTCAGGGCTAGTGCAGAAGAACCCAGAGGCAGACAATGGCAGGTTAACAGTCTTTATTATAAACTTTCAATAAGGAATGAATGGAGGGAATGGTGTGGAAGTCAGGTGAAGCGGATGAATGGTTCCAGGTAGGAGGGCTGCTGGCAGGCTTGTGGTTCGAATGTCTGGCAGGGCTGGCAGGTTGGCTTTCGTGTGTTGAGGACAATCCGGCAGGGACCGCAGGTCAGAGTCAACTCTTGTAGTGGCTGGGTGATGATGAGATGAGGATCAGGTGTGTGAGGCAGCAGAGCCAGGAACAGGTGTGGAGGATTGCTGGGCTGGTAGATTACAGAGTGAGGGGAGAGGGGAAAGAAAACAAACAACCTGGCTGTGACACTATACTATGACATTTTTATGCAATTTTTAGCGTTATGCTGAACTATGACAATTTTATGTAATTTTCAAAGCCATACGATACCATGACATTTTTAAGCAATTTTGAATGACATGCTATACCATGACAATTTTATGAAATATTGAACGACATACTTTACGATAACAATTTTAGCACATTTTCAAAGCCATATTATACTATGACAATTTTATGCAATTTTGAATGACATACTAAACTATAACATTTTTATGCAATTTTGAACGACATACTATACTATGACATTTTTATGCAATTTTGAAAGACATACTATACCACGACATTTTTTTTTGCAATTTTTAGCAACATGCAATAACAATTTCATGTAATTTTGAATCATTTTTTAAAGACATTTTTGGGGGCATTTTTAGCCTTTATCCACTGTGGCAACAGCTTTGTACATGAGGCGTTTGCTCTATCCACTAAACCACCGACACCCGAAACGACACTACATACTATGACATTTTTATGCGATTTTGAACAACATACTATACTATGACATTTTTATGCAATTTTGAACGACATACTATACTATGACATTTTTATGCGATTTTGAACAACATACTAAACTATGACATTTTTGCGCAATTTTTAGCAACATGCAATAACAATTTCATGTTCTACCGCTAAGCCACCGACGCCCCTTTGATGACGTTTTTATGCAATTTTGAGCGACATACCATATTGTGTCAATTTTATGGAATATTGAACAGTATACTATACTACTTTTTTAAAAGATATTTTTAGGGCAGTTTACCTTTATTGGACAGGACAGGTCAGCGTGAAAGGGGGAGACAAAAGGGGGATGACATGGAGCAAAGGGCCACAGGCTGGATTTGAACCCGGGCCACTGTGGCAACAGCTTTGTACATGAGGCGTCTGCTCTACCCACTAAACCACCGATGCCCTAAATGACACTACATACTATGACATTTTTATGCAATTTTGAACGACATACTATACTATGACATTTTTATGCGTTTTTGAACGACATACTATACTATGACATTTTTATGCAATTTTTTGAACGACATACTATACTATGACATTTTTATTCACTTTTGAACGACATTCTATACTATGACATTTTTATGCGATTTTGAACGACATACTATACTATGACTTTTTTATGCGATTTTGAACGACATACTATACTATGACATTTTTATGCGATTTTGAACGACATACTATACTATTACATTTTTATTCACTTTTGAACGACATTCTATACTATGACATTTTTATGCGATTTTGAACGACATACTATACTATGACATTTTTATGCGATTTTGAACGACATACTATACTATGACATTTTTATGCGATTTTGAACGACATACTATACTATGACATTTTTATGCAATTTTGAACGACATACTAAACTATAACATTTTTATGCAATTTTGAACGACATACCATACTATGACATTTTTATGCGATTTTGAACGACATTCTATACTATGACATTTTTATGCGATTTTGAACGACATACTATACTATGACAATTTTATGCGATTTTGAATAACACACTAAACTATGACATTTTTATTCACTTTTGAACGACATACTATACTATGACTTTTTTATGCGATTTTGAATAACACACTAAACTATGACATTTTTATACAATTTTGAACAACATACTAAACTATAACATTTTTATGCAATTTTGAACGACATACCATACTATGACATTTTTATGCAATTTTGAACGACATACCATACTATGACATTTTTATGCGATTTTGAACGACATACTATACTATTACATTTTTATTCACTTTTGAACGACATTCTATACTATGACATTTTTATGCGATTTTGAACGACATACTATACTATGACATTTTTATGCGATTTTGAACAACATACTATACTATGACATTTTTATGCGATTTTGAACGACATACTATACTATGACATTTTTATGCAATTTTGAACGACATACTATACTATGACTTTTATATTCAATTTTGAATGACATGCTATACTATGACATTTTCATGCGACTTTGAACGACATACTATACTATGACATTTTTATTCACTTTTGAACGACATACTATACTATGACTTTTTTATACGATTTTGAATAACACACTAAACTATGACATTTTTATACAATTTTGAACAACATACTATTCTATGACATTTCTATGCAATTTTGAACGACATACCATACTATGACTTTTTTATGCGATTTTGAATAACACACTAAACTATGACATTTTTATGCAATTTTGAACGACATACTATACTATGACAATTTTATTCACTTTTGAACGACACACTATACTATGACATTGTTATGCGATTTTGAACGACATACTATACTATGACAATTTTATTCACTTTTGAACGACATACTATACTATGACTTTTATATTCAATTTTGAACGACATACTATACTATGACTTTTATATTCAATTTTGAACGACATACTATACTATGACATTTTTATGCGATTTTGAACGACATACTATACTATGACATTTTTATGCAATTTTGAACGACATACTAAACTATAACATTTTTATGCAATTTTGAACGACATACCATACTATGACATTTTTATGCGATTTTGAACGACATACTATACTATGACATTTTTATGCGATTTTGAACGACATACTATACTATGACAACTTTATGCGATTTTGAATAACACACTAAACTATGACATTTTTATTCACTTTTGAACGACATACTATACTATGACATTTTTATGCGATTTTGAACGACATACTATACTATGACTTTTTTATGCAATTTTGAACGACATACCATACTATGACATTTTTATGCAATTTTGAACGACATACCATACTATGACATTTTTATTCACTTTTGAACGACATTCTATACTATGACATTTTTATGCGATTTTGAACGACATACTATACTATGACATTTTTATGCGATTTTGAACAACATACTATACTATGACATTTTTATGCAATTTTGAACGACATACTATACTATGACTTTTATATTCAATTTTGAATGACATGCTATACTATGACATTTTTATTCACTTTTGAACGACATACTATACTATGACTTTTATATTCAATTTTGAACGACATACTATACTATGACTTTTATATTCAATTTTGAACGACATACTATACTATGACATTTTTATTCACTTTTGAACGACATACTATACTATGACTTTTATATTCAATTTTGAACGACATACTATACTATGACTTTTATATTCAATTTTGAACGACATACTATACTATGACATTTTTATGCGATTTTGAACGACATACTATACTATGACATTTTTATGCGATTTTGAACGACATACTATACTATGACAACTTTATGCGATTTTGAATAACACACTAAACTATGACATTTTTATTCACTTTTGAACGACATACTATACTATGACTTTTTTATGCGATTTTGAACGACATACTATACTATGACTTTTTTATGCGATTTTGAATAACACACTAAACTATGACATTTTTATACAATTTTGAACAACATACTATTCTATGACATTTCTATGCAATTTTGAACGACATACTAAACTATAACATTTTTATGCAATTTTGAACGACATACCATACTATGACATTTTTATGCAATTTTGAACGACATACCATACTATGACATTTTTATGCGATTTTGAACGACATACTATACTATTACATTTTTATTCACTTTTGAACGACATTCTATACTATGACATTTTTATGCGATTTTGAACGACATACTATACTATGACATTTTTATGCGATTTTGAACAACATACTATACTATGACATTTTTATGCAATTTTGAACGACATACTATACTATGACTTTTATATTCAATTTTGAATGACATGCTATACTATGACATTTTCATGCGACTTTGAACGACATACTATACTATGACATTTTTATTCACTTTTGAACGACATTCTATACTATGACATTTTTATGCGATTTTGAACGACATACTATACTATGACTTTTTTATGCGATTTTGAACGACATACTATACATTGACTTTTTTATGCGATTTTGAATAACACACTAAACTATGACATTTTTATACAATTTTGAACAACATACTATTCTATGACATTTCTATGCAATTTTGAACGACATACCATACTATGACTTTTTTATGCGATTTTGAATAACACACTAAACTATGACATTTTTATGCAATTTTGAACGACATACTATACTATGACAATTTTATTCACTTTTGAACGACATACTATACTATGACTTTTATATTCAATTTTGAACGACATACTATACTATGACTTTTATATTCAATTTTGAACGACATACTATACTATGACATTTTTATGCAATTTTGAACAACATACTATACTATGACTTATATTCAATTTTGAACGACATACTATACTATGACATTTTTATGCAATTTTGAACGACATACGACACTATGACTTTTTTATGCAATTTTGAACGACATACTATACTATGACATTTTTATGCAATTTTGAACGACATACTAAACTATGAAATTTTTGCGCAATTTTTAGCAACATGCAATAACAATTTCATGTAATTTTGAATCATTTTTTAAAGACATTTTTGGGGGCATTTTTGGCCTTTATGTGAAAGGACAGACAAGCATGAAAGGGGGAGAGAGAGGGGGAGTGACATGCAGCAAAAAGCCCCAAGCTGGATTCGAACCCTTGCCGCTGAGCAACAGCCTTGTACATGAGGCGCCTGCTCTACCGCTAAGCCACCGACGCCCCTTTGATGACGTTTTTATGCAGTTTTGAGCGACATACCATATTGTGTCAATTTTATGGAATATTGAACAGTATACTATACTACTTTTTTTAAAGATATTTTTAGGGCAGTTTACCTTTATTGGACAGGACAGGTCAGCGTGAAAGGGGGAGACAAAAGGGGGATGACATGGAGCAAAGGGCCACAGGCTGGATTTGAACCCGGGCCACTGTGGCAACAGCTTTGTACATGAGGCGTCTGCTCTACCCACTAAACCACCGATGCCCCAAATGACACTACATACTATGACATTTTTATGTAATTTTGAACGACATACTATACTATGACATTTTTATGCAATTTTGAACGACATACTATACTATGACATTTTTATGCGATTTTGAACGACATACTATACTATGACTTTTTTATGCGATTTTGAACGACATACTATACTATGACATTTTTATGTAATTTTGAACGACATACTATACTATGACATTTTTATGCAATTTTGAACGACATACTATACTATGACATTTTTATGCGATTTTGAACGACATACTATACTATGACTTTTTTATGCGATTTTGAACGACATACTATACTATGACATTTTTATGTAATTTTGAACGACATACTATACTATGACATTTTTATGCAATTTTGAACGACATACTATACTATGACATTTTTATGCAATTTTGAACGACATACCATACTATGACTTTTTTATGCGATTTTGAATAACACACTAAACTATGACATTTTTATGCAATTTTGAACGACATACTATACTATGACAATTTTATTCACTTTTGAACGACACACTATACTATGACATTTTTATGCAATTTTGAACGACATACCATACTATGACTTTTTTATGCGATTTTGAATAACACACTAAACTATGACATTTTTATGCGATTTTGAACGACATACTATACTATGACAATTTTATTCACTTTTGAACGACATACTATACTATGACTTTTATATTCAATTTTGAACGACATACTATACTATGACATTTTTATGCAATTTTGAACGACATACTATACTATGACATTTTTATGCAATTTTGAACGACATACGACACTATGACTTTTTTATGCAATTTTGAACGACATACGACACTATGACTTTTTTATGCAATTTTGAACGACATACTATACTATGACAATTTTATTCACTTTTGAACGACATACTAAACTATGACGTTTTTATGCAATTTTGAACGACATACTAAACTATGACATTTTTATGCAATTTTGAATGACATAGTATACTATGACATCTTTATGCAATTTTGAACGACATACTATACTATGACATTTTTATTCAATTTTGAACGACATACTATACTAGGACAGTTTTATTCAATTTTGAACGACATCCTACACTATGACATTTTTTTTCAATTTTGAACGACATACTATACTATGACAGTTTTATTTAGTTTTCAAGGTCATACAATACTATTATGTTTTTGTTCAATTTTGAACGACATACTATACTATGACAGTTTTATTTAGTTTTCAAGGTCATACAATACTATTATGTTTTTGTTCAATTTTGAACGACATACTATACTAGGACAGTTTTATTCAGTTTTCAATGACACAATAATATGACGTTTTTATTTAATTTTGAACGACATACTATACTAGGACAGTTTCATTCAATTTTGAAAGACATACTATACTATGACAGTTTTATTCAGTTTTGAACAACATACTACACTAAGACAGTTTTATTCAGTTTTGAACGACATACTATACTATGACGTTTTTATTCAATTTTGAATGACATACTATACTATGACGTTTTTATTCAATTTTGAATGACATACTATACTATGACGTTTTTATTCAATTTTGAATGACATACTATACTATGACTGTTTTATTCAGTTTTCAAGGACATACAATACTATTATGTTTTTATTCAATTTTGAACAACATATTATACTAGGACAGTTTTATTCAGTTTTGAACGACATACTATATACATTGACATTTCTTTTGCAATTTTGAACCGCATACTATACAATGACAATTCTATGCAATTTTGAGCGACATAGTATACTACATTTCTATGCAATTCTGAATGACATTATTCTGTGACCTTTTTATGCCATTTCCTCCTTTGTTTTTCCCGAGTTGCAAGTTAATATCACCAAGGTAGAATATTTGTAGTAATCACTTAGATTAATTAAGCCACTGAGATTATTTCTCTTTGTACAATTTACACTCTAAGTCTCACTTTTTTCAGTCTTTTTTAATTTTGTGTGTGGCATTGGTTAATTAATAATTAACTTTAATTGTTGAGACAACTGATCATAATTTGACATGGCACATTTATAAATGTGCTTAGGATATAATCTTTACTAAAAGTCTATTAAATCAGAACAGATTTTCTTATAGTTGGTACAGTTAGGTGTGATAGTTTGATGGTTACACGTGCTTGTTTACTGAGAAGGTGACACCGCCGCTGGCAGGAGGATCAGGGAAATCAGCGGCCTCTGTGCGAGGTGTTAAACTGTAAATATTATTGGCATGCTGATGGTCTCCCACAGCGCCATGGTGTGTAAAATCGTTAACAGGCAACATGATGGGCCTTCTCCATTCCCAAGGTGAGAATGTGGAGAGCGTTTTTATCAGCCATTATCCAGAGGGTGCACCGAGGTGTCCAGTGTCACATGATCAGTCTGGCAATCACAGAGTACTTTATGTCATCATCAAAGAAGAAGGCTGCATAGTCTCTCTTTGATATTTGGACATGTAAAATGTGTTTTAGCAACATTTTCTGTGCTGAGCCTCATGTCCAAACATTCAGGTGTATCAGCTTCCTAGAAACACCTGAGAAAATAAATCCCACAACATCATGTAGAACACAATACATCAGCTTTTAATTTGTGAAAATACAAAATGAAATCATGTACAATTTATGTACAAGCCTATTTGTACAAGACAATAAACTGTATTAATTATTGGGTATTATGACATAGTCAGAAATATCAACTTAGCACTGTCGTTGTATCCACAAGTCAATGTGCTAAAAAGAAATTCACAGAAATAATACAAACTAGACTGCAATGCCGAATGTCTCTCAACCCCACAGGTACTGTCAAACAAGAACACACTAGAAAGAAATATTTTACATTAAGCTTTACAGATTTCTTTGAAGAGTACATAAAATGAATCAGGCTCTGCTGTTGACGATGGATCAATGAAAAATAGTTTTAAGACTTCAAATTATTTACTACAGTTCTAGTTATCTCATGGGAATTAACACCTCATATGAAGAAATAAAAAGACTTGTTTTAAAAAGAATGGTCTTTGAGCAAAGAGGAAAGTACATTTCTCAGTCTCACAGCAAAAGCAAACTTTGCTTAAATTCAGCTAAACTAGAAGCCTCTTTTCGCAGCAGTGGGTCTTCTGGAGTCCTCCGTTGGCTTCAGCACTGCCTGGCACATTACTGGCACTGAGGGTTGGATGGTTTGGATGTTCTCTGTGCCAGTAAAAATGTCACAACCTCTCTCTGTTCACATTCAACATGAGTCCTCTGTGGAATAAGCTTGCGTCGTTGTTTCTTTTAACTTTTTTTCCCCCTTCATTGATTGTGAAGTAAAGTGACAACAGTGCCAATATATTTTGTAATTTAAATAAGACAAGACATGATTAAAAAACCACACTTAACTCTGCGTTCTGGACTCATGCATGTACAAAATAAAACAAATGATCTGTGCTTCACTGAATGTGTTTGTTTTATGAATATATCAGATATGTAACGGACAGAAAAGAATCTATCCGAACACTTAAATAGCCAAACTAACTTTTTATGATAGAGCTGTTTATTGTGTATCTATAAAAAACCATGTCTGATTATGGCATTAAGATTGGTCATGGAGTACATGTTAGTGCGTAATGGCCTCCAAGACAATCCTGTGTCAGGCAGTGCTTACAGCCAAAGGAGGACTTACATATGCCCACTTTATGCGATATGTGGCTTTTAAATTCAACTACAGACTTATCATAATGAGCCATGCTATACCACAGCATTTAGCTTTGCTGTTTATTGTGTCTTAATTAAATGAGTATCTCTGATATCATGAACTGTGTGAGACTTTTTGATATATTCTAATGTCAACAACAAAACAGCTCTATCATATTTGGCTATTTTCAAAAAAAGAACAGAAGAAAAGAATAATATTCATTACGTTTTACCCCTGGAGAAATTCTGCAGTTACTTAAAAGCTTTACTTAATACGATTTCTGGGGTTTTGGACATTGCAACCGTACAGCAACATTAAAACAGTTATAACAAACGACTCAAAAAGGCAAAGGTAAGACAAATATAAATGGATAGAGATAAGGCTGGAGCCAAATGCCATTTACACATGGACGCTGGCCGTCTTAACTGTCACAAATGTTGTGAATTAGCTCCAAATGGCAAAGGAATCACTGAGAGTCAGTCACTAACAATGCCATTGTGGTGGGATCGCAGCTGGATGTAAAATACACATTTTAACATACTGTACAGAGTAACTCTGCAACACTGGGTAAAGTAAATGCAGTAGTAGTAGTAGTAGTTGTTCATCAACAGCTAAAAAGGCAACTTTTACAATTGCAAAACTTGATCCAGTTATAGTAATCACCTCTTTTTAGTAGCGATAGTCTTTTTTTAAATTGCCGTTCTCCGTCAAGTGACCCTCATTCCCCAAAATGGAACAAAAAAGTCATGGAGTCTGGTCACAACTAAATATTCGCTGTGCAAACTAATAGTTGAGTGGCTGCAACATTTGACTATGATTGTCTTCATGTATTTTACATGTATGATCCTAAATCTGCCTGTAAGGTAAGCGTGCTGCAGAGATGAATGAGGAAAGCAGTTTGTGTCCCTCTAATCTCATGTCGATTGATTTATGTTTGCAGATGAGAAGATAACCCGAATCCCAGTCTGACACCTACACGATGAGTCTTCTGGGAGCGTCCAGGTGTCAGCGCGGGTCCGGAGCTCAGCACTCGTCTTCTGCTTCTCTGATGGGTGGGATCAAGCTGCTTGTGGATTTACACTGACTGACTTGGTTGATGGCGAGCGTATTCACAGGCTTGATCTGTATGGTCCTCAGGTGGGTATTCTCTGGCTCATCTGTAAACCATGTCTTTTCTGAGAAGGAGCCAAAATCATATAGAGACAAAGAGGAGGGACATCAGACAGTTAATGCTACAGGAACGTTAATCACAGTTTCAGTGTTTGTTTTTCAAGTGTACACAGAACATAGGGAGGACATTGTATATTTAAAAAAATACTCCTTTAAATGATTTCAGGAGAGAAATTCTGACATGATTTTAAAAAATCCCCAAGATCATTTTTTTTATAGTGGCAGGTAAGTGTCTTTCAGTGTCCCAGTTTTAACCTTATAGGTCACTCACCTCATGGCCAAAAATGCTTCATTTATATAAACCATACTGTCACTGAAGCATGCTGTTTTGTTGGGTTAGCCAACTCATTCTCACTCCCAACTCGTCAAATAGCAACGCTTGATCTGTGGCTCCAGTGTCAGTTTTTAGAAGCTCAGGGACAGTGTGTAGGTCTACACTTCTTACATGCATTATGTTGCTTCAAAATAAACTTCATTTCTAGGTTAGGCAACAAAAGCTCGTGGTTAGGCTTAGAAAAAACATCAAAGTTTGGCTTTAAATGGGTATGTCTGTAATGTAACGTCATGTCACTAGCGTAGGATGCGACACATACTCGCACACTACCTTATTAAAATAACTCAATTGACTTTGGGTTTGACACGGGGGTGAGTGCTGCCGGAAAGCACTGGAACAAAGCTCCGCCACTTTTCACCAAGTGGGGAAAAGAAGTACTTGCAGTTTGCACAATTCTATTGAAATTCATTTACGTTTTTTTCAACTGTCGGCGGTAGCCTTTCATCAGCATGGTGAATTTAATTATATTTTTCTCAGTCTGTAGTTAGCTCTAACTGGTAAACATGAAGGGCAGCGAACCATTATTTTATTGTTATATTTGACTGTAAATTTTCCTCTGTAAAGGGCACGTATTGTGAATTTTCACAACAAATAAAACAAGAAACCGCATCAGAATCAGTGTGCAAGGTTTCTGTGCGTAATGATGTTTTTTGGATGATGAATTAAAAAAAAACACATCTGAAAAAAAAAAACAACAACAAAAAAACAACTGTGTGCAAAGGCCTTAAGAACAGTAGTTACACTGCCTAACCTTTGCAATGAGCCACAACTTATCCATGCATGTCATAGGTGCGCTTTTGTACTTAAACAAATAGCAATCATAAGTGCTATATCGTAGGCAACTGGACTTGCTTACATTTCTTGAAGATGTTTCACCTTCCATCCAAGAAGCTTCTTCAGTTCTAAATGACTGGTACGGAGTCGCAGGCTTTAAACTCTGTGTGGGTGTGAACCCTTACAGAGTCGTTTGGGTCACATGTGAACTTTTAGCTTCAGAGTTATTAAGGTCACATGTGAGTCGTTGACCTACCCTGCCATTATGTGTGTCGTTAGGGTCAGATGGGACCAGATGTAAATGGGTGTGAAGTCATCTGGGGAGGGATCCCAAGACTGCATTGTAGGTGGGTGATCAGTGGTGTCATAGGCCACTTCCTCTGTTTAAAGACGGTCTTACCAGTTTGACGTAGATGGCCTCTTTTATGCCTCTACCAAACCATCTTTTCTGGCCAAGATGAGCGCATTGTTGTCCTTGAAAGAGTCCCTTCTCCTTTAGATGTAAATGTAGATGACTTTTACATATAAAAGTCTTGGATGAGAGGCAAAACGTCTTCAAGAAACGCAAGCAAGTCCAGTTGCCTACGATATAGCCCTTATGATTACCGTGAGCTGGATGACTGAGAATCTCCACCGACATGTTGCTAAACAAATAGCACTTTACCCCTTGTTTTACACTGGACACAAACAGCAGCCTCCTGAATAAAAGTCTGAAATGTGTTTGACCCATCCACCTCACCTCCTACCCACTTTATGTGGACTCTCTCGCACATTATACAATATAAGTTGCTCGGAGTTTAAAAAAAATGCCACTGTCAGCTGTGTCTCATACTGTCACTGAAGGGTGCCTTGTTGCGCCGGTATCTGACACAGAGGGCCACTGATCGAGTGTCAGAATTTGACTAGTTGGGAGTGAGACGGGGTTGGGTCAGCAGACATGCAGGTCACCAGTTAAAACAATCTGTTTTCATACTTCATCATACCAAATTAGAAGTTAATAGTTTCAAAGGGGTTTTATCTTTTTGAGGGGCTTCAGGCTTGTGGCTTGATGCAACTTTCTTTTCTTATAGGAGAAAATGGATAGTCTGGCATGACGTATCGCTGGTGATTCATCCACTTGGCAATGCCCAACAGTCATGCATTTTCATCAACATGACTTAAGGCAGTGCTGCTGCAGTACATTAACACATATGCCAGGAGATACACGTTGCCAATAATACAACATCAAACACCACTTGATACAGAATAAAGTGAAGTAGCATCAAACCATTCAGTTGCAATCACACATTCTACAGTCAGACCTACAGCAAGATGTACTGCACAGGTCATAACCATGCGGTCCTGATGCAGTCGTTTGGAAACACTAAACTACTTGGCTTTCATTCAGAGGGCAAAATGTCGGCAAGGACATGACCGTGTTCAATGCATTATTTAACATCATGCATAATCATTCACTTCCATACCTTGGCCCACTCTACTCATCCTTGTTGCACTTTGAGAAAAAGAAAGTAGTACACTAAATGTAAGCTAAATGGGAAATTCTAGGATGACCATTAATAACAGACTGCACAGCATAATGATCAGAGGTATAGAAACAGCAGATGCTCTCATTACACATGGATGTGGGGTAGGTTAAACAGAAGGGAGGGGGGCGACCAACAGCTCAACGAAAAATAAAGAAAAACAGAACATGTATCATGTCAGAAAATCTTTTAGTGCCATTACTGTGCATCGAGCCACTGTAGCGGGTGTCAAGCAGCCATGTTGTATCCATGCCTGTTGCCAAAGCAATTGGAGGGATGTCGTCCATGTTTTAGGTGTAATCAAGAACTCCAGTGAGCAGCATGCAGCTAACCAACCAAGTGTGTTGCATAATTTGATCAGCACAAACAAGCAACTTCATGTAGAAATAAATGTACTTTTGTAACATTTGCAATGTAAATGTATGTCTGCAGCTGAACATTTTTTCATTTCATATAGGAACAAATTACTAACCATAGCAAGCTTGAAGTGTTCACTCAGCAGCTGTGAAAATGTAATGTGCTCTTTCATTTTTTTGAATGAACAATCAAAGAATATTTGAATATTTTGTCATAGCAACAATATTTTAGAAAGTACCTGGAGAACGCATACCTCCACAGATTCAGTGAAATCCTCGTAATGTGTCAGTAGTAGAAGCCGTTTAGTATTTGTAATCAAAATACAGACAGAGATTAACAATAATACTTAATAACAATAGCAGCCACATGTTTTACTGCATGGGAAAATGAAATGGCCATTTAATTTCATCATGTTCCTACATTGCCAACCATAGTCAAAATGCTCTCTATTTCTGGAGTTACCCAAGATTAGAGGTGCCAGGTAGGTTTGGGAATACTCATGAACCTCTATGAGAACTGCTGTGTTGTAATTTTGTCCATCAGTGAAAGGGTTGCCTCCATATGACTGTGTTCAAAGATAAAAACTCAGGCTTCTCTTTGTGTGTTTGTCTGTACAGAAAACAGAAGTTTGGAATTTCCAGCCTTTTTGGAGTCTCTGGTTCGGTTGCTATAGACGCCACCAACTGAGGATCATATTTTTGCTGGAAGACTTCACAGCTGAGGTAAGAAACCTAGAGGTGGTTATTGGGAACGTCCAAACCCAGGTAGTACTTTGTCGTTGAACTTCTGTGCTTGTCATAAACAGTCCTTAACAAAACTTCTGAGTAGTGGGCACATGGTTCCAGAACATCTTAGACGAAAGATAGATGATCAACTCTAAAGCCGTATTATCCAGTCGGCTGCTGTATGTCTTAGATGTTGAGGTGAAGAGAGAATCCGAGCTGTCACTTGGTCACTAGCTGGTGGTGAGGGTTGTGAAGTGGCTGCCAGCTGCCAGACTAGAAAAATGTTTCCTCCATCCTGTGGGAGGTTGAAGGCCATGTCCAAAGCCTCAGTTGCAAAAACGTCTCTCTTTAGAGTCATGGCTAGAACGTCATTGGTGCTTAAAGCAGCTGTGCGGAACTTTTTATCATTAATAAAACTGTCCCTAGTTCGTATCACCTCCCCTTGAAGATCTGCATATTTATTTGAACCCAACAGCGACAAAAAAGCCTTTCTCTATATGGCTATTTAGTGTAGCCTTGCGCGGGTCAAACCAGTATACGGCACCCGAGGCGGAAGTGATTCTGCTCGCCCGCAGCGGCCCGCAGCCATTAAACTACAGAAGAAGGAGGAGCCGTGTTTACAGAGAGTGTTCTCCAAGTAAGCGGTTCACAACGGGCATTGCCGAACACATAACAGTTTTACCAGAGATGTACTTTTGATGTCATGGTGGACAATGAGGGAGCACCATGTAAAAGAAAAAGAACAGAAGAAGGCTACAGTGATAGGGCTCGTGTAAACCTCGGTCGGGCATTCACCAAGTGGAGAGAGCTGAGAGAATTGAAAGGTTTTAAAACTGATCCCGAGTTGGCCCTTTTCCTAATTGACAGGTATGTCATTTTTGTTTTTATTTAGAGAATATACCGCAACTTGTTAGACGGTGTTTAACTTCAATATATGATGACATGGAAGTTATAAGCAAGCTAAATGTAGCTGATGTGAACCGCTTTTGTCTAGTACAACAAACGCCACAAAATTCTGTGACTGTGACCATGACAACGAATATACAGCAGGCAGTTGTCCTCAGTTTATAAGAAATTCAGAGCTACACCAGAACATTTATGAACAGATCTTACTTTACTACTAACTTGTGTGTAATGTTAGCATGTTAGCATGTTTCCACTAATTACTTGGACTGACCTAACGTTAGTAGCGTTAGCTTTGCAAGCAAAGGCTGCAGGTAACAGCTTTGCTGTGTTAGGATTAGATCAGAACAGAAACACGACAGGAGAATTTACTGAGTCATTTTGCTGTTTCCACTAATTACTTGGACTGACCTGACGTTAGTTTGACGTCGAGATTTTATGACACCAGGCTGTGGGTGTCATACCGCTTCAACCAAAGGGGCGCTATAATCAACGAAAATTAAAAGTTCCACACAACTGCTTTAAAAAGTATTCAAAATTGATTAGTCAATTTCGTGACAATAAAGGCCCCTAAAAAGGATTGGAGAGTCTTGAATGTCATTTTATGAGGTATTAAATTTTGTAGCATGTTTTCAATGTATATTTTTCTTAAGAGGTTTTAGGCAAGGCAAGGCAAGTTTATTTGTATAGCACAATTCGTACACAAAGTAATTCAAAGTTTTATGCTAAAGTTTGTGTGAAACTAATCATTGCATAGGCCAGAGTGGGGTTTTCTTTTTTTAATGGCATACTACTGTGACATACTATAGTATGACTTTTCAAAAGTATTTTTATGACATTTTTAAGACATTCTTAATAGTATACTATAATTTGACTTTTTTTTATGGTATACTATACTAAGATTTTTCAATGACATTCTATACTTTGACAAGAGCTTTCGCATTTTGAGGATCGGTATCTAAAAGAAAGAGTGAAATCCTGTAAGAAACAAAGTGAAACTGTGTGATCCAATTGCTCTGCGTGTTAGATGACTGCTTGGAGTGACTGAGGTCATGGGTTTGATCTTTATCAAGGGCAAGTGAAGTTTGCAGGCCAGTTTCCATTCAGAGAAAATATTTCAGTGCAAGGGTTCTTGGTGATGTGTTGGGGGTGTCTGTGGGAATAAGTTGCCAGTGGCCCAGAGTCTGGGCTGGAGTCCTGCCTGTTGTTGGTAGATGAAGCATTCCAAACACTCCTGCTGTAGCAGGGTCAGGAGGGGCTATGTCTTTTATGACGTACTCCACTATATTTTTTTCATGACATTTTATAACACTTTTTATAATGTGCCATTCAATTGCCATTTAGCATAATGAGAACTTTTACTCATGTACAACTTTGAATGCAGGACTGCTACTTGTAAGTTGTAGCACAGAATTTTTAAACTGCTGTATCAGTAGTTTTACTCAAAGATTGGAGTACTTGTTCCACCACTGTAAATTCCAGTGTTACACAGTAGCTTTTGGGGGAGTCCTGTTTTTTAGGGGTGGGTAGTACTCTACAGTACACATGCTCGCACATGCATGAATGAGCTCACCTACGTTGGGAAGCATGACACGGGAACTTAACTTGGGTGTTAAGGAGCTGCAGTGTTTATTTATGGACAAACTGAAATCTACACTGTACATTTACTACCAATTACAACTTAACTGACAATTTCTCAAATCACCAGTCACCCTCACTCACGCTTGACTGGCACACAGTTGCTGTGCCATGGGCTATTGCCTCAGATGAAACTGACACGAGGTAGTGAAGTTAATACAGTAATACGTGGATTTGTATACCATGTGTGTGCACATTTTTCTTTTACTGATTAATGGTTAGAGTTCAATGAATTTCAACTGTCGATCAAAATGAATACGTTTTACAGTCAGTGGTGTTGCTTTTACACAGCACTTACAGCATGTCTTGCTGCTCAGCCTTTTCTCTGTCCACCAAAATGGCAGATGGCCCGACTTAAACACACCACTGCCAAGAATTTATCCACATTTGGCAGTTAGCTTGTGCTAAATTCAAACCATTGCTGTGTCTGAATTTCGATCGTAAGTCCAGCTTGTTCTGCACTAGGCTCGGCCAAGGATCAGGCATGCCATGAATTTTGTTTGTGGTTTTCATGGAAATACAGGTGCAGCTGAGGAATGGAGATCTTCCTGTGCAGTGAATTCAGGGCTAAGCATCTGCCTTTTTGCTGATGATGCAGTACTGTTTGCTTCTCTGAACCATGACCTTCAGGACACACTGGGGCAGTAAAATGTATGAAATCGTGTGGTTGCTTACTATCCAGTCCTAGGTAAAAATATAATTACTGGTAGTCCACCAAATAAGAATAACCATGTTGTTAGATAGCCAAAGTGTCACTGAAACAGCTTGACAACAAGTTTAACAAATGCAAAATAACACTGAAATGTGACATTCACTTGTAAACACAATGTAATCATAATGGTTGTGTAACTTTATTAATAACTGTGACATTTTCTACTTGCAAATATCTTGACATAATTAATACTCCATGGCGGCAAATAACATTTAAGTGTAGCATCTGAATGTTAATGGAAATCAAAAGGCATTAAGAGGAGACGATGTTCAGTATTTCATAGACATACTGTGAACTTTTAAAGACATATAATTTAAAGTGCAGTTCAAGTACAATGAGATTCAGCTTTAATTTAAACAAAACAAACAAGTTTCATCAGAGTAAAACTTGGAATGTTATAAGATGGAGACACTCATTGACCTTCATCACAGAGGTGACAGTTATTAACACACACAAGAAAGCACAGTCTTTAGTAAAACTTAAGGTCTGGAAATGTTTGCCAATTTCTACTCTGAGGGGACATATCCTGTTGGCCAAAATCCTCCATATAAAAATACTTTTGCTTTCAGGGCCCTTCACATTTTAAAGAAGATGATACCATCTCAAACTGGGAGAGTTTTCTTGTTGGGAGTTAGCCCTGTGTGTGCAGGTAAGAGCACTGCAGGAGAATCAGCACTGACATTTAAGCCTGTCACGATAATTACGTTCAAGTCATTGTACGATATACAGACATGACCTCGATATTGCCCATTGAGTGTCCAGACATCTTTGTTTGCTTAAACATGTGACATTTTAGCCAGCGTGGTGCCAGAATTAACAGCAGGGTTACCCAAACATTACTTTGACACAGCGAATCTCTCTTTTCTCCAAACCCACTTGCACAAGTTTGAAGAAAAATAAGACGACACAGTGTAGCTTACCGTCAGCCTGCAGCTGCACTTTTGAAGTGGAAGAGGCACAGAACTGACAGTTGTTAGCTTGCCAACCCTGGCAGTGAGTCAAAAAGTTTGTAGTTTTACCCTCCAACAATTTCATCCACCACCCCATAAAACCACTAACCAACCGCTGGGCTCACAGGCTATCAATCCCTGGCAGCACAACAGTTATACTCTGGAGGTAACTGCGGTGTTTCTGAAGCTTCGCTAAGCTTGTCTATTAGCTGCGAGAGCATCACATGTTCTTGTAAAGTATCAAACTAGGGGTGTAAATCACCAGCTTCATCCCAATACGATATTATATCGATTTGTTTGGATGACGATACAATGTTTGCCGATATCACAAAGTCTGTCACGATACGATTTTGATTTGATTCGATTCAGGAGCCTGTGATCAATACGACGTGATATCATATGCCCATCTAACACAATCATTTACATCAACTCACAAAAACAACTAGCATATGATCTGACCATTTTATTTCTAAACTCTTCCAGGTATCAGGCATTTAAATGAAAAACAGTATTCTTTCTCTAACAAAAAATAATAAAAATAGATCCGTTCACTAAAGTCTCACATTTCTCATGTTTATGTGAATTTCAAAATAACGGTGTATTTTTAAGATGACGATATGGATCGATGTATCGTTACACCCCTATATCAAACTGAGTAAATCTGGGCTACTTGAATAAACGTAGTATTTTGTTGGGTATATTAACAAGTGTTACAATTCCATTTCCAAGTCTGAATATTCTTAATAACTAAAAGTTCATCTAACTCAAAATGACAATAATATAATTTATCGCAATTATTTTTGAGACATGTATCGTCCATCAAAAGTAGTTATCGTGACAGGCCTGCTGACATTTTTAAGAATGAAAAACTAAACTAGGTAAATCTGAATAAGGCAAATTATCATTTACAATATATTCAATAAAACATGGATCATAACACCAACAGAATTTAGCCTGGATGTAAAAACAATCCACAAAGCCCTTTGGTTAGGTGTCTCAAAGTTCACTAAAACAAAATGTTCCGTCTTGCTTTTGACTGCAAAGGGGTTTTTGGATAGATGTCTAAAATAAAACTTAACGAATATGTTACATCATGACAAAATGTCAAGGAAAGAAAAAAAAACATTATCCAGCTACTAAAGAGTGACAGATTTACTTACAGCCCTGGTAAAAGTTTACTGTAGTCCTTGGCATAAAAAATGTACAAGTATGGAAAGACTGAGAACCACAGTAACAACCAATGGATGGAAAGAATCTTCAAAAAAGCTCACTGTTTGGCTGCCCCCAGGAAACACAGAAGCCCTTTGTGGTTGCCCACTTTTCCCTATGCCATGGGGCACACCACACTGTTCTGCACTGCATGGGGTTGTTGAATGCAAGACATATAAGTAACACACACATACACACTCCAAGACAAACATACACACATCAACACCCAGACCCATTACAGTCTGTTTGCAAAAGGACACACAGGACAGTAACTGTTGGCAGGCACTGTTCACGGACATAGACAGTCAGAGAGCTTTAGAGGGGCACATACTTTTGTTTGTCTCGTGAGTCCCTGCTTTTGGCGCGGTTGGTGCGGTTGGTGGTTGGGATAGAGTGGACGGAGGAGCTCTTTTTGCTGGAGGAATGGGACGAATGGGAAGAGTGGGAGAGGCTGGTTCGAGACTGGCCCGCATTGTGGTCAAACTGCATCAGGCAGAATATCAGGTCTGAGGGCACCAGCTCAAACGCATATGGTGGATTGGTTATGACGTACCTAGAGAAGAGAGGGAAGGCTAGTTATAAATTTCAGTATAGGTTTGAACAAAGGCTTTTTTGTGACTGTTTTAAGTTACTAAATACAAGGACACATTAGGTCCATACTCACCGTTTGGTACATTGGCTTTGTGTGTTTAGATGTGCGTCTCGTAACCGATAGATGCCAAAGCACAACATGTTGTATGTTTTCAGGGCTTTACAAAACAGGTCACCGTAACAGCCACCATCCTGCAAGACAGCAACAAAAAACAAAGATACATTGTAAGAATCCTTAACATTGACTAAATACACCTCTAACATAAAAAATGAGTCCTGAACTGATCATTGTTTAACTGGTACAGACTGTCATTGTAAGCCATGTACAAACTCTTCTGATATTCTAAAGGCTTGCGCACACTAGCTAACCCTACACTTAACAGGGTTTGATTGTGGTTTTGGAACATAGAAGAAATATATCTTTTTCCAACCTCTCCAGGTAACGAGTATCATTGTCATTGGCCAGAATCGAGCCCACACCTGCTGCGGCAAGGACAGAGCCTTTGTACATGAGGTGCCTACTTTACCAGGTGAGCTAATGGGCGCCTCAACATAGAATGCATCTTTGGTAAGCTGGCACGCAACTACGAACTACAGTGTGGGTTGAAACGTGTTACTGTAAACACATTACCTTTGTCAGTAATGCAGTAATGTTAGCAATGCCATCTCTGAAAAATGATTTGAGGATCTCCTACTCATGAAGTATAACCACCGTTTTAGTAAAAATGCGTCAAATAAGATGGACTAGTCTACTATAAAGCCATGGTTTGATATGCGAGCAACTCGGCAGTTCATATGCCATTGAAGTCTGTCATCATCTGATAGTGTTAGGAAGACTCTTCTCTCATATATTTTATTATGGCCTATTGGTATATTTTTCAGCGAAAACTTTAAAACCACTGGCTGGTGAAGTGAATGACATTGAGCAGTTTGTTACACTGCTGGGGAACCTTGGGTCCTGATATTTATGTGGATGCCACTTGGCACGCTCCACTCAAACACCACTGCAGATCAAGTACCCCCTCCACCCTCTCATGGTAGCAGCACTCCCCGATGGCAGTGGACCCCTCAGCAGGACAGTGCGCCGTGCCACACTGCTAAGAAAATGGCCTGAGGAATGTGACAAAAAGCTCAAGGCATCGATCTGGCCTCCAAATTCCCAAGATCCCAACCTGATCAAGCATTTGTGGGTGCACTGGTACCCCCAATGCTCAATGGGACCTCCTTGGGTCAGACTTGGTTCTGAGCTGTCAAGGCATGGACACAGGACCGCTGGGGGTGATCTGTGGTGTCTGGCACCAGGGCGCTGGTGTTGGGGTACAAGCACATCCCACTGATGCTTGATCAGCCAGTTGTTTTAATGTTTTAGCTGGTCAGTGTTCTTGAATAAACTGCATTACCTAAATACAGACAGTTAGCTAGCTTGATTAGCTTTGTTTCCCTCTTTAATAATCCAGAGAACAAGCTGCCAGAGTGTTGAGAAATAATCAGCTTAACATATAACAGTGCTCTGAACTCTGGAGCTCATGCTATGATACTATCACTTTACCTTTATGTACTTTTACTACTGTTTGATTCTGTGTATACAAATAAATTCATTATTTATCATTATGCATATATATTTACAACATTCCTGTTTACATTTCAGTTAATTCATTTTGCAATTACTGTCCACCACAAATATGTATAAGTTACCTTAAAAAAAAAAATTTTTTTTCAGTTTTAAATTGTATAAAATGTATCTCTATGGTCATAATGTATGAATATGCTAAACTTATTTAAGGATGACTGGACTGGATTAAAACTCTGGATTTCGCTGTCACAGAACGCACCTATTTTTGGACATACAATCCCTGTTACTCATCTCAGCTCTGAATCACAGCCATCCCTGTTAGTCTGAATCTTTTCACCGAAGTCGGCTTCCACAACACAAGCAGACAAAGATGTGCTTAGCCCTTGGGTGACAAGACCAGTCACTTACCCCGAGGTCGGCAAAGGGCCCGTCGTACAAGGCCAGCTGTGCCACGCGACACCTGTCCCTGTTCGCCAGTGTCTGTGGCGTGCTGTAGCCACCCCGTAATGCATTCTCCTCTGCCAGCAGCCCCTCCAGCTCTGGCGTCGCCCCGCCTGTTACCAACGTCCGGATCAAGGTGAGGATATTATCATTGAAGTATGTCTAAAGGAATGAAGGTAGAGAGGGGGTGAGTCCTTCAGCAAACGCCACTAAAGTCACAACTGAAGCTTCTCAAAGTGCGAGCCGGGCCGAACGGTGCTATCTAACCCTGCCCTGTTGTGTCACATTGCTCTGCACACTGGGAGAAAAGACAGGAGAATCCAATTACTACAGGTTAGTCTCACTCCCATCAGACACAGGAAGTCCATGTACACACTCATGCTGTCCAGGCATTTCTTACAGCTAATTAATTATGTGAGAAAGTCAGTTTTACAAACTGCATGTTCAGCCTACACATTCCTCAGTGGCGTTACTATCTTTATAATTCCAACCAGTTACTGCTTTGTTGATTTTAACAAGGGCAAATGTCTGCACCGCAGTCTCTTGTCTCCCCCTGCTTGTACAGCACAGTGACATCTCCCTCAGCTGCTGACAGCACTATTGACTGAGATGATGGATGAGGGCTGTCCATTAGGTAGCATTACCTTTGTCTACACTGAGGCGCACTTGAAGGCAGCTTTGTTCTAACCTCAGTCAAACTGAAAGGCAGACAAGTGAAGCCATCATACCTAGAACAAGTTCCAGTCTTGTCAGCTATTGTTTTAACATGAGCAGAGAGTTCCTACACTTTTGGGGAGGCTGATATCAAAACTCAAGATTTCTTTGCATATATCAGATCACTGACAGATATTACAGACTGTTTCACTGCACTAAAACCTCTGGGTTCCTACGCAGTATGGAGAAGTACAGAATTTGATTTTCGCATTTTCCAGGTCAAGGTTAGTATGGAAAATATTTGTGTTTTCAAAAATATAAAATTCTGAATTTCTAAAAAATAAACTGACCATACAAGCAGATTGTTTTTCATGGTGTTTGGAGCAGCCAATGCAACCAAAATGTTTACCACTGTGTGAGTGTTGGGCCAGAGCGAACATGATGTGGATGAAAGCAAGGCAAAATGTAATTTGCGTTCACTCACACCAGAACTTAAACTCCCACTGTATGCCCGTATGCAGAGCTGCCTCTACACTTGTACGTCACAGCCTGCAAAACTGCTCCACTCCAGTGTGTAATACCTCAAATCCAGACGTCAACAACCAAATTAGTTTCAAATAAATGCAGTAATATATGCATGGCATTACAAATAGTGATGTACACATCAGAAAAGTGAGGAAACCATACCTTTGTGAATAAACAAGGCAGCACAGATGGTTCTATTTTATAGAAATTAACAAAAAATATGGGGAAACACTACTATGATATTTTCTATCAGATATATTAAGGGGAAATAACATGAGTATAGGTAGCCACGGTTGGTTTACTTCCTCTTTGGGCAGAGATGAACTCATCTGGGTCTGGTGTTAAATGATTTGTATGAGCTACAGAACCTACCTACAATATTCCAATCTTCTGGTAATTATTTGGCAGCCTAATAGCACACATAGTCAATATGTGGCAAACATGTTAACAGGTGGATTTAATAAAAAATAATTCTAGCTATTTTCACTGGATATCAAATATGGTCTGACATATCTACTGAAATTTGAGTCTGGAGAAGTGTGTTATTTTGAAATGGAAAATATGTAAGAACCATGATCTCTACCATGAAATAATATTGTCTGAATTCTGAATCAAATCTGACTTACAGCACTCATTAAGGAATCCAGCACACTGACGGCGAAGGCTGTCCCACAGGCAAAAGGCTGAGTGAGGTATAACTCGGTGTCAGGGTCGTCATCATCATCTTGGTCCAGGAACTGAACGTTGGAGTCATTCACTGTGGAAATAAACATGGAAATTTCACTTATTTAAAATTCTTCATGTTCATTTTCTGCACCACAGACCAGACCTCATGGAATTATTTTGTGATTTAAAAAAAGCATGGATTGTGTGCTTAAGCATTCACCAGGCAAATACTTAATTCATGTGAAGAGGAGGACACAGAAATACAGTGGTTGTGCACAACAGTCAGAAGCTGCAGATATGGACTGTATTAGAAATCTGTGCATGGTCGAACAAATTCTCTTAAACTCCTTTCAGAATTTGGACAAAACTGTAGATTCTTTTAAGCGAGTGAAATGAAACCATGTCTGGTATTTGCGTTCGGCCTTGTGGCCGACTTGCCTCTGCCACATTCCATATCCAGGCCATGCACACTCATGACACCATGCATATTGTCAAAGCTTCAGGCCTTGATCCAAAGTCCTCCTGAAGTCAGTATCAGAAACACCAATATGCCATTGTTTGTCTTGTAAATCCAAGACAGAACTTCCAATTACTTGTACTTGCATGTCAAAACAAATGAAAGTATCTCATTGCCCCAGAACCTTCTTTGAAGATGTCTCTGAGCACAAAAACACATGCAGTAGCTGGAAGAAAGTAATGATGTAAAATTTAGTTTGAGAACTGCTACTTCTGTGAGGACAGAAATAAATGTCAGTCATATCGACAGGGCTGAGATGAAAGAAGGGCACGGGCCAGAGAATGTGATCCGACAGAAGATGCTATGAAAACAGCCACAAGGACTTCTGAGGGATCAAAGGCCTTGTAATTCTTAGAAAAATAAAAGGGAAAAATTTTGCTTTGAGATAAGGGGCCAAAACAAGACAGGCAATTTCAACCAGAACCAAGGGTAAAATGTGCTCAAAGTGATGCCATGGGAATGGACTGAGCCTCTTGTGCAGCGAGAGAAATCAAAAGAAAGCTGATATGGAGGCAGCAGCAGTTACAACACTGCAGTACAGGACAGAGGCACTTCTTACCCAGCTCAGTTATCATTTGTATGCTGGTCCCACTGCTTTTATCCTGACTGAATGAAATCACAGGCGGTTTTTTGCCTGGCTTTGCTAATGGTGCTAGACAAGTGTTGAGGAAAAACAGTTACTGAAGCATGTCAACAAGGGACAAAAAAAAAAACATATAAACTCCACTTATTGTACAGTTAATCAAGTGTTGACAGCCTCTAATTGCAGACATTGTGGTTTCAGATCTGTTTATAACTATGTAAATAAAAAAAACATGCAACAGTAGAGGTAACATATCAATCAGCTGACACAAATATGCAGCAGCAAGCATACCTAGCTCTGTTATGATGGGAATATTTGCTCCAGTTGTGACAGAAGTCTGCCGCACTAATCCATGGACTGGGCTGTTTTCAGGAGACGATCTATCCATCCCTGGTGGTGTAAAGCCTAAATGAACACACACATAACATAAAGCACATCTGTTATTGCAATATTCAATACTTCATCAGAGGTTAGAAACACACAACATATACTCACACAACTGTTTGTATGATATCTAACATATTAGTGCCCTAAGAATGGTGCCGTTACATCACTTACCTAATGTTACATTATGTGGCTTAGGTTTAGGCAAGTATTGTTAGGTAAGTTAGACTGACGCAAGTAAATTTATCCAGGTTATGTTTAGGCAGGCAAGTTATGTAGATTAAGTTTAGGTAAATAAAAATACATAGCTTAGGTTTAGGGGGGAAAAATGGTTGGAATTAGGCACATTATGTACTAATGTGAAGTTACTTACTTAAGGTTTCGTAGGTTAGGTTTATGCGAGTAAAGTTTAGTAGATTAGGTTTAGGCAAGTACAGTTACGTAGGTTAGGTTTAGGACAAAAATATGGTTGGACGTGGTCACAATTAGTACTAACGTGAAGTTATGTACTGGAGGTAAAGTTACGTAGGTTAAGTTTAGGCAACTTAAGTTACGTAGGTTAGGTTTGGGGAAAAAAACATGGTTGGTGTGGTCACAGTATGTACTACTGGGAAGTTACGTAGGTTAAGTTTAGGCAAGTTAAGTTACGTAGGTTAGGTTTGGGGGAAAAAACATGGTTGGGTATGGTCATATTACATACTAATGGGAAGTTACGTACTCAGGGTAAAGTTACGTAGGTTAAGTTTAGGTAAGTAAATAGAAATAGCTTAGGTTTAGGAAAATAATATGGTTAGGCATGGTCACATTACGTACTAACATGTAGTTACGTACTTACAGTGGCAAGGAAAAATGCATAGCTTAGGTTTAGGGGGGGAAAAAGTGGTTGGGTGTGGTCACATTACATACTAATGTGACGTTACATAAGGTAATCTAACGTAGGTTAAGTTTTGGCAAGTATAGTTCCTTAGGTGAGATTTAGGGAAGTAAAGTTTAAAAGGCTAGCTTTGGGAAAAGAAACATGTTTGGCAATAGTCACATTATATTCTTACTGTTAAGTTACAAACTTGACCTAAAAATATGTAGATTAGGTTCAGGAACACAAACATGGTTGGACGTCGTCACGTTACACACTTAATGTAAAATTACGTACTTAAAGTTACGTCGGTTAGGTTAGGCAAGTAAATTGACATTGTTTACGTTATTAAAGTAAAGTCATGCAGTTTAGGTTCAGGAAAGGATCATGGCTGGGCATCTTCACATTACGTTCTAACATTAAGTTACATACTTAACATTGTTACGTAGGTTAGGTTTAGGAAAAGCATCATGGTTGGCACATTACATACTAATGTTAAATCACGTACTTAACATTAAGTTAGTGGGTTAGGATTAGGCAAGTAAAGTTGCGTAGGTTAGGTTTAGGAAAAGAGACACAGCACAACACAGGTCTCCGGGGGAACAGTCCTGTGTTTGTTTGACCCATCCACCACTCCAACCTGCCTTGTTACACGGACTATCACTCGTCATACTACATGCTTTTTTACTTCCATCAGTGCATTAGTCGCGTGATCGCAGCTTTATGGATTACATGGGTTTTACATGAATTACTGGCTCGTGATTACATAGGTTATATGCAAATTCTGGGGTGTTACTCTTTGTAGGTATACATACAAACAGAGCATGAGAACAGCCTGCAAACATCAATACTTCATCAGAGGCTACAAACAGGCATATCAGCAGAACTAATACACTGGGGCTATTTCATCCATTCACTGCCACTGCTAAAGCATAAAGTTGCTGAGTGCGATGTTACCGTATTCTTGACAAGGTCCAATATTAGTCTATATATAATAGATGTGACATACTGCTCATTTTGTTTCCCGTAGATTGTGTGTGCATGGAGATGGAAAGCTTTTATACACACACACACACACACACACACACACACACACACACACACGCACACACACACAAAAAATATGTACAGTATGGAGCCATGAAATAGAAAATAAGTGACGCAAGATTGAATTCAAATTGACTTGACATTCCTTGCTTTCCTCAGACTGACAAGTAAGCACATTAAATCAGTGATGCTGTATGTATTATACATATGCCGTGTTTTGACATCCATCACTTTGTGCTGACTAAGGCGAAAGTGAGGTCATACATGTATTAGAGAAATAATGAAATTGGCAGGATATTTTCTCCCTCCCTCCTCGGGTCAAAAGGTTTCTAAAAGCATTTCTCTCAATGCCAAAGAATGACCATTATTGAAGGCCGTCTCACGCTGAGTGCTAAAGTGTAACATGCAGTATTCATAAATTATAAACATATTAGTTTTCCAAAGTAGGCCTGTATACTAGGAAAAAAATGTGTAAGCCAGGTAAGGCTTTTGTGCCAACGCGGTGCTTGTTGCCACCAATTAGTCTTGTGAAGAAACCAGTTGTTACAGTAACCTGAGGAATAGTCAGTTGGGTTTACTGTCAAACGCAGTGACACCAGGTCAGCCAGGCAGCACCCAGTGAGCGATATTCTCTGTGCCAGGGCCCTGTCCCTTCCAGGCGGTGCAGTGAACTATGATAGGGCGCTCCTTACCTTGGGAATTAGCCTGCAAGACCCCGATGCTGTCGTCAAACAGCATGGATTTGATGTTGAGTGACGCCAAGATGCATTCTTTGTCCTGCAGTGATGCGTCGTCAATATTGTTCTGATTGGCTGACAGAATGACACACATGTCGCAGAGGTTGATGTTGACAGCCCTCAGATCCGCCCGACTCAACGGTGTGCCCTTTGAGAGGGAGTGAAGGAGAGAATTTGTTATCTCACCTATGTGACACCAAGAGGTAAATGAAATTATGGCAACTTGTAAATTGCAGGTTTTTTTCTTGGGCTATTTGTCAACCATGTCTCCTAAAAAACACTTTTTATACACTACTAAATCACTTAATTATGTTTTGGAGGAAACTTAATTGATACTTAAAGTGTTTTCCAATCCAGATGTTGAATAGTCACAGAGTCATGGTTGTGGTGGAAGATTTAATGTATTCACATCCTGCGTTCCACATGTTGTTAGGTTTAGGCAACTGAAGCAGCTGGTTGAAGTTATACTATAGAGGATTTCCCTAAAAAGCGGTGTATTGACTTATATAAAAGTAATCCCTCTCAATCATCACTTACGACCCACTACAAGTGTGTGGTGGTGTATTTATCTGCAGAGACTCTGCCCTCTGCCTGTATTTTATTATTTTGCTGTGGTTGGGATGTTTCTGGGAACAGCACGCAGGTGATGTAGCAGCAAAGCTAGGAATGACTTTAACTTTTGCTGCTGATACTGTTTACAAATAGAAGTCAACAATTCATGAAGTGTATATCTTTAAGGAAAGATAATGGTTTTCATCAAATACTGAAGAAGTTGTCCTGTCTTGTGCTTCAAGTCAGCTTTGACGTTAAAAAAAAATAACAGGCCAAAACCATAGTCTTTTCCTACGTAAACGGAATCCTTTAAGTTGCTTTTAAAGCATAGTCACAACATGCCTTAGTTTCCAGGAGCGAATATTTTAAAGACCCAACTCTCGTAAAAATTACATTTTTAACCTTGTTCACATGTCCATGTTTTATTTGCTTCAAGACATATCACAGGGCTGGGCAAGATATCGATAATAAATCTATATCGTGATATGAGATTAGATATTGTCTCTGATTTTGGACATGGTTATGTCTTAAGTTGTCTTTTTCTGTTTTTAAAGGATGCATTACAGTAAAGTGATGCAATTTTCTGAACTTACCAGACTGTACCAGTCATTTTATTGTTTGCCTTTACCCACTGAGTCATTACTAACATCCACAACCATGCCGTTAAACAGATGCTAACAATTGGCCAAATACTAATACAATTGATAATGCAACAAAATTGTAGGATTGACTGTTGATGCTGCTGCTGCTGGGTAGCTCGTGCTTACTGGGCAGAAACTGAAAGCCCCCCTAACCCTGAAAAACAGAATAAAATACCTTTTACTTTTAACATTTTGACCGGATGATGGCTCTAGAGGAAAAGTTAAGGGATCACTGGAATAAATATAATTCATCCTGATGGGGACATCAATGTGTGGACCAAATTTTCTAGCAAATCATCGAACAGCTGCTGAAATATTTTACTGAAAAACACAAATGTCAACATCATGGTGTTCAGGAAAAGTCAGGGGATCACCAAAGTCATCAAGATACAGTGTTTGTGTAACATATGTCTGTGCAAAATATCACGGCAATCCATCAAATTTCAGTCTGGGCCAAAGCTCTAAGTCTGCTACAGAACATATTTACCAAAACAAATTAGTTGCATATGAAAGTAATCTTTCGGAGACAGGATTGTTAATTTTGTCGCACCAGTTACAGTAGATGAATATATGAAACGTGTTATTTCTTGTACTCACAGGTAAAATGGAGACCTTTGGGAAATTGTGGAGAGTCTCCCACTCCCGCTTCAGATACTCAAGTGAGCCGACAAACACAATGTGCTTTAGCTCATGGTAGTGAAAGTTGCTCGCTCTCAGAGGCATGACGAAGTTTCGGAGTCCGATCAATGCTGATTTCACATCTCCAAATATGCACACGACCACGTGACCGCTCAGAACAGTCATGGCTGCCTCGCTCCGGGTCTGACAGAGAGAGAGGGAGAGAGAGAGAGAGAGAGAGAGAGAGAGAGAGAGAGAGAGAGAGAGAGAGAGAGAGAGAGAGAGAGAGAGAGAGAGAGAGAGAGAGAGAGAGAGAGAGAGAGAGAGAACAAAGGTTAAAAAAATAAAAAGCTTTATGACATAAATGTGGCATACACTGCCTTCTCTAGCAAATGTAGTGCTTTCTCTTCTTTCAGTTACCTACTCACCCTGTAAAATATATCATGCAGTTCATGACTGCAATAGACTATGAAGGTAATTTGAAAAATGGCATATGTATTAGTACAAGAAACGTTCTATGTACAGGGACCCCATATAGCAAATGACATGTCAAACACCTCATTACAGAGTGTTTAAGTGCCCTGTCAACCTCTGATGGTGCTTTGTGACATGACACATCTGTCACCGGGGAGAAAGAGTGTCAGGGACAAATGACGTGTGCCGAGTAAAAGAGCAGAACCCACCAAGATGACCTTCTCGATGTCTTTGGACGGGCACCAGTGAAACATCCCTGTGGAGTCGTATTTCTTTACGTTCTCGTCCATGCTCTCAATCTGCTCGTTCCCCGGGATGAGGAGTGGATCGTGTCTAATCAAACAAAAAGACGAGAGGGAGGGAATGAAAGCACATCATCAGACACTGTAAATGTGGATTAAATTAACTTGTTATTGACATTTGACTAATAAATCTAAATTATAACATGATTAACCTGAGAGTATAAATCACAGGCAGACAAAAATAATATTTTTAATACAGCACATTTCAAAACAAATTAAGGTGTATAAATCAAGATTAAAAAAATGTCAAGATTACAAGTGATGATAATAAAATCGGTCAATTAAAAGTGCAAAAATGAAAAGAAATAAATTGAAGTAAAGAAATTAAAATGACAGTGACTAATAGTAAGAATCAAATTTTACTTGCTAAATTGTCACAAACATTCATCAGCAGACCGTCAGAAAATGTAGGGATCTCAAGACAAAGCCAAAAAAAAGTAGCTTCATCCTTTTTTCCCCTCTTTGCTCATTCCTGTCAGAGGCCATCTGCACAAATGCCAACAAAACTGCCATGTCATCAAGCAGAGTGACATCAGCAGCGGCAGCCAGGCGGAAGGAGATGGCAGCAACACGCTGCGTTGACTGGCATGAGCACGGAGATGCAATTACGCCCCCTTACTGCATACAGCTTTTGACGTAGTGTGCTGCGTGGTAAAAGCTTTAACAGACCAGACTTTAAATATTTCAGCATATTTGCCCACTCATATTTGCTGTTCGAAGTGAAGGGTATTAATGTTTAAACAGAGCATCAGAACTACATAAACTAATTTCACCGAGCGCAGCGGTGAGCTTCATCCCACCAAACACTGACCACTAAAGTGGTCGCCCGACATGAGTCCCTGCTGTTGCACTGTGCCTGTTCTGGTCAGAGTGATATGAGCTTTTGACAGAGTTTCTTGTAAGATACTCTCGTGTTCATCTCTCCTCTCTCTCAAGAACCCGACACAAAAAAAACCATGTAGTGTATTTGAAAAACAAAAATCACCAGGTATTAAGTTATTGCCTTAAAGTAACAGTTCACCCCCAATTTAAAAAAAAAATTATTTTCCCTGTAGTGCTGTTTATCACTCTAGATTGTTTTAGTGCAAGGTGCCAAGTGTTGCAGGTATCAGCTGTAGAGATGTCTGCCTTCTGTCTAACATAATGGAACTACATGGCACTCAGTTTGTGGTGCTTTAAGTACCTAAAAATCAATCCAATTTTAAAAAACTCAACAGTAATGTACTCAAGATAATCCACAGACCTTGTTGTGAGCAGTTTCATGTAGGAACTGTTTTCTTTCTACTGAACTACACCAGCCGCCTGTATCACTGCTCAAGAAGATGCATGCATCTACTGCTCACTCACCTAGCACCACTGAGCTTGCTAACATCAAAGCTATTCAATGAACGCTGGGACACACTCTTTGACCCCATGGGAGCTATGGGCTATAACACGCATGCAATGTAAATGGAGTTGCGATGTTGAAGCGTTGCTGCAGACAGCGTTAAAAACAAAATGACAGAAGGCCGGACAGAAATTTTTGGGTACACTCGGATGGTTGGCGGCTGATTTACCATTGAACGTTTTCGCATAGTAAGCATTTATTAATGGTCTTTTATAAAGAACGTTTTCAATAATTGCAGAATTGTAATTTTTGCCCATTGCACCCTCAGCATAACGAATCAAACATGCACATGTTCTATGAAAGTGCGCCACCTATTGAGTCTTTCAGCAAGTGCAGACCTGATTTCTCTGCACGTGTTGTACCACAATGACATGACATGTTAGGATGCAGTGACTCCTCCTCTTTTTAACCCCGCTGGCTAACAACAGCTTGGCTGAGGAGGACGCCATTAATGTTTACATCCCACGCTGTAACAAGCACGAGCCTCTTGTTCATTAGTAGATGCACGCTTTTAATTCCAATTTTGTAATTACGGTTTGCTTGGAATCGTTAATTTGGAAAACATTATTGTGCAAAAAGATAAATTATGATTACTTCATCACAATATGATTACACCAGAAGTTGATATTCCTGTATTATTATTTCCAATTCATCTCTTCTGCATGTCTTTGGACTACACACACACACACAAAAGCTGAACACAGAAACTTGCTTCAGAAACACCCTAACCAGCCAATGCAGTCGAACACCATCAGCTACAGTAGCAACAATGCTAACCACGGAGGCTGTGTGCTGCCCAACACAATTCCCTCTGCACTAAATTGACTTTGTCAGATTCAGATCACAGTCAAAGATGTTATCGTCTGAAACTCAGACAGAAGCCTTCTGTCTCGTCCGAAACCTTTTAAATACTTCAGGTCTTCTCTCCTTAAGAAGAGCATCTCTTTAATCCATGCGAGTACCTTAAAAGAATGCAGCTCTAAGTAACATGTTAAGTATGCATGAAAGTGTCAGCTGAAACTACCATCCCTCAGGCTCCAGCAGACTGAAGCCAGAAAAGCCCGCCTTGGGCTTATATACCCCTAGGCAAGTCCTGGATGTCCTCTCAAGAATGGAAGTGTAGATGGAGAAGGAAACGCTGCTTTCTACCTCTCAGAATCATATCTGTCAAAGCATTTTAATTGAAAGGACACAAAGTGTGCACAATAAATTCTGTGGGTGAAACTGTGTAAAATATTATTTATAAAATGTAAGGGTAAAAACTGGAGCAGGAGAAATGTCACCATGTTTCTTTCTACCAATGTTGCTGAAAGATTACAATTACATTAACTATTGTTTCATGTGTTAGTTTGATTATTCATTGTCTATAAAATGTTAAAAAATTGTGAGAATAACCCATAACAATTTCTCAGAGCTCAAGGTGGCATCTTCAAAATGCTGTCCCAAACCCAAACATTCAATTTAGAGAGATATAAAACTGAAAAAGTAGCTTGATAAATGACGTTGTTGTTAATACATCTTCAGTAAATCAACAAATCAATAAACTAAGCGCTGTTTATTATGTTCTATAACTCCCACTGTGCACTACATCATCAGCTTCTGCCAGAGTCTGAAATGCAAGTTCTAATAAGAGTGAAAGCATTTAGTGGTTTTACACCCGGGCTAAATATTTCATCAGAAGTCGAATGTTTCACCACTCACTCAGTGGAGCCGCTGTCACTTCAGTTTGTCCTTGTGGAAGATGACTGGTGAGGCAGAGCTCTGCCAGGATAGCTATCGCTCACTGTCAGCCGTGACGGCCTGTCACTATCCTGCACTGCCAATTGCCTCAGCCGTCCTGTAGCAGACATGACGTGTATGTCACGGCACGGTCCGATGTGACCGAACGCGTTGTGACATCCCACAATTAGATGTGTCTTATGACCCATCAAGGAGCCTGTGGAAATGGTGTTAATTTCAGTGAGGTCGTCATTGCTAAGTTCCAGACAGGACGCGTTAGTTTGCTGATACATCTGGAAACTGGAGACAGTTCTGCTTCCACAGATGATCGCTTCCTTCCTTTGTGCACTCTCTTTTCATTACACAGAGCAGAGGCGTCTGCGAGTGTCTTTTCCGCACTTCTAAACATCCAAAATGATCAGCAGCATAATTCACGACTTTAGTGGTAAGATGACACGTTTGACAAGACTTCACACGTCATGACCGTGAAACATAAAGCCAGGTGTCTTCTGGAGGAGCGTAATGACAGCTCACAGAGACACAAAGTAGAAGCTAAACATGCATATTATGTAAATTTTCTATTTCGGCATCGCTGCACTACTAGCTGACTGTGAACAAGTAGTGAGGGCAGGCAAAGTCTTTGAAAATCCTCCCCATCATGCAAACTGACAAAGGCTTGCTCTTCAAAACCCACAGCCAATCTGTTGATCATTACTTATTTACAAAGGCCTTGAGACCGCAGGTCCTGTAAAAACACATTTGATATAGTATACACCCAGATGTTTTTTTCTCGGCTTGTTGCAATGAAGTATCCCTTAGGCTACCGCAGTGAATCCCTCTGCAGCGTGGAGGCAGCAGACGGGATGAAATAACACATCCACCTGTACCGTGCGGTGTATTAACATGGCAAGTAGATGGATTGGTTTGGTGGGCTGATATTTAGCTGATGGCTATAGCATTAGAAAAGCCTGGTTTTGTTACCCAAGAGGCTGGAAATCACCCGGAGCGATTCAACTTTGACACCACTTTGAACCAAATCAAACAATCAAACAAGGGCAAACGCCCACCTGAAAAAACAGAGGCCATGGATCAAAAGAAGAATGCTAAATTATGCATATAAAAACACTCCTTTTATATATAACACCAAGACACTTTTATAAAGACTGTACTATGTTATGATCTCATAGTGTTAAACAATACAGACATTTGTGGATTTAATTTCTGAATGTCAAATGAACAGGAGCCATATTAGCAACGGGAACATAAAGTCATCTGTCAGTTTTAATTCAGTTTCATCTGTACAATTTCACTTTGTATACGTCAGGCTGCAGGACTTCCCTGTTGCCTTGCTTCCTTGTAACATGGCACTTAATGACAATGACTATTACTATTATCATCCCTGTAATGGCTTCTTGTTGAATAACAGTGTTATCTCCAGTCAAAATCAATAAGCGCCGATTTAATTTCACGGGACAAGATAAAAGCAAGGTAGCATTTGAATTCGCCTTTCATTGTGATGATACATATCATCTGTGGCCTTACGTGCTGAAAAGAGCTCAGAGGGATCCAACAATAGATGAATAGCCTTGGGCTATCTATCCTTTAGAGCCCCTCTGACTGGCTGGCGTTGTCATTAGTGCCAGGCCTGTTTAAGAGCTGTAGTCTGTGGGTGTCACATGAAGCCTTGTGGCGTAGAGCTCTTCTGCAGGTCTGACATCTCTGCTATTACATAAACATTTTCTTTACGATGTTTTCTATAATATTTACTGTTGATATTTGAGTTTAAAACATCAAAAGACGTCTGCAGGTATTTGGTTTTTACACACAAAAAAGCACCCTTAAAGCTGCTGATGTCAATATTTTTGGATAAACAATAAATCAAATGACTATCGATGTTTTTACACGGAGATCCTGCAATTCTGCCGCAATAAAGACCCTTCATTACGCCTGCTTTGCATTTTCACACAGAACCAAACAACGCTGGCAGCATGCTGCCCCAGTGTGTGATTTTAAATGTCCTGGAAACAAAAGAGGCGAAGAGGCATGATGTACAACCCAACAGCCTCAGCCTCTAGTTTGACATGTAAGTGTTGGGCAGTGCTTTCTAAACAATAACAATGGCATGACATGGCAAAAACATAATTTCCAGTCCTTGTTAAATGGCAGCTGACCCTGTCCTCTGATTGGAGGGTAAGAAGCTGCCAGACCTCACTGACTCTCCAATTTGCAGACATTTTCGGTTGATGTTCGTCTTCGAGTTAGCTGCTAACTACTTCTAGCTGCCTTTTAAATCACCAATTGGTGGGAAACACAACACATGGTCAAAATGTCTAACCTGTCCTGACCTGTCGGCTCACTTTTTTTAAATACAGATTACACATATATATATATTATATACATATATATATATATATTATATTTATACAGCTTTTACTACCTCCGCTGCTAACTTAAAGAACAATCGTACCTTTGATACAGAACAGCGAATAACAGCACAACATTCCCACCATCATTGTTTTGTTTTTGTAAGTACTATAACTTCACTGTTTTGGTTCACACTCACTGCTCTCATCAGCCTCATTTCCAGATACAGCAGGCAAACACAGCACCAAATAGCAGACAGCCAGACAGCAACTAGCCCATCTCAAAACCCATCAGCTATAGCCCGATGATGATAAAAGCTCTAGGGCAACGGCCAGTATTTCGGAAGATATGGTGTAGCAAGTCTTTTTCTTCCATGTGCAGCTAAATCACAGTCAGACAATAGCCAGTGGGTTACGAGATTGCATTTTGGCCAATGCGTTCCAACTTTTTTGCTTTCCAGACAGACTGTTTACCTGTAGGCAACCAAAGCCCAAATACTACTCAGACTACAAACAGAAACCTGGACGCTTCCAATACAGAAATCTTGCACTGTTGCCTACAGATTCTGCCCACATAAGCAGATATCTGCTGTAAAGATTAAAAACCATTTGGTTAACATCATGGAGCATTTTGCAGCCAATAAAGAGCCAGATATTTTTTCTCAAAGTTGGTGGAGACCAAAGCAAGAGCTACAAGGAGAGTGAATATTGGACTCCAACAGAAACACAACTCACAGCACAACATATGTTAATGTTGCTTCTTGTTTGGTGAATGTAGGTTTATATAACCCACTGTGTGTTCCACAAAACACATTTCACCATAACAACTTTAGAAAATAAACATATATCAGGGCTGTGTAAATTTGGTTATTGGACAATTTTAATGACATGTACTTAGCTGTATATTTTCCTGTTTTTCCAGTTGAAGATTAGGAAAAATAAATGTATACTAACAACACAGAAAGACAAATCAGTAACGTCATAGTTGTCCTACCTCATTATCTTAGGTGAGGAGTTTGGAGAATTTCTCATGCCTCCATTACGTTGCTTTTTTTTAGGCGACAAAGCAGACTGTTGGTCCTCTTCAACTGCAACAAAAGGCACTAGTAAGAGCAAGGGAATAATCAGAAGACAAGCAAAAATCCAAAACTCAGTGACAACAACAAAAATAGAACAACACAGCACAACTTGAGGTCAGTGAATTCAAAGAGATAAAACGGTTACAGAGACACAGAGTGGAAAGAGAAGTTCGGTGAACAAGATGGAGTGGACAGGACACTTTAACTCGTGTGCGACGGAAAACAGTCCAATGTTTGCGTGATGACGACAGCACACACGTTAGCACATCATTGCATGGTTGTGTATGAAGATGCAAACATGCAACAGTGCCATCATCAACCATCATGCCAACTGCTAAATCTGTGAGGTTTTATTCACCAAGCACTTATCTAGAGAACTGCAGTAATCCACATAATGTATAATGTATAATCCACAATTACCTCAGTGGGATACTTTAATGTCTCAGTACCTTGTTAGTACAAATATCCTCAGACCTAGACTTGGATAGCTCTTCTTTCTGCCATGCTAATAATTTACATTCTTATTTAATTAAGGTAATACCCCATGAACATCATGCATCCAACACTATAAATAAAGGTACTTATGTGCCAATACTGAATCCAGTCTGGATTGCTGGTCTTTCTTCATCTTGGGAGTGACGCCCTTGGCTCATATAATTATGTTGGTCCTCGTGCCAGAGTGATTTATGTACAGCTGAGATGCCCCTTGGACATTGTCTCTACCGCTACACAAAACTGCACTGAGCTCTTCACAGGGAACGAATTACAAGTTTCACCCTGGAGTAAAGTAATCAGGCAAATATTTTCACAAGCTGAAGAAAACAGCTCTGCTCTGTGGCAGTCGCTGGTAAAATAAACACGAGCAGCAAGAAAAGTGTTTTGGCTAATCGCATTTTAACAGCCATCGTTAATAATAGTGGGAATTGCTTGGAAAATATGTTGACTAATGACGGTTCAACAACGGAGAAATTAAAAGCGATTTCATCTAAATGAAGATCATGCTCCTCTGCAGATGAACACAGGATTTCAGGCCCTGCTACAATGTCTGAGAGTGACACTGTAATGGAAAATGTAGAGTTACGGGGGGCTTCCAGTGGAGAGGGATGCTCCAACACACTGGCCCTTCACATCTTGCTTGGCCTGTTCAATATTTAATGTTTCACAGCTGACAGCTGCACACACTGGGTCATTAGTAAGGAATGCTACACATGCAACCACTCCAGCCTGGCAAGCACATGCTTTGGTTGTGCTGTTGTTGAGTTCAGGCCTGCCAAACACGCCGGGGGAGGGGAGGGGAGGGGGGCTTACAGTGCCTGTGACTGAGCGTGGCATTATTGGAGTGACTGGGGTGGTATCTGTATTTCACCGGAAGGCTGCGTGCCCGCTGGAGCCGGCTCGCCTCTTCTGCCACCCCTGGTAGCCGGCCCACCTGGCCCAGGTCCCCGGAGCCCATGAAGCTTAGTCTCAGAGCGGAGGGCTCAGCGGGGGGCAGCAGGCTTCCCTTGCGGTTGTTTACCAGTGGGACCGACACGATTCTGCTACAGGGCCCCCTACAGACCTCGCTGGCTGAGTTGTGGTTCAGTTTAGCTGACTTGTACTGATAAGGCGGTGACTGGGTTAGGGGACCGTCGTTTACTGCTAAATGAAGAGGAGTCAAAATCAGGATCTGTAAAATGCAAAGTTAATGGACGCTTTTTTTTAAAGGGTCAGTTCAGCCAATTCACACAAAAACACATTTTCCCTCCTGACCTCTAGTGGTGTCTACCCATGGTGATAGCTTTGGTTTTATGAGCACGATTTCTTCCTCCATCCAACTACGATGGAGGTGAATAAAATTTAGTCTGTGGTGCTGACAGAATTGAAACATTACATTTAAATAGTCCTCAGGCCTCACACAGGTTTCACTGGAACTACTCTCTGCCAAAATAACAGTTACTATGAAAACTGTTCACAGTATCTTCTGTAGATTATCCAGAGTGACATTGAGCCTCTTTCATTAGAATGTGCATAAAAATGTTCTTACTCTGGACACAAAACAACTGTGCAGGCAAAATTACTGTCAGATTCACGTCATGTGCACACCGGCTACTACATGTGTATCATTCTAAGGTGAAAAGCATGTGTCTGATATTTGCCATTAGCATGCTACCACACCCCCATCTCTCTATGCAAGTAAATACATTTGCCTGGAGGTCTATAATGGAGAAAGTGGTGCTGTTGTCAGGCCAGGCCACTGCCTGGCAACAGTACCGCTGAATTGTCTGGTGGCTGCAAACATCTTGGGTGGCCGCTTGGCAGAGATCTGAACTCAACTTTTGTAGTTCCACATTGTGATTGCTTTAGTGAAATTTATGGCCATCATTACAGATGCCGTCATCACCACTGCAAATGTCTGATTTCAATCTTGTTGTGAGTAAAATTTCAGGGAACATGGTGCTCAGAGTACAAGTTAAAGGACTTTTTTTTTTTTTATCGAATAATAAATAACCACCCAAATGTTTTACTTTGTTTCCTTCTGGCCAATTATGTTTATTTCTTTGTCATGTTGTAGATTATATTGTAGCTGTATATTTTAACTATCACGGTAACTGATGAAGATGAAAGGCTGTTTTCTAAGACTGCTGAGCCGCCATTTGTGTGTACGCATGGTCTGAGGCAATTGTAAATTTGTTTCCAGAGTACGAACAAATTCAGGTGAAAAAATTTGTACGCACAATATAAGATGATATTTTTTTGCAAAGACATATTGTTAATTCTTTTAAAATCAGATTTTTGTTTTGATGTTACGAGCACCACAAACATAATTCAATTCAGTGGTGAATTCAGTATCCACTTGGCTATTTGAAAATGTGCGAGCTCCTCTGGTGTTATTACAGAGGTAAAACTGCTCAAGATAACGTGATAAAACAGACACACAAAAAAGGAAGCAGAGAAAAAGTGCCTCCCTTACTCCAAAAAAATGGCTCGGAGCTAAAACTGGAGAATAGAGATGATTATTTCAACAGTCAGCTGTCGAGCAGATTATCCTCCCTGCTCCAGACCTCCACTATTCATCTGCCCCATGTCAAACATGCACAGCACTTCTCCAAGACAACACATTGTGGCAGATCTGCTGCCTATCACAGATCCTGCTGAAGTGGACGACCCACATGGTTCACACTCCTCGACTGGCTGGATAAGAACTGAGGAAACATCACACTAACTCTTGTGTATTACAGTTTTCTCCTGCTGTCTGTTCTCTGAAAATAAATCTCCATTATAAACTCCTGCACACATTTACTTTAAATGTTTTAATGCTGTGTTTTTAGACGCACTCCGGGTTTATTCCCCCCCACGCACAGTGAAGCAGCAGCACCATCTACTGCTGAGCTGTAACTGATACCCAACACAAACCACTCAGACACACTCGCCCAGTGCTTTGCATGTAAAATATACTGATGGATGATGATAGACTGGACAGAGCGATGAGCAGCAAACAGCGAGACACAGCTGAGTTAGAGACAGTTCATGTGGTGAAATGAACAAGTGGAAGGGGTTAGAGACAAATGACAAAACAGAGAGAGAATGGAAATCAAAACTTACTTGATTTGATATATCCATTATAGCTATTTTTAGCTGAGAAAAAAATGCAGAGACAGATGAGAGGTTACAGGGGAGAACAGGTTGTAATGAAAGCAAATTATAAATGACAGCTGAGGGCCGACAGATTTCTCTTGAAGGCACATTTAATAAGCAGAGTGGTGCCTTAAAGACAACAGAGACAAAGCGATGAGAAATAAAACACGGGTCCGTTAGGAGAATGATTTTTCAGCAGTGTGGTCAGTGAGATTAAACTGTGGATCACTGTCAGTGTTTGGAGGCGGTCACCTGCTGGATGTGAACAGTTGTGTTTGAGGTGGGACAGTGAGCACTGGTGTGGTGATTTGCAAGTCAAAGACGTCTAGATGTCGAGGTTAAATTTGGTTAAGAAAACAGACCTTTTTTTACATTAAAATTAAGGGTATCTGGCAGAGATGCACCATGAAATTCTGGGCTGATATTTTTGTTGTAGTTTATTTTTTGTTTTTTTGGTCCTCTTTTTTGTTCCAGGTAAACAAAGAAATCTTCGTTATGGAAAAATAACTTTCAGTTATTCAGTCCTTTGTTACAAATTCAATCATGCACGTTTTTAAAACAACTTCTTATGCAACCTGTGACATGAAAAACACCTTTGGAAAAACTGCTTCAAAAGTGTTTTTACTACATATAATGTACCATAATTCTCTCTCTAATATCTACTTAAAATCGCTGTAAAAACATCAACAAATTTCCCCTTCAAATAACTGCATGTATTCAGGTTTCTCACCAAAAGCTTAATTTTACAAAATGTCACTTGAACACATCATAATATAATAATTTACCTTTGCTCAATTCTCATTTTTACAGAACAAAGCTTGAACACATCCTAATGTAACTCAACTAAAGCTCCATGAGCTGTTAGTTTCCCGCCACCAGCTGCTAAAGAACAGGCTGCGTCCCCGGACGATATTGATAGTGACTTTACTATAACCTTTCATCACAAAGGCATCCCGAAGAAGATCTGTGTTCATCTCAAACATGTTTTCTGTTGTCTCTGGGATAACAGGATGTTGCTAGTCTCGAGCTCTGCCTTTTAACCAGCACAAAATTAATGTGTCACAACAGAAAACATCGGCCACTGCCATCAACAATTTTCATCTCATAGCTGAAACTGCAATGGCAGTCAATAAGGGGAATATTGGCCGATACCAGTGTTTGGCCAAATCAGTGCATCTCCAGTATCTGCCAATTATTTTCTCAATAAATAATTAATCATTTGGTCTATAAAATGCCAGTAAAAAGTACAAAATAATGCTTGTTACAATTTCCAGGAGCCCAAGTGGATGTTTAAATAGGTTGTTTGGTCCAATCAACAATTAAACCCCCTAAAACTATTGATTTACTTTTATAAAACGAAGCTGAAGCAACCACAAAACAAAGAAAAAGAAAACCACTTGGGATTGTCTCGTATTTTTGCTTGAAAGCTGAAATCAATTATAAATAACATTAGCAGATTCTGTTGATTGAGTTAGATTTGATACAACTGTCATTTAAGCAGAATGAAATGACTGTGTTTTAATGAGATGCAGATCCAAAGCACAGCACACATTAAAATATAGTTTAGCCTTAATGTCTGAAAGTGGAAACCAAATTCAACCTTGTTTCAACTGTCTAGATGTCTTTTGACATGAAAATCATGCATGTTTTCTCTGCAGACCTGCTTTAACATTTAGTCAGGAGGTAAGCATGTAGCAAGACTTACAATATGTGACAATACTGCATGTGTTCTTGTCCATAAGTCTATAGTATTGTGTTTATTTTTTCTCCTCTTTCCCAAAAGCTGTTTCCCATTCCTCTGCACTGCCTGACACAACCTGCACAGATGCATGGAACTTTCTGTGAGTCACATTTTGGAGCCGTGAGTCCCACACATGCTCATTAGTACCTTATTTCAACCCCTTGCTTACAATAAAGGTCATGCATTGAGCTTAAGGCAGGACAGTGACAGCAATGTTCAAACAGGGACCTTGCTGGTCCTGGCATCTGTCGCCTGCAATCGGAGGGCGCGAGCAGAGTCACAGGACTAACAGGCTAGCATCTGTCCCACAACGAGAGAGGAGGAGAGGGGCGGGGGCACTCAGCTGCCTGGTGGTTAGGAACTGTCAGGCTGAGTTTCATGACAACCGGTAGCACTCCAAAAATGAAAATGCAAACATAATTTCCACGTCAGGCCGTATAAGGCCTCGCTCCGCGCGTCTCCCGCACCGTGTCGACAGCAACTCCGGAGCTCGGCTCGAGCCCAGCTAGCCAGGCGATGCTCACAGCACACAACCCTGGAAGACATGTCGAGGGGTGGAAATGCCCAGAGACGTTCAAGTATACACAGAAACGGTCTTTGATCAAGAGACATTCACTAAGACTGCATGACAGTCTGCAATGTTTTCCAGCAAATTGTATCAACGCTCTGCAAACTCAGACACATTCTTCATGCCTTCTGCGATACATCAGTACAATTTAACATGCCCCCTGGCTTTAAAGGGGAATCACACTTGAGTTAAGAATTTATATGCAGCTCAATTCAGCTCAGGCCGGTTCACTAAAATCCAATACGATCCAGCACCATTCTATGGTCTTCTGTTCCATTGTATTCTCATCTTATTGTACAATTCAATCAATATCATGAGACGAAGATTTCTCTGAAAACTACAATCCAGAGCTCCTCCGTTGGCCCTGGTTTGTGTACTACATATGTTTTGGAGATTTTCCCCTTAGTGGTTGTTATAGCTTTTGATCTTAATTTAATAAAACCAGTACATTAACCTCAATATGTACAGCTACCCTCAGAAAATCCCCTCAGGCGCGCTCATGCACGCCTTTTATTTCTTTTTAATTAATTGTTGGTGGCGTTTATACATACAAATATCTCAAATCCTGTCCTGTTTACCCATTTCTGCAGGGTACAGCAGGGAAATATGTGGATTAAGTGAATGTTATTTGGGTTATTCTTAAAAAGATTAAGTTACCCTCTCCAGTGACATCATTCTAGCACTCCTACCAAAACAAATAACTTCAAGATATGCATGGGAATTCTCAACCATGATTCCCAAGTTCGAGTGTGCATCTAGAGATTTGTGGCGGGGATGCACAGCTGTACATTTTTCATGGCTTTTTATGTCTTGTAAATATGTTGGCGAGGTCACTGGAGGGGGAAGCACACTGTCTTTCGGGGGAGAATTAGTTTTCACACTCTGAAAAAATTTGTGACCGTTGAGTTAATTGAAACTACAGGTCAATTTGAATTCACATTCTCTGACAAAACACCAGCAAAACAGTACACTGGCATGCTTCACAACAGCTAAAAGTCACCTTCAAAAGTAGCAACACAGGGGGAAGAACACGAGCTGACTGGAAATCATAAACACTAAAGCGACATCTATATCCATGACAGTGACGACACAGCTGCTAGAGCTAGACACAGACACGCTGCACGGTTAACACAGTGCATGTTACAGACACTGAAGAGCACATGTCATGGCGACAACTTACAGGCACGTAAAGTGGCCGAGCAATCATTAACAGAGACAGCAGAGAGTGGGATGTCGCGTTGAGGGGAGTCCATGTTACAACGCACATTAACCGGCATGCAAGAGCAGTCCCGCTCTGAGCGGCCGCAATCAAAACAACATGCCAGTCTCATTTTCTTGTAGGCGGGCGTCTTGGCTACAGTCACGGGTTCAGACGAGAGGAGAGGAAGAGCAGGTTAATGTAGAGGGTCGTTCTGGAGGAAGAGTGGACAAAGGCAAGACAGGGCACAGAGGAAGGCTGCTGCTGGGATGCACAAGATAAACTTTGTCTTGACAGCGTGCAAATGTCACATTAGGATTTTTTTCCACTCTTTGTGGTTTGTACAGTTTGGGTCATTTCTGGAGCTAGTTATGAAAATACCATGAGGTCCTAAAGTCATGTGGTTTTGGGGTAAGAATTGGACATGAGTGGGGATGAAGGGGGAAGAGCAGGTCATCAGCAGCAGGAGAGACAGTTCCCACGAGTTCCCTCTTGACTTCCTGACGTCACCCCGACCCCTCACCTCACAGCCAAGTCTCCAGAATTAAATGTTGGCATTGTATGTTTCTGCAAACTACAGATATGTTACACTTGTATGTTGCAAACGTATGACATAGTTCAGATTACACGTAAGACAAGATGAGTCAAGCAGTAGACTGCTGTGTGAGACAAACAAAAGCTGCTGTTTTTCAATGAGAGTCTGGGACATTTCAAGACATGTTTCTAGTGACACAAGCGGGTGTTTTGTAACTCAAGTTCGGGATATCTCTAGCCATGTTTGTAGCCACAGATGTGCTTGTTTGGGAGTTTGGGACATTTTCAGGCATGTTTGTTCTGACAGATATAGGTAATTTTAACTAGAGTTCAGGTCATTTCCAGCTGCGTTTATAGCAACAGAAGCACTAGTTATTTTTATTAGAGTTGGGACATTTCCAGCAGTGTTTGTAGCTACACAAATGGGTATTTTTAATAAGAGTTTGGGAAATTTCCAGACGCATTTATAGTGACAAAAGTGAGTGTTTTCTAATGAGAGTTAGGGACATTTTCTGCCATGTTTGTAGCAACCACAAAGGGTAATTTAAGAAAAATCTTGATGATTCTTTCTAACCCTAATGAAGTGGTTTTTGTGCCTAAACCTAACTACACTTGAACCAAAGTGTTGTTCCAACATAAAATTGAAATGTAAAGAGACAAAGTTTCAGCATATCTGGTACAGGATAAGTACAAATGTAACATATCTGGCGTTAACAGAAACATACAGTGTCATCACTTATTCTGGCAACTGGGTTAGAGCCAGCCCAACATGAAGTCTGGAGGCTTAGGTCCACGGTTTGAGCAGGTGTTATAAGTTTGCAACTTATAATAAAATAATTGTACTGGTTTCTAGTTGAAACTAACAGAAATATCTCCAACAAAAGGTCAAAATGAAGTGACAAGGGTTTCTGGACTTGGATAGATATTTAAGTGGACCCTAAATTCGCTTGACGTTCTCGAGTAGCACATATCCCCACAACATCTGTGCTATTTGTTCCCAAACATCCCTGACATCAGAGGTGCTGGGAGAGACTGTGCAGTCACCTCAGTGAATGATAATGTTACTCATGTCTCATCCCGGTGAATTTCTAGCTCTGCTCTTCTTGCAGGATGTTGTGTTTTTAAATGGTCTGTGGGGACATCTGGTGGTGATGTTGAGTATTACTGCCTCAAGCAGGCATGATTTAAATGTTAGTGCTCTGTTAAAAACACTCTGGGGATGCTGCAACAACTTTTTTTCCTCTAATAACAAAAGCATGGATGTGTATTTTAGGTATAACCTGCTCACATGTTCATCCCTGAAATACTAATATAAATTTGATCACGTTGACTAAATGTTTTCCTCGACCTGGCAGCGATGTGCACATGACAACGGGGGAGGATCCAGGCAGCATCAACCATTGTACATGCAACATTTACAGTACATTCAAACAGGCTGCTTCAATCGGGGGGTTGCAGGCTGTGTTTTCGGAGGAATGAATCCACATTACTCACAATATATCACTATAATTTTAAGGAAAGTGTGTCAAGTTCCCAAGCAGCAGGAAAAGAATACATCACATGTTAAGATTAGGTGCTAGTTGTAGAGGTTAACATGAGACAAACTATAATAAGTACAAGTGAAAAGGCAACAAAGTGGCACATGGTGTATTTTAAAGTCTAGAAACACACGATCCATCCAGGTACCTGTGGTGTTAACAGTCTCTCTGAATGCCTGTTAACATCACAAAGTTATCAATGAACTGGAGCAGCGCAGACATCTATCATAAAAAAAGAAGACATAGCAAACATCCACACAGGCATACAGACAAAATGCACATTTAGACTGTATTCACAGGTGGTTTGAGAGGAGTTAAATATAGCTGTGTATCTGAACAACAAAACAATATAAAAGTAAATGGTACTTAAAAAATCAGTTCGCCCAAAATACACACAACAAAACGGATCTCAAAGAAGAGAAACCTCTGCACATTAAAAAACACAAACACGCAGGGATAAGAAGATACCAGGGGACAGCTGTATTCTGTAATTTGGATGAACTGACTCGTTAATGAAGGCAGGTATTTACGTCACACTGACGCCCAAAAGTGTAGTTTTACGAGGGAAACTTGGAGCACGCCTGTTTGTTTTGGCTGCGGAAAGAGATCAGGTGACCTCTCTTCATGCCCAAGTTACAAGAAAGCAAATAATTAATGTAAAGACTAATTGATGTGGACACGCTGGCTATGTAGGTCAGGTAAATACACCATCACACCACCAGACTGACGCTAACTCAGTGGTGTGAGGAATCGTTACTGAAGTCAAACAAACAATGTTTTTACATGCAGTCACTTACATTTCTTGCATCCACATTTCTTTATCCTTTTAGGATCGGTGATGTCATCGTGGCAGGCTTTACAGTAAAACAGCGCCCTGTGGAGGAAAAACAACAACAAACATGCTGAAATGAAGTATTTACAACAAGTGTATCTCCACTGCATCGACAACAAGTAGTTTAGGTTTGAACAAAACTTTAAGTGCAATATGAAGTGATTAAGAAAAACTGTTAAAATGTCAGGAAAGAATCAGGTTGAGTAAAGCTATTTAAAGCTGGAGTCTGGAACTTTTACATCGCCTCTCTGGCACTGAGAGTAACTACACAAAAACTGTCGACATGCTTTGGACTTCTAAATCTCAACCCGAGCCCGATGGTTGGACTGGGCTCAGGCCAAAAATGTGCACTGATTAGTCCCGTCAGATAAGGTTTGGGGCTGTGAGGGAAAACACATCTTTTTCTTTCTGAAACTGAGCACTCTGCACTTAATTTGTTTGATTTTTAAAATGCAAATCCAGCATATAGATATTGCATATCAATTGATTGATAATTATTATCTCCCATTTCTTCTGCCGTAGCCTGGTGGCTTTTGATCAATAACCAACCTAGGGGGCCGGGTTAAGGAGCTGTGAGTGTCACTGTCAATGTGGTCAGAGTGAAGAAAACTTGAGAAGATGGAGGTGGTGTGGTGATCATTAAGTTAAAGTTAACCAAAGGTGAATATGAGGTGGTATCTCATGATGGGAAATCAGGAGAATGGCTAAATTTTCAATTGGTTGTCAACTTGGAAAATGACAGGGAGGCAGGGAGAGAAGGAGACAGAGCAGCCAGGCTCTCTGTCCTTCCTCTGACCCGGAGCAGGGAGCTTCTCTGGTGGGGAAATACTCTGTGGAGAGTCAGTGATGGACCGAGCTGGTTCCTTTTCTGTTGGAGATACACTTGGCTTGCGCCGCCACACAGCCACTGTGTCCCTGGCATTAGAAGCTGACTAGTGCTTTTTGAATGGTCAGGCTTGGACTCTGATTTTGAAGCCTTGAGTTCAGCATTTTGGCCATTACCACTTTGGGTTTTTGAACCCTATCAGCAGCCAGCCTGTCACTCAAAGCAGCCCCGCCCTTCAATGTGTGTAACTTTGGGCCTTAATAAAATGTTAAAGTGTAAGTTAATAAAAAGAAATACACCCAGTGTACAGTTGTTATGAGGTTGAAATTAGCTGTAGAGCCCAAAACCGTTTTTGTACCGGGCTGTAAACATGATTATTTCTGCTGTAAAGTTGGGTAGTTTAACTCTGGTGTCTATGGTGATTGACTCAGAGGCTGTCCACACCAACGCGGGTATTTATAAGACTCTTTGCTCATGGTTTGGCCTTTCATCCACACGTAACCGCAGTTTTCGGCCCCTGTAACCGGAGTTATTTGTAACCGGAGTCCAGGGCGATCTTTTTGGAAAAGTCCGGTGTCAGCAGTCATGTGTGGACAGGATAACCGCAGTTATTTTGTCTCGTCTCCATTGTATGACGTCACAGTGTGCGACATAAACAGAAAACAGCTGTGTTATTACCCGATCCAGTGTGTGCGAGAGATGATTTGAGGATGGACCTAAACAAAATACTGCTGCTATTTAGCAGCATATCAGCACTTTGTGGCTGTATCATACAATTAACGTTGTTGTTTTTCGAGTAATGACGTTTTACTGCCTTCTGATTGGCTACAATGGTGTGGACTAGGCCTCATTCTTGGAGCCACCCTCAGATGACCATGCAGGGAACTACAATTTTTGGCATATGTACAGCTACCCTGTTGTCTTCTCATCCTTCCTCTTAACGCTAATTGTCTTTTTTATCTAGAGTTTCCACTCCAAAAATGTTTCTCTGACACTTCTTGGGATTTTCCATCATAACTTCCACTATACCCCTAACTGTTGCTGTGTTGCATGGTCTCTTTCCACACACAAAAAGCAGTGCCAAACAGAAAAAGACAACAAAAATGACACAAATCTCATGTACAATAAACACTGAATCCTTCCCCTCTTTTCATTCTGGCTGTTTAACATAAAACGCATCACATCCAGTGAGCATGCGTGGGAAAGTCACCACAGACAGCCAGCACAAAACTCCACTATTCTAAGAAATTCAGAAAACCTTCTCCGGCAGCAAAAGACTTAATCAGAATCGTGTAAACTAATTTAGCAAGGGCTTAAATGTAACAGTAGTTTATTAATATGTAAAAGTCCTGAACTCCAGCTTTAATCACTGATTGTCAAAAACAAGTCAGGTAAGTATTTTAGGGATTTGTTATTACATGAGGTGATGTAGTGAGTCAAAAGTTGGGTGAGCAGTCTTGTAGAAGCTCATTACAAATTTAAAAATGACAACTAACTAGCTAACAACAACCAGCTTGTATCATATTAAGATATCCAGCATATTGCATGAATTGCATGAAATTCACCGTGATTTTTATTTTTAAAATATTTTACTCCTACATTTAATAATTCAACTGAAAGACGATGTAAAGATATACTGTATAACCTGATGGCTGATGCAACAGAGTAGAGAAAACAGCATGATGAAGTCGCTGTCAGAGTAGTTTTACTTTCAGACACCATTTAATCTCAGCTCCCATTCATTACCTCTTTACTTCTTTGGCATCGCTGGCGATGAAGAAGCCAAGTGTCCCCTCCTGCATTTTCACGTGGTTTCCAGGGTTTATCAGGGTGCTGCGAGGATTTATACACCAAAGATGTCACAGCGGAAAGTTATATATATATCACAGAATTTGCAAGGCTTTGCACTAATCACTGGCAGTGGCACATGTTGGCAGGATTAGTTTTCGCAACTCATTTGGCTCGATAGCCTCTGTTTATTAAATTAAGATGATGAAAGCAGATAGCTGTGACACTTCAAATGATATAAAATGAGCAGTGCATTAGAGAAACCACTATAAAAAGCTTCAGCTGTGTTTAGAGAGGCCGACTGCCACCTTTCCCCACTCATTTGTCGGGATGTTATCAGACACGCCTGTGATGTCAGTGAACAAACCAATTCAGACACCAATTTAGCACATTTTGTAAAGCGGCTTGTGTTTGCAGTCAAACAGAAAAGCTGATTCAAAGTAGCTTCATCACTGAAACCAAATACTGACACAGCAAACACACCTGCGCATTTAAGTTTTTGCATCCATGAATTTTAATGATTTCAACAATCCGTTGTGAGCACATCCACTTACCTGCACTCCCTTTGATCAGACTTGTACTCTATCGCTATCAGCAGCAGCTTTAGCTTCACATAGCAGAGTCTGCAAAGACAGTAACAAAGTAATTAGACCTCATGCATGCTAAATATTTGTAGCTTTGTGTAAATCATCTTAGCTCTAACTGCCACATGTTTCTGCTAAGAGGTCTGATTTATATTTCTTGTGTACCGCACACTTGTCGTCTTTTTGGAATCATCTTCTTTGAGTCTTCAACTTAGAAACCCAGTTGAAAATATTATAATTGTAATTATAATACTTAAATATGGTCATTCAAGGATTATGGAGAGAATTTAATGTGATGGTAGCCATAGAGTGGCAACGTTTGCTTTTTTTTAAGTCCCATTATCTTGAGTTCACAATTACCAGTTATTACATTATTATATTCATCATGTAGTGAATGAAAGAATAAATCAAACAAGGTGTTAAATTCACAAGGCATAAAAAAATAAAATTTAAAAAAGCTCCTTTCACCTCTCATAGAAACAAAGAATACTTGAAACATTATCTCATCATTCAGTACATTTACATTCATAGTTCAGTCAAGATATGGTTATAGCTTGACTAGGCCATTAAATTGGACTACTGTCCTTGTCCCAGTATACAAGCACGGGAGGGGAATCGATTAATTGACCAAAGTATGCCTGACTGTGCTATGATAGGTGGCAATATGCCTCTCTCAGCTTGTTAGTATGGGACCTTTTTGCGGTTGGCCTATTATGTCACAGACCAAACAATCGACAAAGAAGTTAGTCAAGGTTTTTAAGATTTCAAAGCTCCTATAAATACAAGGATGCATGAGTGAGTTGGTTCTTGTCATAGGTATTGTAATATTTCTACATGTTACTCTGTATCCTATGTTTTTTATTGTGTGGTTGTTTGAAAATAACTTTTTGTGTGCTGCTGTCTTGGCCAGGTCTCCCTTGTAAGAGAGATTGATGATGTCAATGAGATTTACCTGGTTAAATATGGGTTAAATAAAATAAAATAAAAGGTTAGCTAGCGGCAAACTGGTACCATGTTCGACAGCTTTACAGCTCTGTACATTTCGTACATGCTGTACTCTTTACTTCTTGTACAGATGAGACACACACTATCCCTTGAGGTTATGATGTTATGTTGTTGCGGACTTCTTCTTCTGTTACTGATTTAATGATATTTGACTTCTGGGTCAAAGCCCGGGGCGGAAACTGTAGAGCATGCGGGGCATCAAATCGACTGTATACATGCAGGAGTAATTCGACTCTCAATCGTATCACCCGGGTGTGTTAGTCCGACTTTGAGAAATTCGATTTAGTACAATATCAGTCAGAAGTAAGTACAGTTTTAGTCGGACTAACGCAATAATCGATTTTCTCTAAAGTCATGTAAACGTACTGATCGACTTCCACACATACTGCACATACCTTCATCCTGTTACTACTGACTCTTTATGTAAAAAATGTGAAGACTCAAGTTTCAGTATACTTACTCGCAAATAACAGGGAAGGACATGCCCACAAAGGCACTGGACAGGTACTCTGTGTACATCTCATTGGCTACTCCTTCTAGGTAATACTTCTGCCACGTGTCCTCCTCAATCTGCAACAAAGATTCAGCACAAAATACACAGAGCTTGTTCCGTTACAGAAAGAACTGAACACAACAAACAAAAAAATTCAACTTTTAGTTGTTGTTTTTCGACAAGTTGATCCCCACCCACTCACCAGATGCTGCACATGGGCCTCATCTGGGATAATCATTATTATCTATTCAAACTATGTTTATGGCCAACTTTCCCTCTGAACTTAATCCAGTGAGCACAGATGGGTGGATCTTAGCTGGGGCTACCTTGATAAAGGACCTCATGGAGAAAAGATTGGCCAGCATGGTGGAGAGGCCCTGAGCCAGGCAGCTCTGAGCGATGAAGCCCAGCTTTAGCTCCGCAAGGCAAATAGCGTCATCTCCCTCCTTCCAGTTCCAGCTCGGGATGTTCAAAAGGTGGGCCTGAAGGGAGGAAACAAAGCTGCATGCTAGCTTTAAAGAGATACAGACAGTAGAGACAAACTTATTCCAACATGTTACCTAGACAAACAAAAGATTAAACAATCTTTCCAACCTAAATTACATCAATGCAAACCAAAGTACGAACCCATACATAAATATTTGAATAAAATGCAACAATACGACAAAAACAAAAATCAGTTAATGACTCAAGTAAAAGCAACAGATGATACCAACCTTATTGTGATACTGCAACATCTGAGTGATAATTCTGATCTTCGGATGGTAGTTCTTGATCGATATTACTCTGATACATGACAGAGGGGGCAAAACAAAATCATGTTTATATCATTCATAAACATTAAAGCTCCTTACAGCTGAAAAACATTTTCATAATGTCAGTGTTTTATCATGTGAAATTTAAGATGAAAGACAAAACAGTTTGGTGTGTTTTCAAATGAACAGAGACTGTGTGTAGTGTTACAGATTCATGTTTTCTCTCTGAGTTCTTGATAAGTGTCCAAAGGGAAAGTGAGCACCAGGAGTTTGTTCACAGAGAGTCTGTGAGCTTTCAGTGAGAGCCAGCTTGACACGCTCTCTTTCACTCTTAATTTAAGTCCAGGAAGAAGTGGGAAGAGTATCAATCTCTGGCATTCACTTTCGGGAGTATGATCATACGGTAACATTTTAAATGTCCTATTGTATCCTGATTTCCAAATATCTGTCTGTAGTCTAGATTACTGAACATTTTTATAAAGCACCTATGATGTCTGACCTCTTAGACCTGAATATTTGAAGGAATATTTCACCCACAAAATTATCATTTTTGTATCAGTTACTCACCTCATGTTGCATTAAATTTGTAAAGAAACTCTGCTTAATGAAATATACAAGTATTCAATGTAGCACAAAATAAGAAATTGGTATTCAAATAATTATTCAGTGGGTGAAATAGTTCTTTAAACCCTCAATATAATTCTCCATTAGGCTTCTGTGTTGTATAAATGAGTGCATCTTATGAAGAAACAGTTCCTCCAGGATCTAAAGTTCCTGAAACCCATTAAAATGACTAATTTCTCATCCGAATTTGTCCTGGATTTTTTATTTTTTTTTTAATCAATTTCAGTTCTTTCACCCTAAAACTATGTAAATTTCTCAGACACTACAATGCAAAGTGAAAAAAAGGTACATTTTGGAGAAGGCACGTTGGTTTACCTCATGATGTTGGATGCATCCTCAGCATCGGGGTCAGCACAGTATTTGTTGGCTAAAATCAAGCAGGCATCAGCTGATTCAATCTGGAAACAAAAAACACACAGAAAACAGAGAAACAGTCAGTTACCTCAAGTTAGACAGCACAGTTTCCCTCTGAGCCACAAAAGGAGGAGGAAGTATCATCCGTCAGTTACCTTGACTCTGGCCAGGTCGTGTGGGTTCAGGACAGACCCTTGGTAAAACTCCACCTGAGTGAAGTGACGCTTGAACAAGGCTTCCAGCTCAAGATTAGGGGAAATACTGAGAGAGAGAAACAGAGAGTGTTAAATCTAACAAGGAAGACTGTTTCTAATCTCCTCAAGACATGATTTGTTTTGTGCTTAATTTTTTGTACTTACTTATGGAGAAAAACAATTTCTACATTGACATCATCCCTGTCCTTGTGTAGGAAGTCTTTTAGAAAGTTGGACACACTCTCAAGTGTTATATGACCACAGACCACGATGTGCCTGCAAAGCGAGGTGCAGAATCACAATGAAACTAAAATGTAGCTGAAACTAAAAGTCAACAAAACACACACGTGCACACACACGCACACACACTCTCACACACACACACTGTGTTGTTTCATCTTCATCCTGGAATGAAAAGGTAAATCTGAGATGAGAGAGGTGTAATGGAAAAGTAATCAGGTCTGTTTGTATTTAGGTGATTGATTCGTACGGGAGGGAGGTTTGATGTTCCTGTCGTGACTGGATGCGTGGGTCAGAGAGCACTGTGGATTTCAGTATCAGATTATAAAGGATCAGAGTTTACTTAGATGGAGATTATCAAATCAGCACACTCGATTCCCACATATCACAGATCGTTTATGTAAGTAACCCAGTTTAGATTTATTCCTATATGTCTGTGTTATAGTTTCATTTATCAAGTATTTAGAAAAGTATTTCATATTTTTTTTCTCAGGTAAACATTTTGTTTCATCTCACTGTACTGCAGTGATGGCTTTAAAAGAGCTGTAAATGACATTCAGAGCATATCTGTGATTCAGTCAATCTGAACTTCCGCTGGCCAAGCAGCTGACTTCCAGTTTAGCGCTCCGCTAACTTAAACAGGGTTAAAATAATTATTAAGTCTTTCAAAATGTTATGGAAGTGATTTCACAGGGGCTGTGGCAGTAAAAAAATGTATTATGTATTATGTGTTATAGACGTGTCTTTCCTAATGTAAGTCTATGAGAGAAAGTCTTTTTAGGCCCAATGGCACAATGTTACGGACCCTGGAAACTGCAGTACCACTGTTGGTAGGAAAATTGGTTTCAAAACCAGGCGCACTTCCTGACTCACCTGGTCTTAATCTGTGGGGGCACTGAGGTTGGGTGTTACATTTTCAGGATGATGCTGTCACCATTATCATTGGTAACCAGCCTATCAGCGCATAGCATGGGCGATTAGCTAGCCAGTCGGAGACCCTCGCTGGATCTGACATGCACCACAACAAGGAACCCAGAAACTGAGATTACAGCTCGCACAAAGGGAGTTCATTCTCTGCTCAGGATGCCATCATTAGTGGTTTGCTGCTATATTAATGTTCTGAATGTCATATGCAGCTTCTTTAATGTGCAATAAATGCATCAGTGTCTTTGTTATTTTGACAGTAATTATTGCAGTAATGATGCTAATGTAACAAGCAAGTAGACATAAAGAAGAAGACAGAAGGAAGTAGAAAAATAATGATGCATTAATATTTCAATGTAATGAGCCAGAATTAAAATCATACAGGAATTAAAACTACATCCAAAGATTACTAAATTACTAAAAACTGTTGGTGAACTGTAACTACAATGTCAGCTGTTATGTTAAGCTACTGTGTTCTACCAAATACAAACAATTTAACTATTAATATGTCTCAAGTTTGAGTATAAATGTTCAATTCACCAATAATCAGAAATTTAGACAACATAATGAATACAAAATTGTACAAGATACACAAAAAAATGATTTAAGAATAAACAAAGGAAGCAAAGACCTGATTTAAGATATTGTCCCAAACCAGGTCTGACTTCTTCCAAACTAAGTGAACGAGCAGTACCAAAGTAGAGTACCAAAAGCATGCAACAAGAAGCCATAATTTGTTTGGAGGCATTCAGCAGAATATCTTAATCTTTAGAAACAGCTGCAGAGCTTGGGACACCAAAGTGTAAATGTTAAAAGAGTTGTTTGACATTTTGGAAAATGCACTTTTTTTTTCTTTGACAAGCATTAGATGACAAAATTGATACACACTCAATCTTATCATATAACTTTTAACTATTCCTGTTAACTCAAGATAAATCTTATTTAGTCCTGAGGGTGTAGGTCAGACTGAAGATAAAGGCCAAGAATGTTCAGAAGCAAAGCGTGAAAAATAGGCAAGCAGAGCAGCACAAGTTTTTCCAGAGCAGAAAAACAAAGTTCCAAAAATCAGCGTGAAGCAAGCGATGACATACAGGACTGGATGTATAAGTCTGTCAGTTTGATTAAATAAAGAAATAAATACTGAACACAGGTAAGCTTGGAAGTGTTAAGTTTATCATTTAACATGGCTTTATTGCAATGTTGAAGCCTGTGTGTTTAAATGTAATTATAACCTCAGCAAAGGAGGTTATGTTTTTGGCGCAGTTGGTTTATTTGTTGGCAGGATAACAGAAAAACTACCGGGGAGGGTAGGGCATATATTTTATCAGAAATTCACAGCACTGGTATGAATAAGACATTAGAAAATATAACTATTAGAGAAAACATATATTTATAAAGTGATTCAACTCTACAGTAACTCCAAACTGAGTAGAGTTGATTAGTGAGAGGTATTATTAGGGCTTTCTATCAATCTTTATTTTCCTTTGATGAGATATTTGCTTTATTTAATTTAATCTTTTTTGGCAATATGTCGAATATACCAATGAGTTAAGGTGGGTGAGCAGGGAGTTGAGTGAACAACATAAAACTGTGTGAATGACTGCAAACACTTGAAGAACAAACACAGATTCGGCACAAATGTACACCGACAATAAGCAGCATAAATCAAAAATAAGACACCACAAGACATGTCAGATTTTCTCTCAATGTCAGAATAAAGACAATCAGCTGTGATACATCTGTGATGTTGGGTGTTGGGGGAGATCAAACCTGTCTACCTGTCATATCTAACCAATTTCTTACTTCGCCCCTAACTGTAAGTTGAGCCGGCATAAAGTAGTAACAGTATAATAGGAGATGCTGTTTTAATAACTGAAGTTATGTCATATGACACAGGGTGTTTAAAACATATTTCTGGTTATATAATCAAATTGTTACACATCACTGCTCAATGTATAGAAATCTGATGTAACCATGGCAACAATTATCAAGTCAAAAAGTGAGACTATTTAACATGTAAAAAAACCAAACATCAAATCTTTCCTCCTACAAATTAATTTCAGTTCATGAGCAATAAAATATATCTTTGCTCATTTATTTTCAGTATTTTCTTCTTTCCAATACAAATATTTATATCACAGGGATAGGTCAGAGAGAAAATCTGACATGTGCCATTTTAAGCACGATGATAATACATGTTCTTGAATACACTGAAAAAACATCAGTCTTGTTGAGTCATTTTTGTCTGTTTTTGAGCTCTCAGTCATTTTTTTCTGAAAACAAGTGAAAAAAATCCACCTGGGTTTAAAGCAACTTCAAAGAACTTTCAATAAAATTACTTTTTAAAAAGAATTTTCGTAAATGGTGAACATACTGAAAATAAGTTGATTTGAGACTGTCGTCCAAAATACAACCACATAGGTTTATTGTACAGGAACTTTTTATGACCCGTTATTACGTTTATTGTGAGGCGGCGACCTCTAGTGGCTGTAGTGATTAAGACACGAGAATAGGGGGAAGTCAGGTGACAGAGTACAAATGCCGCAAAGTGCACCTATTTTACCCTGGAGCGCTGCTTGCTTGCTTTCAGCTCCCATGTTACCCGATTAGGCACCAAGCGTCCTGCCCAGCCTGCGATCTGCAGTGATACATTGGTGTCTGGTCTTTTTTCTGTGAGCCGCAAGCGAAACTGGCTAGATAACATTCTGATAATCTATTTTGAACACTATAAAGGACATATTAGTCATGATATACATTATCTGACTATGACAAATGACAGGATATATATACCATGCTCCACATATCTGTCAGTTGTGTCTAAACAGAGAGTGAGAGAGATGAGCAGACACAAATTCAGACAATCGCACACAGAGAAACATAAGCAGTCAGAGTCAGAGCTCTACAAGTGATTTAAACAAAGCCAAGAGGAGAATCACTTGCTGACTAACGGTGGGAAACTCGTTTCTGGTGTAAACGGCCAGACGACTACTGATGGGCAGCTACATGAAAATTAACAAATCCGGGTGTTTCCCCGTCCAGTGTGAATCCAGCATAAAGAGCGACAGAGTCAATGTTGGGCGGAGGTTGGAGTGGATGGATGGTACAAACTAACACAGGACTTTCATCTAGGAGGCAGCTGTTTGTGTCTACACCAAAAGTCAGCATTGATTTATTTTAACTGCCGAACGTGAAAACGTACTTATCTTAACCCAAACCAAGACGTTAGTAGTTTGGTCCAACTGTGACCATTTCACAATGGTAATCACGTGTTTAAAACTGCGACTTTTAACTGTCATTTTTGAGCTATTCTGACATTCAGGTACTAGGATGTGTTGATTTCCTGCCCTAATTGGCCCTAATTTAGGAAACACCTCTAGAGGCAGAGTCCTGCATCTGGTCTGAGTACAAACAGGTATCCGGCGGGTGACCCACAAAAAAAAAAAAAAAAAAAAAAAGGTGATTTGTGAGTGGTATTTAGTATTAATTTTATTTACAGTATGAAAAAATAATAATATTCTTGCATATTATGCAGGTTGGATTGCGGGTTTTGCATAAGAAATATTATTTAACATAAACTAAGAATAATAATTTTCTGTTTTAACTTTTTAATCCTCTGACTGCTGACTGTGTGTCGGCTTTGTCTTCTGCGCCAGCTGAAATATGACAATCGCTTAAATCATGCAATATGCATGTAATGCATGTAATATGTGGAGATGTGCTGCACAATATTATTAGATTAAGATAAAAATATTAATTTAAATTGTATTTCCTGAATTACTCTCATTTAAAATATAATATCTTAGTTTCACATGTATGAAATGTCCAAATATGAAGAACTTAAAATGTGCTGTCTAACTAAATTATTTGAACAGTGCATGGTGGTTATAGGATTTGCAGTTTCAGATTTGGATGCGGATCTGTCTGTGGGTCAGGTCAGGTTGCGGCACCTCTGATTGGAGAGTGGAAACAGAGGGTTTGAGACTTCTGGTTAAATGTCATTAAAAATAGGTCAGAATAAAACAAGAGCACTACAAGATTTTTTTCACCTTTTTTAAGAAAATAAAACTTGAAGAATTCAATAACAGACAAAATAACTTGACAGATTTTTTTTGCAGTGTAAAAGCAGACGTTCATTCATGACAAGCAGCAATGACAGCTTGCACACATAAAAAAGCAGCAGCAGTATCGTACAATCAAATACACATTAATCATGGCCAAGTTCTTCAGTCACAGTGTGACTTTAGTGCTAATTGAGATCATTACATCTCAAATTACAGTTTTATGACGTCTATTTAAGCAAAATTCAGGCACTGTCACCTCTTTATGAGAGGGCAAATTGAGTCACACAAAACCACACCATTAATAGTTTGCTATTTTCTTTCATTGGACTTACTTTCTGCCTCTGGTCGAGTTATAACTCCCTCCATATTTCTTCCGATTAAGGATGAGAGCAGCAATTTCTGGCACGTAGCGAGCAAACATGGCCTACATGCATGAAAAAGAAAAAGAAAAGGGCATGCAGAGAAGGTTCTACTGCGGCGGAGGCAGTAGAGCCCCCTTGAATACTTACTTTCTCCCATTAACCGCACTATAGGAACCACCATATTTCTTGCGGTTTCCTATTAACTCTATGATTTCAGGGACGTAGCTCGCAAACATGGCCTAAGGAGAAGATAGGAGACAGAAGAAGAGACTAAAAAAAGACAGGCAAAGAAGAGCAGGTCCTCTAGTTTTAAAGAACTCCATCTACAGTGTGTGCAGCAGGAGTATTAGTGTTTATTTAAAAGAAAGAAATATAAAAAAAAATTCATTCAAATTAGTCTGAATGTAAAGTTATGTCACAGTTTCATTCCAAATGTCAAGAAAAGAATGAAAATGAAAAAGGAAATTGTAAGGCCAATATTTACGGATATTGGAAGAATAAAGGAGAAAAATGATGGCTGATGAGCGGTTTGTCAATCTGTGATAGAAAAATAGAAATTACAAAAATTAAGAAAAAGCCTTATGTGCCATGTTTTGTCCAACAAAGACAAATGTAAGGTTGATTTGGATAGCGCAGCCAAATGGATGGCAGACATTAACTTAATGACCTGAGGAACTCCGCTGGCTTCTGTTTGGGAGTCACTGTGAGGACTTTAATTCAAAATATTATTTTACACATTAAGATTTTTGTGCAAATCAGGCACAAGTGCAGATTTTGCAGGAGAGATAACTAAAAAGTTGCTTGCACCTTTTTCATTATAGTTCACATTCACATGTTTCTGTGTCATTTTGCTGCTTTTGCAGTTTGTATTTGCTTTTTGCCGGTGTGTTTATGAGCAAAAACGTGTCCTGTGTTCGTTTTTTTAAAGACTTCTAATGGCTTCTTCTTCTTCTTCTTCTTCTTATGGCTGCTGTGTGTCATCACATGGAAATGTCTTTTGCATATTTCAAACACAGTTCCCTCATATGCAGCCAGACATACTGTAATTGGTATTATAATTCTGTGGGTTTAAACAAAGTTTGGTAGCCCAACATGACTTTCTGAAATTAAAGACTACAGTCTTCTCTTGCCCGAGAGATAATATTAGATTCATTTGAGTCTGACACTTAATTGAAAGTTAACTTTGGCTTTAAGAGGACACAAAATGTCACTTAAACCCTTTTTATTGTCAACTCTGGAAGCCCAGGTCCACCAGCATTATAGAAAAATAAGATTCTGTCAGTCATTATAATGAGAAACTTTCTGGAAATAATGACTTAGTATTACAAAACAAAAATAAAAAATCTGCAAAATAATGTCTTAGCATTGTTTCATTGTTATGTAATATCAAGGGCATGTTCACACATCCACAAAATTAACTTTGGTGAATATTTGCCTTCCATTTAACATGAACAGAGGGGTGACTAAAACACTAGCCTCTGGTAGCAGGGCAAATTTGCATCTCCGCATCGCATGGAGTTTAACTTTGGTTAAAGCCTCAAACAATAGCAAAGAAGTACGTGTGGAGGAGACTATTGCCATGTCTAACTAACCAATATTTAAATATTGTTCGATATTGACCATAAAAAGTGCAAACTTCTTCACAAGAGATTCTGAGAGGCTGGCAGTGAGTCGACAGACAGCATGGAATATAAGAAAGTAGAATATGTACCAATGACATCATATTTTGCTAGCTTTTCCTGTGCATCACACCTGGCACTGCCCACATTCAGCACAACCATGGTCACCCGACTGCATTCGCTTATGTGTGATGTACCCACGGTCAATATTTTAATTTTCTCATTTCGAAACACTAAGTCATTATTTTGATAAAGTTTCTCGTTATGATGACTTACAGGATCTTTTTTTTTCACTGCATTGTCGGAAATGGGCTTCCATACAGCTCTCCCAATATTAAAGTGTCACCATGCTCTTTAATCCACTCCTGAATAACACTTTACAGCCAAGGTCACAGTGTCCTTTTAAACAATTACTGTCTGTGTTCTTTATCAGGAAACACAGGTCTGTAGCAAATCCCAGGACGAGTGTTTCCTGTAACATTTAGGATTTATTTCATCCTCATATCATTATTCTACTGAATCTCCGCTTCATGCATTTGGTTCCCTAATATGTTTTTAAATATTTGTGCAGAAAGTGAGATAATGTCGCTGCATCCATCAGGCTGGGCTATAACAAATCATCCCTGTGTCATTGTGTTTGTTGGAAAGAGGGAGGGGGAGGCAGGAGGGTGGAGCCACCTGAAACCGCAGTACTTTTACAGTTAATAACAGATACAAAAAAATCTCAAATATTCTACGTCATTTAGGAATTAATCAAAAACAGAACAAAACTTCAGCATTACACCTGAATAAATGCTGCCATACTGTAGACAACTCATACAATATGTGACATGCAACATACTGTGGTGAAGTGGTGAGCCACAAAAACACCATCAGTGTAAACAACGGGTGAAGGGCGTCCTGAGTTGAGAGCGTCCCGGCGTTTGTTAACACCTGGCGGAGTGTGATGATTGGTTGCATGGAGAATTTTAAGCAGGAGTAAGTAATGAGAGGGATTTTTACCAAACCACCAAGGATGAAGAAGACCATAAACAGGCGGCCCAGGGTGGTTTTGGCATAAACGTCTCCATAGCCAACAGTGGACATAGTAACCATGAGTAGGTAGACACATTCCCAGTAGGAAAGTGCCTGGGAATTTTGGAAGTTTTCCCAAGGATCTCCTGAGTTCTCCACCTGGAACAGAGGTCGAGAATTGTATAACAACCAGGAAAACACACAGAATAAGTTTAACAGTGTCATAAAAAGTATGAACTGATAATGATCGTCCATTTGCTATACCAACATGCTTTCGTCTGAAAGGTTCTGTATGTAACTTTTAGAAAATCCTTGTTTTTAGTGACACTTCTCTCAACAGCAACCTGGTCAACAACACCTGGAACACCTGGGCATTGGCCAGAACAGTGACAAACACAAGACTGACTATGATTGACTGTCCCCTACTGCATCACTCTTGGCTAGCTGAAAGTGCTTTGTTGGCTAAATCAGTATCATTTGCCATCATACATAACTTCGTGTCATGTATCACGTTAGCTAGGGAAGTAATTTGTAGAGCTAGCCAACTAAAAAAATCCACTAAAACAGTATTTTGCTGATGATAGCATTAGCGAGGCTAAGTTAGTCTCACTAGCTGTAGGCCTAACTAAGCTGTGTTGCATTGATCTAGCCTTGGTTGCTTCGTAACATTAGCTAACGAGGCAATTTGAAAGCTGCAAAATGACCAATTTACCAGCCAGATCAACCCTGGAGTCTGGATGGATAAAATTACATTTACATTTATTCATTACTTCTGGGACAAGAGCAGACAGCAGCTCAGACCAGAGACCGTTGATACACCAATATGACCCATTTTAAATTAATTTCCTGTATTGGTGTCATGTGGGTTTTGCCATTAACAGCGGAGTTACAGGACGACAAGACACAGGAACTGGCATGACGTCACATCCTTCGGATTTTAAGGTAAAAAAAAAAAATGGCCTGAATCCTTACATAGAGGTCAGTCCACAGGCTGCTAGAGGCTACTGAAACATCATGGGAAAGTCTGGCAATAAAAAACGATTATACTGGTAAAAAGTTACACACAGAACCTTTAACTTAAAGCCTCCCACTAACTTACCAAATGAATGAATCCTGCTGCAGTTAGCCATGTGCTTATGAAGATTGAACACAGGTTCACCAGCTTTATTGAGTTGCTATTTAAAAAAGAGCCAGACAACAAAGTCTTCAATTATTAGTTATTGCATTGGTATCAGGGAAACACATAATCCAGAACTTCAACATAAGTTGTTAGATTGGAAGATAAATGCTCTAAAATGCACGACATAGCTTTCATTATGCGCTCGGTCATAATGTAAGATAGTGGACCGTTATGCAAAGGAGCTATGTACTTTTTCAATTTACATGTTTAGGATTACAGGCATACTTTGTTTTTTCAGCTCGTCACAAGTTTATAATATATTTCCAAAAAGAAATATATTAAGAAATATGACTCATGTAAATGTAAACACATGCAGTTAGTGAGCAAAGGTCTGTCTCAGTCTGCATGTAGATGTTGTATTCTTTAAATAATGCAGTGGAAAAAGTCCTTGCATGACCTCTGTGCTCTCCTGTGTTTTTACCTTCATCTCAGTGAATGAGTGAGCAGATTATTCTAAAGCATTTTGTTGCACTATAAGCCCTCGCTGACATCTGTGCAGCGAGCTTTAATTCTAAGCAGCGAGGAGACAAACACAAAGCTGTTTCATTCAAGACTCAGTCACACAAGTACACGTCACTGACGGCAGCACTCAGAAGTAAACTTAATGTGAATATTTACTACATTAAGTGAAAGCAAGAGCTCATGCTTGTATTGCTCCAGGCAAAACACTGCAAAAAAGCTTACTTATCCCCTTCAAAATAAAACCGTATTCATGCTTGTAGCCACAAAAAAAGTTTGCACATCACTTTGCATGCAGCGGTCACACATAGAACAGTTTGGATATTGTCAAAAAGTGAAATAGAATATGAAAACACTTACCTTGTCTTTAGTATATTCAAAAACTGTAAAATTTCTGAGAACTGTATCAACCTTAAGGCCCTTAAAAACCTCAAGCCTGTGGGAAAAAGACCATAAAGAAATTATCAGACATGAATAAACATAACAGCAAAAGCATTCGACTGTGGTTTAACAACAACATCGTACCTTTCATACTTTCATCCATGTTTATCAACTTCATTGGATTCATTTTGATTAAAAAATAAATACACTCAGATGGATCAAGAGATATCAAGCCTTACTGTGTCACAAAACAAACTTTTTGGAATATGCAGCAAAAATTAAAACAAGCTCAAAATCCCAGACAGCTCTTCGCCAGCTGTTTCAATCTCAGGAGCGTCACAAAGCACCGGCATCTACCTGATACATGTCTCATTCCTGCTGGATGAAACTCTGAATGGGAACGAGATGAAAACCTGGATTAGAGACAGGTGGACGCTGTCACGCCTAACTCAATGATTAAACAGATGTGACGTCAAAGCCTGAATTTGAGGGTATTTATGGAAGAAAAAAAAAAAAAACAGAGCTTGTGCCTGTTGCCAAGAGTTCAAGGACGGCAAATCAGCGGCAACGACACGAGCCTGAGCTCCTGTGCATGATCACTGATTGACTGTATCATGTTATCACTTAAGCCTCGTTATAACCTATCAGATAATCAATGAGGAAATCACAATCTCCCACAAAACCACATCTGATAAATCAAAGTAATGCATAGTTTCATCATTAAGGTGCACTGCAGAGAACTACCTGCTACAAGGAACCTCCCACCTGAGTTTAAAAGCCAAGTGATTCATAGATCCAATTTAGTTTGAAAGAAATCCACCGCAGTGTCGGTGCAGCGTGAACAATTAAAAGCCGCCTCAGCCAAGAGTGAGCAATCAAGTAAAATCCATCTCTGCACGCTCTAACTGGGCAGACAAATTTCCCCTGCTGGAATAGATTTGTGCGAACGCCAAATGACACAAATCAAAGACGTTACGGGCAGAATCGCTCAGCCAGAATAATATAAATAAATAATCTTTCATGAAATGACGTGAACCGTGGTGTGCCTTGCCAGAGCTCGTTTTTCATTTCAAGTGAGCGTTTGCCAGATGGGGAGCATAATACAGAGCAAATCCTGAACCTGAACCTGCTCCAGCTGGAGTCCTGAGACCTCTGGACACGCCAGCCTCCAGCTTTAGCGGAGATTCCCCTCATTCCCGCGTCCTGCAGGTCTTACCCCAGTAGGAGATTACATGGAAGCATGCACCCAGGCTGTAGCAGATGCTGTCCTGGTCCTCTTTGTCGCTGACCTGCCCGTGGCCCATCCTGACCCTGTAGCCCTTCTGGAAGAGCTCCCCGGTCGATTTCTTCCGCCTTCTTGTGCTTGGCACTGTCTCAGCATGTGTGCCTCCATCAGGCCCCCTGTACACTAACATCTTAGTGGGAATCATGTCTGGAAGTTACTTTCTGCAGGCGAATGTCCAAAATCTGCTTCACATCCACATCTTGACTATTCTATGTCCACTTTTCTGGCTATCATGTGGAAAAAACATGATCCTCCTCCAAAACGAGAGAAAAAAAGAATCAGGTGCTTTCATGATATTACGCCCCAACAGGTTGGTGTCGAAAAGGACTTTTTTTTTTGGGAGGAAGCCTTTTTTATCTGATTTACCACAGACCTTCACAGCATCCTCGCTGTGATCAGGCGTGTTCGGCGAGCTTAAAGCAAACCCTTTTCCCATCAGGATATTAGAGTGTAAGCTCCTTTAGGATTCATCCAGGGAGAGGAAGAGACCAGACAGCGAGTGTGTCCATCAGCTGGCTCCACAATGTAACCTACATCTCATCCCTATAACCCCGCTGCTGCTCTTGACAAACCAAATTTCATTCTCTAATCTTGGACAAGAACAGCATGTCTCGCCTTTGCAGCACACAACCAGTCATGTGGACGGTCGGCAAAGCTGTGTATGGAAAAATGACAAGCTTTGGCAATCGTCGTGTTTTTCTATGGATTTAGTGATTCTGCAATAATCCCTAAATTAATCACAGCTGATGTCATAACTGCCATTGTAGTCTGTGTAAAGGCTAAATGCGCAGCATGCAAAACGTCACTGCAGGGAGAGGAACACAGCACCTGATGGAAATCTAAATCATAATCTGAGCTGAACTGTGACATGAAACTTAAAATGTCACGTCCAACATGCCCCAAATTACTTCAGTACAAACAATGACGGGGAAATACATGCGCCAAACTGGTGCTGCCAATTTGCAAATGTCAAACATCCATGAACTGTCAGTCGCTCAAACAAAAGGATAATTTCTTGTTCTCAGACTGTTTGATTTTAATAATTAACCATGTTTAATTTGCAATACTTCTACAGAAAAGACTGAAAAACAAAACAAAACATGATTTTGTGTCTCTGAATGCTTTCTTTCACAAGTCCTATAGTTTCCTATAACTTTCTACAAAATAACTGTTGTGTAACTGTAAAAGTGACAGTCTGTAGAAACACCTGTGTATATGTTACTGTAATTGGGGACAATTGAGACAGTGATGCTGTGAGATGCTGACACAACCTGGAGCCACAGTTTGCAGCCTGGGGGTCTGGTCACAACATAAAAACTACTCCAAACTGTAGATAATAAATATTTAACTTCTAAACTTGGAATAAATACTATATAAAATAAATACTTACTCACAATAAATACCAAATACTATGCTGCAAACAAAAGGAATGAGCTCCAAAAAATATGAAGTTACAGTCTTTTAATTCACGTTTAAAAGGTTGTTTTTTGAATTTGCAACTACACTTATACTTACACAATTGTTTCCTTAATTGTAAAATTTATGGTGTGTCTGTGAATGTTCTGTCTACCTATGTTTAAAATTTAGTTTTTTTTTCTTTGTACACAGGTCTCTAGAAAAATAGATCCTGGTCTCAGTGTGGCATCTGTTTACAGGATTAAATAAAATATATTAATAATTCTAGGGGGCGAAAGATGATCAACAGAAATAAAACTGACAAAAAAAAACCTGTTTCTGTTGCACAAAGTTCTTTTTTTCAGACTTTCCTTCTAATTTCTTATTGGATCATTTTGTTTCTTCAGGACTCTTCAGGACAAGACAGAATTAGCACAGAAAATTAGCAAGAAATTATTAAAAAGACAAAATTAAAAACAAGAAAATTTAAGAAAAGAAGGAAGAAAAAAAGAACGAAAGGAAAAAAAGAAAAGTCAGGGGACAGTTTACTACAGAAAGCTCAGGAGTTGAAATCTGCAACATGTGGCCACTAACTCAATGAACATCATATCTGGTAGTGTATTGTTGTTTACCTTATAATAATTAAAGGAGTTGCACTGGATTATTTTCACTGTCAGAGATAAATGTGCTGTTTGCATTTCAGGTCAGAATTTCAGCTTCAAAGTTCAGACTTTGCAGTAAAAACTTGCCGTTGTGTTTATTGGCTGCTGCATGAAACCATTTTCTATGCAACATCCAAAATGTGTGTCATGCTCGCACTCACATGCATCAATGTTAGCATGAGTAAATTAACACATATTGTGTGAATATGTGCAAATATGTCCTGACAGGGCACCCGATGAAATATGGAGCTTTGATGAGAAGATGGAGTTGGACAGCTGCGAGCAGATGCTGCTGAGCAGGTTATGACCTCATCACCTGTTTAACCTCAGTTAAACTAAACGGTAAATCAGTCACTAATCCTCCACGACCAACTGCTCACTGACCATATTGACTGGGATTAACAGAGATATTTTTCTGCTAGAATTACATCTGATTATATTTTATATTCTGTATATTTTTCATGGCTCAACCAAAATCTTTTCAGATTTGGATCTATATGCTAATAATCAGTCAGCCATGAGCATGAATGCTTTTTGTATTTGCTGCTCACAGTCTGGCAGGAAGTGCTGCGTTTTGGTTTGTGTGAAAAACAGAAAATAGAAGAACTGCAGAGTGTGTGTGTGTGTGTGTGTGTGTATGGCAGGGCAGACAACAAAAAGAGCAACACCTACACACACACTAACAGCATGGTAACAGTAACAACAGTAACAACAGAATCGCAGTAATGCTCGCTCTCTTTGACTCAGGAATTCTGGGAAATGCAGCCAAAACAATCATCAGCACCAAAAGTAACACCTAGATTTGTTTTTAAATGTCACAGATTACAACTTTAAGAGCAAAATCTGATTACAGTTTAGAGGTAGGTTTCTACAAAACATATTATTGTCAGTAATATCAGTAATGTACAGAAAATATTCCAATGTCATGTGAATATTTCCCGAAAAAAATCATTAAGGAACAGTTTGGATGCAGGGATTTTTTTTCCTAACGCGCTGTGGAGACATTGACTTGTCAAGCATACACACTGGATTGATTTAAATTACTTAAATGCATTTGAAGTGTGCACAGTGCAGCTGTGTTATCTGGGAAAATAGAAATATTGGGACTCAGTATCGGCAGATACTCAATATCAAATGACTTGATGGGTCTATCCTCCATAACATATGTGACAACTTTTTTAGCAAACAAGAACAAAACCATCATCACACCAAGCAGCTGAATTCTCCTTCAACTAACAACTCTTCTCACAACTACTCCGATTTAACTGACTGACAAAGTAGTTGTAATAGACTGTTCTAGTTCAGTGTAGAGCTGTACAGTTAATCAAACTATTATCAAAATTGCAATATGGTCAAGTGCAATATCCAAACTGCAGGAGGTCCAAATCTCTGTCACAACATACCACTGTAAATTAGCACTGGTGATACAGAGATGCCACAACCTACACATCATACTCCAGACATAAATGAGGGTCATTGTTCTGTGCAGACCCCCCAACAAAAATGACAAATGACACTTTTTTCAAGTAAAAATATAAAGACAAGAATACCATTCTGGCTAAAATTGCAACTCATATCACATCCCAATAACTATCTAAATATGACCATTTTTGCATACCATGCAGCCTTTGTTCAGTGTCATTTACACAGTATTTCCCTCATATATTTTGTTCAGCGTGTGGATTGATCTGAACGCATCGTTCCATCAACACAGACCTAACAGATGCTCTGCAGGAGAGGAGGGGTCTGAGGGATTAATTTCTGACTTTTTTTGAAACAACAGCAGGGTATCTATGTAGGAAAGTGAAGGACGGGCTTTATCAGGGAAGAATTAAAAGCAACAAATAGCACTAAAGTGGAGCAACAGCCAGTGTGTGTGACAATGGATTTTCAAAAGTTGAAAGTAGGATACAAAAAAGAACTAGTTTAAAATTCTGCACGACATCATCACACAATAACTCAGAGACTGACATAATGATAAATGTGAGTGCAGGAGAGAAAATCAAAAATAATAAGTGATTAATCTGAGCTTGATTAAAAGCACCTACAGCAATAAAATGGCCAATAAAAATGTATTATTCCTCACAAACAAGCAACTGTCAGCATAATGCAACTAAAAAAAGACATGGACACCCTGTACTGCTGTCCAAAATCAAGATGACACTGTCATACTCTCATATGTCCACTAGATGGCACCATCAACCAGCACTAGCTTGTTCTACTTTTATCATTTTCACACTGAAAGTCACAGTACATCAGCCCAGGGTTATGCAACTGTACCTATCAAGCTGTCATTCTGACTCTAAAGTTTCACTGCTGGGGTCGACGTTTGTTCCTCAGCTGACAGGAGAAGAAAAAGCAGCTATAAAAACCTGTCATGCAGCAAAATAAAACATCCCCCTTAATCCCGTAATTCCTCACAGACCTCTCCGAGTGATGAGCTTCACACATTTAGCAGATTGACTTCTATTCTAGCGCTCGAGCCCCAAACAAAGCCTATTACCTCTTTTTTTTAAATCCATTCGGATACTTTTCCATCACAGCGTGATTCATTCGAGTGTTATTACAGGTGTGCTGGAGAGCTCTGCAGCAGAGGTGAAGGCCGTGTGAATGACACCAGCAGCACAATGCCCCCTGCCCACAACACATGGCCGAAGACACAGATTACATTTCCATTTAAATCGACTTGCATAGATGCAAGTTTAAATGGCACACCAGATGACAGCCATACAATATTTGATAGTGTTGTCATGCAAACAAGCATTAGTTTGATGAGTAAAGCTCGTAAAGCTTCTGAGTCACCATGCTTTTCAGTTTTCATGCTGTGCTGTAGCAGAGGTTTGATGTAGTGTTTGGATCACTCGAACTCCTCATGCACGTCATGCAAAAGTTCATGTCATGACAAAATTATCAAACTTATATGGCTAATGTTGCAGGTGTGCCGATGTCAAAGACCACGGAATACAAAGAGCTTCTGATTTTGCAGCTCTAGTGACATGCTGAGATTATGTGGTGCGTTCACTGACAGCTGCTAGACTCGTTAAATCCACTGGGCGGCAGCACAGGCTCCTGGGAAATACAAGCCCAAAGATCCACTGTGATGCACAGCCTGTTTATAGGCCTGTGTGAGCGTCCTTACCGAGCCAGCTCCTGTTCAGGTACACCGACACAAACACCGGAGGAACCGTGAAGAAGTCCACCACCGAGTTCACCTCCAACCAGAACCACAGCTTGTCATTGGCAGCAATGAACTGGTGAAAATTAGGAGTTAAAGATGAGATTCACTGTGCACGGGTACACATACAAGAGTGTAAGTAACCAACAGTTTTTCCATCTAAACTGACAGTGTTAAAGATTTAGAGGGATATAGTGGCATCTAGCAGTGAGGACTGCAGACTGCAAACAGTTGAAAGTTCTCCCGCTTAGAATTTCTTCAGTGTTCATTGTCCAGGAGGTTTTAACCTCTCCAAATCAAGCTGGTGTTTGGTCTGTCCATTATGGGCTACTGTACGAACATGGCAATCTCCTTGGACAAGATCCCACTCCATATGTAGATATTAACAGCTCATTCTAAGGTAACGAAAACACAACTGTTTCTCACTCATTCATTTTCCCAAACTGTTTATCCTGTTAGGGGTTGTGGGGGGGGGGCTGGAGCCCATCCCAGCTGACATTGGGCGAGAGGCAGGGTTCACCCTGGACAGCTCACCAGACTATCACAGGGCTGACACATAGAGACAGACAACCATTCACACTCACATTCACACCTATGGACAATTTAGAGTGTTTTCACATATATTCCTTTTTAAATGAACAACAACGGTTACAAGCCAACATGGTTTCATCTGTTTTTTCAAGCATCCCAGTGCAACAGCATGTGATCTAGAGGGCTAAATACAATTGCAAAGAGCAAAGCGAACCTTGGAGTGCTTTGTGTCCACAAGGCACAGGTTAAGTGAACCACACAGCGGGCTTGAAGTGAACCACACTCATACATGAGTTCACTTCACTTCAGAGGGGTCTGAGTTCTCTTGGAGTGTTCACATATGCCCAAAAAATGCTGTGTGACCACTCTGAGTCCGCTTAGAGGGCTGAAAAGGACCATGTCTTTGGACTATGGGAGGACGGATTACCGCAGAAAACACAAGCTGACACGGGGAGAACAAGCAAACTCCACACAGTTGGGCTTCCCCAACCCCCAGCATTTAACCCCCCCACCGTGACGCCTATACTTATTATATCACATCCCATTTCTGCCAATAGATCCCCCTAAGTCTTCCACACTGGACCTTTAAAATGACAGCAACTTCAGTTTTACTTACACGAAGGCCAAAGTACAGCAAGAAGAACACGTTGAACGCCATGTCAATCTGCAATGTGAAGTCTTTGTAGAAGTTCTGACAGGATTCAATCGGACTATCAGAAAGAGAGAAACACAGAATGTTAATGTCTTACAAATGCTGCCGGTCAGGTGAGGAAAGGGTTGGTAAAATGCAAATATATCAACAGTATAAAAAAAGCATAAAGATGCATTCTTCTTTTCCTTTTTCCATTTTAAAGATTTCCAACAGAAGAGGAACTTAAGTGTTGAAAAAAAGTGCAATAGTTGGTATTTTCCAATGGTTTTTCTGTAGAGAAAGGACATGCATTAATTGTCACACAAGCAATAACTTGTCGAGATACCTGATTAACCCTTAAATAACTGCAAAACAATCTGTCATGTTCCAGGTGAAAGATTGCATCATGAAAATGTTGCTGTTTTCCTTTCAGGCCTGCATTTCCGATCTCATAAACAACATTTCAGGTGAGAAATTAAAGTCAAACCATGATGGAAATGCAGAGCCAAGGCAGTAGTTTAAGGGTTAAAGATGCATGCAGGGTTCATGTCTTCTTATGAAATCAGGCAGCCATAGCAAATGCTAGCAATGCAGTGAAGTCTCACCATTAAAAAGCTTGTATCTGGCACTAAGAATTCAAATAAAGAGAAATGATTAACCAAGTGAATGTGACTGTAGTAGGTTAGTAGGTCTGTGTAATAAATATATGATGACCTGGAAGTCAAAAGATTTCCTCTCAAAATATTATTCACACCTAAAATGAAAACACAGGTTTACTGGACATTCAAAGTTAAACAAGGTGGTGGAGAAAGACAGTTAGTTTACTTGGTGTTCAGCTGTGATGTGGAATAAATGTTTCATTAATGTATATTTTAAACAAATAATTGAGTGACACAAATAAAAATATAACAGATTTTTATGATGGTTATTTGTATTAGTGATGAAACAATTAGTCGATGAATCAATTAGTTGTTTGTTCAAATAGCACAATTGTTGTAAATTAATTTTCTGGCAATCATGTAAGGGTGGAACTTCACCTTCAGTTACCAGCCTGTATCTAGGGACGACTGGTGAAGGATGGCTTGAGGATCTCAGGTCATGACTTGGAGTACAGGTAGTCAGAAGCTTAGCTATATATCTGGGGGTTAAACCATGTTGAGCTTTAAAGGTTATTAAAATAATCTTAAAACCAATTCTGAAGTTAACTGGCAACCAGTAGAGGGAGGCGAGGATTGTGGAGATATGTGACGTCCACTTACAGTGCTTGTTTTCGTCACTGACAGGCTCAGATTGTTAGACTCTAAGTGTCTGACAGCTACCTCTTTGTTATAGATTAAGATCTTTTTTGTTTGACCAGAAACAGCCCCGAAATTACTATCCCCAAATCCACCAGACTCCATTTAAGTTAACAGTAATTCTATCATTATAAAATGCCCTTCATTCAAAGTTGACAGAAACAGAGTAAAAGTTACAAAAAACATATTGATTAGTCTTTCTACTGTTCCAACAATAACCAACTCTGGTCTGGTTGAAATAAATCCTTAAATCACCCAGTTAGATGTGAAAACTTTGCTGCTTTTTACACCCTAAAATGACTTTTTATTATCAACCATTCAGTCAGTTTTATTTATAAATTATATTGTCTGAATTTAACATCAGGAAATTGGTGCTCATCCAGGTTTTTATGTCTTAAAGGCAATTATGAAGTGTAGTTAATTGATTACTTTCTTCTGGCTTCATCGATAAATACAACTGTGTATCATCCGCATAACAATGGAAATTTACAGAGTGATTTCTAATGATGTCTAATGATGGAACCTTTTAGGCCAATTGAATGTTCCAGTCTCTGAAGCAGAATTTGTCAATAGTGTCAAAGGCAGCACTAAGATCTAATAAAACAAGTACAGAGACAAGTCCTTTTTCTGAAGCAATCAGAAGGTCATTTGTAATTTTAACTAGTGCTGTCTCAGTGCTATGATGCACTCTAAATCCTGACTGAAATTCCTCAAATAAATTATTATCATGGAGAAAATCACACAGCTGGTCTGCGACTACTTTCTCAAGGATCTTTGAAAGAAAGGGAAAAAGAGTAAAAAGCTTAGCTATCATTATTGTTATTACTACATTTTAAAATAATCTTTAAGAATTATTCTAATTTTAAGTACTCATTGTGGGTCATTTTCTTGTTTGTTTTTTCTTTCTTTTTGTACAAATTTTTTTGTTTTTAATTTTCTCTTTTCACCAATTTCTGTCCTCATTTTTTTGGGGTCACTTCTTTCATTGCTCATTGCCTTCTTCCCATGTTCTTAAAAGAAATCAAGCCAATTTGCTTGGTGTTCAAAAGGTTAATAGAGGCTGGTGGATTTTGAGGCTGTTAAACAAAAATGATCTTACTCTTTAACAAAAAGGTCTATCTCTGTATGGCTCCTTTTCATAATATTATTAGACACAAAGTAATAGCCGAGCCAGTCACTGGAAAAACAACATACTTGTAATGGACATTGATGTACATTGAGGGTGCACAAAGTGGTTATATTATAGCCGCTGCCATCTACAGCACTCTCACTCAACAGTGGAGCAACTTCAAGCACTTTGAATTACTTTGTGTACGAATTGTGCTATACAAATAAATTTGCCTTGCCTTGCCTTCAAAAATTGTTGTTCATACTAGTCACGTAGACATAAAAACAGGTTTTATATCATGATTGAATATCTTTAGGTTTTGGGCTGTAAGTCAGTCAAAACTAGACATCACCTTGGACTCTGGGAACTTGTTTTTCACTATTTTATGAGATTTCTTTTCACAAAATAATTGATTGATCAAACAGAGCAATCATTTATAGAATTCATAATGAAAATAATCATTAGTTGTAGCCCTGAAGCAGTGGTTCCCAATATGGAGGTCAGAAAAAGCACTAAATCCACAGTATATTTCTGCAACACAAAGTTGTGTTTGTGTTTCAGTATATTATGATTTTTCTGTATCTTTGCTTCTCATGTAAATTACTGGATCATTTCACCTCATCAGTCCTCTAAAAGTGACACAAATAAAGGAATCTGATGAGGAAAATCACTCTGTGGCTAATTCTTCAATATTCATGGACATATGTTACTAAAGAAAGGGCAGCAAATAGATATTGCTTCGTTCTAACAAGGTGAAAAGGTTGGGAGGGAGCCACTTCTCTAAAGCACAGGTTAGTGTGAGTCATGTCCTTCTTGCAGCATGTTAGTGCCAAGCAGGTCCCTCTCACACATTTAGTTTGTTGTTAGTCTCCTTTCTGCAGGATCCCTACACTCACATTCACAAGCTCCACTGATGCAGACCACATCACTCAACAGCAACAATCTCCCCTGTGCTGTTTAATACCTCTCGGATTAAAGCAAATTGCTTTTGTAATGTAAAAAAAAAAAAAAAAAACCTCATAAAGTCTGTTTGATAAAACACTGTCCTCCTGGAGCTGGAGTGAGGTAACCGTAAAATACCTCGGGGATTATTCTGAACTGATCTGATGCACAGCACTGACACTAGCTTCATGATCAGGAGGTCGGGGATGTGATGAGGAAATGTCACATCTTCATCAGCCATCACATGTCGTCCTGAGTCTCATGGATAAAAATCCTTACCAGCAGACGGTGTATTACTCCAGCTAAGCCATGCTATTTTAACCCTCAAGTGTAAAGTTGACTTATTGTTACACTGCATTTGGATGCATATAAAGAACGTTCTGTAAAAGCTGCTCGATTTAATTGGTCAAACTATGGTAAAGAAGATGAACTGGTTGATCTTTTGTTTGTACTCTAATTGAAGTTGTCCTCCTTTTGTTGCATCGTCTCATCTCTTCAGCAAGTGTTGCATGTTTGTTTTCTCCTCCTTTATTCAACCCCAGAAGAACATTTAAAATAACTGTTACATTCATGTGTCTTGCATCTGAATAATTTCTCCGAAAACTACAATCAAGACATAGAAAATCACCGGTCTTCTCTCAGGCATCTCTAAGAATAGTCCCAACATGTTGGATAGTTCTGCCCTGATTCACTGTAATGACACATCAGCCCGGCAAATCCCTGTCATAGCAGGGTGACAGACCATATAGTGTGGAGGCAGACCTGCTGTGCTAAATAATTGAGTTCAAGTAGACCTGGTTTGGAGGAGGACTGTTATGGATCACAAACTGTCCTTCCCCACGGTCGCTCTCTCTGTCCCTCATTCGATTCACATCAAACAGGACTGACCAGCTCACATGGAGGAGGCCTTCATGCTGTCTGATGGTAACTGCACGTGTATGGAGCTACATTTGTTTCTTTATGATTCAAACAAACAGAGTAGGTTTTGCAATCAAAAAAAGATTTGAGAGCAAAAGTATCAATATTGCAATCAAAAAGTGCTTTATTGCAAGTAAAAAAAGTTTTGTTTGCAAATCCTAAAGTTTTGTTTGCGAGTCATTTCTTTTTTGTTTGCAAGTCAAAAAGCCTTGCAAGTAAAAAGCTGAACCTGGTGGGCGGGGCTTAAACTGAAAGCTGTAAGACACATCTCTATTGGCCAGTCTCAATCAGAATGACAACATGCAAAGCATTTTTTTTTTTTTTTCTCTCTCAGTTGGCGGATTGCAAACAATTCAAAGGTGCATACCGCCACCTACTGTACAAGAGTGTGTAACATCATGTCATTTAGCCCGTTTCTTAAATTCTACTCATCAGCCTCGTACGCTTGCAAAACTACATAGGAGTTCTGTAGTTTACGGGGGAGCTGTGGTGAAAATCAGTTCTGAAACCAAAGTTTTTCGGCCTCCAGTTTCCAAAAAAAATGTGTCTACACGGTACAAGGTTGTAAGGACTGTAACTGTTGGTAGCTGTTATTGATTTTGTTTAAATATGCTGAATTAGAATTTTATAGGTTATTGTTTGTCGGACGATTGAGCTAAGCTAAGTAACGCTAACATCAGCTGTCACTTTTTGCCATAGCAACGGTAAACATTCACATACAGGATAAGTGCAGAATCAAGCTTCATTGTAAATATAGTCAAGATATTGAAATTGTATTTAACGCAGGATGTGGGATTTTAGTAGTTAGTGAACTTTTAGAAAAGAGCTATTTACCGTCGCTCTGACGTCAAACAATGGAGACAGATAATAAAATACTGTGGTTATCCCATCTACAACAACAAACAGCCAAATCGCATAGAATAACACACGTTATCAGAAGTACACGGGTCCGTGTGCCTAAAAATAACAGGAATGTTTTATTTAAACTGGTGCATGTAGATTGCTTTTGTTTAGCCAGGGCAGAACTATTCGACGGTGTAACAGTCACTAACATCGTTGCCCCGGGGTGAAGCAGTAAAGCCGACTGTCGAGCGTTTTCAGTGGGAGAAAGGGAATCGTGGGTGTAGCCCGCTTTGTATGTATGGAGCCACGTCAAACCCACCAAGAGAAACTCTTCTCTCATCCATCAGCGTAGGCCCCACCCATTAAGTGCAGTTGAACTTGCAAGCAAAACTTTAACTTGCAAGCAAAGAGGACTGATTTACAAGCAAAATGATCATACGTTTTTACTTACAAACTTGATTTTTGATTGCAGTTCAAGAATATGCTCTCGGAATAGTTTTATATGATTGCAACAAAAAAACACAAAACTACCTCCATAGACAAATACTTTTGAAATTTGTGACATATGATTAGACAAATCAGAGGAAAAGGGATGTGGAATTTGCCTTTGCTCAAGAGGTAGAAAACCTACAAATACCAGAATACACTGCAGTGCACCGGCCCAATTGACGCTACTGCTGGTGGGTGGTGTCCCTCCAAAAACAATATGGCTGGCTGGCTGGTAACAAACAACTCAAATTACAGTTAAGCAGGAAACTAAAATATGTTTCTGATAACATTTTAGGTGAGAAACACAGCAACAGAATCTCAGTTCATATTTAATCAACACTGCTTAGTTTTACCGGTTGATCTCAGATTTTTCAGTCTCCTTTTTTAACAATACAGGAAACAGTACAGTGCCCACTTCCTGTTCACAAATTCTTTTATTACAGCCAAACAGTGCAGTAAAATATGATTCTGAAGACATTTAGGTGAGATTTGGGCAATACAGTAACAGGATCTTGGTTTAGGTTTGATCAGCACTGCCAAGTTTTACTGTTCCACTGATCGGAGTTTGGTCTGAGCTTGAAAGGAAGAGAGTGAGGGGCAGGTCCCTCTCTCAATCCAATGTTATCCTCTTTGGGTCTACAATCTGTTGAGCAACAGCCCTAAAGAAAAATCCACTAGATGAGTTATTATATGATACAAAGCTGGTTGAAAGTATCCTTTTAGCACAAGCAGCTGGGCAAGAGTTTTGCCTGATTAAGTCAGCAATTAGAAAAATCTTTCTTTGCTAATTCTTCTTTGCCAAAGCTCTACCAATTTAAGAATTTGACAATTCTTTCTGGCCTCTTTTATTTCACAGCTTTGGTTTACAGCTTACTATAGCATCATGGAAAAAGCTTGGTGCCATTTTCAAACTGTTTTCAAATGCAGCAGGAATCTGTTTTCAGCGGGGAAAAAGATCTGATAAACACAGTGCAAGCTCCCTGATCAGCACCAAATGGCAGACCAACATTTAGTGAGGGACTAGCTGAGGTAGAAAGTGAGAAAGTGAAGCATCTAGCAGCTACAAGAGACAGATACTTTTCTCAGGAGTTGGTGGAGACTAAAACAGAGCTTTCACACTTGTGGTCTGGTTCATTTGGTCCGCACCAGAGGTTACAAATAATACCTTGTTCTGGTTCGGTCATGTTGACACTGACTTTTGCAAACAAAGCAAAATAGTAAACATGAAGTTCTACCGACAGACCGACAAATAACTGATTGGACAGTTGAGTCGTTTGATTTCCCCAAGTGAGTTCTGACGAAGCAGGATAACCAATTCCAGAAACTTGCGGTTGTTAATGCAGCAGCACTTTAATGCTTCTAAAGTGTTTATATTAATGTTCTCTGGTTTCACAAAGAGCTCATAGAGAAATAACTGATTGTGAGCATTATTATTAGGCTATTATTAGACTGCAAATCAATTGCATGTTATGAATAATGACTAACAGAGACAAAATGAAAAGAAAGCATCTTGTACAGTAATAATTTGGGGCTAAATACTGTGGGATCACAGACACACACTCTTTAATGGACTTAATGAGCTGACAAAGTACAAGGAGTCAGATACAATGATGGCAGTTTTCACTGACCTGCATGTGTATAACCATGCATAAATACGTTATAGGATATTTGTGGCCTTTATCAGGATCAATTATGAGATTGCAGACAGATTTCACAATCAGCAGATGGATTCATTGGTTTATCTGTTGCTTAAATTCTGCTAAAATCACATATTTGCCATCATGAAATCCAGTGGTTGGTTGTTTTCTTTCACACAACAAGCAAACAGCACTAGAGTTCATTTGGAAGCAGACTGAGACCCATCTTTTCAAGCATTCTCGGTTCGGTTGTTTGGTCCACACCAGGATTTAGGGTGCTTTCAGACCTCGAGTTCACTTGCTTTGGTCCGAATCAGGGACTAATTTTGTTACAAAGTTGTATAACTGCGTGGAGTTGGTTTGTGTTCTCACGTTAGCATTTACAAGTAGACCAGATAAAGTGCCTTGCATGAGAAAGCTGCTCTCTTCAAGAAGGTCTCGGTCCAGTTGTTTTGGTGCGCATTTCAGTGCGATTGCTGTGTTCACACCCATGTTGCTCCTTTCCATGGCAACTTTTCACCTTTATATGGTAATGGTAACGCGTCAAGGTTGTGTTTACAGAATGCTACTCTGCCCCCAAGTGGCCAAAAAAATCAGTTTAAGCATTTAAATTAGGTTATCAATCAGAATTTGTGCTGAGTGGGACATTTAAGATGTGAATAATAAGCTTGCCAGGAAAAAACTATACATGGTGACACTAGATTTAACTACCGTGAAGACTTTAGGAAGATTATATGCAAGTGTTGTGGCTTGTTGTGAAGTTTTTTTGCCCCCAGTGGCCAAATTCAAATTCATTTAACTTAAATATCTTAAACAAGAGTCTGATCAAGTATTTAACACCAGCTTTAAATACTCAGTTTGTTGAGTACTGCGTGTTGAGGTACAACACCCAGCTCTACTTTAACATTGATGAAACAAAGAACAGGGTGTCTTACAAAGTACATGGAAGCATAGGGTGTAAAGTAAGACACAGCTCTCTGAAGTAAAACTCCCTGTGGGACCTGAGCAGCTTCTTCGTCTCAGTGCAGCTCGTAGCTTGAGCTCTCGTCTATGAATCTAAGTGGGTCTTGCTGTGTTGACGTCTCTCTCTGTGTCGCTTCCAGCCAGGTCAGCCTGTCCGTCATATGACAGCCTCAGCAGCCCCGCAGGACTAATTACAGGAAGGGCTGTATCTGTTACAGTCTGCTGCCACTTAGAAGCACGCAAGAGAGCAGCTAACTGGCTGCTCTTTGGCTTTAAGTACTGGGCTTGTTGCACTGACAGGTCGTGAAAAAATACAGTCTGAATAATAGAAAGACCTGGACAAGACTGAATAAAAAGTGGGACAAAGAGCCTTGTAGAGGAATATGAATATAAGTCATCGAACAGGTGCTGCGGCATCATACCTCATTGTGTATTTAACAATGCCCTTTCTTGAGCGTGAAAAGGTTAAAGACAGAGGTTGTAGGTCATCCTTCATCAGGTGAAAAGGTATCAGGCGTCGCCACAAACAAGTTTGGAGAACAGGAGGCCACAGATGGCACTGGTGAGGATGTAACTCTACCTGAGCTTGTCCAGTTAATGAAATGAGATCATGCTCGCAGACCACATCAGAGCAGGCCAAGCCCTCAGCTGTACGCACTCTTATGAAATAACAAATAACCTGCACGCCTGCCTCCAGGACCATGAGCCAGATTACACAAGTTTACAGCCTATTTTCTCCTCTCTGCTTTAACATTACTCCCAGCGGAGCGGAGACTCCCTCTGGGGTTTGATAAAAGCTTTTATCCTGCTGTATTTTGCTCTACTTCTTAATGGCACATCCTGTCCAAACACCACCGAGCTGCTGTAATAGCACACTGTGGTGCACGGAGCTAAAAGGCTCTTCCGCTTCCTCTAGTTCGATGAGCGACGGTGATTGGTTTTCAACAGGAACTTGGGTCCTTCCTGCCTGTTTGAGAGTCTGATCCTTTCATTACAGAGATTAAGCAAATTTCATCTGTGAGCACTGGCTGTTTGTCGGCAGAGATCCCCAGTAAGCTCAGCCGTTTACCTGAAAGGGGATTGGATATAAACAGCCAGCGAGTACGTGTTCTCAAATACCGTATACAGAGCACAAAGCACTCAATGTAATTAAGGCTAGAACCGCAGTATATGCATTATATGAGGATTTATGAGTTAATGGGCTAAGGTCTCTGAGGCTAATCTAAATCATAAATGTCTGAAATAAATATACTTTTCCATTTAATCTTTAGAACTGAGGCAACATCATTTTAACAGCATGGTTTTTGAGACCATAATACAAACAGCATCTGTGGTAAATTTCTATGGTTCATTTCTCTGATGAAAAGGCTACGAGGTAAAGGACTCAGAGAATAGGGACAGCTTCAGACAAACACTCAGTATCTCGATCTCTTAAATATCCTGCAGTGAAACAGGTTAAACGGGGTTAACTGTGACCTATGCGTTAAAGTAGCATCAACCATTAAGTACAGGACCTATTGTGTTCATTTTCAGGTTCATACTTGCATCTTGGGTTTCTATTAGCACATGTTTGCAGGCTTTAATGTAGGGGTGGGCGACACTTATTATACTCGAAGCTTGTTCCACACAGGATGTATAAAATTACTATATCGCAAACGCTGATTATAAATTGAGACATACATTTTCTAAGCCATCAAAATGAGACTCGCTATGGCCGTTAAGTTCTCTCGCTCTCTCTGTCTCACAGGCAAACAAAACACACACACAAACAAAGACTCAAACATGATGAGTCACATGCACCCCCCACACATCCGGACCACTCTCCTGGGCGACAGTGTGTGAGCAGGTGCGGCGTGTGTTTTTGTATCTGCAGGCTCTACATGTTGACCACTTAGTTGTATTTTAGGACCATTAAGCACCAGGTGCAAATTGCAAATATTATAAATACATAAACTAGAGAGCTCACATTTAACGGGGCTGCTGTATCAATTCAACTTCCTGCAAACTGCTAACAGCTAACTGTTGACCAGAAGCTTCAATTGTCACATGAAAAACATCAACGCCTCAGGCCCAAAATGAGTGCTTACAAATAAAAGCACCAGTGGTTCTGCTTTGATTTAATTCATTATAGCAATACTCTACCTTTATTGGAACAGTAGTTTATTTAGTATTTTAGTAGTCTACCTGGATAAAAGTAGATTTCAAAACAGAGATTTACTGTGAATCCTGATACAGCCTTAAAATATTGCATTATTATTTACAGGCCATATCACCAAGCCCTACTTTAACATTCCCAAAACACTTTATTTTCCACGCTTTAACACACGTATCCTCCCTCTGTCTGAACGCTCTGTTTTAGCACCTGTGTCTACAAGCCCCCCTCCTGATAAAGCCCAGTCTGCTTTCATTAGTCAGCGTTTCTCTATCTCTGTGTCTCTGCACTGTCACTGCAGCCGGGGAATGACTATAACAGAGTATGGCAGCACTTTATACTGTGAAGAATCACTAATAAAAGCCTCTAAACCAAAAACCCTGATATGTTTCAATAGGAATCTGATCATCTGCAACCAAGATTACATGTGTTCCTGATGTAACTTCTTAACGTAAACATCTACAGGAGTGTGCCTGGAGCAGATAGCTGTAAAAAGAAATCCATCACGAGCTGACGTCCCCTTGCAGCCAAAGTGGAAAACACAGTTGGAAACAGAGTATTAAGAGCAAACTAAAGCCTGAGGTTTTTGCTCACAGGGACTTTTACATACATTTACCTCATTATTTGAAACTTTGGCCATGTTTAATATGAACATCCGACATTGTAACATTACATACCGTATTTTTCCAAATAGTAGCCCGGGCGATTTTGACCCCAGGCGTTTAAAAGAACCAGGCGGCTATTTGCTCAGGCTTTTTTTTTTCCTCCACCGACCTGCACCAGGCCGTTATTTGGTTACAGTTCCTGTTCAGTATGTTTTTATTGCAAAAATACTGTATAATGTAGGGGTGAGTTTGTGTACAAAAATCTCTAAACGTTTAGAGTGGGTCATTTTTTTTCTTGTACACAGGTTTCATCGCTGGGTGGTGCTATTGCATTATACCAGTAAAGCCCCAGTTATCCGAATACCAACCGAACGGGCCATTTAACCAACAGTTACAGGCCGCCACACCGAAATATCGTCATTCCGATCGTCCACCATCCCGAATTCTGGTCCCTGAGTCCTGACGGTAAGCTATGGCGAGCCTGTAGAAGCTGTATTCCCCATGCATGTCAGTGATTTTCACCAGGGACGCACATTACCTGTTTTTCAGCGAACTCTTCTGGTAATTTTATTAAAAGGCATGGCATATAGGTCCACAGTAACTTATTATTATTATTATTATTATTATCATTATTATCGTCATCATCATCATCATCATCATTATTATTATTATTATTATTATTATTATTATTATTATTATTGGGTCTTATAAGAGTGAGCTACAATGAGTGCCGGGCCATCAAATCACAGCATCCGCGATGAGAGGACGCGGAATTGTGTGCGCTTTTACGCACGCGGATAAAGGCGATCACGGATATTTGATGTGGGAAAGATGTAGCCAGATGTATTACCTGTTTTAGATACATGGCTGTCTGTCCGTCCGTCCGTAGAACGAGTCATGTGCACCATTTCACCACCGACCCGTGCGTAAAAGCGCAAACAGTCCCTCAAGGAGGGACAGCCATGAGGCAATGAATGAGGAAATAATCGCCCGGGCGTTTAATCAGACCGGCGTTTAATCCACAAAATGGGGTCAAACCCCCGGCGGGTATTTGCCACTGGACGACTATTTGGAAATATACGGTATATGACAGAAAATAAGGAAAAGCATGATGTGTCCCTTTTAAGTAAACCAAAAAATACTTACTCAGAAGAATCTATGAAGTATATAACAAGGGCTCCGATGCTGAGAGCAAATACGAGCACCACCTGCAAGAAAAGAAAAAAGGGACATTTGATTTAAGTTGTTATGACACTACTAAATCATCCAAAATATAGTTTTACACAAAAACTAGTTCAGACAGTAGATGTTCAGTCTTTGGATGCTTTGTATTCTCTTACAGGAAATGGGAAAAGGAGGACACCAGCTTAATGCATTTGACCTGTTTGGCTAATTTATTCCAAAATTTAAAAGGGATGTGGAGCAGTTTACTAAAACAAATGGCAAAGTGTCTGTCCTGTAAACTTTTGATGATGGAAATACTTTTTTAAAGTGCGCTTTTCAAAACCAGGTTAAAAAGTGCTTTTAGAGCAGAAAAATAAATTAGTCAAGGTGAACTAAAATAAAATATTAGCAAATCAAATTTTAAGTAAGAATTCAATAAATGCACTGAGACACAGTATGGCAAGTGATAAAAAGGGAAGTCTAAGACACAGAGAAAGACATTATTAAATTATCTTTTCAGAGCTGCAACAATTAGTCAGTTAGTTAGCCAATCACCAGAAAAGCAATCAACTATTTTGGTTATCAAGTAATTGTCTTTTTGCTTTTCTCTGGTTTGTATAAATGTAAAGTGAATTTATTTAGGATTTAGGACAATCGAATAAAAGAAGACACTTGAAGATGTACTGTCATTTTATAGACTAAACAATGAGATAAATTGATCGACAACTGATAAAGTAACAGTTGCAGCTGTAGATCTTTTATTCTACAGCTTATTTTCACAGAAGCATAACTATTAAAACAAGCAGTGCGAGAGATTTAGGGGAATTTCATGGCACCTAACGGTGAGGATTGCAGATTGCAACCGGCTGAAACTTCTCCCGGTAAGAATTGCTTCGGTGTTTATTCTTCAGGAGGTTTTTACAGGGAGCCTAATTATCAACATTGGTCTCTTTCTCTCCAAAACAAATGGAACAGGTGTTTAAAACCAGTAAAAAAAAAACTGAATAAAGGAGTTTCATTTTACAAGTCAGTGCTTTTCAGATGCTGTTTGGCATGTCGGAGGTGAGTTGCTAGCCCAGCACATGCTAATATGTGCTCACCTTTTTTCTCAATTAACGTAAGATTCAGACATTCAGGAGGTTTTTACCAGGAGTCAAATTATCCGCAGAGGTCGCCTCCTCTCTAAAACCAGTGGACAAGGTGATTTAACCCAGCAAAAACACTGAATAAAGCAGTTTTATGATAAAGAAATCAGTGTTCTTCCAACACTCTCCTCAGAGCCCTCAGAGGGGCTTCTAACTATGGTGGCCGATGCGAAAACATGAATGGCCCTATCTAGAGCCAGTGTTTGGCTTGTCCCTTCTGGACCACTAAAGAAACATGGTGGCGATCTCTGTAGATGAGGACCTGCTCCCTATGTAGATACAGACAGCTCATAATGAAAACTCAACCATTCTTATTCTCAGGTGACTACACCAAAGAAAACATACTTATTATATTATATTCCTGCCAATAAATCCCCTCAAATCGTACACGCTGAACCTCGTGTGAACAAAGAAGAAAATGTAACGAACAGAACAGAAATGTGTTTCCAGGTGTGTAGCAAGTGTTTAATATCTATTAATGAGCATCGACGGACCTTGATAGAGCTTGTCAGCCTGTTATAATTGTGTTATATAAACCAAAAAGAAAGAGTCACAGTTTGGAACAGCAGTGTCACAAACAGACTCATCAGTTACTGTATATCCGACAGTGTAAATAAACACACAAGAGCTCGGCTCAACATGTAAATAGGCAGCGGAAGAGTGGGCGAGGTGACAGAAATGGCTTCAGCTTTCACAGACACAAACAAGGAAGGATGCAGCTGAGCCCGAAGCTTTCGGTAGCCACAGTGGAGCAGCATGATAATAAAAACCAGGGCATTGCTTTGACTCTCTCGCTCTGCCTTTCTGCAGGGGGAGACGGCGCTGAATAAACAGGAGCCTGGAGTGAGAGGAGAGATGTTCAGAGCGGACCGGGAAGCAGGTTGCAGGGTAATAAACATGAGATCGGGAGGTGTTAGTGAACAAAGCAAAGAGTCGTCAGGTGACAGCTCTGACACTGAGACAGCTCAGGTGACACTTAAAACGAATACCACAGCAAATCAGTCTAAACTGTAAATACAAACAGGTAAATGGGAAGGATGAATCAGTTTATCTATATATTTAGAAATCAAACAGAGCTCGAGGTGACAATTGATGTTACCTGTAGGAAGACAACCTGTGTTCTCTCCCGACACAACACCACTGTCACTCAGAATCACTCACTAAAAGTGACTGCTGTCATGTTGTGTTTGTCTCACCACAGAAGGTGGAAGATTATCAGAAATGGAGGGCAGGCGACAAAATATCTGTTATCTAACTACAGCAAACTTTTTACAAAGTAGGCTACAAAATAACTGAACTGTAACAAAGTCCATGAGTTTATAAATCTCATATTTTTGCAATGCAACACGTTCTATGTGTCTTTTGGCGATGGAAGGTGGTGAAAAAAATTGAAGTTTTTTTTTTTTGTTTTTAAATCAACTTTAACCATCAATATTTTGATGCCTGAATCAATATAATTCAAATGCGGAGTTGGAAAGAAGTTGCTGCTTTTATTGTGGTAATCAATGAGTAACGTGACGTCATATCTGTTTAATAAAAAATAAAGATGAAGTGAGACGGCAGAAAATGGCTGATGGACACCACTGTGTCTAAGGACACGGACTTTCAGCTGCTTGAATAGCACCTTGATTTCAGCCAGCCCAAGGCAGACTCCCTATCAGATTGGCAAACTTTCTGTTGCTGCCATTACACAGATTTGACCCAGCCCGCTGTGAACCCTGGTGCTGGGATTTGCATTGGCTGAATTCAAGTTGCTATGGCCGCTATAAAAGGCCTTCTGCATGCTCTGCTCCCAGTAGATGATCCCCTAGCAGCAGCGAGTAAGGTGGAGGGAGCTTGCTACTTTTTGTCTTATTTGGGGTCTGATGAACAAAGAGAGCAAGAGTCAGGCAAGGAGGGGCTGAGCAAATCAGTGCACTGCCTGCAGCTCCACAATGGAAACAGATTTTAACTTTTTTTTATTTTTTATTTATATTTTAAGCTAGCTAAAACAAAGAAAGAAAATCAATAAGAGGCTGTAGGTGTTGATATTGTGTGTGTCATAAGCAGTTTAAGTTTGCTACATAAAGTATATATTTTTTATTCATTCTATAGCACATGTAACTTCCATTTTAGTAAATAAAGTGTTTTTAATAGGAAATCTAGGGCTGCCCCCAAATAGTCGCCCAAACGTCAGTCAACTAGAGAGGTCATTAGTTTCATCAGAATTCATTGGTCACTAAGTCGCATAAAAAAACAAACAAACATGAAACTCTATTAGGAGCTGTGCCATGTCAAAATAAATTAAAACCTATATGACTGGACCATTAAGGACTTTAATTTGAAAGGACAGACACAGGAGATGGCCACACTCAGCAGTCAGACAGGAGTCAGGTTAATCTCCAGGGCTGGTACCTGCGGTTATTCCACAGGCTAGTTAATAACATGTCGGGCAGGAAACCCAAAATGTGGGATCATTTTGAGAAGGTGAAGGATGAACCCAAGGTGATATGTAAACTCATCTTCATTGGTCGACTACAAACATGATGTATCAGCTGAAACATGGAAGTAGCTACATGCCCATTAGCCCACAGCGTCATTAACAGGCGGCTCGCTCAGTGTGTGACGTGCACTTGTAGATAAAATATAGGCCTATATTAATGAAGGTTTATTGGTACGGGTTTGTATTTCTCTGTCACGTAGCACAGTGTTAACAATGTTACTGATACTATTCTGTCCTTCAGACCTTGAACTGAAACCATTGTGTTGCCCCGCCCACAATATCTAATCTAATAATTAAATGAATATCATAAACATGCAGGTGACTAGTCAACTTATGGCCCTATGAGACGGTCGACTAGAGAAATTCTTAGTTGGTGGCAGCCCTGTAAGAATCAAATGATAAAACAGTTTATTTAGTGTTTTTCATGGAGTGTCTGACATGCTTTTATTTAGACGATATTCAGCCTCTAGAATTGTATAGTTCAACTTCTTTCCATGGTCCAAGGTTAAAAAAATCACAATAAATCACAATTTCAAGGAGAGCGAGGGAGATAAGTGTATCGTCACAGCCCTACTTAGAATAGACCTAATTCTTTAATTGTACATTATTAATTGATATTTAAAACTCAAAAAGCACAGCAGCTCATTAATACTGTTGCAGAATGAGTGTCCTAATTTTCCCTTGTAAAAGTCAGTGTTAATGCAGAGGAGGGCTCGACCCGGAGAGACACACATACGACCAGAAAGGTTTCTGCCAGACAGCAGAACAAATGTTTTACATCCTGAAATACACTACCAGGTTATCTGCGACCCTACCTGGCTTTCATCTATTTAGAAATGACACAATGGCCATGCTGAACAAGAAACCAATGGGCATCCATAATGAATGAGCTCAGCCTAATTCATTTCCATGATGTGAAATTGTATTGTCAACCTGCAACCACTGATGGCTCTGTAATGACAAAAAGCACCCGCATGCATTTTTAATCGACCCTTCCTCTTTGAAAGCCAGGAAATCTCTTTATGCCTCTGACCATCCCAGTTTAGAAACTGGAAACAATGTTGGTGCAACCCTAGAAATGCTAATGCTGCCGGCAGAGGGAGATTCAGTGATGGCAGTAAATAAAACACACAAGCTGCAACAAAGACAGGGGCAATCATGACTGGGTTTGTCAATGAGGTGACAGCAGACCGTGCCAGCATTCATCATTCATCCCAGTCAGCCGATAATGATGCATCACATCTGTATCTTCGGCCACCCTCGGCCATTTGCTGGCAGATGGCTGCAGCTACAAGGAGGTACAGTGAGCTCAGAGTCACAGAGAGGAGAGGCCGTTGCTTGATGACCAAGAGAGCTGCCAAGACACACTCGGTCCAATTTGCATCTATTTTTGACAACATTCTCTTAAGCTCTTCATTTAATGATGCTGCGAGTTACAGGGTAAGAAGGAAATCAAACTGCAATAAAAGAAAATGTCAAATGTGTCAATAAAACTGGAACTATAATCAGTCACTGACAGAAAGGAAATTACTGTCAGTATTTTTAAGGAACTTTCAGATTTAAAAAAGTCTGTCAAAGTAAGTAAAGTCTTTGGATTCACATCAATGTCAACTCTCAAGTTTGTAAGAGCAAGTCTGAAGTCAAGTCTCAAGTTATATGAAACAAGTCTCAACCAATGACTGCATAAAAAGATGGATGATGCATCTCCACTTTCTCTCACTGTACAAAAAGAAGCCAAAATATCCACCATAGCTGTCTTGCACTGCTGACGCCATGTGGAGCCAAAGTCTGCATTTCATAAGTAGTCCCACTTGCCCTTATTCACTTTCGCATGCAAAAGCTTACATCGCACGGAGGCCACTTGGAAAGTAGGAGGTGGAGGAGGAGTGGAATTAGTTGGAACGCACCTCACCTCATTTTCAGTCCTAAGTATCATGGATCGACTGCCAGTTGCGGGATTAGCGCTGTACTGCTTTTCTTTTTAGCAGATCGGATACCTGCAGACTACTTTCTGTGAGGTGAAGGCATCATCTGCGTATAATTGCAATATATCAGCAGACACTTTTAGCTGCAGGAGTTTCTGATTTCGAAATTTTGGTTTGTGATCTGTATCATGATTATCATTATATTACTGCTACAGGCTGATGATGATTTTCTTGAGAAAATCTGCTGATAGATGGGTGAATTTATACACCTGTATATTCACCTATTCATGCAGACCTATTAGGAAAACTGAAACTGAAAAGCATGTCCAATTGTCCATGTCTTCTGTGGCGGTTCCCCGTTACTTTGGATGTACTTTCTTGCATCATATGCATAACTGCAATGCACTGTGGGTTATTACAGACCTCTGGAATGACCATTGTTGTTCGTTCACTCCCTCAGCCCTCCGAGAGTCGATCTCACCAAGTTCACTTCAGTTTTTCAGACAGTTAGAGCAACACATTTGGTAAATGAACTCATGTGACATTCACCCATTCACACGCACAGTCACACACTGGTGACCAGGGCTACCATGCAAGGTGCCACCTGCTACTCAGTAACCATTTGCACCCACTCACACACCGATGGAACAGCCATCGGGAGCAATTTGGGGTTCAGTATCTTGCCCAAGGATACTTTGACATGCAAACTGGAGGAGCCGGGGATCAAACCCCCGATCTACCAATATGTGGACGACCTGCTCTACCTCTGAGCCACAGCTGCCCGAGTCACTCATATAATGGCGGCGGGAGATTCCCCCAAGGGCAAGGGCCAAGGGGAAGTCAACAAGGGTATGGTGAACAACTATGGAAATATCTGCACCCACCCATTCATCTAATCACAAGCAGCACCACTGACCACGAGCACACTGATTGGCACACGCAGCTGTCAATCATGACGTTGCACCGTTTTACAGCATCAAATAGCTAATTAAAACCAAACTTCTTAGAAAAAAACAAACACTGAACAAACATAAGCATGGTAAGAACTTTTTGAAATGACAGAAACCATCTGTAGGAAAAATGTATTTGATGTGTACTTTGAGTTTTTTGTTTGGCCCATGCTCTACCCAGTCGCAAGGGCTTTATGACCTATACAGCAGTCAGTAAAATCTCAAGTCCTTGCAGATAAAGCCAAGTCTTCAAATGCAAAATGAATTAAAATGAGACAGAATTTGACCATTTTCCTTTCAAGGCAATGTTAATAGCCTTTTCAACATGTCTGAAATGAGGTCAAGCCTAAACATTAGATATTCAAGGTATAAAGCTATGTAATCATTATCCACTGTTTAATTTTTTTTTTTTTTTTTTGAGGGTCAAAGTGTCAAGCGTAAGTCCTTTGACACAGTTGGTGAAGATTCTCAGTCATCCAGGTCATGGTAATCCTAGGGCGCTTTATTGTGGGCAACTCAGAACTGAAGAGGCCTCTTGGATGAGAGGTGAAACATCTTTAAGAAACTCAAGCAAATCTAGTTGCCTACAGTATGGCACTTGGCATAAATACACATACACAAATGACTCAAAGACTTCTTTTGAGATTTGAAAACACTAAGGTCAATACATAAATTAAACTGACTTGACTTTTTAGTATCAAATAAAGTCTTAAGGGATTCAAACAAATCATATCTCACAGGGGTCAAGTACAACTTAAGCCCTCCTTTGTTTTTTATTTAAAAAGCCTGATGTAAGTCTGAAAGGTCTAGTGTGTGGGATTTTGTGGCATCTAGCAGTGAGGTTGCAGATCAACTGAAAGTGTTACGTGTGCCAAGTATGTAGGAGAACTACGGTGGCCGACGCGAAACACTAATGGCTCTATCAACAGCCAGTGTTTTCTACATTCTGGGCTAATGTAGAAACAACATAGGGGAGTCCATGGAGGAGGACCTGCTCCATATGAAGTTATTTGCTCATTCTAAGGTGATGGAAACACGACGACTCTTATTTTCATGTGATTATACACTAATGAAAACATAGTAATGAATATCATATTCCATTTCTGTCAATATAGCCCCGAACTCCTACAAAAGGGACCATTAAGTGTACAGCTCTTACCATGAATAAGTGAAAAAACTAATATGGAACATAATCAGCACAGACACTGTGAAAATTAGGCTGGCTTAAAAAAAAAATTCTGATAAATCTTCAACTGCGAGTGTTTAAAGATTTAGCTCTGTGTTTGTTAAAACAACAACATCAAAAAGATTTCTCAACATTTTATGACAACATCATTAATCATAAATGTTAAGAGGGAACAATTATTCCAAGTCCACTTTCACAACAGATGATAATACCACCAAACGATCCTGTTTATGCTGCACAGTGTGTCAGGGCCCTGCAGAGTGTACCAGCAGGTCTCAAGCATTCAGAAGTCAACCTACAAACATCAGAGAACCCACTCATGCTCCTCCACTCTTCCTGGAGTGTGACTCACCATCAACCAGCGTGAATAACCTGCCAAAGAAACGGGAACTTCGCCTGGGCAGAAAAATCTCTTTTACTGTGGGGGGCGAGCTCAAAGTCCAGGGCTGTGTCACCTTCACTGATATTTCAGAATAAAAGGATTTTTCTTTCTTTTGTAGTCGGGGAAAGAGACAGCGGCTGTCACAGAGGCAAATGAGCCACGGATGCTTTTAGTGTGTTACGAGGGTTAAGTTAATATGACTGTGCAACAGTGGTCTGGTTAAAGGAATATCTAATGAGGCCTCATTGAGATTCAGGTAAGGTAGAAACATGCTTTATAAAGTCTGCAGTGGGAGGTTGTGTTACTGTGTGAGCTGCTATGCTATCTAAAAACAGGGTTCAGAAGAACCAGGGGTCGGTTTGTTCCATATTCCCTTCAAGCGTGCGGTCACTGTGGGGTCAAAACTCTCTTTGGTGGGATGCCAGAGATGTGTGTGTGGTCAACAGACTGTCTTTGTTTCGATAAACCCTCCGTTTCCCCACGGGTCACATCCAGTTCATGCAGCTCCTATTTTGACTGTGTGCAACTTCAATGTTCACGGGAGCATAAGTCCCTGACCTGGTGTTCCTCATGGGTGGCTGTTTGACCCCCAGCAGCTTCCCCAGCAACACTGCGCTGCTCTCCAAAATAAAATGACCTGAGGACAGTCATGGTGAATTCCAGCCCATCTGTCTGTCCTCAAATGCCACATTGATTAATAGGCCATCTTGGACATAATGGCAAACACAGAAATACAAAACAGCACAATAGAGGAGAGAGAAATCGATGTGCCATCCTAAAGCTGAACAGTGCAATTACAGACTGTGATATAAATTGCAGCAAGTGGAAATCCCATTTTTTCTTTTTCAGAAGCTGAAAACAAGTTTCAAGTGGCATGGTGATCAGAACTCTCAGTTTTAATCGATAGACATTTTCTCTGGTGTGAAAATGTATTTGCTCAGGTCATGAATTTAGATGTCATTTCACTCTGGGGACACTGGAGACATGTCCCCAGCACTTTTGAAGTGGCAGATCTTGTCACCATTTAGCTTTTAGCTTGCACCAAGAAATGTTAACTAACACGACACCATTTATGCCACATCACGATACACTGGTATCCAAAATCTAAGACGATATATATAGTCTCATATCTCGGAAACGATATATCTTCATATTTCCCAGCCCCAATGCAGTGCTGTTCAATAACTAACAAATTCTGGTTTGTAAATTAAAATGAATGAATGTGTCATTAATTTGAATAAGTGCCATGTGCACATTTAAATGGGTTACAAAGTGACGCCCTTGGGCCATGAATGCCAGTGAATTCCTAGACAGAACACAAGTTTCACTCCAGGAAATAAACACACAACAACCTTGTAAAATTTGTACATTTACAGGATTCAATACTGTGATTATAAGTTGTTTATATTGTCTTGTTATTTTTTGGATTGGCTGTGAGTCACCCTGCAATGATACAAATCATCACACTCATTAACTTGACCACAGAATAATTTAATTACACGTATTTTATCCATATCTCGTTTTAATGCTTGTGTGGTTTTGAGCAGCTATAAATGTGTGATGAGCCTTGAATTGTGAGACACCTTGGTCATCATGACCGTCCCCACTAACTAGACTTTCTTTACAGCGCTTCCGCTCAGTTTATCCTGGGCCCAGGGTGATAACAGCAAATTAGCACATTTACGACAACAGCCATAAACGTGATCGACTGCAGCCCTGACAAACACGGACTGTGAATGAACATCTGAGACATTTACTGTTTGTCGTTACTGTTGAACTCCTGCTCCTCTGCAGCTGACGGGACATGTGTGATGCAACTTCAGTTCTAGTCTTGTTACTGTTTCCATATTTACAGTATTTGCTGCTGTGGCATGGTGATGGATGATGAACTCTGACCTCATTATGACCTTTTAATACTTTGAGGCTCCCAACTGTCTATTTGGAGCACTTAGAGTACATGCACAGTGTTTGTCAGCCCTGAAATAGGGTTGCACAATTATGGTTAAAATAATAATCCTGATTATATTGCTAGATTTCAGTCTATCAAAATTATTAGTCACTGCTGATTAGAGGAAACAATTATCTAATGGCCCTTTTTGTGGATCAACCTTGTGGCTATTTTGAACTACAGCAGCAAAATCTTGACGCTGCACTTATAAACATGTTCATATTAGAAATGTCACGCAATAACTTAAAAACTATTCCTGCTGCTGTTTAAGGCAAACCTCAGTCCACTTTATGAACGCAGCATCAAAACAAACAAACATATTCATCAGTAAGTCAAACTGTTCAAATACAGATGCAAATTTAAGCTCTAGCTGTAACTTATATGCTTAAAAAATGACAGAATGGGCCTTGAAATTACAGCTGCGTCCACACTCAGCCCAGACCTGCGATCACTGGCTGTGTCTGCGTGCGCTCCATGCTTGTGGCGACAGGCAAAAACACAACATGCATACTAATGCGTTCTTGGATGTTGCTCCTGAAGCCTGGCACCCTGAAGCATGATCTTAGTATAACCTACCCAGCATGTGTTTCATAAGCAGCCCGCAGCCTCATCTGCCTCGACCAGAAATTATGATTAAATGGTCCAAATCACAGCTGTTCTGTGTTCTGTGTCACCCGGGTGTGTTTGACAAGGTCACAGGCGGGAAAGACACACAGACACAGATTAAAGGTCAAAACAAGTACATTTTGAAAAGGGCATCAAAAGTTAACCCTTGACAGCACGGGAGTTCATTTTGATTATTACTTGTCATAACAAAAGTGATTGTTACCATGTGCACAGCAATACTCACCAATGCATATGGTTATCATCTTATTAATGAGAGTAAACAATTACTTAACCACCTTTTTGTGGATTAAGTTGCCATTTGTGTCTGTTCACTTTCTTTTACTTAGTTCTTTTACTTAGTTCGTCGACACAGCCAAAATGCCTAATACTGGTGGTCTCAGCTAGGGGCAGACTACAGCACTCAGACACAGATGTCGTGAAAAGCAAAGAAGGCGGTGATAATGTATTTTGCAGGTGGAGAGGATGGTGGATGGCACCTATAGGCAGGAGAGCTGCCTAACTGCAAACCAATGTTTGAGACCAAAAAGCAATAAATCAGTTATTAGCAAAACATTGGAGGCATTTCCAGCTGTAATTGTGCCACCAAAACCAGGTATAAGCAGCTGTTTTCTTTTGCCTTAATATAATCATGTGTTTACCACAGCATTGTTGGAATGTAAAGAAACAGAAAGTTTCAACGTAACAGCTATAACATACAAATATTCAATATCTGTGGTTTGCAGAAACATATAATGCCAACATTTATTTTGGCGATTGGGTTGCTGTTGTTCCCTATTTCCCCCAAAGATCAATAAAGTATTTCTGATTTAGTACGTGAAGTGAGTAAAACATATTACATTTAACAAGTCAACACTGAATTGCTTTCCCACAGGACACAAACAGCGTTCTCCTGGGTCAAAGTCCTGTGTTTGTTTAACCCAGCCATCTACCCTAATCCCCTCCTTACGCAAGGACTTTGTCACTTCTTAGACCAGGTCACCTGACTTCCTCCTGTGCCCCCATCATAATTACCGCTAGAAGTCACCATGTAGCAATTAACACCAACATGGGTTGTAATAAGCTGCTTGCACAGACGACCTATACAACCGTTTTTTGGGGAAGGACTGTCTGTTGTTTTGGTAAAAATACCCACAACAACGGATGTTCTCATGACATTTACAGGGTCGTCTGCTGCCAGAACTCAAGTGCTTTCTGACCAGAGAAAGCAGTGGTTCCCAACTTTTGGGTCCTGGTCCATTCTGAATGGACTGCAAGTGACTTGTGAACATGTCAAATTTGTAAAAAACACACTTTATTTTGAAGTACACTGAATTTCATGCCATTCCCTGCAGTCGAGTGAGTGACTACTAGACAACTACATGACAGTGACAGCAAACTAACTCAATGACCAAATGCAAGTATGATGCACAATACATTGAACTGTGTGGATGTTGAAATTATGACTGAGGGGAAATCTGGACCCTATTGCTAGGCCAGTTGGGAACAACTAGTCTAGTGTATTTACTGAGTTGAGAGGTTGATGCTCTTTCCTGACTATCAAAAAGTGGCAACTTTGTGAGGTGTTAAAATGTCAATATTATGTTTACAGCTTGCCGCTCTACTCCTGAGGGGCCAAAAAAAAAGTGTAAAAGACTAGCACACTGAGAAAGTGATTGACAGCTGGGACATGTTTCCTTGCAATAGGCAAGACACCTCTTGCTGTGATTGGAATCAGACTGGAGGGTAAAGTCTCGCTGTGTGCCTCATTTTTTAGGTGCTCAGTAAAAAAGCCTATAAAATGAAAAATGTGTGTTTTTTTGTAGATGATTACTTTTTTATGAGTGACATGTAACTTTGATCCACGCTGACATCACTTATTTAGATTAAATTTACACTTTGAGAAAAGAATGATGGGGAAATTGGGCCTGAGAGGGCTGTCTTCATTAATTTTAATCAGAGGAGGAAGCTTCATACGCAGGACTATATTGTGATATATGGATACATCAGAACTAAATGAAAAACTTAATCTCAGCTTGGCAGTTAGTGTCACATTACTCATCATCAGATAAGATAACAATCAGATTGCATAATGGGCTGTGTTCGCTGACGACAGCAGCAAAAGGATGATAAATATTATATAACCCCCAGACATGTGTGGTAAGACAGGAGCTCATCATGTGTCATTCTGATCATACACAAGCTGTTTTATCAAACAAGTGATTCACGACTGAGACTGAAGCTGACGGACACGGAGCTGGATGGTTCAATGTGTCAGTCTGCAAAACTGCAGGATCAGTGACCCTGCCAGGGGTACTTCTTCATCCTGGTTTATCAAGGACACCAGACTGATCAGTAGGAGAAGAGTGACCATGTTGAACGACAAGGTTGATGGCTCATAACTGGAGGAGGAAAGACAGCACATAAAACCTCTACGAATGGCACTGAGCCTAAAAACAAAGACATTAAGTTAATTCTTTATTTTCTTAACTTCCATTTTTAGCACCAAGTACCGTCTTAAGTGCCAAAACAGCTTAATGTCTTTTTTTACTAGGTTTTACACCTATACATATGTTGTGTTTCTAATCATCAGTTTGTCAAAGGTCATAAAACACAAATCAAAGAAGATAATGGCTCTGTCGTACACACAGCAGCACAGAGCAACTGTCATTGCAAGTTTTAGACCAAAGCAGTTACAATTTTCATGGCCAGCGTCCATGTTGTGTAAGCAGCAAATGTACAAGAGCCCAACTGTGCACCCATGGGCGTGTAGCACTAAAACCAAGGTGTGGTCAGCCATGTTGCTATTTTAGGGCAGCAGAAAGTATTTGCGCCATCGACTGACAAAAATCTGGTCCAAAGGTGCAGTATTTGCCTTCTATTAAAAGGACGCATTATTCAGATTGTAAGATGTGCTCACATAGGCGGGTTCACAATGCTCTTACACTCTGCTTGTTACACACACAGTGATGCGTGGATGGTCGTGGGCAGGTGAAATAATACATCATTAATGTGGAAAATATTTATTTTATTCTGTACAATGAATGAGCTGCTGTCTGACTACCCATTAAGAAAGATTCTGTGCATTTACGCATAAAATGCAGCATAACTTTGTTGATTTGTTTCAGAAGCTAAAGGTTTAGTTCCGCTGACTAGTTTTCGTCTACAGTTTTTAGTTTTGTTGCTCAAGGGTCCCACGATATTTGCGACACTGACATTAGTGCTCAAACTTCACTACTCTCAGCAGAAAGGTACTCCAACACTACTGGCGAGATTAATAGACTTAAAGCTTCATGCATCTGTGGGAAAAAGCATATATTAAAAGAGGTGCTTGTGGCGGGCGCTGAAAAATTTGCCTTATTTTCAAATCCAAAACTTGTTAGGTATGAGCATTGTAGACGGCAGTAGTCTTGACATCCAGACGCATGAACAGAGAATTATTTTCTCTACATATCATTATATATTACCAATTTGTTCCATTCTACCATTATTTAAATTTCGGTCATATCTCATTTGGGCTACACTACACGACCTCCACGATCTCCTGTGTACTGCAACAATTCATCTGTGTCCATAAGCTTTCAGAAAATGTGCATAAATGCAGATGAAATGAAGGCAGAGCACAGACAGAAGGCTCCATCTGTCTCCATATCTAATGTTGACATTAATGAGCCCTTAATTTGTACCTAGATAATGCACCATTAACTGGCAAAAGTGGGGTTAGACATGCCCTCAATGCACATGAAGCATGCACTTTAGACCATGCTCTATAGATTATTTTATGTTAAGCAAGAAAGAATATAAAGCATTACTGTCTTTCCTTTCCAGAAACAAACCACAAAGAAACCACAAACCCTCATTCCCTCTTGCATTAAACCCAACTAACATCATTGACAGAGTAACTGAATACCCTTGAAAAACTTCCTCTCACCTTTCTACCGTAATGTGCGGCAGTACTCAGGATCGGTTTCACCTCTGACCACACCCATCAGAGACGCTGAGTGGGGTCAGAGGTAACGCAGACTTCTAACTAATGAAGTCAGTGGAGCTCTGCTTTTCAGCTTGATGTTTTGTTACTCTCTAGAAAGATAAAAGGACAGGGACGATAAAAAAGTAAAGGCCATTTATCAGAGAAAACATCCTCTAATTATGTTGCCTAATCAAATACCTGCAAGCACATATTCCTGGAAGATTATTTTGCACTGTGAAGGCTGTTTTTCTGCTGTTTACCTGCCAACTGTTGCTAGGAATAATGAAATAATAAAATCACTATCACTATGATAACTGTCCGGAGTGGTAAAGTCCTCCCTCACAGTATTATAAACCTCTGTGCAGTGTTTTGGTATCTGATAAACGGACAAAACGCTGACGCCCATTTCGATGGAACATTCTGAGATTGAGTAAACATTTATTGTGCAGTAATAAAAAAATGTAAATGGCCTCTGGTAATACTCTGTTTGTCTCGTCCACTTGAAGATAGTTTACAGATTATTTGGCGCATTTCATCAGCTTACAAATTGAGATTCAGCTGCTCAACTGTTTCACTTTGTCTGTAGATGTTTAACAGATTATCTATAGAATATATGTGACAATTCATGAAGATACCTATACGTGTTCCCAGAACTATTTACTCAACTTATGCAGCATATGTTGAGTGAATAGTTCAAGTTATACTCCACAGATAAACATCTAAGATAGATAAACATCCACTATGTTTTAGAATAGATTTTACTGTTTACTTTAAAGGCTCTTTGTGGCGTCTCTACCTGCTATATCTCCAAAGCGGCACCTGACTGAAAACAAAAGGAGACAGAGCGTTTGCATTCAGGGCCCCGAGGCTCTGGAACAATCTGCCTGAGGAAATCAGATAAGCAAAAAGTCTCTCTTAAGGCCCTTCTTAAAACATACTTTTATCAGAAAACCTTTACTGATTTTACTTGAGTTTTGATTTCCTTTCAACTCTTTTTTCCCCTTGGTTTTGTTTTTTATCTCTCTTCTTTTGAAGCCTGTTGACTTCATGAGTTGTCTGTTTTATTTTGCTGCCCCGTGACGAACGTTGTTAAGACAAAGCAAAACAATCAGATTGTTGAATCTCAACAAATAAGCTGCTGAAATGTTACAGATATTCTATGAACTATCTGAAGGTGGACTGTCCAAATAAAGTGTTACCTTGCCAATTAATGACTTTTGTCACTCTTATCATTATTCTTTGTCCTACCTTAATTTGGGGCACAATCGTACTATAAGTTTTGGAACTACAGTTTGCATAGTTTGGGGGGATATCGGGATGAAAACAGGAAGTACTACATAATGTTCCCATGGAGTCAAATTTTCGTATGCCGTTTTATTTAGATTTTAGTGGGGCTACCCTCGACTAGTCCTAGTCAACAAATAGTCATTATTTAGGGCCATTAGTCGAATAGTCGCCCAGGTTTATTATATTAATTTAATTATTAATTTATATACTTTGGGCAGGGCAACACAATGGTTTGAGTTGAAGGTGTGAGAAAGAATAGTATCAGTAACATTGTTAACACTGTGCTACATTACAGAGAAATACAAAACCGTACTACTGAACCTTCATTAATACAGGCCTATTATTTTATCTACAAGCGCACGTCACACACTGAGCGAGCCGCCTATTAATGACGCTGTGGGCTAATGGGCATGTAGCTACTTCCATGTTTCAGATGATACGTCATGTTTGTAGTCAACCAATGAAGATGAGTTTACATATCACCTTGGGTTTGTCCTTCACCTTCTCAAAATGATCCCACACTTTGGATTTCCTGCCCGACATGTTATTAACTAGCCTGTGGAGTAACCGCAGGTACCAGCCCTGGAAATTGACGTAACTCCTGTCTGACTGCTGAGCGTGGCCACTTCCTGTGTCTGTCCTTTCAAATTAAATTCCCACATGGTCCAGTCATATAGGGTTTGATTTATTTTGACAAGGCACAGCTCCTAATAGAGTTTTACGTTTGCTTGTTTCTTTCTGCCACTTAGCGACCAGTGAAATCTTGCCGACTAATGACCTTTCTGGTCGACTAACGTTTCGTCAACTGTTAGGGGGCCCTAGATTTTAGTCCATGTTTGTTTACATTTCATCATAAAAAGTATGCCGAATTACCTTGTGTTAGTTCCTATCTGTGATGCTCCAGATATCACTGGATTATTTTGACACTGAAGGAAATTTAAAAATGTGACAATTCTCAGGCTAATTCTGTAGGGAGCGTCTTTCTTTTTGATTTCTAAGATGATATTTAGACATTCATTCACAATGAAATATATACTGGTAAACTCAGAAGGTGCGATCCACACAAAGTCTAAAATATGTACATTATGTCTCTAAGGAAAAAGAAAGGACTGGAGGAACTGATCAAGGCACCTGATTCGGCCCCATGCTGTTGAATGATGCAAAGGGAACCTGGTTTCATATATATCATCTCTGTTTGACTGAGTTATGAGAGAGAAACGAGTAATATTTTTGACCCAAATTGCCACAATCGGGCGCTAATGGTCTTAAAGTACCTTATTTGCCTGCATGAGCTGTGTGTCTTTCCAGCTGCTGCGGCTCCAACTGCTGAACTGTTCACTGGTTATATTGTGCATAGGGAGACATTAAAGTACAACACACTGTATGAACAGAATAGTAATTGTAAAACCTGATTTAATTCAACTCCTCTTTTTCCCTGGAAACCCTTACAGACAGATTGAATGTAATATTCAGGCCTGTACTGCATCATTCAGAATCCTCCCCAGGATGAGTACATTGTGCAGACGGTACAGTATCCTGAGCACGTCTTCATCAGTGGCTTTTCTTTTGTGCGTGTGCGTTTTTCACACTCAAGAGTAAGACCGGTGGGTTTAAGGGATTTCTCTCTCATCTTGTCAATAAAAGCAGATTATTTCTTTGTCTACCAGGCTTCCTGTGGAGCCGCATGCAGCTGCTTCCTCATCATTAGGGATCACCAACAGCATTACGGCAGCTCCAAAGGGATAGACCTGCTATTCAGAAATAACATCATCACTCCCAAACCTGGATGCATCCTCCTCTACAGCGATTCAATGGCAGAATTTACCTTCAATTGAAAAATGATGTCTTCTCTGACATTTAAGAGACCTTTACTAATAAAAGCCTCTAACCTACGGCCATACAACAACGACCCCCTGATCTGATTTATTTATGGATCTACTGAACAAAACACATTGAATCCAAAAGGTTGCTCTATTAAAGTGGGAACACTACTGTCAAACGTGGTCCTTAAAAGACCCTAAAAACCAAGACGAACAAAAACATATATATATCAGCATAAAAATCTTTTTAAAATACCATCATGGTAGCATTTACAACAGGAAAAGTTTGGAACAAAATCAATTATTTCAGTGGAAGCAAAGTAAAATCAATTGCATGCTTTCAGGATCAACTTTTGGTGAAGTCTGATGACATAGAGGCTACTTTAAAATAGGACATCACTTCAATGGAGAAGCTTCTGGACACATTATTTAGGCACATTCTCACCTACCCAATTGCCAGAAAAAAATCTTACAATCTTACGTCTCTACAAACCATGAATATGTTTTATTTGTACGTTATTATGTAGCGGCAAAACGTATACAAAAACCATTTGCTCATGGTTAGGAAATTATCATGTTTTGGATTAAAATGCCTACTGGAAAAGCAAAAAAGCTTTGTCTTGATAAAAAAACAACTGCTTTTTATATCACTATCCCAGGTGCAAAAACGGTGACAGGTTGCTACAAAACATCAATGCTTGGTGACTACAAAAAACACTGAAAACACAGTGATAGGCCACTAAAAAAACCACCCAAGTTTGGCGGCTAAAAGCCATTGGATAAACAGTCACGGTCTCTAAAATCCCCACCAATATTGTCATTTTTTGGTTTCAAACAGTGGGCGGCAGCTAGGTAGGTGTCTCCCCTAGGTGACACCCCATCCACCATCCCCTCCACATCTTGATACGTCACTTTAGAAACATGGATATAACACGTGTGACAGTCCCCTGACCTGTTCATTTACTCTGTGTTCTGTTTCTTTAATGCAGCAGGTAGGCTACCTGGTGGGCGGAGTGGCTGTCCTCATTGGGAGTACCTGGGCTCGGTGCTCTCAGGCTATAAATACCCCGTAACTCGGGCTGAGACACTCTTTTCCCCTCAATGCGTTGTTGTTACTTTCACACTTCCAACACCCCACACTACACACAGCACTCGTGCAGACACACGCCTTCACCACTGATTCTGCTGTTAAAACACATCTCATCGTTACTTCAGCTTGTTTTGGGGTTTCTGGGTTTAAAATCATTCTTTCCATGTAAACAAATTATTTATTATTTTGCCCTCAGACTGCAAAATTGAGACAACTGCACCCAACCCAACAATCCCCCATCACCTCCCTCTAAGTTTTGGAGCTGCAGTCCCAATAATTTAGAGGCTTTGGGGGATGCAAACAGGAAGTATGATACTGCCATCAAGTCAGTGAGTTAGCTTTAGGCTACAACTTGAGTGCAGTTTTCTTATTTGATTTTTAATATGCCCTCACTTATTATACACCCCTGATTTATACAGATGATATGAACCAGTGGTTCCCAACCTTTGTCCTCAAGGGACCTTTTTTTAATCACTGAGAAAACTGACAACTCCTGACTGAGAGGCAGTTTTATGGCTATTTCATTTTATATTGAACTCATAACAATAACAGTACAGAACAACTGATGAACTTGAATAAAATGCTGAAATATAGGGCTACCATATACATTTTTAAATAGTTTTATTGTATATTTTAAAATCAAGGAGGCTTCTCGACCCTGTGAAGTTTTGGCGACCCATAGTAGGAGTCCAGACCCCCAGGTTGATTACCAGTAAAACAATACCTGACACTGTGCATACTTCAAACATTGTTTTTAGTAATTACTGAAGGCACTAGAGTGAAGTTACTGGTATTTCAATTCCTGATAGCTCATTAGTTTTCATTCCTGCTTGGAGGCACAGAGCCGGCCTAGAGCTGCTGCAAAATATCACCACGCTGCAGCTATTTGCAGAGGGACCAGGAGCAACGCAACTAGCAGACATCTTCACAGACGTCAGCAGGAGAGACTGACGTTGCACACGGGGGACCAAGCCAGTATGGTAAGTAGAAATGTCTGAGGCGTATGTATACTTCGAGACACAACATCTGTGCTTCTTCTCCAAGCACTCCATCACACACGAGAAGTGTCACTTTAAGTACTTAAAAACAATGAGGATGTATATAGTTAAAACAGGTAGCCCTACTTTAAGGTTATGTACATTTCCTGAATTTAAGCTATGTAAATATTACAAGATAAGATATTTTTTCTTCATTTTATATATAATCATTGTGTCACTTGTTGCGAGCATCATCATATTCTCAAACACACATGGTCTGAGAGAGTGTATGTTAATGACATTATAATTATTAACATGGATTTAGCACTGCTGAAAACAGTGGGTTAAAAATAACTGAAGAACTTTCCCAACAGCTGCTGTCTAAATTACAGTATGTGGCAGCCTGATGCACATTGATTTACGACTTCATATAAATAACAACGTTTCTGAATGTAACGTGTCCGTGAAAAATCTGCATGATAAAGTCCTATGTTTTTCTTTGCGTAAAAATAATCAGCTTTATTTTTGTCCTCGTGAACGCCACAGAGGAAAATGGCTGTTGTTGTCAGCTATGAGCAGCATACTCCTGAGGATTGAGGTTTGCCTGGAGAAGAGCCTGCAGGGCCTCTGTATCCACTCACACTTCCTGATTCACTCCTTACCCAAACATCAACAACACACTGAGCTCTAATGAGTGCTGCTCAGTGAACTGGAGTAAAAGGCTCCTGCTGGTTTCTATTGGGAATCTGAAAAAACTGGAGAACAGGTTCAGGGGTCTGTGAGTGCATGATTAAATGTTAAAACTGTTTACAAAGCTATGCCAGCACAGAACATGGCTGTATTCAAAACCACTTACGATACTAGCAGCACGTACTGACTTGGCCAAAATGTACCATGCACTTCAGCAAGACACATCACCTTTAAACCGTTTATACAACATTGTGAAATTGGTGGTGAGCAACCTTTTTCTGTTTGGAAGAAAAATCCATGTCAGCGACCCAATTATTGTACTAATAAGGGCATGTTCACCAAGTATGTTTAGAGTCTGAGCCGAGTCTCTTGTTCAATCATTTCTTCCTCCTCCTACTGACAAAATATCAAACCCAGCAGCATGAAAGAGGACAAAAAGGTCCTCTGAGTTTATTTGACTTTTATAAACAAAGCCGCTAACTGAGTAACTTCAGCTAAAATTCAAACCAATTGATTATTGTCTAATTTTCTTTTCAAAAAAATCCTTCCAACATTTAGAGGATGACATTTTCCCAAGTGGTCTGATCTTCAAGACACAGTGGGTAAATAATATACATGCGTATTACTGGCTGCTTTAGTCATATCACACTGGACTGGAGCTGCTGCGAGCCACTAAAGGCCACTGCAGGAAACAGAAAAGTAAAACAGTGGAAACAACGGGCTGTTGCATTGCTGTTCTTTTGTCTTGTGTTGAGGTGCTGAATGGAAAGCTGCCATTTTCCTTACTGCTGTGACTTAAGTGTTTTCATAGTCTGAACTATTAAGATATCTCACTGTTTTTCTCACTCACTCGCCACACGGACCTGGCAAGGCTCCCTCCCTCAGTGTGATAAAACAGAGCCGCAGGTTTTGCACCTGCTTTTCTCAGACGTTAAATTTCAGACACCATTTCCCCCGGCGCAGCGGTCAGTCTGCAGCCATAAATCAGCTGCGGCAGCTATTTGTATAAATTGTATTCCCCCATTCCCATATTTACCATCTCTTAATAAAACAAATAGTACACAAGACCAAACATGCAGTTTTCAGTTATCTTTTCTTCCTTTCTACCTGCACAAAACCTTTGTGTGGTGCTTTGACGATTAAAAACAGAACCTACTTAACTCTTTCACAACCACAAAAAGGACTACAAATCCTTAATAAAAATCTCCCAGTGTGTTTAAATCTACTGACTGTTGTGACTAGGGTTGCAACCATATGAGATTTTCACACTACAAAAGACCCTTTTAGGGCCGACATCACAATGACATCAGTTTGCTATCTGGGGGCAAAACAGGACTTTCCACCACAGGGCTGTAGGGTACATAGGAGTCTTAACATGTCGTCTTGTTGTGTTATTGGGAGCCAGAATAGAAGGAGTCATGGGTCAAACTTAAATTTCATCACATACCAGCCGCCACTGCCCGTCAAAATAATGGTTAAATGCGATAAGATGAAAGGACTGGACGGAAGCGATCATCAAAAATGCTCACATGTGCAGCACATACTTCATATCAGGTTAGGGAAAAAGTATTTCCTGTTGTAGGGATGAATAACGTTATGTGTATTAAGGGTTATCATGTCCACCTCATCAGACACTGGGGAGGTATTAAGAGGAATATGCGATTTCTCTGTAACGCTAACTTTTTAGCGCATTAGCTAATGTTAGCTTCGATAGCAAAACAAACGGGCAGATAGTAGGGGTTTGCAAAAATTGATACAGGATTGTATCGCAATATTTTTGTGTGGCAATATCATATCGTCCCACAGTGCCAAGTATCAGTTTTTTTAATATATAAATTATTAATATGACAAATACAAATTAAACTTTAGGTTGCCTACTAGAACAGTGTAATCAATTTCTTTTTCAGTCCACTAGATTCGTTTTGCTGCAAAATAAATGGCTGAGAGTGAGATGAACAGACCGAAAACTTTATGGTATTAGATAACAAAAGATGTCCACAAAGTGTTTCCTGTGGGGACATGATTTACAATGTTTGTATTGTGACTTAGGTGTCATGATTATATCGTATCGTGGATCATCCAGTGATTCCCACCCTTAGTAGATAAGCAATCGTACAATTTTACACAGAAAATTTATCTGGGATTAATAAAAAAAAAATGGACTGAAAAGCAAAAACCAATATTTTTAAATACTTTGACTGTTTAAGGACTACTCTTTACCTTTACCCATTAATTTATGTCATATTATTGTTCACTATTGTTTTTGTTATCTACTTAATGTTTCCGCATTTCAATTTTGGAATGTGAAGGACTTTGGGCTGCATAATATTAGGAAATAAGGTTAGATTGTTATTATAATATCAGCTGTAGTCGTAGTAGAATGGAACTATTAACGGTAGTAGTTTTAGAAGTTTGTATTTCATCAGTGAGGTTAAAACAAAGATCACATGTCAAAGAATCTATACCCGTATACGCTGTAAGCTGTAGGACAGTAGTTTGATATGCGGCTTCTGACCATTAGCCAGATTGCACAGATATTAAAAAAATAATGGAGGTTAAAACACTTGGACACTGGATCCTTCTTTAAACCCTTGGCAGCTACTCACAAGTGCTCAGTTTGTGTTTCATGTTGTATAGGTTGCACTGTAACTACCCGCAGCCTGAAACCTGATCCTCTGTTTGTTTGACAGCAGTCACTGTATATAGTGAGCGATCTGATCTATGAGCCCTGACGACATCCTCTCTGAGCTGTGAAAACAATACTGCTATCCTTGAACATTTTGGGTCATAGCTGGTGGAACATCTCTCTGTCATGCTCCACTATTTGGGATTAAGTTTTCCTTTTATATCTCTTTCATGTGGCAGGATTGATCTGAAAAATCTACTCTCATTAGACCAAAGCGGCATGTTCTGCTCCATTATAAATAAGAGACTTAAATTTACTACAGTTTGCACCATTATACAGATATTAAAATACCCACAATCAAAACATGCAGCGTAGAACCCCAAATCCGACAGTGGCTAAGCCGTGATTTAAGCCATCCTGGAAGCAGCCCAACCACTCTCACAGTGAGGCGTAAAGAGCTTAGGATGGGAGGGGATAGATGTGTCTCCCCCCAGCCTCTTGCTGTCTGTCTCAGCTGAAATACGAGGCTATAACTCACTCGCCTTTGTGTCTTGAAAACAAGAGAATGAAGCTGACAAATAAGAAAAACGGACATAAAAATTTAATAAAAGAAAATATATGTTTTGTCTCAAAAAAAAAAAGAAAAAAGAAAGAAATTCACTGATGTCTATCGATGTGCGGAAAGGAGTTTGATTGGAGCAGAAGCGATGACTCACCTCTCTGGCAGCTCTTCAGAGAGGAGGGGTTCTCAACTCTGCCCTGCACTAACAATGGAAATGGAAATTCCCGACATGTGTGAAAATGTAAATCATGTTCTGCATCTGGGACGCTGGACATACTGTAACTGTAGCAGCCACATGTATTTTTAAGGGTGGAGAAGATGCAGAATGTATGAGGTGTAAGCTCATCAACATGGACATCTACAGTTGGCCGCTGTCGAGAATGTTTCTGGTAGTTCAGATTTTGTAAGTGGGGTTGTGTGAGGTATTTATGCATAGTCAGCGTTTTATCTATGGCGGTCAGCATGTCCCCAGTTTGGAGAAGCAGGCAGGAGTACTGCCACAAAAGCTAAGCAGTGTACTGCTGTGGACAGGGGCGATAACGATCGAGGCAGTGGTAGACCAGCAACTCCCATGTTCTGCAAGGTAAAATTACTGTTTTGTCAAAAGGAGTCTGCTGGTTTTGAAGGGAGCACAGATGGATATACCAGCTTCAGTTCCCTGACGGTAAGAGCTGGCAAGGTAAACCAGTGAAAATATTCTAAATATAGCATACAATTAAATGTATATTGATTTTTATAGGTGGCTAAAATACATTATGCTGCTGCTCCCATCCAAAGCAGTACATGGCTTAGCTTCTGTGGTGGTACGCCTGCCTGTTTCTCCAAACTGGGGATGTGCTGATTGCCAACTCCTGCAGATAATACACTGACTATGGAGACGTATCTCATTCAACCCCACTCCAAAAATCCAAATTATTCCTTAATGCATGAGATTGGATTCATATTCTACAATCCGACACAATTTTGGTTGCAATTAGGCGCACAGACCGAGGGCTGAACTCCAAGTGAACTTTCAAAGTTAGAACTTGTCATGTGACCGGTTTGCAACAACATCTATTAACCTCCATATATTCATTTTCTCTAAGTGGCCGCTTTAATTAATTAAACTGAACTCACCAAAGGAAAGCCTGTTTGATGTAAAGTACCAGCTGAGTTACCTCATTTACACCTCCTTTATGTCTGCCTTCCCTGTGAGAGGAAAGGGAAGATTCTGATGAGTTTTGAAGACTATGTGAGCTCTAATACAGCAGTGGATGCCGGGTCATTGTGAAGCTAATGATTGTTAATGAAATCTGGGGAGCCAAATTCGTGACGGTCGAGGATTTCTTATCATAATACCGCCCATGAATTGGATTTTTGGAGCGGAGGAGGGATGTTATCGCAAATCTTCTCTCCACGGTTTTTCCTGCTCTCTGAATATGATGCTGCTCTAAAAAACTAATTATACTCCACCGATTGTTTGTGCCAAATGAGATCCTGCTGAAAACGTAGCCGCCAAACATAGAGGAGTTCCAAATTAGAAACACTTTGGGGGGTGGTAATTATCACACCTGATACTTGCTGGTGTCCAAAACACAATCGCGTGATTGCTGCAAGAATTTGGCCCCACGAGTGCAGAGAGTAAAGGATCAAGCAAGCCTCAATCTGTAGACTCTGCAGGCACAGATGGCCACAGGTCAAGACACTCTGGGATAAATATGTCAAAACAACGCTAAGATTTGTTTGTGTGCTGCACAGAGAGGAAATATTAATGACCTTATAAATCTAGACACACACCATCCAAAGCAAACCAGTACTGAAGGCAGTCTCTTTCTTTGCATTAGAATTAAGAAACCTGTGTGAACTCAGCTCAGATCTTTAAGATTTCTAACAAAAGAAGACCAGAAACAAGATTTCTTAAAAAGGAGCAGATTGGTTTAAACCAACGATCAACAGGCAAAAGGTACAGTACGTTTCCTGCTGCATAAAGACACCAACCACCACAGCTTACAGTAAACAAGGTCCTCTGGGGTCTGAACAGCTCAGAAAATGATTCTGTTCACAGAAAGTGAAGACAAAAATTGGACTAAAATGCAAATGAGCTGCTAAGTATGCACCAGGGTTCATCAAAAACAGTAAGTAACTAACAGTACGTGAGGTTATGGTTAGGCACAAAAACTACTTGGTTATAGTTAGGGGGGCACAATCCTGGCAAAAAAGCAGCAATGTCTCAGTGAAAAACAAAGATTTTTTGTCTATAAAAAGCCGCTAGAAAAACAGAAACAGGTGGCTACAAAACACCTGCATTTGCTGCCTAACAAGCTGCTGGAAAAACAGCAATGATCCCCTAAATTGTTGTTTGATGGTCTCGAACATTGCTCTGCAGCTTGGGAGGTGTCTCACCATCCCCTCCACCTCCAGAAGACAAAGTCAGCTGATATACTACATCAGTTTAAAATGTTGATATGATACATATGAAACGTGCAAATGTAAATATTTGTGGCTTAAGGAAACATAAACGGCTGATATTTATTTCTGGTGACTGGGCCAAGAAGAACACCTCACCAAAGTGATTAACCAAAAATAAAAAAGTAATAAAATAAAAAAATAAAATAAAATATGAGTATTTTGCTCAACTTATCATTGTGAGGTAAATGTTGATTGCATAATGATATGGCTATAGAATAATGACACTACAGGTTCCCGATAAGTCTCACTTTTACTATGCAATTCTGTCGGATGCAATCTCCCGGGAAAATGAAGACTCAAATTACGGTACAAAGGAAGTGTGCAACAACTTCTGTTTTCCCTGGTAGCTATCAGTAGCTATCCCCAGTTACCAAAGAGTATCGATGTTAGTTATTTGCTGTTATAAGGAAGGATAGATAAACTGTTTCGTTCCACTTTGAGGTCTTTTTTTTTTTTGGATAATTCAAATCAACCCATTTCATCTGTTTCTTAAATAAAGTTGAATTTTTCTTGATTTTAGTGCAAAGAGCTGCATAATTTGCTCTTATTTTTTAAGATATAAACCCTGGTTTCAAGAAAAGTATTGGAAAGACGTTGAGATATTCTTACTGTACTTAGTTTATCAAACTGAGTTACAGACAGATATTACTTTATATGTTCTTTGTTTTGACTGAGGACAACAAAAGTTTCACATGGTATTGTTTCCTTCGGCACAGCCCTGACAAAACAGGCCTGGCAGCTGCTGTCACCCGAAAATAGCGGCAGACTTTGAGGCAGGCAGAGAGCCGAGTGACGCTCCCACGATGTTCACTCTGTTGCACTGGGCACGGTGAAAGTAACACACGATCCCGCTGGCACCAGAGTCCACAGGTGGCAAACAGCCTCCTGTCTCTGCCACAAGGCCGCGGGGCATGTTGGCAGAATATCTGTTACATACAACAACACTGACGTCCTCATTTGAAGCCAAGAGTCAACTGGGAATGTCAAGAAAAGGGCACACAGAGTAAATGCTGTTTGAGTCTTTTCATGCTGAGCTGAGCTCTGTGGAAATGTGTGATAATAAAGCAGGACTAAGCTGAATTCTCAGTCATGTAAAGGACAAGTGCTTCCATCACTTCCGAATGGCACTTCGGATATTTCTGCTGCTGCGGTGCCAAAGAAGAGAGCAAGTCCCCACAAAAGTGTTTACTCTTTCTCTCCCTCCTTTTTTCACTCTCATCAGACAAAAAGCTTTTCCATGTAGTGGCACAATTGCCGCTGCTCGCCGAGCCCCTAACAGGAAGGAGGAGGTGAGTTTGTCCGTCTGATGAAAGTGCCCTTCTGGCCCACCTATAATTTCGTTCAGAGCTCCTTCCTCCCTCAGCGGCTGCTCGCGGGTGACATCAAACCTAGACAGCGGTCAAGACAGAAGATGCTTCCCTTGCCCTGTCACCCGATAGGACTTCCTCCACATGTTGACCCCGGTAATCCTAGACCACTCTGAATCTGCAGCACTTGTCATTTGCCAGCTGGTAATGATGAGCTAGAGGTGAGTCCGCAGACACCTTTTCAACCATGTTCAACCTGTAAAGGTTCAAGATGGGGCCTTTTCCTCGCTGTACTCAACTGCATCCCTGATCCTCTTTTCTGATCACGTCTTTTTGAAGTCTTGGCACAATTAACTGTACAAATGTGGATGAGGACAAGCACTCACTGAGCCGATCTCTGCCTAAAGGGAGTCTGTTTCAGAAAGTTACAAAATTTGTTGGATGCAGCAGTCTCAGACACTGATGATCCAATGATACTACAGACTTTAGCAACACATTTTAAAGGGATAGTTTGAATTTTTTGACGTGGGGCTGTGTGAGGTACTTAACAGGTTAGCACACCCCCAGATTGGAGAAGCATGCAGGAGTACCGCCACAGAAGCTAAGGAATGTACTGCTGGGTATGGGGGCGGCAGTAAAATATACTTTAGCCACCTAAAAGAATCACTATCAGTTGATCAGTGTATGCTATATTTACAATATTTTCACCACTTCCCCTGGCCGTCAGACGGCCCTTGCTAATGGGAAACTGAACCCGTTATCTTTCTCCAAAGCCACCAGACACCTTTGACAAAAGAAAAAAAAAACTGCAGACATACCAGTGGCTGGTGGTTTTCCAAAGTTACTAACCACTCAGCATTTCACTTGCCACAATTTTGTGGTTGGGAAATTACATTTTATTTGATAAAAGTTGACTATAGTGTGCTACAATTTACTCGAGGCACTAGCTTTTAAACCCTTTCAAATATATATGTCTAAACACCCAAATCAAGATGACATAAAATGTATAACACCACAGCAATTAAATATTCAGGTGAGATAAGGTTGTGTAAAGCTCCTTTTGTATGGAAAACATGCAGCTGAGTAAGGCATACTATGGCCAAATATATAACGTTCCCACATGTTTTTACCGCTGAAATTTCAAAACTTTTCCATAACCCTTCCATATTGAACTCCATACCCATGACTTTATTTAAGAAGTCTATAACAGACATTTCCACTTCCAACTAGCTGCAAATAGCAATAGACCAGACTAGCAAATACAGGAACTTCACAAAATGAATTAGAATTATACTTTTGACAAGTTTGTATGCATTTATTTGTCATTAAACAAATGTTTGTTTATGTACATGTCTAATAAATGTTTGGTCAAGCTGCAGATTTTAAATTACAATAAAAGTAACATATTTTGTGTAACTTCAAATATGATTGAAAAATTAGTTTTTGTTGTTTTCATTTTATGAACATATTTTAACAGCAGCCAGAATGTTTAATATTCAAAATTTTTATTTCCAAACTATTTCCAGGCCTAGAAAACAGTTCTTCTAATTTCATAAAAATGTCCAGGAATTTCATAACCATAGGAACTCTGAACATAAAAGGAAATTCATACGTTTTCATTTATTTCATTTATACTCTCTCTGATGCTGTTGTAGCTGAGTGGAATTGCACAGGTGGATGCTTCAGCTCTTTCATTTGTGCTGGCTACTGTGACTGACACAATCAGCCTCTGTTATGCTAACCTTGGTAGATGCCGCTAACGGTCATCATCTAAGAGTTTCCCTCCAGAACTCGTGAACTTTGGTTCAGCATCCACATACTGTGTACTGCATTCCAGAGAGTGCCTATATAAAGTTTATATGTCACACATCAAAGGGGCTAGTAAAAGTGACTGTATTACATCCCAGTGCCTAATCCTACCCGCAATTGGCAGGTGGGCGGGTGCTAATGTCAAGCCCTGCTTGCAGAATGTTGGAGTTGCTGGTCTACAGCTGCCTCATTGTTTGGTTTGTTTGTGTTATTGTGTGAATATGGTGTCTCAAAGAGTTGGTTCAAATTCACCAAAGTTAAAAGGGCTGTCTGGTGGCGTGGTAACATGGAGAAAATGTTCTAAATATAGCGTACACTTAAATGGACAGCGTTTCTTTGCTGCTAAACAGCAGCACATTGTTTAGCTTCCATGGTGGTACTCCTGCCTGCTTCTTCAAACTGGGGGTGTGCTCACCCGCCATCTACTGTAGGTAATACACTGACTGTGGGTAAGTACCTCATACAACCCCACTTCAAAAAATCCAAACCATCCCTGCATCCCTAATGCATTTTGCGCCAAAAAATACTTCTTTTCAGAGTCATAACTCAGTTAAACCAAAATCCCCATAATACACATAATTTAGTAATCAGAAGATCTAAGACCTGCGCTGTAAGTGACAGCCGTTTCTCTGATGTTAATTAAGGATAAAACCCCAGAAATCTGTTTGGAAATCCTATTTTAGGAAAGCACACTCTGTAACAGAACATTTTGCCACATAATTATCATGTTAAGATTTTTTTCCTCAGGATCAAAGTAATCCTGTTTGGTTTGGTTCTCTGTACATCCATGGTTACGGTGCAAACAGGCTAATGCCGCATGACTTTCCATGGTGCGGATCTGCCATAATTAAATTGTCATATATAACTGTCAAACCGACTGGGGGGGAAAAAAAGCAGAGCTCATGTGTAGCCCGCAGCTGACTCATACACTTCATGTAAATATCACCCAAACCATGATGGGAGCCGTAGTGCCAAAATATGTCAATCTCAACTGAAAATGGGGAAAAAATAACCACAGGAGCAAAAAATTAAATAAAAAATTGCATTACCAGTAAATTTTTTACAGGGTAGAGCATCCAATCAATGTTTCCTATACTACAGGAACACTGAAACTCACCTACACCCACTCTTATAAAAACTTTGCTCAAACAGGTATAGTTCCACTCACATGCAGAATGATGGCAATTCTAAGTAGCCTAGCCTACCCCTTAACTGATACATGTGAGTGTGACATTATACTTTAAATAAAAGGAGTTTGAACTATGGAAAACAATACTAAATAATCAGAGACAACACATGGAAAACAATACTAAATAATCGGAGACACCACGTCCACGTCACTGAATCTATTCAACCTGTAACTGCGATGAGGGTTAGGGGGCAAAGACTGCGAACAGTAGTGCCAGAGGGCAGCTCTGTGCTTCCATTAATAGAAAACCTTTCTCTGGTCAGAATAATAGCTTTGCGACAACCCAGCCCCCCCTGCGGACCTCTAGAGCCGAGCACACGTGGGCTAAATGTCACTCAGCAGGATCCCATCATTTAAGAGAAATCACATTTTCCCCCGGAATACACGAACGTCTGACTCGCTCCATCACACACTCCCCATCTCACAATTTCTTGACTATTACACTCTCGAGGGAAGTGTGACTGAACAGGAAATAGATGCGTGACATTAGTGGAGACCTGCTGGGTTTCATGGCACAGGTTCAAGCTGCAGCCACCTGTTCAGCCCCCGAAGCGAGTGCTGTTTGTTTTGACGTGAGCAAACAATAACCTGATGACAATTTTCATGAATAGGGAGGGTGGTCGTGTATTGCAGAAGTGACTCGGGGGGAGGAGATGCAATAATGCATAAAGTGACAGATGGGATCCTTCCGTGTCCCCAATCTGGGGGAAACCGTGTCCTTACATCCAGCACGCCGCTGATCTGAATTTAGAGAATAAACACCAGGCCTCGCCTTTTCTGTTTTATTGGATTGCAGGAGGAGTGGAGCGCCGATCTCCAGCAGATAAATCTTTACAGACTTAAAGGTCATCAGGAAGTGTCCTCCCTGCTAATCAAAAAGCCCTGAAGGCGAGGTTTGATCTTTTACAATCTGCCTGAGATGCGAGGCCAGCCGGGCAAATGAACATCAGGCCTCTGGGCCTTCCACAGGGCAGCCTGCACCTGCTTATCACTCAGCAGTCACAGTCAGACGTAAACAGCTCAGTGTGCAGCGAGGAGCACGAGTCGTGTCATGCTGCAATTGTTGTGGTTGATACCTTAAAATTCAAAAGTCAGATCATGAGAAGTGAGAGAAACTATTTTTACTGAATGCAAAAAAAACATAACCAGGGCAGTCAATATAGACTCAGGTACAGAACTGGAAGGGTCGCCGATTCAAGTCCCTGTCAGGACGTGGACTGAAGAGGTGCCAGTTCACCACTTGGGCACTATCAAGGTGCCCTTCAGCAAAGCACCAAACCCCCAGCTGCTGGGGTCGCCTGTCCAAGGCAGCCCCCTCACTCTCACATCTCTCCATGTAATGCACGTATAGGTCCCGTTTGTGCGTGTTTGTGTACACAATTTACACGGGAATAAATCAGGAGCGTGGAAATATTTTCGGCTTCAGAGAAAGTACGGTTCATCGGACAAATCACATATGTAAACAATGCTGTAACCACATAAAATATGACGTACCCAGCTGGCCAGGCGTCTCAGTCTGCTAACTTCTCACTACAGCAACATTAGCCGCACTGTCTCAATAATGTTCAGCTGAGAAAACGTGCACGCAGGCTGAAATTCAACTGAGCTGTTCTGTCAAGAGATGCAGCGACTTAATAATAATATATGTAATTTGTTATTCTATAAGTAGCTCCGCTAGCTGCTGAGCTGAATTTGACACTTTTGTTAAATTATGTTGCTGTTGCTGCATGTTTTATGGCTGTTGGGAGAAGTTCACGGTTTGGGTTAAAACGAAAACATATACTCCAGAAATTACTTTCTGCCAGAAAGCCCTGAAGGTTAACTTAGACCCTGTGCTGTTGGATGTGTGTTAGTAAAGTCAGTTTACAGTAAACTGTACTGCACTTAGGCAGTAACAATTCTTTACATTATTTGTGGGTTGTTTTTATCTTTTATGGACAAAAGCAAAAAAAGAAAGGGGTGGCAGCTTTTTCTGTAACCGTCCGACTGTGTTAAATGGGCAGATGATATCTTTTCATATTGATCGCAGTACCCTGAATCATTATGAATCAAAATCGTATTATGACAGACTTTGCAATGTTTGCAAATATGGTAATATGGTTGTCCAAAAAATGTAATATCGATATGCTGGTTATATCGTATTGTGCTGAATCCAATCAAATCCAAAGTAATTAGGACACGTTACTTAGTTTGTATGTACATTAAAAAATACATTTTATGGCATGTATTCAGTAATCTGTAGTGGAATACATTTAAAAGTAACCCTCTTATCCCTGAACATAATCCTCCAACTAAGACGGTATCTGACGGTATATGATCAGAAACTGAGGCTCGTATCTTTAAACATTAACCAGCTTCTTAACCTTAATCACATGTTGTACTCTAGAGTTAATTGAACAGAAACATTTTACAGAAACATATGATTTATGAATATGTATGTCTAGCTTGGGCCTTTTGGGTTGTGTCATCACCTGAGGTTTTTTCAGGGTTCAACTAGTGGTTACACACGTTATATAAAAACATCTTAAAACTCTTGTTGCTTGCTGGTCTCATTTATTCCCTCTTTCTCTTTACCTCATTCTGTAACTACTGTCCCAAACTAAAAAGAGTTATACAGATAATGGAGTCTGTAGAGACACCAACCAATGTCTGTTTGACGGAGTCATAACCTACATTGAAACACTACACTGGTCACCTGGAGCTGAACTTCCTTCAAGCACAATCCATGTCTCAGCTGTCTTTAAAGATTGAGATTTATTCTTTTCTTGACTGCATCCACACGTGATAATCGAGCAGGTTTTATTGGAAAAATTCATTACAGTCACGCTTTTCTCTTGGATTCACATGCACCACATGTGTCATGGAAAGGTGGGAAAATCATTTTCAGCTCCTGGATGTGGGGAGGTAAAGTTAAAACCAATCGATTCGACCTGTGCTGAGTTTTACTAATGAAGGCTGCAGGTACAAAAACAGGTCAACCTTAATATCCTGGTGTAAAAACATGCTTCAGAATATTTCAAGAGCAAACAGGCTGCCTACAAAAACTGTGTTTTTAAAGAGAGCAACAACGTGGGTGAAGATGTGGGAACAGCAGCTCGACAAACACACAGCTAGATGCATAAAATACACACACACACACACACACATGCACAGAGATACAGCCGTTCACTTAAGCCAGCCCCTGCTCTTACTGCCCGGTAAAATTCCCTCTCAGATGGCCTGGAAATAGGCTTTAATGTGCCCCCTAAACAGGCTGACATAGAAAACACACATCTGCCCTGTTTAGGTAAGCTGCAGTTGCCATGGTTACAGACGAGCGCTCGCTAAACAGTTGTGTGTCAAGCCATCATTGAGACAGGGCACTTGAGCTGCACACGCACATAAACTGAGGGAAGCGTTGGTGGTTCAAAGTGAAAAACAAGGAAACGCAGCTGATGTCACGCTTCTGTTGGCAATATGTTGCTGTCACCATTAACCGGCCCCAACATCTGCGCTCAGGACAAACTAATAGAAGACGCCGTGGAGGGACAACCTGAGTTCAGCCTGAGTCATCAGAGTTTCGTATGACATTTGGAGGAAGATGAAGAAAATGTGCTGTTTTTAGCCCAAACGGAGGGAAAAAACGGGATTTATTCCGTTCTGGTATTAATCACCTTCTTGAAGAAGCTCACGGCTACACACATCATCTCAGAACAACCGATGTTTCACCTCACTGGGTTTTAAATGACAACATACGCAGAAAGCAGCAACATTATCATACAGAGCTAACGCACATTTTATGACTAAAGCTCTTGACATTAAGTGTTTGTCACAGTGAGAGACATTTTAAATAAACAACTTTTATTTACAACAACTAGAGCCGGATTTGACGCTTTTCATGTCTTCTTAAATCCGTCAAACATCAACTATGTTTGCATGCACATAATAGACAATATTCTGAATTTGATACGGGTCATGTAAGCAGCATATTACGTTTGTATTTTCATTGTTAGGCCCTTTACTGAATGCAACATTTTCCTAATACGACATGTGGGGTATGCCGTTATTAGTCAGGATTTAGTAGCATTTGCTAGACATGTAAATAACACACTTCAGTATGTGTTTCAATTAGGGTTTTTACCACACTTTGCAACACACAGCCTCTTGCCTGTTTACTGTCAGTTCTGTGCGTTGTCATGGCTACATTGTACACAAATCAATAGCTGCTCGTATGCAAGGCTGCAGCAGTGATGCATACTCTAAAGAAAGGCCTGAATTCCTGCCTAGAATGAGAAACACACCTACTTTAAAACATTATGACAGACTTGGATAGCAAAAGTTTTTTTGGATACACCCAACTATCGCAATTCTGACCTTTTCAAGAAGGCAGTTGAAGAAATGAAAGTGTGTCTGAATGATCCAGCAAGTCCGCAACTTGTGGGAAATCTTTTAAAAAAATGTATTTTGACACAGACGCAAAATAACAACGTATTAGGGCATGTTAATCAGAGTATTCAGGGCTGCTTTTAAACAGGAATAGCAGTGAAATATTCATTTTTATTGGCCATGTAAACAGCTTAATAGGAATATTGTCTTTCTCAGAACAAGAGCAAAAACCAGAATATCTTGTACACACAAAAGGCTGTAATTTTTTTCCAGGAGTCCTGTGAGTCGAGGGATTTCTGTGAGATTCCCACAGGATGGGAGTCAATCTCACCATTCATTATGTGACTGGGACGGGGCAGGAGAAAAAGTCCACTGTTCTCATTGCGATGGAAATCATAATAACAATATCGGGCTGCCAATATGAAGTCGGTACCTAAGAGTTTGATTCTACAGAGCTAAGGATATGACTGTAAATATGCACACGTGTTGTTTTATATTGAGCATGTCAAATTAAATAGATTGTTTATTCAGATAATATCCCAATCATATCGCTAATTTCCATTATACCATTATTCCATTCCATTATTGTAGCAGTTACAATGATTGTAACTGCTACAACCATGTGGCAAACCTACTGCGTATTAAACCTTATTCTGATTGAATCAGAATAAGGTTTAATATGCAGTTCATTTGCCTTACTTTTTGCATAGAATAAATACATATTCAGAGGAAATAAAATTAAAAGCCAAAGCACTGCAACAGTCAAAAACAGTCAACATATAATAGAAATATGAAAAGGACACTTAATATAAAAATTTTATAAAAGTTTATAAAATATTATAAACAAACAAATATGAACAATATAGCTGTTTCAGCTGTTATGTTGGGAGTTATTTCAGTATCAGTATCAGTATTTTGGGCGTCCAGTAGCTCAGTGGGTAGAGCAGCTGCCCCATGTACAAAGGCAATGTCCTTGCAGCAGCAGCTGTGGGTGCAATTCTTGCCGACGACCCTTTGCTTCATGTCATCCCCTTCTCTCTTCCCCTTTCAAAATTAAATACTGTCCTATCCAATAAACGCAAATGCCAAAGAAATAATATTTATTACAAAAAAAAAAAGAAAGAATATGCTTGGTGTTTTTGTAGAAATATGCAGTTCTACTATTATGGGACTGGAGCATTCTTGCGGGACCAGGATGGGACAGGAAATTTATCTTCACCCTGTCATGGATCGGGCGGGACAGGAGTTTGAAAGTCCACTCCCGTGTCACTGTCTAATGTAAACGTCAGTGTCAGTATCAGCCATGTCTATGGCAAGCCCTTTTAACATTTAATCGCTAAGTTTGACTATCCGGAATTACCATTATAGATATCAACAACACCATTTTGACTAGTCGTAATGTCATTGTAACTAGTATGCATTTTAATTGAAGATATCTATAACGTCATTCTGACTAGTCAAAACTCTAATTTAAGATATCTGTAATTCAGTTTTGACTAGTAAGATTCAAACTATTTTTGCCATTCATGTGTATGGGGTTTGTCATTATAGATATCTCCAATGTAGTTGCAGATATCTGCAACTGAATTGGAGATATCTGTAATTCAGAACTTAATTCAAGATATCTAAAAAGGACCATGTAGATATCTTCAATTGATGATAATTAAAGATATCTTGAACTTGAATTATGACTAGTCAAAATGACGCTGTAGATATCTCAAACTGGAATTAGAGATATCTCCAATTCAGTTGCAGATATTCGCAATAAGAATTGCTGATATCCGCAATTACATTGGAGATATCTATAATGACAAACCCCATACACATGAATGGCAAAAGTAGTTTGAATCTTACTAGTCAAAACTGAATTACAGATATCTGAAATTAGAGTTTTGACTAGTCAAAATCTAATCATAGATATCTTGAGTAAGAGTTTTGACAAGGCAAAATTATGTTGCAGATATCAGTAATGAATATCCAGTCTAGCGATTAAATGTTAAAACGGCTTGCCGTACCATGTCAGTGGCTTTTTCCTCCCCACTTTTTGTCCCACAAACATGAACTAAGTGCTTCGTTAATATTCCACGTCAAACCATTATGCTCGAGTGTGGCTGCCCACCCTGCATTCATGATTAACAACCTGCACGTACTGAGCCAACTGGAGATGCTGCACCACATTTAGTGGGGTGGGTGAAAAGTGGGATCAGCCCCGAGCACTGCGGCAAGCCTTGGCATGGTGCTCCCACTCATGCCATTTCATTTCATCACTCCTCAGCTCTGCTCATGCCTTGCCAAGCACTTTCATCCAAATCATCAAACACTCTTATAAAATAAAAATTAAAAAGAAAAAAGTACAGTGGAATCTCCGTCACAATGAAACTGCTGGGCGGGACAGGTCACAGCAAAATAGGGATCAGATAAAGATCTTAAAACGTGGTCGAAGAGGCATGTGTTCTCCACACGACACTGTCAACAGACACACCAGCCGCCATGGCAACCACTTCAGCTGACCAAATGCAATTGGTAAACTGTACATGTCCCTCCCTCCCTCCCCTCCGTCCTTCTGGATCTGTTTCTCTCTGCTGTCTGAGGGCATTATGGGGTGTATGACCTTAATACACTCTTTAAATCTCTCCTCTTTTTTGCCCTGACTTTGTTTTGATGTGTCTGCCTCCCCTGTCTGAGAGATAAGCTCCCAAGATATGCACTTCAAAGCAGTATATTTATGCATCGGACAAGCAGAGATAAATTCTAGGAACATTCAAGCGTGCGCGATTTGTGGCTTGTCAGATGCCTTCTCAGCAAGGTTTCTGGCCTGTCCTATGATAACAAATATTTTTCACGAGGCCCTTTCACAGATGAATATACTACGAGGGAGTTCAACCTGAGTGCCTAGCTGTCATGAGGAAGTCTGAGGGGTGATCATGATGGGCTGTCACGCTTAATCTCGCTGACATCTTAACCAGCAGTCTGCTACATGTGGGCTAAAGTAGCTCGAGATGTCATTCAGAGATGAAAAGGAGGATGATGACTGAGTGCGAACTCACCAGGACTCTTCCTGTCAGGGTCTGAGCGGATATCATGACTCCAGCCCAGTCTTTGACCGAGGTCATCCAGCCCACCTCGCTGGCTGCCGGGTCGTCCTTATCGGTGCGCTTGATGCCATCGCCTGTGGTGATCCGATGGACCTCCTGGGAGAGGATGCAGAAGATAACATTGTGAAAAAACTGGCATTTGACCAAAGAAATCCTGTACAAAAAATAAATAACTAAAATTTCACTAAAATCAAGGTAACCAGATTTCACTTCAATTTCGATAATATTTTGATCAACTGTGCAGCCCGACCCAAAATGAGAACTGACCCCGGAAAATGGGGAGGTCTGGTCACCCTACATTAAAAGAAATCTCAGCTTTGACATTATCATTCATTGCTGTGGCACAATATCTGAGTCCCAGTACATCAACCTGCTGCCATAACATAACAGCCTTTTTCCTGTTCTGGTGCATCACTTCCAAAAAATCCTCTAACACAGGAAAAGATGAGTTTAATGTTTATATTTTCCAACTCCTTCTCAACATATTTGTGTACACAAAGCTGTAGTCCAACAAGCATCCGGGCCACAGCACAGAGACCAAACAAAAAGGGAGCCAACACAGAGAGCCAAACAGTAGTATGAGCAGAGGTGGAAGAATTCAGATCCTTAACTTAAGTAAAAGTACAAATATCATACTTTTAACAGGATAAAGTGGTGTTGTATGGGCATGCCAAAGCTAAATCAAATTAATGATTCATAATTGATATATTATCTGAAGTCTGATTTTTATGACAGTAATAGCCTATTCATACGGGTTTGAACAAACATTTTGATCGGGTTCCCTATCTTTGCTGAGCAAAATATAGCCCTGTTGATTTCAGTGATTTAAGCAAATAATAATAAAAGTTATTAAAATGATGAAAAGAAAAAGCAGCAAATCCTTTCTGCATAAAGATCATCAAAATAGTTGCCATTTAATTTTCTTACTGTATTTTGCACTTGTTTATTTTCATATGCTTGATTCTTTTGATCTGAGGACCCTTGCAGAGTAAAGGAATATGAATAACTTACAAGGTTATTATATATACAATCAAAGAACTTCTATAAAAATAAAGCCTTTATTTGGCAAAATGTGTTGCCACACCGGGCTAGTCAAAGGGACTGGGCTTTATTTGGGACTAGGCTTTTCATTGAAGTTTTACAGTAACTAATAACTCAAATAATTTTCGTTGAGTAAAATGTACACTATTTCCCTCTGAAGTGTAGCAGAGTACAACCAGAAAGTGGCATGGGATTAAAATACTCAAGTAAAGTGAAAGTACCTCAAATTTACACATAAGTACATTAAGTACACTCCATCACTGAGTATAAGTGCTCCAGTTAAGGTTAGTTTCATTGTTAAATAATGTTGTACCAGCAGTGGAGAAGCTAGTTACAGTTAACTTAAAAAGAAATGGCCTATGTCAGTGGTTCTCAAATGGCATGCAGTGATGCAAATCCAGGTCTGCAGTGGGATTTTGTGATAACCATGCATTGTTACTGCAATATTCAACTGAGCCTATACAAAAAGATATGAATGAATTTTCAATTGACTGTATCAGTATGTTGTGTGCACTCATTTCCGAATAAAGAGGCAAACAAACAAGGAAATGATAAGTGTGTGACACATCACATTATCTCATTATTTTACATTAACATTTAAATGTCTGCATTATTGGTGCTTTGATGTAATTTAAAAATATTTAAAATAAATTCTTGAATCATTTTGTTAATGAATATTTCATGAGTAATGGTTGATTGTCACTAGTTATTTGATATCGGTAAATAAAAACAAACATTATGTCATGATAACACATGTTATAGAAGCTATTGTGCAGATATACACAGGTGTGCCTTGGCCACAAAGTCTGAAAACCGCTAATGTCCGCAGAACCAAAAGCATTTGACTACAAAGTTAGTGTTTCTGCAGTGAAATATTTTGTTTGCGTGTGACAAGTGTAATGTCATATCTATCATAGCTGTGAGTAAAATCAGAAACATCAACTAGCAAAGAGTGAGAAGCAGCTGCTAACAACAGCACAGCTAGCAGTTAGCATACAGCTAAGCTGACTGTGTGCAGGTCGTTAGTGAGCAGGCTCACCTGTGCTGATGAGCTCCAGCCCACAGCTGGCCAGGTCAGCCTGCCCTCTGCCTGTCTCAGCCCCCACATGGTCTCTGCAGCCCCTTTAACACTGGACAAAAACCCACTAACACCCACTAACATCTGGCTTTTGTATTTAATGGGAAAGGTTATCGTTGGCATTCGCCCTCAGGACCAATTACTCTGCAGCAGTCACAGGTATTTATCAGCTCCAGCTCAGATTGGCTTCAACCTGCAGTGCTGGAAATACCACACCAGGGTGAACATGGTGGTTTTAGCCCCTGAGATGGTGCCATGCAGTATAGCTATAACTAATGACCATGGAAAGGAAGAACAGTTAACCAGCACACTGCATTTGGAAAGGATAACATACAACTTAAAAGGGCAGACTCCCACAATATATCAGTCTGGCAACCTCTCATATCACACCTTGCACACAGTTCCTGAGTTGTAAGCCACTCTTCTACAATCTCTCAGTCTGAGGATGAGTGAATGAGTGAGATAAGGGTAGTGGAAAAGGGAATAGGAGTAATTTTATTTTATTTTCATTCTTTTTTCCCCCATTATTTACTTGATGCACATTTAATACACCAATGCTTTATCTTGTTTACGTGTTCATGTTTTCCTGCATCTGTGAACTTTTTATTTCAAGACTCTTTTCTGCAAAATTAAATAAGCGCTGACACTGCATGATATATGTATATTTCATCTTTGGCTCAATAAAAATACTTGTAAGAGATATAAAAAAGAATAACCACCTTAACATATAACAGGCCTCCATGCTGCTTATTACAATTTGCTTTTTTGGCAGGATTTTTTTATTTTTTATTAAACTTTATTGAATAAAGTAAATATTACAGAGAGTACAGATTCCACACATTGAGGAATCCACATATTGTCACATGTTATAAGTGACAGACAAAAACTGAACAGTAAAACTGTTCGATGAGGATTTGCTCTGTTTTGGAGCCAGCCCCAAGTGGCCCGTTGAGTAACTGCAATTTGTGGCAATTCCGCACTTCATTTCAGTTTTCGTAAGATTCACGTTTTGAGACTGAGAGTGCAGTAAAAAGATTTGTGAACAATTTAACAGCTTTCTACTGTTGACTGACCTGAGCCATGTTCAGCCCCAACAAATGGTAGCAAAACATTTATTTAAACAGAAAAGGTGGTGCTTTGGACACCCTGTTGTGTTATGCAGGCGCACCGCTTTTTAATACTGTCGGACTGATTTCAGTTCAGAGGGACTTTATTGGCATAGGAAACACATGTTTATATTGCCAAAGCAAGTGTGGAATAACAACAAAAAAGGTATGTACAGTTATAGATCTACCTGGAAACCATAGCAAAACAGTGCATACAGTTTCGACATTGAACATGCCCATTTTCTGGACCATCCATGACATTGAATGTTACACACCACTGAAGTTTGTTTTGACTTTTTATTTGGCATTTAACCTCTTCATACACTAGTTTCCACTCACCCTGGCTCTCACTGATGTTGCTGATACTGATGCACATCCCATTAATTTGTTTGTATTAATAAGATGACTTAGTAACTTATTTCATTTTTGACCTCCCCCCTTTTGTGTAGTATTCTCCTCCTTTGTCTGAGCCCTGAGCCAGGTCATGAGAAAGTCCAGTCTTCACTTTCCTTTTACTTGTCTTTTGGTCTTCAACAACCCTTCAGAAATATTTGGCTCTTTCCCTGCTAAACCAGAGGAGATCCAAACTTTTCTGACAGGGGGCCAGATTAGATAATGTGATAATATTTTGGGGCCAGCTGCTTCTGGATTCATATGTGTTATTAAAAAAAAAAGCCATTAATTTTCAAATATAAAAATATTGATTAGTGCAGCTTTAAACTCCAAATGTCCCATTGTGTTGTTTGCAAAACAAGGAGCTGAAAGACACTAAAACTGAGCTGAGTGTGGTGATAATCTTCTGTGAGTCTGTCACTACAAATGACCCTTTTCACATTATAAAGTGTCACTTCGTTCATTGTTGATGAAGGCAAATAATGATTGGATCAGCTTTAGGTTGACGTGAATGAGTAGGCTACAGAACCACCTACAGAAATCCGAACCTTTTCAATACAGAGTACCACCTACGTCTTTGGTTTGATTGACAGCTGTGCAAAAACGCATCACGAACAACTGCTCCATACCTAAAAATCCCCACTTCAAAAACATAAATGCATTGTCCTTAATATAGTGACCAGGCTTAAGGCGTCCAAAATAAACCCCCGCACATGCATGCACACATGCATACAGTAAACATACAGAGTGAGAGCAGCAAAGAGACTCCAGGAGTGTATCCATGGCAGCCACTGAGCTCCTGGTGTTTCTGCTCCACTGAGTGGGCTGCCTGCCTGCCTGTCTCTCAACCTGTCTGTCTTTCCGTCTGTCTGCTGGGACTGGCATGATTCACAGAGCAGGAAATCGAGACAGGATGCAGAGGTTAGCCATGCTCCCTGATGAAACACCCCACAGCCTCAAGGCTAACACGACTCAGACTCTTTACCCTGTGACATCCTACTCCTCCTCTACCTTAATGGTGTCACACATCACTCTCCCTGAGGCCTTTCCCCTGCAGCTCTGCTCCTCATGTGGGATTAGTTGGTGCACTTTACGTAGTTAGAGGGGGAAAATAGCTGTTCACTAGTGAAACTTACAGTTTGTATGGTTTCCATTAACACGTGTGTACAGTACTGCGACAGTCTTTTTTGGTTGTGGTGTTAATGCCCGAGATCTCAACATGCCGCATTCTCCAGATGCAGAATGGGCTTTGTGTCCCCAGGATAGGGCCGCTTTGAAGAACTCCTGGCATGCAACATGTGTTGTGCCTCCACGCCACCATAAATCTTGGGTGGGTGCAGCACTGCTGATATAAGAGAATGAATGACTATAGTCTGCGACATATGGAGTACTGTGTTGTGATTAGACAATGATGTCATCTGTTTGCCAACAGTCTGGTTAAGGAAGACGAGTGGGGGAATAACTGAAATCCTTTACTTAAGTTAAAGATTAAGTCTGGTGTTATTTTATATTTTCATCACTTGGAATAAATCCCATGAAATCCCATTGGTACCTATTGAAGACATAAATCTGTATTTAGCACATAGTTTCACTTCACAGCGTAAATAATTTTCCAAAACAGCTGGGCACTGCAGTTTTAAGCAAATGTTACTCAAGCAGAAGTAAATGATGTACTGGGACTATTTTTAGACGCAGATTTGGTGCGCGAGCGAGTATTTATGGCGGTAGGGCGGAGCATACGGGATCAACTTAAAATAAACTACAGCGCCCGTGTTCATTGTAAAAAGGGACCATGTCACCCACTGCTTTGGGTGTCATGTTCCTTCATTACAATCAGTCAATCCAACGTACATCATGCTGCACCAAATATGTATTCATCCACAGCTGAAAATAGTCCCCAACAAGTATGCTATTGTCTCTGAGTAATGCCAGCGGTTATAGGAAATTACTGGGCCTGTTTAGAAATTAAACTATTTATTGGTGCACCACTTGTTGAGATAAATAAAGATACACCTTCATAATGATCCAGTGGGTTTGGGGCAGAGTGCCACGGACAGGGTAGGAAAAATCAACCAACACTAACTACTTAAGTATCTAAGTCAGAGTAAAATTAAAAATGAAAACCAACATTTAAAACTGACCTTTACAATACAGCCATGTTTGCAGTAACCTGTATCAATATATCTGAACAGCAGAGTACGAGAGTGTGTCAAGACTCCTCAATAAAGAGGCAAAGTCCGTCCCCTCCCGATTAACCACCATGAGACCTTATTTCCGAAAAAACATGTATGGTAGTCAACGGCAAGAGACAAATAATTTTTTGATTCTGTTTAAATTTTGCCATGAATTACATGATGTTTGTTATTTCAAAAGATAATTTTTAATCATTGAATGATTCAATTCATGGAGGTTGTGACGCTCAAAAAAACCCAAACATTTTATGAGTAGTTCATGGCACTATTCAAACAGGATCAAAATTTGTCTCTCATCTTTCACTTCAATCTGATTTTTTTTCCAAAATAAGGACCCATGGTGGGAAACCAGAAGGGGAGGGACCTTGCTTCTCTATGTATCATTTTTAGGGCTCGAACAGACTCTATTATAAATTATTATAACAATATATTGATCAAAAACTTCAACAGGCTCAACATAACACTCTGTGCCATCAGGTAAATGTGAAGAAACAGGTGCAATATTCCCCTCAGAAATACAGTGGTGAGAAAATGATCAAGTCTCAGAGAATGGAAACAGTATTATTATAGTGCTTGTGTATTTTACACCTTTTAATGCAAAAAATGGTTCCAGCGTGGTATAATGGTGCCCACCCACACACCACACGTCGCATGCGTCTCCATTATTATTACGGAATAGTTGGCTGCACTAAGAAATTCAATCATGTTCAGAGCCATTAGTCAGAGACAAGCGAGACCACCAGCAGACCACGGTACACTTCCTACAGCCTGTCCAGAGCCCTGCAGCACTAACCTGATAACACTATAATAACATGTCCAGCTCACTTAGGAGCTAATGCAGCGTACGAGACACAGGGACGGAAAATTCTGTGAAACAGCAACTTAGAAACGAGAGTTTCTATCAGCTGCTCTCTGTGTAGTTTTAATCAGAGTGTGGCGTCTTTTGCTGCGACAAAATGGGTAAACACTGCAAACCAAACCACTAAGACTTTCTGAGGTTACATCATCTATTTTGAAAAAGAAAAAAAAAATCTCATTAGACTGGTCGTGAAACAAAGCCTCTGGGGGACTTTAAGTTAAATCTCACTTCTGAATCGCCTCAAGGAGATGAGGGTGAGTGGATCAGACTGTGGGTTAGAGACTAAGAGGGGAAAGAACATGTCGTGTGCCTTGTCAGTCGCCAGCCTGTTGAGTGACCGTTAAGGAACATTAAGTCAAATAAAGAGCAGCTTTAACAGGATAAAAAGTTAAATAAAGTCACAAAATGCAAAGGAATATTATTCTGGTATTAAAACTTACACATGCAAGAATCCAAGCATGTAAAGCTCACTGCAAAATCACTAAACCTACTAATATTATAAGGGTCTGTAATGATAAAGGAAGTGACTTTTATTTCTTATTTATTAATGTTTCAGTGCTTGTTGATATGCTGAATAATATATTGCATCCTCTGCTGACTTAATGAAATATAGCAGACATAATCAATAGCATATCGAGCGCTTAGGCTTGTCATATTTATGACTGTGGAATTTAAATTGGTTAAATAAGCCACTTAATGAAATGAGACACTGATAAGGCTCAGTGCACACATTTCTACAGTCTCAGATTTATGTCAGGATCTATGGGGAAATATTTGTTTTGTTTGTGTGGAGGCTGCTGGAGCTCTACGATGTGTTGATGAAACATTACTGTCTTTATTTAAAGGGAAATTCTCTGATTTTACACATAAAGTTCAGTTTACTGGCAATAAAGAGTGATGCTCAGCCTGTAAAAAACACTTTTATAACTTTAATAACCTTGAAGATGTCGCTGTGATGTCACAGGGGTATCTTGATTTAGTATTTGACAGGAAATCTGCACCAGAAATTGCAGTTTAAAGAAGTTAAGAGGAGCTGTATGTGACGCTCAGAGCATTAGCATTAGCGATAGCAGCAAATCGCCATTTGCTATGGAAAGATCTAGCGGAGTCGTGGCGTCCTGAGGAGAGAATGAAGTTACGCTCCCTCTGTGTGTTGTAATCCGAGCTTCTCTGTTTTTTGGTGTGGTTGTCAGACCGGCTGCATGTGCGAGCTAGTGCATGTGAGTCTCTGCATGTGTGTCTCACTGGCTAGCTAATCGCTGTCGCTCTGCACTGTGCTCCTACTGAGATTATTTCTGTTAACACCATCCTGACCGACGGAGGCAGAACAGCATCGTAGCAGAAATATCACGACAGTGCTCCTACTGAGATTATTTCTGTTAACACCATCCTGACCGACGGAGGCAGAACAGCATCGTAGCAGAAATATCACGACACCCCCCTAAACACTGTTGGCGCTGTCAGCACTGTTTCCATTGTTAGCACTGCGCAGCTACCTCCATATTGAGAGCTGTGTGCAGACAATCCCAGCTCAGACTCTGAATCATAGATATGCTCTGAATGTCACATACAGCTCCCTTAAGCCCAGAATACACTGTGCGATTTTGGGCTCTCCCGGACGAAAGATGACCGACATGAAAGAAATGTGGCAATACCTTTGGTCGTGACTCTATAACAGTGGTACTAAGTCACACTGAGACAAGGTAAAGAACGGCTGTTGTCTGTGATCTTGCGATCACAGACATCCTGGGACAAAATTCTGACAGTGTCAGAAATTTGGGGTGACCCTCTCACTGTGTAACTGCTGTTAGCACCTATGTCTGCTAACCAACCGATAGAAAAAATGACACACTGACCAGCGCAACAATGCTAAAATGCCACTATTAGCGAGGGCTCAATTCATGTTTGTTTTCATTCGTCTCTTATGACCACAGTGGTGAAAACGCTAATGACGTTTTGTTCTTACACCTTGAGGACGATGAACGTACGTTGTAGCCTGAGATTCAGTAGGTGTTGTCATCGTACAGTGTGCATACATCACACTAGATGTCGTACCCTAGTTTATTAGATCCATGTTCACAGTGTAGCTGCAGTAAACTTCTAAGATTGCCAAAATCTCAGTCTGTAGAAGGCTTTTAAAGATTGTAGGATTCAGTGTTTTTTGAGCTTGACCCATACTAAGGAGTAAAAGTCAAGTTATTCCAGCCTCTGCTGCTTTGACTTTTACCTTTTGTTTTTAACTGTGTATTTCCTGCAGGTCCCACAAACTGAATGAAACAGTAAATAGAGAAGGCATCCAAAGACAAAGGTAGCCAGATAGCTTCAGTCAGTCTAGTAACATGCTTTACAGGATTTAAAAGCAAGTGAATATTTCTTAACAATCAAATTTGTTTATTTAAACTTTTCATGTATTTGATTTAGTTTTGGTGTAAATGGAGGCTCTCATTTATTTGGATATGTTTCTTCTATTGATATTCTCTATGTACATATATTTAGACTGATTTTTTTAATCGGCTATTGAAAAATAAAAACTACCATGTCATGTCTGTATTGTAATGAATTGTGGGCGATTAAATCAGTGAAGCTGGCGGAGTCTGCACCCCGAGCACATTCTCTGGAAGTCTGCAGAAGGTCCGCTTTAGGCCCCTTGTGGACTGGAGGAATTGTGGATTTGGACAGCCCTCAGCACTACTGGACTTCCCAGGAGTCTCCAAGTGCGGTTAAGTCAGGACATTTGGATTCAGCCTTCGAATCCATTTGAAAGTTATGCGCCTTTTTGAGATAGGCCACTCCCATTTCACCTCACCCCTTTCGTCAGAGGGCATAAACAAAACAAATTTCAGCCTACGAGGGAAAAAACTTTGGCTGCCAAAGGGTGGGAAATTTTTGTTAACTGACCAATCAAGCTATAGAGTTGCTGGTTGCAACTAAAACAAATAAATAAAATCCCTAGAGGATCTTCTTGTGTGATATGAACCTACTTTCTATTAAACTGGTAAATTAATTTTGTCTATTTCCAATTGAAAGAGCCCAGTATCATGTTTGTTTTTATATCTGATGAGCTTATTGTTGTCGTAAACAAAGTAAGAACAAGTGATGACGGTGTGCAGGATTCTTTGTTTTCTTCCACCAATTCATACAAAGTCTTCTCTGACTTTTCCACCAACACAACTCTACAAAACTGACCTGATGTATTGATCTGACGCTGCACTCCCCTGTTTTAATGAATAAAGTGACACAGGCTGTGTTGAGGGAAGTGATAGCGGCCGTTAAGTAGGTTTAATTGGCATCACACTGTTATCCTTCAGCACTTTAATGACCATATCTAAAAATGTACGCTGAAAACACGTCGGCCATGCCATGGTATTTTTTAATGGCAGTAAAAGCAGAGTTCAAAGATTGATCATTTGTGATTCATGACATGTCTGTGTCCAATTATTGTTTAAAAGGGTCAGACAGCTAATTTCATCTGAAGGTCACATGCAGGAAGATACCTTTAATGTAAAGATGGGGAGCTGTGACATTTAAATCTCTAATTTCTTCCTGCAGGAAACACGTTGATTTAGTATAATTATAGTGTGGATGTTTATTTTTGTAAAAAGTTGTAGCCTCAGTTCGCTATCCACACATCAAGAGGGTTTAACAACCTCCTCTGGACTTTATTTTAATGAAATTAAAATAGACGGGATGCATTTTTAATAGCAGCAGACACCAGAAAAGTAGACGTAGTCATTACACCCACATCTCCTCTTTGTCACTTTGATCAATAGTCTCAGCCTCCAAATTTAGCTTTCACTATTTCACCTAAATCTAGTCGTCCTGACACCAGAGGTCATCCATCACCATTGTTAGCCTATTCTCAGGATCCACCATGATCATTCCTCAAACCGCCGGCACATTAAACGAGAATAGAACATGTGGCGCATGACACAATTTCTGCAAAAGTGAATAAATTATTTAGAAATATATTAATATGAATCGCATTAATAATGAATCGAGACATTCTCAGAGGAGGAAAAAAAAACTTCCTGAAATATCTCATAGCTGATCTATGGCCTCCTCAGCTGTGTGAAGAAAGACAGTATCGCATATGGCACTTGGCCCCGTGTCTGTCCAATCTATGAGTCACTGAATGAATGAACGTGGTTATTTGGTTAATATCTACATGAATACAAACATCAAAGAGCAGAGAAACTGAGCCTCCAGTCAGCAGCTAAACTCAGCTCCCTGTGTGGAATCAGAAGCTAAATTGGACATGAGTACGTGTTGTTATTAAATAATGACTCAACAGTTGAACGTTATCACAAACTACTTGAAACTGTTGAAAAGTGTAAGCAACAGCAAAACAGTGAAATTAATTTGGCTAGGGAAATCAGTGAAAATGCTGAGGGACTATCTGCACGAGCCAGGAGAGAAACTTTCCTTTTTTCCAACAGCTCATGATAGAGGACCCATTATGCTCATTTTCAGGTTTGTAACATGTTTGTCAGCTTCGCTAAATTTGTGCTAAATTTAGGCTTTTATTTTGCATGGTGGTGGTTTTTGTGGTTGGCTTTGGAGATGGTGGCATGTCACTACGTGTCGCTCATCAGGATGAGGAAACAAGGATACTCTGTAACAAAAAAATAACACATCACAAGCTGGGCTAATGGTACGAAATGATGAACACTTGTCAGATACTGACAGAAAAAGCCGTCCTTTAACGTCGCCATGATACACAGCCTGTTGCCATTATAGTTTAACGGCATTCAGGGGCGTCGGGGGAAACACGGTGGGAAAAGAATGAAAGTTAAGGTGGCTTCAGTCCAAGTAGGGCAGGTGGGAGTGATGGTGGATGGGTCCAACAAACACCAACTTGCACACAGTAGAGTGGTCCTCATGTCCCATAAGTCTGGACGTGGAGGGTCTATGACCAAACATGGATATGTCAAAAGATCAGAATGAGAATGTGTTGGCTTCTGCTAGCGGGGATTATTTTTTACATGTTTATCTCATTATTTGAAATGTTGGCCTCCATGAACATCATTCACTGTAACACTATATATGGAAAAGGTCCCGTCTAACTGAGATTTTCACTAATCAAACAACAAAATCAAAAAACAAACACACACCCTGTATACATACATTTTCTGTAATACTTGTCTTGCAACATCATTAAGTGCATTGTTTGTCTCTCTGACTGACAAAAAGCAGCAGAGCGGGCACTGGCACCATCGAGATGTTTTAACACTTGTGTTAATCTGAGACCTGTTGGATCCCAGATGGTGGAATGACAGCCAAGCTGCAGCATGCTGCTTATATTATGCAATGTGAGCAGCTAATACTTGCCTTACTAATTACACAGCCAATTAAAAAGACATTGCAAGGAATGTAAATGCTCTCTCTACTCAGAAGACTGACAGGCTAAATTGCAGTGACTATTGTTGAAGGATTGAAGGTCCAGACGTTAAATGAATTATGCTGCCTTCAAGTGCTTTTTATTCAGAGTTCATACTGAATCACAACGTGTCTTGTGTTAAAGCACCAGTGGCTACAGATATAATGAAATGGACAACGACAAAATCAAGCTCTTGTGTTTTTATTAAATCCTGCAGCAGAGCACCGGTTTGTGTTTCAGAGATAGTGAACGAAAATTGCTAGTTTTTTTAAAAATAATCTATGATAGCTGGTGTGGTTGATGCTGTGCAGTATAAATATTCACTCTGCTTGACATGTTGCCATTTTGTGTGCGTGTCTCTGTGTGCGAGAGACACGACGGCAAAGTGCCACTCAGCTGTTCCAACTTTCTGACTCGTAATTACCACTGTTCGATCACGAGCACTCGTCTCATAATTACAATTTTTCAGACGGCACTTTAAAGCAGCGTGAGAGTGACTCTCCATCTGAATCCTCCAATCACCCCCCCAACAACCCCGAAACCCCCCCACCCACCCCAAACACCTGACACCTCTCAGGACACTGAGTCACTGCCAGAAGGTACACATGGCACTCTGACGCGTATGACCTTTGTAGACATAAATCAGAATGTATGTAACGACATCACGCTGTAGATGTTAACTGTTGGAAAAGAGTATAGGAACAACAAGCCACCTCAACATTAACAATGTACACGAACAACATACAGTGAAATGCACCCAGCACAAAACACTGCAGTCGTGCCAGCCTCCACTTAGCTCCAATCAGCTCTGTTTGGCCGGACAACCTGATTTAGATCAAAGGAGCCATCTCTTTCTTAACCAATCACGCTAACGATTAGTTTGACTGTCTATTGAAATACTGTTAAAGTTCTTCGAGTTCCATCGAATCTGAATTTAAGACAATTTAAGACTTTTTAAGGACCTGTAGAAAACAGTATCTTTCCTGGTTAATGCTCGTATGACATGATCACCCTTAGATCATCAAATAAAAGTTGACTCATTATGCCTACAATCAACTCTCAATCAGCTCGTGGTGCTTTCATGGTCCTACTGTCTGGCATTCTCTTCCACATGAGCTACGCTCTGCTACAAAAGTGTTCTCTTTTAAAAACAAACTAAAAAGCTATCTCTTTTCACAAGCTTTTAGTTAGTGGTGTATTTTTATTTGTTTTAGGAATTAGTATTGTCGTTGTTATTATCCCCCCCTTCTTATGTTGTTTGTTTTATCAGATCCTGCTTGATTTTATATTATGTAATACTTTATTGTCTTATATGATATTTTATGTTTGTCATGTATGATGTTGAGTTTAAGCTTGTCGTATGAAATGTGCTATATAAATAAAATTGACTTGACTTGACTTGTATGCCTGAACAGTTTCCATGTTTTTATAACTTCTGATAAATTAAATCTGAGTTCTAATGATTTAAATTTGGTCGTTGCGACAGTGTGGCGCAACACCACTGACACTAGGTGGCGCCAAGCTAAAAAAAAAACCCCGAATCCTATCTATTGCCTCTTTGTCAGTAAGTTGTTGTACTTGATCCAGTTTAAAGGTCAACAACAGACCTTTTCATGGTGCCCCCTTGGCCCCATGATGGCGGGCCTGGTCTGGTGACCTTTAATATCTGTAGCAAATTCCACTGCCATCCCTCTAATAGTTGCTGGGACATTTCACTCAAAACCAAGAATGCCAACCTCAAAATGGTGCTGGAAGAAAAGTCACAATCACCAAAGTTGTTTCAATTCATCTGTGAGGAACATACTAAACATTCGTACACAGTTTTAAAGCAACTCCGATAGTTGTTCCTTTGGGATCAAAGTGGTCGACTGGCCAACATTACCGTCCCTAGAACAACGCAGCTAGGGTGGCTAAAAATATTGGGTGGTGAGAGGCCCCTTTCAATACCTTGTACACACAACTCATCTGCTTTTGTCCTCTGTTGGATATGTTGTGTCTCAACCCTCCAGCAGCCCTCCTGAACACACATCAAGCAAACAAGGAAACACATTCCTCCAATAAAACTTTCCCACTGTAAGTCTGAGAAATGACTGAGAAGCTGCCACAGCTTGTCATCCCCCCGTCATACAGTGCCATTTACAGTGAACACAGTTCCTTTCTTCCTCCCAGACAGATAATAGCCGTCATTCATCAAAACCTCACAAACGCTCAGATTCATCGATTGCCATCAGACTGGGGAGGCAGAGCCACAGAGACAGAGGCTCAGTCTCAGAGACATGAGAGCTGTCAGAACAGAACAGAACGGGGGCAGCGAACGCCCCACAGAGGGGGAAAACAAACTGAAAATCAGAAAAGGAGGAAACTGATTATCAACTCCCATCTATGAGCGCTAACAATATGCTCTGAAAGCTCCCATGTTTGGGCTGCTAATGACATGCACAGACTGGGAGGGGGTGGGGAGGTGTTCCTCCAACACAACCTGCCACATCTCACAGCCTAGACAACTGCATAACAGAGAGAGATTTACTCTTATAATGAAATCCTTTTGCTTGCTAGTTGCTTAGCAACAAAAACACTGATTCATATGGCACATACCGTATGCGCCTGACACTGCATTTCTGACACTTTGGAGGAAGGTTGGTTCTTGGATGAGAAAAAAAGAGGGTGAGAAGAAGACGGGGCAGGAGTTACGAAATGAACGGCGGCTGAGCAAAAGGCGGAGAGGGGAAGATTGGATGTGAAAGGATGACCCGTCTCTGGCTGACTCCCACAGAGTAGCACAACAGGTTGGTGGAGCTCAGCGGCTTCACTTGGCACAATCTGAGCAAAAACACAAAAATCTGACTGCTCTCTTGTATTCACACACAAACAGTGCTCAACTGTGGACTCTGAAAGCAACAGCCTCATCCTGATCTCATTTTCACAGATGTATTTCTGTTCCATTTCTGTGCACGTATAAATAAAACTTGGACGCAGGCTGATGGATTCTTTTCAATATTGTAACTACGGCTGAAATTCTTCCCTTAAAGTCATTTCTCATGCAAAAAATAAGCTTTTTAAAGGTGAAGATTTGCTGCTTTTCTTTGCTTTATCACTGTATATCTTTGGGATTTGGTCAGATAAGAAAACCAATCCAAGGACGTCCCCTCAGGCTCTGGGTACTTGCGATAAGCAAATTTTAGTATTTCAGACGTTTAAAAAATTAGGCCATTATCCAAATAACCAAAACTATATCAGCAGATTAATCACTGATGATGAAAGCAGTCCTTAGTTGCGGCCCTAATTGTAACCAGCTTCAACCAAAGCATGGAAATGATACAGACGTCTGCCTCCAAAAAGGTCAGCACCACCCTGCGTGCAGCCTTTGCCATTTCTCCTCGTCCACCCTGCCCGTCTGAGAGATGAATAGACATTCATTAGGTAAAAAGATAAACTGCTCCAGCTCTGCTACCTCTATCAGCTCTATCTTTTTCCTTTAGAGGAAGGATACCAACTTTATAATACAGTTAAAGCCTTATGAACACTATACAACAGGGAAACTGCAAGGTTTTTGTCTGACGCAGGAGTGCGGCCGGCCTCGGCAGATGGTGTCGTAACAATTGTGAAACAGAAAATCTAGTGGCAGGCTGCCTTAAATGTTATGAAAATGATTTCTGGGGATTACACTGTGGCATGAGTGTTAGCCTGCACACAGACACTACAGATACACACCACTGTAGGAGAATGTCTGTTGGACATCCAACAATGTACGACAGCTGAAGAGCTCTGTGTGTCCTGAACGGGGGAAAAAAAACAAACTATTCCTGACTTTTGGAAAGGTGTCAAACAAATGGTGCTGCACGGTCTGCTGCAGGGATTCAGATAATGAGCTTAGACTGTATTGATGACAGCATAAATCATGATGCTAAGGGTGAGATTTAACATCAGTCTTAACGGGAAGAATCTTACTTTCTCAACCTTTTAAAGATCCAGTAGTTAGTATTAAGGGTCACATATCTTCCTGAAACCCGAACTTTTGTTTGCATTTTTAATTCTCTTACTATTTGGAATCAGTAGGACCTGATAAGTATAAAAACTAAACATTGTAAATGATAATTAAGTCCCAATGTCCTCAAATGAGACAACAATAAAGTCCCAATGTCTTCAAACATGTACCTCCTAATGATCAGCGTCTTAGCTTGTCACTGTTGCTAAAATTGGTCAATTTTTTTGCCATGTAAAACTATAAACATTATTAGCCATAAATAAACAAGTTTCAACCATATAATGTGACCAGGTTTCGGGCCTTGTCCACTTTTGTGTCGGGATCCGCAGTGACTTGGCAGAGATGGCTGCCATCTTGTTTTTACATGGATTAGTGTAGTATGCTCTTACTACCACTAGGTGGCACAAAAAACAGGACAACAGGTCGTAGAATGATGTATAAGGTCAAGTAAACCCTAGTCTCTATATACAGACAATATATTCAGTGAGTCTGCCCCCAGAGGGTGTATCGCTGTCTGCCGGAAGTCAGACGCCGAATACAGCCGATGGGTTCTGAGAATGAACACGATGGTCCGACTGATCTGACATTCATGCCTTACTTATGTTGCTTCGATAGCATCTTTGATAAACCACATCTAACTGCACAGAAGCTAAGCAGCGTACAGCTATTGACGGGGCGGCAGCAAAACGTGCTGTAGCCACATGTCTCCATTCAAGTTAGCAGATCGCTAACTGGCCATTCAGCCAGCGGCTAATTTCCACGGGCCAAAATTACCCCCTCAGCCGCACTCAGCTGTTCTCAGCTGCCGTAAGTCTCCAGTGTGTTTGCTCTACGGGCCCAATAATGCAGAAGATCTGGCTTTATGCACCACTGAGCAACTTTCATGAGAATGCCTCTAATGCTGTATCCAGGTCTCTTAATACATCCATGATCTACATACGAAGCGGGTCCTTGTCTACGGAGTCTGCCATCTTTGTGTTGGCTACTTTAGTTCTACACAGGAGAAGTTTCAGTTGATTGATATCTGCAGCCTCACTGCTAGATGCCACCAAATCCTACACGCAGGATCTTGAAAGGGCAGGTGCACCCAAATAACTAAATCAATTGTGTGTCCGCCCCCAATAAAAGAAGCAGCAAATGAAGTTTGATTTATGAATGTCACAGCATTGCAAATTTAGATTCAGAAGACTCAACAACAACATTTCTTCCCAGAAAGTGTCACAGAACGAGCTGTGAACAGTTTTACAGGGACTAATTATTCGATAGAAACTGGGGTGGAGCAGAAACCTCAGAGGAAAATGTCTCAAAAACTGGGCAAAGAAAACCAAAATTATCTGGGATACTAGAGGAGATATGAGGTGGGAAAATATGTGGATTTCTTTTTGTTCTTTTGGGTGAACCAACTCTTGAAACATTCCATCTTTAACAGCATAACAAAACAAAATCTGATTTTTTAAAAGGATATCTTATGGGAAAAGAAAGGATAGAGCACTAGTGAGATTAAAGAAGTGTGATCAATTACTGCTTGTTTAAATTTGAACCTGCTATGGTGCATTTTGCCTCTAAATTCAACCAAATAACAGTTAATGCGAATATAAAAATATCAACATATTATTACACAAGGAAGACAAGCAGTTTATAATCAATGTACCTTAATGAACCTAATGAAAATCAGAGGGGGGTCCACCAACAAGTGTCAGCCGCACTTCTAACTAAAAACCTGCCCCAACACACCACAGTTCACCACCAGGGTGAAATCCTTTAATGCCATCTATTTGTCACACATTAAGCCAAGAGTGGCAGAGTTAATTATTCAAAGTCATGCTCCATGCTTCCTGTCGATGGGGCCTTAACACAGATTTAATTACGAGCCCATTTCATAAATCAAACTGACCGGACACATTGTTGTCACGCGCTGGCTCTTATACAAACCCCCTGTGATAATAAATAAGTCATCCCGTGGGGTGTGGTGGTGCTTTATGAGATGACCGGGCGTACCTTCTTTTTGGCGTTACAGTGGCAGCACACAGTCCACAGGTATTTGAGAGTTCTCCACAGGAGGATTATGAAGAGACCCCCAAAGAAAGTGACCATGGAGGAGGCGAGGAAAGCCCACCACATCCGCTGGCCGTTGCTGTCACAGGGCACATCTGGTGAGAACGGGATGATGACATTCATCTTGGATATGTGGATGGACGGGTCCGGGTTGAATTTCTCCCTCTTCGACATTATCGGCCTCTGGTCACCTGCCAGCTCCCCACCTCCACAGTGAAAAAAACAAAATCAACTCAACTGGGATTCAGGCGCTTTGGGGAGCTCCGGCCAGCGCCCCCTGATGCCCCAGCGGCTCAGCCATGTTAAGTCAACCGCCTTCCGCTCCTCTGCCTTCTCATCTGGCTTCACCAAAGCGAGGACGTAAAAGTTGAGTCGACAGCAGACACACGCACAGTGATAAAAACTTCCTTTGAAATCTAGATATCAGTCGTGCGCCTCACGATGCGCGTTCATGGCTGGAATTGCGCGTCATCCGTTTGATCTGTGCGTAAAAAATCACATTTTCTTCTTTTAAACTCCCCCAAAACTCAAATATCCCCCACAGTCCCCACTGATAAAACCCTATAAGTGTTATAAATATATTAAAGAGACGTGTTGTCCTCTCCACTCGATGCACTGACTCACTCCTCCACCTTGTTTAGCAGCGCAGCTTTCAGCAGCTCCGCTACTTGAGCTCCGCAGCGCGCACTGTTGAATGCGCTCCTCGCGTTAAAAGCTCGCACTTTATCGATATCCTATCAGGAAATAGGGTTTGAAAAATGATGGGTTCTGGTGTCTAGGAGCGGATTTAGTCATCCTCGCTCTCCGGGGCTCCGACGGCCGCCTGTCACATCCATTTGTCGGGAGATGGCATCGCAGATTTACAGGTAGCGGGGGAGGAGCCATCAATAGCAGACGTCGATGCTTATCTGGATGTCTGGTTATTTATAGTGACCGCTTCATCAATTTTTCATGACTGTAACTTTGTGGTTAACAGCCATCTTACTCTGGAACTACTACTTCTGTGGAGACACTCTCAGGTTTGTGATGTTGTGGAGAAAACATCAACTTTCAGAGGTGAAGTCAGCAGAAAATAAAGATCTTTATTACAGTCTGCAATGGTCTGATTCCTCACATGTATTCACAGGTTTGTGCATGTTACATTTAGGGACCGGAAATGGCCTGATTCCTCCTTTACCAATAATAATTGCTTATGAGCTTTTATCCTGATCCTCCCCTGGTCTTCCACACCCTACACGTCCCAATCAAAACATCAGCATGTGCAGTGTTTGTCATCAAACAGAGCTGGTGATGTCCTTGTCCTGGGACAGAGTCAGACTGACCCTTAAACAGTAACAACCAGGAAGCAGGAATGCATATCACAGTCAAACATATCTGCACAGACAGGTGTGTATAAGGATATTACTATATTATCATCATTCCACTACAGTAAAAACGTGACATTTAGGACTACTTTACCCTCTTGTTTCCTCATCATACTGTGTTATAAAAGTGTCTGTTTTAAAATATATTACAGGCTTAAATATGGGCTTATTCTAAATTATAGGATTTAAACATGGACGGATTATGAGACAATGGCCACTGGACACAGATATGCAAAATGTCCTCTCCGACATAAGAACACATACAGACTTTGTGGTAGTTTAGCCTTTTTGTTTGTCTGCAATCATTGTGTGTCTCTTTGAGGTACACTTTTGTCTTTCATGGACGTTTTTTCCTCTTTGTAGCTCCTTTGCATCTCTTTGTAGTCTTTTTGTCTCTCTGAGGTATATTTGTGTCTTTTTTGATCATCTTGTGTCCCTCTGTAGTTCCTTTGCATGTCTTTTTTGTTCATTGTTGCATCTCTTTGAAATTGTTTTTGTCTCTTTGAAGTCATTTTGTGTCTCCTTAAGGTATTTGTGTCTTTATAGTAATTGTATGTGTCTGTGTTGTTCCTTTGCATCACTTTGTGGTTGTTTGTGTCCCGTTGACAGCATTTTTTGCCTCTCTGAAGTTTATGTGTGGTTTCTTTTAGATTGTTTTGTGTCTTTGTAGTTTGTTTGCATCTTTTTGTGGTTGTTTGTGTCTCTTTGGGGAATACTTGAGTCTTTTGGTTGCTTAGTAGTTCCTTTGCATCTGTTTGTATCTCCTTGAGGTATTTTTTTTGTCATTTTTGTAGTAATTTTATGTCTCTTTGTAGATCCTTTGCATATCTTTGTGGTTGTTTGTGTCCCTTTATTGGCGTTTTTTTGCCCCTCTTAAGTTTATTTGTGGTTTCTTTTGGGTTGTTTTGCATCTCTATGTGGTCATTTTGTGTCTCTTTGTGGTTGCTAAGTGTTGAGTGCTTCTTTGCAGGTGACCAGCGCAGTCCTTGACATGTTGGGCCTCTAGATCTGTGCCCAAAACGCTAGTTCAGTAATTAATACATGCATTTACATTATAGTAGAAAATCAAATAACATGTATGCAAACATATATTTCTGAAAATGTCATAGCAGAGAACAAGCTTTCATGGTTCCATTACATATGTGTGTGTATTAAAGGTTTATAAAGGCAAATCCTCCCCAAAGTATGAACTAAATACTCCATGAGAGCAGCATCTCCAACATATTTAAGCCCTTACAATAAAAAAAGGATCATCACATCTGTTCATCACTTTAGAAGATGAACAATGTGAAACTACATAAACTGTAAGTTCTTAAACAAGTCAATAAACAAGAGTATTTTTATAGAATAGGCAGCCATGATAATGTGTTATGAAAAGTAATAAAAGGACATCTTACCATATCTTACCCTCCAATGGTGGTTTACTCCACCTAGTGGACAGAAGGTGCATTGATTGTTGAGATCCAACTTCACAAACGACAGCCTGCTTTATGAACCATCTTGCAAATACAAAAGTCATGAATCCAGCAAAAAATGGGAGGATTAAAAACATGAGTATCACAAACCACATTGAAAACCTCTAATATTTTCACATAAACCTGGAAATAATCAATATAAGGATTCAGAAACATTTGAAAACACAGGACGTTAGGACATGTAAAATGAAGGAGAAATATTTCTAGGTCTGCAATCCAGTTGAACCAAATATGCGTTAATAACCAACTTAACTCCTTTGTGCAAAAAGGTCAGAACTACTTGAGTTGTATTCTCCCACTGAAGCATTCATCAGACGACACTCAGGTGGATTTGATCCGCTCATCAGAGACTCATTGAAGTAACTCAACTTGCAGCCAGAGTTTTCATGTTATGTGGCTGTGCCTCAAGATTCCAGCAGATCATTGTTCACTAAGTGGCATTGTGATGGTGAGAAAAACTGCATCAGGACTCAGTGAAAGTATCACAAGTCAATTGTATTTCCAAGCAAAGAGCTTGACTGAATATTTCTAAGGGGGCAATGCATGGAATTCTCAAATGCTTCACAAAAGCTACTTGACTGGCTGTGGCTCAGGAGACAGAGCGGGTCATCCAGTCGAAGTTCGCATGTTGAAGTATCCTTGGGCAAAATCCTGAACCCCAAATTGCTCCCAGTTGCTGTGCCATCAGTGTGCGAGTGTGTGAACGGTTACCCGAGTAGCAGGTTGCACCTTGTAAGCCAATAATAAATGAATGTGAGTTAATGGGTAAATGTGGCATATAGTAGGAAGGTGCTATACAAATGCAAGTCCATTCCATTTACCATGAAGACCAAAGATCATCAAGGGGTCCTGACTTGGAGTCTTGGACTTTACCTCTGCCTCCACTCACCTGACCTCAAGCCCATTGAAAAATTAGTTGGGCACTTGAGGACTGAGAAAGCCAAGAATTCCATGACATCACATGAAGCTCTTGGAAACATTGTCAAATCACACTGGGATAACATGGGTCAGTAGTTTTGCACAAATGCATGCTGTCATTAAAGCAAAAGGGGGACATAGAAAATAAAAATTCCCCTTTCCCAGCAAAATTAGCACATCACGTTCGGTGTCATGGGCTGGCCTGAAAACATGTTAATAAACAATAAAAAGCAGCATGGAGACCTGTTAAAACCTTATGGTGGTTACTTCTTCTCTCTTCCGCATCCAGTCTCACTGTCAAACTCGGTTCAGATTACTTTGGATCGATGTTTGAGCGCTGCTTGAGCGGAGACAGACGGTATTTTGTGGAGGCACGTCTTTGCGTCTCATCAGTAGAGGGGTTAAAATCGGCACGTTTACCCGGGTGTTGCGTTTCCATCAATGTTGATAGGAGCTGGGGCCTGATGAGTCACTTGAACCTGGATGACAACGCAGATTGTAACCTTTCCCATTACATCAAAAATCCAGATGTTAGCAGGTGTTTGCATGTCTTTGTGCAGTCGAAAACGGGCTTAAGACATTCTTAAATGATCATTTCTAATAAACAAAACATTACATTTGAAACCCAAGCACAATAGTGACATCTAGGCAATTGGTCTCAGACTTTAGGACCCTTTGTACATTTCAACGGAAAACACAGACAACTTGTATTCCAATAACTGTACTCTGTTTTTAATATTTTATAGAAATATTAACCTTCATTGGAAGAAGACCTAAAGTGTTTCATCCAACTTGAACATGAAATGTCGACAACGTGATGTACCGAAAAATCCAAGAGGTGTAAATGTGTTTAGTTGACAGCCAACCACAAATAAAATATCCCTTCTTATAAAATCCACTTAACAAAGAGGAACAGCATTGGCAAAACCAGTAGAACACTCAAACTGGGACAAACTGTGGTGAACAGAAAATAACCTGCTGTGTGATTTACAATGGAAGATGTAGTGTTAATAAATCCAACAAATGGATAGCGATTAGCACATATTCTTAGCTTGGCACAATATTATTTTTGAGGACTGAAATGATGAATGAAAAAATGCAGTGCCATCAGAGAGCAAAACAGGACCGAAGGCTGAAACGTAACGTGAAGGTAGGAAGCAAACTTGCCCCAATTTCTCTATAAATAAGAACATTAACTGGAAAATATCATCCTTCCTATTAACTAGACAACTACATTTGTATAACAAAAGTTCATAACCAACATCTTTGATTTGATTAGATAAATTAAATGGCAGGAAAATACGTATAAATATAGAGACGGGAACACAGTGGTCCACTCTATCTTCACTTGGAGAGTTAAGTCTTCAGTTTGCATCACCGAAGACTTAGGTGGTCCGACATATTCATGGGACAGAGTGGGATTAAAGGAGTGCTACTAGATGTAAGGGAAAATAAAACATTCAAGTATTAAATACTAGTGTAAACAAATCTATCTGTAGTACAGTACATCACTATTGTAGTGGGAATATTACATGATCATCATCAGTGCTGATAATGCTACATGTGAAAAAGCTTTGTAGTTTAACCATGATGTCTGTTAGATGTACCGATTCACTGTGTATCCCATATTATCAATCACATCCCCTCTATATGTTTCGGAGTGACGTGCGGTGACAGGTGAGAGGTGAGATTTCTACGGTGCTCCATCTGGAATCCAAAGAACTTTACTCTGTTCCTGCTCCACGATGGTCATGATCTGAGTGCAAATGTAGGAGACGCTGCCTCCTTGGACAACGCCTGCAACACAGTGGGGGTGGGGAGGAATATTTACATGAGAGGTGGTAAGCATTTATGTCGGATTTAGTTAAAACTCTGCTCCTTGATTTGTCCCTTTAACAATTAGTCTGTCATTTTTTTATTAATCCAATTATTGTGTGTCTTTAAAATGTTAGAAAATTGTGAAAAATGTTGGGAAGCCCTTCACAATTAAAAGAGTACACCACCAGTTTGTGGATAGCATCCTTCTTCCTTGTCAAAACCCGATGACTAAATTACCCATAATCCAACTCAATCCTCAACAGTTCTGTCAGAGATCACGTTGTGTTATGCTAGTAACGCCTAATTTATCCTTAAGCGGAGTGGAGAAGCTGCAAAAGTTTCATAAGCTTGCCTCTTTCTAACTCCACAACTCCAGAGCCTTTTACATTGTCAAGCTTTTTCTTTCTTGCTTTCTTCAGCCTCAACTGAAGCTGACTCAAGTGACATCACTTAAGGCAATTTCTCAGATTTTGTGGAGCTCCCTCTAGAGCTTTTTTCCCCATATATGCAGTAATATTCCACAACTCCTGTAAACAGACTTTGATCTGTAAAATCATTGGAGTTCCCCTTTAATTCCTAAAGTCCAGATAAGACGCCATTTTGAGGGTATCTAGCTTCAGTATTGTGATAAATTTCCAGAGGAAACAGGATAGGAAGGCAAGATTTAACATTGGGAGAAGTTTGATTTGATCATTTAAAAAGTGGGCGTGTCATAACAAACATTGAGATATGACGGTGTACACCAACTGGGAAGCAGTGCCCATCAGACAGAGAGATGCTCCATGTAACATTAGCTGCTTAAGTAATTCAATGTAAAATGCCTTGTGCATAGTCTGGAGCTGTCCAGACCTTTCATCAAGGTGAATAAATTCTAGCTAGCAGGCCAGTAGTCATGGTATTTTGTGCAAACTAAAGGTTTGAGGTGGTGAAAAGGGTTACAAAGGCATTTTTATTTCTCTCGACTTCAAGACTGTAAAATGCCAGACAATTGTAAAAATGTCTGTCAAATTAATTAAAAAACTTAACTATCACATAAGACAAACAAAAGCAGCTAATTCGAAAATCAGAGAAGCTGAAACTGAGACACATATTTTTCTTGCTTGAAAACCAATTAGCTGATTATCAGAGAAGATGCAGATACATTTTCATTATAAGTTGCGTCAGCTCTAGAAAAATGTACATGACAAGCAACATCTCTGTATGCTTGTACTGTTTGACTAACCATTAAAAAGATCAAAATTATTAAAGCAATAACCTCAGACAGAGAAAGCATCAAATCCCTGCTCGACTGTCTAATAATTTCAGAGCTGCAAACAACACTAATGCTCTCCTGGACAGACAGCACTGTGCAGCCAAATTATTTCAGCCCTGGACTGTTGGACATTCGTGCCACCAGACACTCAGATTTATTACTGCTGATAATTACAGTTCTCATCGTTGTGGCTCGTGTGCAGGAGTTGGCCGGCCACCTCTCCCTGTTAGAGGGGATCAGTGGAGGAATGTGTTCATTTCCAAAGCCCTTCCCTATAAATCGCCGCCTGTTATAGAGTCATTAATCAGCCGGACAGTCGAGTGTGTCACACTGGCTGCTGCTCCAGATACCGAAACTTTATCTCTGATCTGTGAAGGACCACAGAGATACTGTGCTCCACAAACCTGAGGTAACCTGCAGTGCTGCTGTTACAGACTCACCTTGGTTAAAGTAGATCACATTAAAATATTACAGTTGTTATCGTGACTTATTGTGTCTGGGTTTTGCTCGGTTGTTTACTATTGTTGCTTTATGGTAGAAGAAACCCTCAGTATGTAACTGGTAGCACATTCATGTGCTGGAATAATCAGAAATAATCAAAAAGTTCCTGACTGGGAAAATTCTTGTGAAATTGCCCTGAAATTGTACTCAAATTATTCATCATGCACACATTGAGACCCTCATTCAGCACATTCAGAGCACCGTCGATGTCTCCGAGGTAAAAATAATTATCGTTATTACTGTAATTCCTGTATCCGTGCTATCTTTGGCACATCAGAGAGGAAATAAGTAATTTCCACCAACCTGTGAAGAAGCGGCTGTACTCCTGCTCTACTTTCTGTGCCGCCTCAAACTGCTCCTTGGAATGTTTCTGTGAGAGTTTATCCCGCAGGTACAGAGGGTCCTTCTGCTCTCTGAGGAGACAACGTCAGTGCCTGTCAGCATCCTTGAAAATCTCAATTCACACACAGAATCATAACATGGCGCAATACCGAGGTGTGGAAGGAGTCACAGTTTGCCCAAACCACTAAATTACTTTTGAAAATAGGTTCTTGTTATATAACAAAGGTGCTTGCTGTGCTCACTGCTACAAACTCTGCCTTTTCCATGGAATAGTGGTTGTGTGTTTGGAAGCTGGATTTCAACAAGTCTCCCTAAAATTCCAATCACAACACAAGCCAAATTACCTTTCTTTTGAAGATGCTATCTGTCCATTTTAAAAGGTGTCACTGAATTTATTCTGACCTGACTGGATGATGAAATTTATACTACAACAACTGCAAACTGTATCTGAAGGATATGACTGCATGCTGAGGTACCAGGGGTGGGTGATGCAGGTAAAGTCTTCGATTGTCTGTATATGCATCACAATACTGATAGAGTGTGTATCATGACTTTAAAGCCGAGGTAGGCAGTTTAATTTTGGCATCATTGGGAAAAAAATCCCATCGTAACCTTTGAGGAATTGTAATCTATTTGGTCTGAGAGAAAACTAGACTTCTGCACTTCCTCTTTGCTCTGTTTTCAGGTTTTAGAAAATCTAGCCCGTGACAGGAGACTTAGGCCAATCTCATGTTTTATTTACCACGATGAAGTGTTTCAAAGATGAACTGGAAATGCTCGTAATGATTTAGTCTTCTGCTAACTGGAGCCAAAGGCTCGTGGCTGCAGCTTCGAGTTTATGTCTATGTAGCTATCGTATGACTCAGTGTGTTCGCCACCTCACTCCCTGCCGCTACAGACCACCAGAGGAGAGCTGGCAGGAGCTCTGGAGACAGGCCTCCTTTTAGTGGCCACAGCAACAGCTCAGTGGGACCAGACAGCCCCGACTCCCCCAGGGAACAGCTAACAGGTTAGACAGCACTGCTGCTGACCACCAGTCCGCTGTGATGCTGGTGAGGGTTTGTGCTAGTTGAATGTGAGCTGCTACAGCCACTAGTCAAAGAGGAGGTCATGTGACTACTCGTTGCCCAGTCTTCATCCACTGGGAGCCTCTGACATAACTTAGAATCCCACTCCCATGTCTCCCTGGCACCCAGTATGCCAGTCAACGTATTGGTCCGCTGATGCCTCCCAGAGGATGAAAAAAAAAAAAAAGAGCCCCATGAAAAAGCCTGAGCTTCTGTCAATTGCTGCATCAGGCAGGCAGGCAGTGGGAGGTGTGTTTATGTGTATGTAGAGGCTGCAGCGGGGCGGGGGAAGCGAGTGTTTTAGCCGCCCACGCCACAAAGCGGAGCCACAGGCCCTGCGAGCCCTCCCTGGACAGCTGGCACTCAGCTGATGACAGCGAAGGCTTAGCAGGAATCAATCTCCACCATGTTCAGCCTGCTGCACCACTTCATAGATTTGTGGGCGTGTGTGGCCGAGAAAGCCTGTTTCTGCCAGACCTGAGTGCGTCTTTATGCACGCACACGCACACGCACACACACACACACACACACACACACACACACACACACACACACACACAAAGTACCATGCTGAAGGTTCAGCGAATTTAATCTTCCCATGCGATTACAAATGAAAAAGCAGAGGGATCTTTGAAATATCATAATCATCCTATCAAAACCCCGGCAGGTGGTGGGAGAGAGCAGGCTGTGGTTTCTGAACTAATGACACTGTGATCAAATCAGGCTGATCAATTAGTTTTTGTTGTGTCTGCAGGATGAATGCGATTATGAACGCAAAGAGACCTCTGCAGATGTCGATTTCCTGAGGGTCTGTCTCGGTGGAAAGAAAATTAAATGAGAGTAATCAAAAATTATATTTCCTGGAAGGAGAACTGACACAGATAAGACCTGTTTTTGGAGAAGTGTGTGGCTGAGTCATTCTAACATCAAGATTTCTTGACCCAAACATTGTCCTGACTGGGAAAAGATGGTATTTATACCAAATGATCGTCCACATTTGTGTGTAATGGTTCCATATTTGATTCAACATTAATTTAATGTTCAATAAGTTAAAGGTTCTGTATGAAACTTTCAGAAAATCCTTGTTATTAGCGACACTTCTCTCTTACGGCCGTTAAGTGAACTGCAGTGGGCATCACGTGGCTCGCACTCTGGTGCTTGCACTTTGTAGCTTTGGGCCAGCACCTGGACATGAGAACATGATATTTCGAATAACGTTACTATCTGCAATATCTCCTAAATTCAACTTGGACCACTGGCTTCCTGATACTAAGTACTTAGCTGACGTTAGGAGCAAACCTGTAGAATAGCTACATTACAGCTAGCTGGCTAACTGCTTCGTAACTTAAGCTGATGAAGTAATTTGCAAATGGCAATAAGGACAATTTACCAACCGGATCAGCCCCCAACTCTGGATGAATAATGACGTGATCACCCATTTGTTACGTTAGCTGGCTCGCAATTTGTCCACATTAGCAAGTAAGTTTAGAATAGCTAACATTACCAAGCTAAAACTACAGTATCACAGTATTTTCCCATCTGCGCTTCCTCTAGTTTAGGATTTCTTTTCAGCATCAAGGGGCACTGAAATCATGATGGATATGATATGACATGATAGATCAGTTTCGCCATTGTAGCAACTCAAATTCAGCCAGTGTTAACCCCAGCCCTGGCATTTACAGCGGCTGGTGGCATGTGACAAAGTGCATAATGTATTCAATGTGGACAGAGAGACAGAGAGCTCCAACGTTATGCAATGCAACATGCAAACACGTTTGCTGTTAGGACACGGGGTCATTATGTTCCACTCAGGTGTGGCTGCTGAGTCCAGTGCATCAAATTTGGTGTACCGGTCCGCTCTAGTCGGGCTCTTGACAACAAATCATTCTGACAAATTTGACACCAACCCAACTCTGACACATAACATCACGTACTTGAATTTTCACAGAAAATTCATCCTGAATCCTTATACGAAGTCAGTCTACAGGCTGCTAGGGGCAACTGAGAAAGTCTGGGATAATCCCAGTGGTTTAGAAGTTATGTTACAACCTGTTTACCCATTAGCAATTAAAAAAACAATTAATATTCATAAAAAGTTACACTGAAGACTTTTTACTGAAAAATAGTAACGGGTAAATTAAATGCTACAGACACTAGAATGTATGTTGATGCCTCTCTGTTATCATATTGAGCCTACATTTCTAAAAAAAAAAGCATATTTTCTTATATTCTAATAAACAGCCTCAAGAATCACAACTCTTGGATAAATGATGTTCTCAGCACGTCGTTGGAGGATCTAAACTTGAAACTGATATTGGGTAAACAGCAGGGGCACCAAAACACAAAGCACGCCTGACATACACTTGGCATGTCTTCAGACAAGAAAGCAAAACAAAAAGACAAAAAACAAAACAGAAACAGAAGCAAACATCTTTCAAGTCATGGGATTACTCACTTTATCTGCTTGGCATTTTTGTAGCGAATGAATATGACGATTGGGTAGATGTGAACGCTGTGAAGGCGCTCGATGGCGTGAGGGGCAATGTCAAGTAAACAGTGACAGTCCTATGAGAGAAAATGAGAGCAAAACACTGCGTGAGAAATGGGGAGGGGGGTGGTTCAAAGCAGAATGTTGTAAAAAAATAAGCAGAGTGATTTGTATTTGTTCTCCATACTTTGCAATGGTTTTGGATACATAATTAAAATGGAAACAGATAACTTTTCACTCAGTCACACTTGGTTTATCAGACCCTGTGGGCACAATTTGCATAAAAATGTGAGATTACACCACTTGGAATCTGTACTGATATTTTCATAAAACTCCTTCAAATATTTATAACAACCCGCTTCAGCAGTAACCCCGACAGGTGTGTCGAAGTCTGTTCCCCCATCAAATAGTCTTATTAAAATGTTCTGCAACACCTGTCACTACCAGTTCATATTGTACACCCTTCTATACTGATTAGATATAAAGTTTGGTTCAGGTTTACGTAGGAGGAAACACATAGATGGTAAACCGTCTTCAACACAACACTGGCTTGCTGGGTGCGATAACAATGCTCATGTTCACATTTATTAGTAATTTCATTGTGCAATCAACATGTATCCATAGTAATAAGTTGAAGCAAAAATATTGTCTATTTCCAGTTTAACAGAATATAATGTTGATATAAAAATGTCTTTTGGATTACTGAACTCAGGTCAAGTGAAAAGTAGCTGCTTGAATCCAAATGTGGACAACTCATAATTAAAAACCCTTAAGAAGTCCTTTAAAAGTTATGTTTTGATCAAATTGGCAGCTTAGCCATGTTGCGTCAATTGCAACTGTAGATAAATATTACATCTAAAAACTAATGCACACATGTACTGTTAAACACCCTTACATCTAGACATACTTGGCTCCAGTTTACAGCCTAATCTTACAAAGTCAGCAGTGTATAAACTTGGTAATTTTAATATCCTGGTACACTGATGTCACAATATTAACCGTCATATGCAGTTTAATCCACAGTGAGATAAATGTACCTTCTCTGTGATCTCTTTAATTGACGCTACAGTTGTCACATCAAAATGGCCGCTCCTCCGCTTGTAGTCGATGAACACACAATCTTTTACTCCCCGTTCTATTGCTTGCTGAGATGCCTTCATAATCTCTGGAAGTAAAATAAATCAAACATCAGAGTGAAACCCCCTCTCTACAGTATGATAATAATGAGATATGCATGACAAATAATATCAGACTCATTCTGTGTTTTCAGGCTCACCAGGCAGACAGCGGCAGAACTGGGCAGGAGCCTCCTTCACCAACATGTCCTTACTGGCCTCCACTAGTGGACCCAGGACCAGTACTGGTCTGGGGAAGGAGCACTCCACCCTCTGGACCCGCTGGTACATCAGGCTGACTCCGTCTGAGCAGGAAATACAATTTATTACAAAATAACACAAGGCTGCATAGAGACACAGCTGCACTTTAATAACCTCAGTTATGAATTTAAGTGTCCTGGGAAAGGTTCTGTTGAGCCAGCGTGCTACGTAACAACACTTTGATACCTGGGAGCTGCCTGACAAATGTGGCTACCAATACTTTTATGTTAAGAGACAGTGCATTACGTTACATCAGATACATTTCTCTGCAGTGAATAAAAATTTCAAAATGTCAAATTTTAGTTAACCTTGCACAACAGCAATGTTTCAGCTCAATTAGACACTGAAGTTTAGACACTTAAGAGTTTTAGACAATGAACTGAACCCATTCTAGACTCTCTCATTCTTTACATTTCTTACTCTTTAAAGGGATACATTATCATTTGTTAAGCAGGTGTGTGTGTGTGCAGATTAACAATGTTAAGGAGCCCCCTGTGTCACCAGCTCCCAGAAGTCCATGCCAGCCCGCCAACCAAAAGCTACCGCACTGGTGGGGAGTTCCCAGTACTGCCGGCATGGGGAAGCCAAACACTGTTCATTTGCACACATGCCGCAGTGACATAGAGCTGGTTGAAAATTAACATTAACATTAAGTGTCCCTTTAAATTCGTTTTTTTCTTCTTTTCGCATTAACTCTTTGAAACCTGGAGCAACAACATTTTTCTTAAGGTGTTTTCAGATGCTTTTTGCAAGTCTTAAACCTTTGAACCCTGAGCAAATTGGTGCCATTTCTTTCAGAAACATGAGAAAAACAGCAATGAGAAACTTGGTCAGAAATGTTCAATAAACTGTAAAAGAAATAATAGATTTAGAAAACTGTTTTAAAAATATTAAAACCAGGGGAAAAAAAAGAAAAAAAGCTAGGGAAAAGACTATGTCTATAATTATCACATATTTAAAATGATCTTACAGAATAAATATAATTTTTTAAGCACTTTTCCAGGTAATTTCCAGTTTTTAACTTTTTTTTTTTCGTTTTGAATTTTCACATTTTACTAATTTCTTGTTTCTTGTCCTCTAAGTTTTTGGGTCATCTCTCACTTTATTGCCTTCTTCCTGCGTTTTTGAAAGAAATCAAGTCAATTTGCTCAGGTTTCAACGGGTTTAAGTGCAAACAAAAGTGCCGCTGTTGCAAAGACCACCTGATTGCTTTCCCTTTTCCTCAGAGCCTGGTAACAACCACAGTTTTTACAGTTTCCTCTGTTGTTCCATCATCCACTATTTCTGCTAGTGGGAACAGTTACTGCAAAGAACTTACACTGATACTCTTTGGTAACTGGGGATAGATACCGATTACTACCAGGGAAAATAAAAGTGCTGTGCTCTTTCTGTTTTGATTGAGCATTGGTCGTTGTTCTTTGTGCTGAAATCTAGCCTTCATTTTATCATATGATCATACCCAATGGGAGACAGAACTGCATAGCAAAAGTGAGGCTTATCGGGAACCAGTTTAAACACCGATGGTGACATTATTCTAAAGCCATTACATTGTGCAATCAACGTTTACTTCAAAATAATAAGTTAAGCAAAAAACTTGTTTATTTCCACTTAAATCTGATGTGAATTCCACCAAATCTGTCTCCTTCGCTCTAGAATCCACCGCTATCATTCACTCATCATGCTGCTTGCCTTGTGCATATCTGATAAGACTTCCTCAGTAGATGATACCTCACCTTCTGTGATGGGTAAAGAATCTGTGCTTATGGCGTCCAGAGCCATCAGATCCTTCCCGTCCTTGGACCCGCTGCGTTTGTGCTTCAGCCTCCGGCGGAAGAAGGATCTCCGTGCGGCGGCCGACAGAGTCTTGCTGGTGCCGTTATCATCTTTCATATCGGCCATGCTGTGTCTCCTGTAGAACTCCTGGTCCATCCTTGAGGAGATACAGCACAATAAACTCAACTGTAATCACACTCCTGTTTCTTCACAACACTCCACAGTGAAGTAAACTATAGGCTGGACTTACATGTATTTACTTGGAATCTGTCCTTTTTCCAGCTTCTGTGCCTTCTCGTCGAGTTGCCAGGCCATCCAGTAGCCAAAGTTGCCATTTGGTAGTGTATCTTCGACATACAGGATGTCATCTTTCTTAAAGCTCAGTTCCTGCTCTACCTCTGCCACCCTCTCGTAAAGTGCTCTGACAAGAGATGAACAATGAGGCAGTTATGATGAATGCATTGCTCTCACCTCTGAACAAGGACATAACAGATTGAGAGAGAAGATTATGAACATTAAGGAGCCTGTAAGAAAGATACTGTGCTTGAGATTCAATTCTTTCATAGATTCAGATTTAATTCAGTCTCGGCCAAAAACACATAACAACAAAATGTGGTGCGAAAATTAATTTCATGGCTGTTTTGTGTTACTGAGGTTATGGTGACTTGAATAATACTGTCACAGATTTTTCACAGATTGGTTTGATTTTTGTTTAATAAATCATGAGGGTACCTTATGAAAAATCCATCTCCGGGGGCCTCTTTGATCGCAGAGAGGTTGTCCACGCAGTTCTGGACCTTGAATGTGATTGTTTCGGCCGGTTTCAACATTTCCAGGTAAGCTTCTTCTTTAGTTTTGTTCTTCATGCTGACGCCATTGTACTGTTTGAAAACGTCAGTTACAGAGAGTTGACAAAAGGACACTGAGCTTAGCTGCCAACACAGAATGACTCATCATTTTCAGTAAAAGCAGCCAAACAATGCACAAAAAACTGAGAGCTGTACTTTACACGCCTTTATGCAACCAAACCTGCTAAAATGGAGCAGTTCTTCAACCTTGAATGAAGACTCCATAGTTATACATTCAGTCAGAGTGAATCTTGTAAGCTATATACAGTCCTAGTGCGTCATTCCATCAGTTGTTATCACACAAACTACAAGTGGTACAACATAAAGCCAGCAAGACAGTGGAGGGAACCAGGATGAGCTCAGTTTCTCTTTTTACACTTTCAAACAGAATGTGTTGCTTTTTCTTGTACTTCAGTTTCTTTCTCATCATTACCAAATTATGGCGGCTTCCTTTGTTACCGGTGTGTTTGAGAAAGAAAAGGAAGAGGAAGCACAGATAAACAAACAAATCATCAACTAGGGAGTATAAATGCTCATTCAGTGAAGCTTCGAAATGGTTGGAGCTAGAATGGATCCTCCAGAGGGACAAGTCCCGCCCTACAGAGGTGTGTTTGGCTAAGGTGTAACGTGCTGACCAGTCACAGTGTTTGTTTGTCAATCAGGGGCACAATCCACCCAAAAAACTGACAAAGCCTACAACTCCATATTCAGGAGTGTTTGGATACTGGAGGAAAGCAGACAGAGGGCTCTTGGCCATGGGCACTGACCCTGCCAATCTCCCGTTCTCCCTCTGGTTCTGGCCTGGGTTACTGGGGCTTGCAGGAGGCTACCCATCAGCTGCAGGATAGAGCCAGGTGGCTCAGAGTCAAGCCAGGGCTGGAGAGGCAGTCACAGCCGGTGAGAGGGAAGCCAGGGCCCGCAGAGCATGTTGGAGAACCAGAGGGAGAGCAGGAGGTTGGTGGGGTCTGTGCCCAAGGCTGAGTGCCTGCTGTCGGCTGCCCTCCAGTGTGAACCCCCACTAGATGTGGAGCCTTCAACATGCATCACAGGCCCTGGCTTGACTGTCAGCTGACTGGCTCTATAACACAGCCCCACAACCAGAGCACCAGGGGGAGGGCAGGAGATGAGCAGGGTCCATGCTCATGTCCCAGTGTCCACACACCCCTGGATGTGGAGCCTCCAACGTGCTCTCCAGGCCCTGGCTCTCCTCTTCAGCCCCTGTAAAGCCTCCAGCATGCTCCAGTGTCCACACACCCCTGAATGTGAAGCTGTGGACTTCAGAATTTCGGAGAGGGATTTCATGCCCCTGCTTCACGAATGTGTTCACTTTAATTGGATGAACAATGCGTTAGCCAATCAGAGCACAGTAAGGCCTGACTTGCCAAGAAAAGCTATGAGATCCATAGTAATGCCCCACTGGACTTTTCATTCTAGCACCACCCAAACACAAATTATGAGAGCTGTGACGAAGGTAGCCACGTGAAAACTTGCAGACCAGTGTAAAAGGCATGCAGCGGTCATCATTTCCATACTGTATCTAATAATGTGATAGCACCAACGGCCCAAGTGATTTTCAATGTGCCCATGTTTTAATGTGTGACATTCTTAGTTAATTAAAGTGATTTCTTGACAGGTACCTCCAGTATCAAGTCTCCAGGCAGCAGGCCATCAGGACTCTTAGCAGGGCTGTCATCATCCAGACTCTCCACAAAGACGCCATACAGGTTTCCTCCACAGACCTGAACTCCCAGCTCCACCTGGATCCTCTTCAGCCTCACCAGCCGAGGCTCTGCCGCCCGGCGCGTACCAGTACCAGGAAGCCTGGAGAAAAACCTCACAGTCAGGCTCTGAAATCGCCTCTCCCTCCACCTTAACGCCAAAACTGTCACCTATCACCAGACATCAGAAATATGTTCCAGTCCCACCTGAAGGAGTTGTGAGGGCTGGTGGCGGGAGTCGTCTGTTTGGATGGCGGTGTCATGGTGCCCTCATCCTGCTCACTCAGCGTGTCGACGGTTGAGTGATTGTCCGGGGTGGTAGCTCCGCTGTCGTGGGGAGTCGGCTGGTTGCTGATGGACTCCATACGAGAACTAAGGACAATGAGAGGGAAGTCACAATGTTTCCAACTCTTCACTAAATTACTTAGAATAAAATATATTCCATGAGATTCAGAAATAATATCAATCTTAAAAATGAGGACACAAATATCAAAGGTAAGTTTGACTGTGTCGTGTCTCAGGGTGTGAATGGTCTGTCTGGACATTCAGTTAGAGATAGTTTTTTGTTAGCATGCTAACATCTTTTCATGTTTTCCAAATGAGACTACAAGAAAAGGTGACCTATATAATATGATTCTGTAATGAACTTCATGCATGTTAAAAATATTGTTTTCCTGGAAACTATTTCTATTGATACACATGTAATGTGTGTGTATGGAAACACACACATGTGAATGTACAGTATTGTGTAAATACTTGATCTATTATCATAATTATGGAGCAAAATTAAGCCCCAAACTGGAGGTTACTTGCCAAATGAAATCATGAAAAGTATATATCTTGATTATTGTATTACCAGGAGCTCACTTGTTTGTCTGGGTCAAAGTTCTAGTCTGTTATTTTGTTAAGTGTTATATGTGAGTTGTTTTGTGCACTGTCACAAAAGTAAAGTTGGTGTGGACCTCAGGAATAATAGCAGCTGCAATACAGTAGCCAACGGGGATCCTAATAAACTAAACTAATCTAAAGTTGTTGCAAAGTTTTACTGTATGTTTAGTGTCTGCATTTGCTACTTGATCTTACTGGCACTGCGGTATGTCTGTATGGTTGCACACTCAAAATGCATTTGCCGTGAACACAGTATTACGTGTTTATGTATTAACAGTAGTGTTAATTTTGTCAGGTATCTTTTTTATTTAGTCTTCGTCCTGTGTCAAATGTCCTTGTTAGTTTTTGTCATATTAAAGACAATTGTAGCCATTTGCGGAGCCTGGGCTGCAGAGACCGGACTTTTTCAGAGCATATTCAGAGGACATGTAGCTAGTGGATCATGAGGAGAAGTTTGCTGTATGTGACAAAAACTTTTGTAGCTTAAGAAGACTTAGAGAGCCTTTAATCTTGTAAAAAAGCAACTATGTAAGTATAGTTTTAGTCGATAAAAAGTGTTGATATTGTCAATCTAGTCTGGCAAAATTATTACTTTATGGCCACATTGCTTCTCTAAATCTAAAACCATGCAGCGTTTTTTTTCCTTTCTCAGCCTCATTATAATGAAAATGGGCCCAAATATCACCTCGCGTTTTTCTCCTAAGCCTCATCATTGTCATTGTTAACTAAGGAGGTCTCAGAGTTAATTAGAGTCCTCCTGACTGTCCTCATTGTGTGCTGTAGTCCTGATTTGTTGAGCAGCACAGGAAATGGAACTGCTGCACTAAAAAAAACACCTCCTACATTATTCATCTCATCTCTTTTGTCAACAAAATAAAGAGATTTTCGATAAGTTTTTACTTTTGAAAGTACATTTTAGTCTTGTCTTTTTCCAACAGTATTACATGTTGATATAGTTGCACGAAATCAGTGCTGTCTCGTCATCATCTCGTCTTAGTCATGTAAAAAAGGTCTATGAACATTGTCATAGTTTTTGTTAACAAAATTAATACTGATTAACAATTTGAACAGTAGCAGAATTGTTCTATTTCATTCATGTTTTCACATTACACTGAAACAACTCACTGACACTGTGCTGACAGACTTTGTTTTGGAGGAATGGTTCATTTGATGACCTAAAATCCACAAAGCCAATCTGTGTAAATCACTGCTGTGTTCTTTCCTCGTTGCCCTCTTACCCTGATCGAGAATGGTTGCCCAGCTGAAACATGTGAGGATTATACTGAGCCAAAATGGTGACTGTGTCGCACTGCTGCCCGATCACCAGCCGTGCCTGCTGCTCATTGGCATTGCGAAGGTTGATTCCATTAAACTGGAAAGAGCAGTGGAACGTTAGAGACAAAAAGAAAAACAGCAAACCAAAGTTAGATATGTGGCTCAAGTGTGACTGGTGCTGTACCTCGAGGAGCTGGTCTCCGTACTCTAAACGAGCTTGGTGTGCGATGCTGCCTGCTGTCACTTTGGAGACAAATACTCCCCCGTTCTCTCCACTCACAATAGAGATCCCCAGTGGTTCTGCTCCTTTCTGTACTGTCACATTGCGTGGCTCCTCCAAGTATGGCCTTCAGGGGGTAGGAAAAGAAACATTTTGTGTAATGGTCTGTAAAAAGCTTGAAGACTGCTGGCAGGGTGCAACATGCAGCTCTGACTGAAACTTAATACAAGTCCAGCTAAAATCTCAAAGGAGAAGGTGTTGCCTGCAATCAGATATTTGAATGCAAAGGAGCTCTCTATAATGTGACTTGCTTTAAAGCTTTAGGGATGCACTGCTGAACTTCAGTTTAACAATAAGATATGGGAGCTGCGGGGATGTGTCGAGTGCATTTCAACTCAAAGTCATGCAATCATCCAAAATTCAACAGCATTCTGAATAAATAAAAGCAAAGGAAAGATAATGGCTTGAGGTGCTTCACGTCCATCAGCAACTTTTATCAGAGCTATTAAACATTTAAACAAGTCTAACACCACTGCTGCTACATTCAGGGTTCCCACGCATTTTTACTAATGAATTATTAAAAATTTTCAATGATATTTTATGTAATTTCCACGACTTTATTCAAGTAATTTAAAATGGGTAAGCCTACATAACGATACAGCCATATACTATTACACATGCACGTCCCAGGCATTTGACCAGTCTGTATGCATTTATTTCTCGATAAGGAAGCGCTTGTTTTATGGACATGTCTAGTAATTGTTCTGTGACCTAACCTGTACCTGAGCTTTCAAGTTACCTTAATAAAGTCAAGCTGATCGCCACCATGTCCCTTCAGGCTTCCGCCATCCAAGTGGATCAATGACCCAACACACAGCCAGATATTTCATGTACAGATGTTCAAATCAAAATACCAGTGATTCACTCAATTATGTATTTCAGTGAATTATCAGGTACTGTTAGACTGTGTCATCTGCAAATAAACTTTAAAAGCCAACTGTTTGATCTACCGATTGAGATTTTGCTTGACACAGTCAAATTCTGCTTTACGTTAAGATTTTAAGGGTGCTTTCACACCTGCCCACTTTGGTTCGGTTCAATCAAACTCAAGTTCATTTGCAATCTAAGTGTGGTTAGTTTGGGCAGGTGTGAACATAGCAATTGCACTCTGATGCGCACCAAAACAACCAGACTGAGACCTTCTTGAGGAGGTGGTCTCAGTCTGGTTACAACTGAACTCTGTTGCGGTTCGTTTGTGGTGAGAACATGTTCCAACCTGGATGAGAACCAAATGCAGTCACATGACACATTGTTTGGGTTAAACATGAGCATGTTACAGTCCTGGAGGATTATTAATGTGCGCCTCCTCCTGTACTGCCTTAATATGCACATTCAGCACATCCAATGCATCAAAACATTGTTTTCTAGTTGGAGCCGCGCCTCGTTTTCAAACTGTATGGTTTGACTAAAATGAACAATGACAGCAATATAGTCCACGATGAGCAGCGCTAAAATCAACCTGCGTAGTTGTCCCTCCATTGTGACATTAGAAAGTGTCACATTTATCTTGCAAGTGTACTCTTCTTCAATGTTTTGTTTACTTCCTGGATTTTTCCTGCATTGAAATTCTGACCAATCAAGAGCAGCTTTCTCGCACAAGGCATTTGATCTGGTTCACTTGTAAATGTTGCCGTGAGAACACAAACCAACTCTGGGCAATTATACAAGTTCACAATAAAATAAGTCCCTGATTCAGACCAAAGCAAGACAACTATAGGTCTGAAAGCACCTTAACATTACTACAGCAGCCTCCCAGTTAAGCTAACATTAGTGTTTCTAAACATTTCCCAGAATTTCATGACAGTGGGAACCCTGTACATTATATATCTGCAGTGTGTACCAAAGTTATTATAGCTGACTAAAAGTTAACGAAAAACTGAAACTAGGTGTGAAAAAACATTTTAGTTAACTGAAATAAAAATGAAAACTAATGAATAACACAATAAAATATAACAGCTAGATTATAATAACTCTGGTGTGTACACAGGAGGCCTTAATATTCGTGCTCTGATAGCCTTGCAGGCGGTGCATATACTGTATGTGCTACAAGCAGCACAGGACAAACCTCAGGCTTCGTAAAGAGAGGAACTTGGGCTTAACTGTCAGTGGGACTCTGACAGAGGAAGTGTTATAAGAGACAAATCTGAGAAGGAGATGGAGAGAGGAAAGACAGAGAGTAATCACCCATAGCAGGAGGGAAACATTTCAGGTTATAATGAACAGCAGCAGAGAGGAAAGAGATGAGAATGAAATGATATATGAAGAGTCGGAGTTCTAATGATATGAAGATGGAGGCTCACAGCTTTGTTTACGGCTTTACAAGCACTTAATCACAATGAAGCAGACAGAGGTACAGACAAATGGTGGAAAGTGTGTCGTGTTCTGCTGAATGATGGCAGCATAACGACTCGGACGAGGGACTGGCCTACCCATCCTTCCGCCTGTCACCGACTGGAGCAGGGCTGACTGATATCCTGGGCTGGGTGGAAATGGAGCTCTGAGATTGGCTGCTGGTGAAAGACGATGTCTCCAGGTTGACAGGGGACATTGGAGGCGTCGGGCTGCTACACTCTGAATGTGAGAGGGAGCCTGGAGTGGCAGAGGGTAGATGTATGAATTCGGGCTTGCTGTTTACTGCTGTAAGGCTTGTTATCAGATGATGTAGCTGCCAAATTCAACCGTACCTCTGTCAGATCCAGTGGAGCGCGGATAACGAGTTGGAGGGATCTTGATGCGCTCTGCCCTAAACTGCAAAGTACTGGAGGAGCCTGAAGAACACAAACAGAGGAGACTTATTACAGACAATTACAAAAGGGAAAAAAAACATTTTCTCGCTTGCCTAAGTGGTTGTTCAGCCATGCAGATAGGATGTTGCTTAGTGAAGGTGGTAATCAGTTTTTCCTGACACTACAGTAGACTGCTGTGATGAATTACTACAATGATAGTGTATGATGTGCCCAATCAGTCACTGTCATCTCCTGAGCTGAGTCAGACAGAATGTGATACATCTCGTGGTAAATTTAGTATCTCTAGATGATGTCTAAACACTTAAATAGGTGGTCTTTTCTGTGTAATGTACAGTAATGCTGCTGCCCTTTGTCACCGAATTTGCGACTGCCAAACCACCAGAATCCATTTAAATAAACGGTAATTTTATCATAGCAAAAACACATTCGAAGTTGCTCATTATAAGATTCACAAAAGCCGTCTTGTTTCGTCTTTCTACTGTTCCAACAATCACCAACCCTGGTTTGATTGAAATAAACCCTCAGTTTACTCAGACAGGAAAATATGTTGGCTCTGTACAGACAAGTTACTGTTAATTTAAATGGAGTTTGGTGGGTTTGGTGATGGCAATTTCAGAGCTGTTCCTGGGTAAACGAAAAGGAATCTTACTCTTTAATAAAAAGGTCTGTCTCTGTAGGGTCCTTTCCATAATGTTGTCCAACACACAGAATAATAATTTGAGTCTGTCAGTGGCAAAAACAAGCACTTTTATTGAATGTAAATCAACCACGCCAAATGGCGTGAGCTGTTACAGTGCAGCAAGTTTTGCCAGTGGGCTCGGTCAACACTGGACTAGTTGGAAAAATTGCTGTTCCCCTTCGTCTATAGGGTCAAGGTTGAAAAATACTGAGTTTACCTTTGAAGTTGCCTCACTTAAAGTAATTTATCAGATTTCAGATTGCCCTCAGGAGCTTTGCAGGTGTACTCCCCAAGACATATAAAAGAGACTTTAATGTGTAAAATCAATGGAATTCAAATTTAAGGTAAGTCAACTTGCATTTACTACACACAGTGGGAATCTCTGAGATTTCTGCTGCCATCCCACTTAAATAGAAGTACAGCAGAGGTAGTTCTCAGTGTTAAAATTTATATTTAACGCCTTTCTGTATCAACTATCCTGGTTTCTTACTATTTTCTACAAAAGGAATCACCTCTAATAAAACAGTTTTATCTGCACCATCCAACTATCTGCATAGCTCAAAGCAAGAGGAAAAGAATGTTTAGCAATTTGGGTGAACTGACCCTTTAAAACACAAGACTAGGAGTCACAGGACATATCATCAAAGTTATGATTTGTTTTAATCTAGGACTGCAAACGTACCCAGTCTTGCACTGGAGGGCAGGGAGTTGGTGCTGTGCGGTGGTTGGCTGCAGCTCGTCTCAGTCACGTCCCCGGCGCGCTTGTGGCTGAGGTCCAAGCTGAGCCGACCTTGATGCTGAGGGCTAAAAGTGGAGAAAAAAGGCCTCGGTAAGTCCCGCGGCGGTCAATCATCAGCCCAGAGCAAGATGTAATTTGCTACATGCCATCTGTTCACAAGATCTGGGGCAGAGTAACTGTTGCTTTGTACGATAAAATGCACCATCACAGGACTTCAAATCAATGTTGGATATGAAAAAACTACACTAGGGTTGCAATTAAAGACCCTCAGATATTCATTTTACAGTGATATTAAACAGAGAGCAGTCGATATTGTGACACGTGACAATGTTAGTAGTAACACCTGCGCTTTTCCTGCTGTAACAAGTCAAAACGTCGACTGTTAAAAAGCGTATTAGTGTGAACAACAAAGAAAAATGTATGAGTCTGGTATGTGCAAACACTCTCAAATGTAAACACCTTGTGTGTGAATGTGGGTGGACGCCTGAGCTGGGAGCTGGAGGACAGTTGTTGGACTGGATCTCGTGGCTCCACGCGGTGTACACGGGGTTCCTCATAACAGCGGTCACGGCAGGACACGGGGCTAAACCTCGCTGTGCTGGGTCTGAGGGAACACACAGGGTAAGATCACAGGTTACATCAGACTCAACGTAGACACTATAATGAGAAGTGAAGGTACGGTCACATTACATTTCTGTCCTATGAATACGAAAAATGCAGAAAATCTAACCTGTTCAAGTTTCAGACTCAGTGTGCAAACGTGACTGACACAATGTGAATTCATATTAACTTTTAGACGTGCGACAATTTCAGACGGAAAAAAGTGACTCAGTGTGCAGAGGCCTTTACTCTTCCACCACACTGAGGAACAGAGGCATTGGTGTGAGGTGCAGAGGTCACTGCTCCAGGTAACCTTCTGGTAATGGCTTCTTTTCAGGCTTCTGATTGGCCAACATCTTCTTTTTCTTGGAATGGTTTTAGGGTTAAGGTTAAATCACAAGCTGTTGGTTGGCATGCTCCTGAAATTGCTTCAATTGTGCTTTTGCGGTTTCATTTAAACAGAGATGTTTTTTCTAACAGTGCTCATGTGGACAAGTTTTTTAAGAACATGGAAAGAAAAACATTTTAAAAATTACAAATGTTGCATAAATGTGAAGAACACTCATTTAAATTCACGAATGTGTGGCGTTCAGATGCTGATTGACAACCGACTCAGCAAAACACTTCTGCGACGTTGTTCAGATGACTCACGTGTTGTGATGCTGCTGTAGCTGGGGGGTGCAAAGGGCATGCTGTACCGATTGGTTCTCATGGGAGAGAAGCGCAATAAGTCCATTGGCTCTGGGGAGTGCTCGTCGTTAGAGAAACTTTGTACCTGCAAGAAGCAATCAAACAGCTAATTACAGTCAGGCTGCAACTGACAATTGTTTTACTAATCAATTAATGTCAAATGCAGAAACACACATCAACCAGAACAGCAGATCAGATGAGAACAGTATCTCAGTTACCTGCATTGGAACCGGGATGTGTAACGGAGTAACATTTCGCCGCAGTGCTGGAGCTGATTTTGGCCGGTACCTCCTCTTCTGCCGCTCCTCCGCCCTGTGTCGACTCCCCTCCTCCTCAGCAGGTTTCTTGGAGCTGCTCTTCACCTCTCCTACATCACTGTAATAAAGCAAGTTCCCTCCCTCTCCCGTGTCCTGTGGGCTTGTGGCTTGGGCCGGGGAGGCCGGGGGAGTGCCGGTGGTGATGGTGGAGTCCGACGCCGAGCTGTTCTGCTGGCGATGTTTGAACCTGAACGAGTCACTCCTGGCTGGCGGGGTGGGAGGGGTTTGACCGGATTCAGACATTGAGCTCTGTGGCGAGTGCTTGGGCACCTGAGAAAGAGACATGTAGTCCAGTTTCGGGGGCACCTCCGGTCTCCTGAAAGCATTCACGTCAAAGATGGACTTCCTCTGCTTGACTTTTTTGTAGATGGAGAGCTGGGCACACTCAGGGAGAGACGCTCCTGCTATGACTTTCGGCCACGTGCCTCCAGCAGGCTTTGCCGCTGAGCTCTGCACTCGGTCCACAGCGGTCTGAGGTGAGCTGCAATCGGAGAGTACGGGGGTGAAGGTGTAGGGGCGATGGTGGAGCTCTGGTCTCCTGTAGCAGAAGTCGGGGTGGGGCTCTGAGGGGCTGTGGGAGGTGGAGAGGGAGCGGGAGTGCAGGGAGCTGTTGGAAAAAGGCTTGTTGTGGCAGTGAGAACTGCTGCTGCTGCTGTCCAGAGAGTCACCGGTGTCCTTACACGTTTCGTCCCCTCGGCCGCTCAGTTCACAGCTGCAAGTGTCTGTTTGTGTGGAGCAGTTGTGCTTGGAGCAGTTGTGCTTGGAGTTCCTGCAGCTCCTGGCGTGGATCTCACACGACTGGAGCCGAGACATCTTGTCTGAGTCTCTCAAACCTTCAAATAAACTCTGGCCAGAACAGCTCTGTGGGAGGAACTGTTGAGGAAGGGAGGTAAATAAATACTTATTCTATATTACTTATTTTTTTAAGTGACAATAAATGAAGGCTGTTGTGTAGGTAGGTCTGAGGACTTCACCTTCATGAGGGAGATGCTGAGAGAATCACGGCAGTTTCTCAGCAGAGACTCACATTCAGAGAGCGACTTGTTATCAAGTGCAATGCCATTGATCTGTGGTGGACAAAAACACACAGTCAGAAAAATTCCAGCTGTCACAGCTCGCCTTTGAAGACAATATAACATTAACATATGTCATTAGGGTTGCCAAAGCAAGTATAGTGCAAGGTGTGTTCCTTCATCAAGCACAACATGCCTGTGGTCAGCAGAGGGCACCAGAGGGCAGTATCTCTGCTCGTCAAATGGACTTCATCTCTTGTCAAGTAACTTAAACACATTTTTCAGGCAGCATACTCACAGCTAACAGTCTATCCCCGACGGTAAGAGCGCAGTCTCTGGCAGCTGGACTGCCTGGAGCCACAGTGGCAACAAATACTCCACTTTCCAGACCTATGCCGCTGTCTGAGAGGTGAAACAAAAAACAGTCAGAAATATTACTACGTGTGTTAACTGTCCATCTTTTAAAATACATAGAAAAGTTTAAATCATGACATATGTGGTACTAAATAACAGCAATAACTACTGTATTCTGTGTGCTGGAACATCATTAGTTACCTGTTATCAGCAGCATTTTAATATTTAAGTTTATTTAAAAAAAAAAAAAAAAGAGCTTGAAGCTGACCTTTGTGTCCTGCCAGGTTTATCTGGATCGGAGTGATGATCCGTCCTCCCAGTGACTTCCTTCTACGAACCACCATATTGATCACTCCCTCGCCGCTCAGCACTGCTTTGATCACCTGCTTCCTGTCCTTATTGGTCAGGTCCACATCATTAATTTTCAACAACCAATCGTTTACCCTGCAGAGACGGAACAAGAGAGACAGTTCAAGTAATCAAATACTCCAAAAGGAAAATAAGGACACAACCTTGCCTTGCTTTGATCTGATATTTCTCGATCTAAAAATCAGAAAGCTTTTTATTATCAAGGTAAACACACTGTATTTTCTTAAGAGAACATGCGCGCACATAAAATTTGTTTTAATTACAGAGATGGTAAAGAAAGCAGTGAGACATTTACCTTAATCTTCCTTCAGCAATACTTCCTTTGTCCACCTTACTGACAAATATGCCACAATCTCCTGGTAAATAAGGATCATTTACCCCTTCAGCGATATCAAACCCAAGTGCTTTCAAATCCATATCCTGAATAAGACAAATCATAATTAATGTGAAGTCTGAGTGCATCAAAATCTGGTTCAGCATAAGTTAATTTACTGATTATATAGAGTAAGAAAAAGTGTTTTTTACTCTGTGCTTCTCAAATTCTACAACTTCCGTCTCCCACTCCATTGAGTCCGTGTCGATGGCTGAGTCGTGTGAACTGTGAGCCATCAGCTGACGAAACCTCGCTTCCTTTTCCAACTGGTCCTCCATCTTTTCTCTGCAGGACACAGAACATGAGCAGATGAAGTACAGACACCTTTAGAAGTCAGTGACATTCTTCCTCCACTGGGTGGCACAAAAGATCTGGTATTAAATCACTCTGGAAGAGGAGCACAGACTCTGATACACGGAGAAACTTGGTGATTAACATTCAAGGTTTCAACCTAAAAATAGAGCAGAAAATAATAACAGCCTGGCATGTAAACATTTTTTTATGTTCACAAAAATAAGTGGAGATATGACTCACTTTAGTTCTTTGAGTTCCCGCGCAGCATCGTTCTTCTGCTTCCTCGTGTCATCTAGATTCCTCAGAGCATCTGCCAGATCACTCACAGCTCTGTCCCTCTCTCGCCTCAGGTTGTCACACAGCGTGCTGACAGACGCACACGTTTTCACACAAAATCAGGATCACACAAAATGTAAACAAATCTATTTCCATCCGAGTCTTTCTTCGCTAACATGCAACATAAACACAACATGTTTCCACCTCACAGGCAGACAGCTTTTGAAGCCGCTCCTTACCGTATGCTCTCCCTCTCTGCCACTATCTTGTCCCTCTCCTGGAAGGCCCAGTCTCGTCGACACTTTGCCACCTCTGCCTCTTGCACGGCCTCCTTCAGCTCCTGAGAGATGGCCTCATACTGCTTCCTCAGCATATCGATCTCCTTATTAGCTCGCTCCATGTCCAGAGTGGCAGAGTCTTGTTTCTGGGGGAGTTGGAGAACATGTAAGGTGAAGGAGGTCAGTGTGGGGCTGTACGAAGGATGTGAGCAGCGAGGTGCATTGTGTGGGAGACAAGCTTTTAAAGACTTTGCTTGATTTAATCACATTACACTTTGGGGAACTTCATAGTGAACCCTGCTTTTTGCTCCAAAAAACATCTCTGTGACATTTAAGGCCGTGCTCATCCTGACTTTAGCACTGTATAAAAATGCAGCATCCTTACTAATTTCACTGAAACCACAGCACTGGCTCAGCAGGGGTCTGATGAACAGGCTCCAGCACAAAAAAAACAAAAACAAAGGTTGTCTTACAAAAATTTGAACCTGGCTTAACGTTTGCTGCAACGCAGTCTAACAAAGAGTTTCCACATCTTCTTAAATGTCAAATTCAAGCACTTTTCAAGGAATTTCCAGGCCAATTCTCTCAAATTCAAGCACCCAACACAGCACAGTTAGAGACAGGCATCAAGGTTAATTACTACAACACTGAGAATTTTTAAGAGACCAGGAATGGCCAGATTTGGGGCTTTACAGGCAACCTATTTAAAAACAAAAAAGCAATGGGCAAATCTGCAAACCACGGCTAGTTTACATGTACATTTCATATGGGACGTAGTTTAGATTACATGTATATGAGCTGTCATCAGGAGGAGAAGGGCGTGGTGAATGGTGTGACACCTAGGCAAGATGGATGCCAAGCAGCAGACAGCAGCAGATCCCTAAACCACCTGACCAAAGCAGGTATTATTATAATGAGACGTCAGGACATTTCTAGCCGTGTTTGTAACAACCAAACAGTCTTTTTTAGGCCAAAACATGATCTTTTTCTAACCCTAACCAAGATTTTTTGTTAAACCTTACCACACATTTACCCCAGCACTGTCACAAGATAAATTGGAAACATAAAGAAACACAAAGATTTAACATATCCACTACACATACAAATACAACATATCCGTGGTTTGCATCAACATCTAGTCTGGCTATTTAGTTGTTACAGAAACTCAACTCCATCAGCTGTATTAGAAGTTGTGAAGTTGCTGCTCGAAAACGCAACATTTCCTTATTTTGCTGCTTCACAATAAAAGTTTATACATAATACAGTAACATGGGACTTTTATTGTGAAGAATCTAAAGGAAATTAAATGTGTTATTACTGAATTAGCGGAACTTTGTTAGCAGCTTCTCTTCAATAAGGACAAGTTTAATAATACAGCAGGGGGAAGAGTAAAAGCAGAAGCAGCCACAGTGAGATGTTGATGAAGAGCAGACAGCTCACCTCCTACAGGTAAACTTCCTTTACCTGCCCTGCTGTGGAAATACACATGCAACAAAAATGGGGACTTCAGCCGTGGATCAGCACTCTGCTTTTAAAACGTCATCACTCAAGACAAGCCATCATCAGCTCAAGAAGGTAGCTCTGTTGTAATGGAAATGCAAATCCCTGCTGAGCTGGGCTGATGGCCCAAACCAAACCAAACTAAACCAAGCCAAGCAAAGCCAAGACAGCCCATGACTGTCGAAAAGGTTTATTACAGTGGTGCCAGACTATGTGGTCTCCTTCCTTCTCAAACACAGCCCAGCAATTCTTGCACAAAAAAACACAAATCCAAGCACTTTCAATGACCCATGTCGAGTTATGACTATTTTAAAAAACATTCAAGACCTTGATTTCTTACCTCAAATTCACAAACTCTGCCTGGTCACATCGTCACACATCACATTTGCCAATCAAATACATGCAAACATATTCCTGGTGGATTCCTTTATGAGAAGGAGGATGTAATTCTTCTTCTAACCTTGCAATAGTTGTCCACAGTAACTTAGCAGAGTAAAATGTTGTGTTCTGGTGCAAATTAAAAAGCAACTGATGAAGGTAGTTTGAGGCCTAACAGCCTCAGATTGGATTAGGTGGTGTGGTTTGAAGTGGGTCAGACAGAGCATAATAAGTTTACGACTGCTGGTGTATCTGCAGTAAATGAGTCTCTCTCGCTCTAAATAACTCTACAGCACGGAGACTGCCTGATGTAGTGAAAGCATTAATTATGTCCATAGCTAAATTAATTCCATTAGACTTTACTGTACTGTTGTTAGGCTTAATTATCCATCTCTGATGCAGTGCACTTCTCTTGTGCACTTCAAAGTCAGAGAGCCTTTTCACTATAATTGCTGGTAATTTCCTAATGCAGGAGTCTCAGGACTTTCACTGCAATTAATCTGACAATCACACTGAAAGTAAGTGTGATGGGTCATACACACTTTATCAACAAAATCAATGTGTGGAAATCCGCCAGCTGCTGATAGAAAACGTTTACTACGACTATACGAGATGGGATGAAGGGATTATTGTCAGGGGAATAAATCAATCCCTCCATTTGTAATGATAAATCTCCCGTCTGTCTGGCTACCTGTCTGGCCTGGTAATACTCTCGCAACAGCTGGTCCCTCTGGATGATGGCCTCTGTCCTCTCCTTGCGGGCCACGTCCCTCTCTTCGCGCACTGTCTCGATGTCCTTGCAGGCCTGGCTCAGCTCTTTCTGGGCCTCGGCCTTGTCCTTCACCTCGTGGCAGTATTTCTCCAGCAGCTCGTTCTTTTCGCAGATGGCCCGGTCCCTGTCCACCAGTGCTGAGGCCAGCTCCTTTATATCGCACAAAAACATGTCATCAGTGGATGATTGAGATCAAATGTGAGCAAATACTCAAACGTTTCTGAATTTCCTGTGTCATTTGCTGTCAAAGGCATTTTCTTTAATGGTTTTATTTGTATCAGAGGTCTTCCTCTACCCAGACTCTAGACCCAAACCTGCGACCCAAGTCTCCAGTATCTCCTCTCAAAATGCAAAAATGGGTGACGTAAATAAATTTTTTCGAAATTACAGGGTACAGTCTGATCTCAGAACGAATCCCTGTGTCCATAACCCTATTTTTCTGTCAACTTGGACCCATGAAGACCTCTATTTTGTGACATTTTTCCTTCTTATCTGTACTTTTTTGGCCTGTTTCTTGTGCAGATGTGACACTGGAATATTCCCCATCGGAAGTTTTTCACCTGGTAGGAAGTTTGTTTTAGAAGCACTGAGGATTTGTTTCTTATTTAAGTAAACATCAATCTGTGTTGTCTGTTTTGATTTTTGTTTATTGGCTGGGTGACTCATGCTGAACCAGTGATGACACATGCTTTTTGGCCAGCCTAAATAAGCTCTGGGTGTTGCCAAAATTAGTGACGACTGCAGCTATAACCAGTTTAACTACAGCCAACACACACGTGACGCAGTAAGTCAAGACTGCTTATATTATTTCCCACGCACAGCATGAAAACCTTTATGAATCTGAAGCGATCATCATTAAATTAATGTGTTTTACAGATATGGTTCAACAAGTCCATGACCTAAACAGGACTAAGTGTTTCCCACCTTTTAATGTAGAACAATTATTCTGATTTAATTCTTAGTATGGTGCTAACGAGCCCTTGATTGAGCGGTTACCTGTCGGAGAGCCTCCAGCTCCTCACTAGCCACCCGTCTCTCTGAGGAAGTGTTCTTCAGCTTGGCCTCTGCCATCTCCAGCCCGGTCTGAAGCCGGTCCACCTCTTTGATCACCTGGTCCCGTTCGCTCATGATCAGGCGGTACTCGTTGATCACCGAGTCCCGCTCCTCTTTGTATTTCTCGCCTTCTTTCGCCGCCTTGAGCTGCTGGGTCTTCAGCCGTGTTGCTTCCGACTGGAGCCGCTCCATCTCTCGCTGCAGCTCCTTGTTCTGAGCTGCGGCCTTGGACAGTTCCTGCTGCGTGTTGTCAAACCTGTACCACACAGAGAACGTGCTGGGTTTAACTGCACATTCTGCAGATGAATGTTTTCTGACTTGCCATAAAAAAACAACAACTTTTGATTGAAACTATTGATCATTACACTTCTTACATCTGTTGCGTTTGTGCAGCTTCTCTTGCTGCCGGTTTGGTGTGTGTAATATTTGCTGCTTTACCTTCTTATAGACGAGGAGTACTGCTGCTGATAGTGGATGGCAGCCTCTCTCTGCTTCAGCAGCATGTCCAGCTGTTTCTGCAGCCGGCGATTCTCCTCCTCAGCCTGGTCCAGACGACTGAGGTCTGCGTTGCGACCGGCCGTCTTGTCGTTGTAGCGCTTCCGCAGAGCCTCGTACTCGATCTTCATGGCCTCCAACTTGTCCACAGCTGCGTCATAAAGCTTGTTTAGGACGTCAGGCGACCCCTCTCTCATCACCTGGAAATGACATCATTGCTGAATTAGAGAAGAACAGTGGAAACTGCTTGTGTCATCCATTTGTGGTGCATTTAAATCAGGACATGAGAGATGTATTTCAGCATAATTATAAAAGGTTGAGGTTTGGCCATTCATGACTGCCTTATTTTATTGTGCGATTCAGTTTATCTTCAATGTAAACAATGAAGTTTTAAATATAGGTTAACAGTGTCTTGGCACAGGGAAGTAACTTAATCTCTTAAGTAATCAACTAAAGCCTTAGGCCCTCAACTGTGTGCTGAGGTAGCAGGACAGGAAGAGACTTCACTCCAGATTCTGTATATCTTAGAGCTTTAGTTTAATAGACACTACTACAGAAATGGCAGTGCTTCCCCTGGTGCCTTTGTTCAGAAAAGGAAAGTTAGACTGCCTACAACTCTTCTTCTTGGTGCTCTGGATTAAAACAAATAAAAGTAAGAGAAAAGTTTCTTTCTTAAGTTTCACAATGTTTGTAAAAACTTTAAAAAAAAAAACAGTGCCTTCCCATCTGACTTGCTTGGTGCTGTTTAAACAAACTTTGGTGCATTTGCCTGTTTGTTTAGTAAGGATGCTTTCACACCTGCCCTGTTTGGTTTGGTTCAACCAAACTCAAGTTTGTTTGCTCTCTCAGTGCGGTTCGTTTCAGCAGGTGTGAACACAGCAGTCACTCTCAGGTGTGCACCAAAACAACCAGACTGAGACCTTTTTGAAGAGGTGGTCTCGGTTCGGTTGCAAACGAACTCTGGTGCGGTTTGTTTGTGGTGAGAACATGTTCCAACCCGGATCTGAACCAACTGCAGTCACATGACACATTGTTTGGGTTAAACATGAGCATGTTACAGTCCTGGAGGCTTACTAATGTGCACCTCCTCCTGTACTGCCTTAATATGCACATTCAGCACATCCAATGCATCAAAACATTGTTTTCTAGTTGGAGCCGCGCCTCGTTTTCAAACTGTATGGTTTGACTAAAATGAGCAATGACAGCAATATAGTCCACAATGAGCAGCGCTAAAATCAACCTGTGTAGTTGTCCCTCCATTGTGACATTAGAAAGTGTCACATTTATCTTTATCTAACGTTTTGTTTACTTCCTGGATTTTTCCCACATGGAAATTCTGACCAATCAAGAGCAGCTTTCTCACACAAGGCATTTGATCTGGTCTGCTTGTAAATGCTGCCGTGAGAACACGAACCAACTCTAGGCAATTATACAACTTTGTAACAATATTAGTCACTGATTCAGACCAAAGCAAGACAACTCTAGGTCTGAACGCAGCTTTAATTCACTCCTGCACTGGCTTCCCTTTTCAGACACAGAGCTAATCCTTTGGTCTTGACCAATACTTAGAATAACCTACATTTACACGAGAGTCACCAAAACTGCTCAGTGAATGAGATGCCTGTCAGTCCATCATATATCATGTCTACACTTCTTGTTTTTGTCTTCAACTTAAAAGCAATAGCAAATCATTTGGACCAGACCAGTTAAGCAGGCCTACCGCTAACTTAACTCTTATACATACTCACTTAAACACACTTCCAAAATGCGGTTTCTCTTTTTCCAGTAAATGACTCCAGCTTACAAGACAAAGGAAACATTTCACAGAAGACGAAGTACCGTGTGCAGTAGGTCAACAGTGTGCAGTAGGTCACTGGCATCTAACGACTACACAATAAAAGTCAACTTTGGACTGACATCACTGAGCTAATTTGATTCCTAATTTGACTGACGCTGAACAGTAGTGTACCTGATGAGGACAATGAGGCATGTATGCTTGCTATCACAGAGCCATGTAAGACATTCCCCATGGTTATGTAAGGCACTGCAGACATTTAATGATGTGACCTTCTGACTGTAGTCAGACAAAATGTCCGACGGTGAAACAGGAAAAGACGCAGGTTGAGTCATTTGTCTAATTTGAAAGAATGTTTTGATCGATGGGAGACATGTGGGGAAGAGCCTGTCTGACCCCATTTCTCAGAATGATGTTGCCGTCTTGGACGTGATGGTCACTGAGAGAGAAATACATTGATTTTTGCCTCAAATGTCAAGATCCAAATGATTGAATCTCAAGGGCAGTGGGGATGGAAATGAGTGTGTGAAGACGTGTGTGTGCTCTGGTTTATGTACTCCCATCTGCAGCTGTATAAGCGTGAATGTGGATGAGGCTGCCAGTTCCACAGATACCTGCTGGTGCAGCATCCTCATCTCAGCCACCTCTCTCTGGTCATCGTCATGCAGCCTCCTCAGCTCCTCGCAGGCCTGCTTCACGTGGTTGTGCTCCCTGACCAGCTGGATGTTGTCCTGTCTCATCGCCTCCAGCTCGTCCTTCAGCTGGGCATGCTCGCTCGCCATACGGCTGTGCAACGTACTGAGGAGACACCACAGCAAGTACCATCAGACCGTGGGCACTGCCAGACGTTGTTAAAATCAGCATTACAGCACTTTAGACAAACTAAAATATGACTTTGCCTTGTGAGTCACAGACCAACAAATACTCAACTAATGATTATGTCACATATGATTTGATTTATTTTTTTTAAAGATACATTGTTTACTCAACAGAATAAATAAATAAATATAAAAGAAAAATGCCTATGAAAAGTTCCCTGAACTGTGCTACCAAATATATTCAATTTACAATGAATAAAACAGCAAAAGCAGCAAATCCTCACATTAGAGAAGCTGGATCCAGAGAATATTTGGCATTTTGCTTGATAAACTACTTAAATGATTAACTGATTATGAACACTTCTGTTAATTACTGTAATTTCCTTTCAATCAACTAATCATTTCAGCACCACTCAAAAATAACACTACACAGTTTTTACAAACAAATGGACATGAGTTCCCTTGTTCTGTGCATATTGCGTAATTTTACATGTGCTCTGCTCAAATCCATGCCGACAAGTTTTTTAGATTTAGGCCCTTTATATACAAACTATAGCAGTGGTTCTCAAATGTTGTGCCGTGATGCCAATCCATTCTTACGTCATGATAAGAGTGATAACACACATAACAAAAGCTATTGCCTTGAGATTTTGGTTTGTCCTTTGGTGTGCCCTGGACACAAAACATTTGAAAACCACTGATCTATAGCATATGGTCTAAAGTGCATGATTCAAGTGCATTTAAGGCATGTCCAACTCCACTTATGATAGTTAAATGGTGCATAATCTGGGCACAAAATAAAACACAGGGAACAAAGGGGTTGCATTCAGTCCCTTAATTAATCATGTGAATGTTTTGTGCATTACATGAACTCAACCAGTCAGAGTCTCATCTCCCATTCCCTTTAAAAGCCAGGTCCACCTGCACCTGCTGCACTGCTATTCACATGTCTACACGTTTTCAGCTGAGAGTAATGCAGTGAGAGCAGAAATATCACTGCAGCAAATATCGTGGGACATTTAAGCAGCCAAAGTTAAAAATGTAGCTATGAACTTGGCAGCGGAAACAGAACTTAACCTTTAATTTCTGAAATAATCAATAAAGTTGCGCTGCTCCTCGTGAGGAATGTGCCCCATGTCTCTTTTATTGAGGAGTCAGACAGCAGCTCTGCTCTCCACCATGTTCACACTTTGGAAAATGACATTAATGTTTTCCCTTATTAATGATGTATCATTTCATACACCTTCAGTTACTATCTGAATAATTCACCCTTTAAATGCAGGAAAATACTGCACGTTGAGACCGGGATTTTGATGGTCAATGGAGCAACTGCTTTCTGCTGCTTCAAAATAGCACTGTGCCAATAATGCGCCTGACCACACTTCAGACCTACACACCCATGGGCGCACAGAGAGCACAAGTACATTGCTACTTACACAAAGTGGGAGCTGGTCTTGAAAACAAAAACTCTGTCAGTCTTAAACTAGCAATGACAGTTGCGCTATGCTGTGTGCTAACTTTGCGCCAAGTATGAAATAGAGCCCACTGACTTTAAGTTATGTGTCTTATGATGCTCTGTATCCTTTTAATCCAACATGCTTATTTACTGTTTGTTCCCACCGTAAGAAAAATCTCACCAAATACACACAGGCTATGGGTGTGGACAAGTTCAAGCTCACTCTGGGTTTCTAGGGAGCGGTTTGTAGTTTTAAGATACTCTCTGATGCACCCTAATATGGACTATTTAGGTACTGGGGAATAAAACTGCTCCATGGTAAATATTGTCGTAACATCGCACTGTTCTTTTTTAAGTCTTGAGGCAACTTCAGTTATGCTAATTAGTTTTATGCCAATACAAACAGTAAAAACAGCCTCTTATGTAATGATGCCTAACTGTTAACAGTGCAGACATGAATTACAACAAGGACCAATAAAATCCTCCATCATTACCAAGTGTTAATGCCAGCCGTGTTAAGTGGCTTATTGATTTTGGTAGAATTTACTGATCAGGCATGAATGTGATGTGCCATTCACAGAGCATGGTGTTGAGTGTGAATGGATAAGTGCAGAGGCAGACAGGGCAGTAATAAATAAAGACTTTCTCTGATGTGCAAACAGGGCCCAGAAGGAGAGGCTTAAAAATGGCAATAATCCTTCATCTGTCTGTTTGCATTTGGGGCCAGATGTTGGCTCCCTACACTTTGGAGACAGTATGGCATCATTAAATCACACAAATGGACCAGCCTCCCCTTCACATCGACTCGGCGCAGCTTATTTCGCGGGGCAACAAATGCTGTGTTCGTAGCATTATCCTCATGGCACAGATGCCGTGCCATGCACACAGGCTTCAGATGATGATTACAGAGCATGCTTTGGCATGAACTCTTCAAGAAGGGCATTACTCATGGAGAAGCAATTCCATCCCTGCTCTCAACCTCTGGTCTGAAGAGACAACTTGGGATTTGCACCGCTAAGAAGACAATAAAAAAACAGTCTTTTTCTATAACAATCACAAAGATGAAATTAAATTGATGAAGGGCTGCAAGGCTTAACTCATCAGCTTTTGGACTGGTATAAAGGCTTCATCCCTATTACTCTCGCAAAAGTAAAATCTGTTCTATGCAATCTGCTGTGAATATGTCAGAGGAAGAACTGAACATGAGCTAAAACCCTGCAGGCGGAGTGCGAACGCATACAGCACAAATGCTCCGGCTGTTTAAAAATTTACAAAAGGCCCTGTAGTAGGGCTTTCCACTCACTGGTAGAAGTCTGCTTTCTTCACAGCCTCCTCGCACCTCTTCAGGGTGGTGCTGTGCTGGTTCTGCAGGGATTGCAGGTCTGCCATCGCTTTCATGCACTGCAGCTTCAGACGCTCATAGTCATGACCTGCTTTTGAGTTTGGTCTATTTCACAGAGAGGGAAGAAGGGAGACAAAATTGTGATGCATTAAAATCGAGTTTTTAAGACGCCACACGGGAGGCGGAGAGAAGCAAGAGCGAGATAAACATCATACAAACTTTGTGCTCATGGGAACACGAGGGAAAAGAGGCATCATTAAAATTGTATGCGTACCCCTTGTTTTACAGAGTTGAGCATATTTTAAAACAACTTTGCGTCACGTAAGACTTTACTCCACTTAGTTTTTTGTTGCTTTTAAAGGCTGAAAAGGCAAAATGCCTCTATTCACCGAGTGCATGTATACACAGGATCACTGCGCTTTGCTGTACAGTCAATGTTTGTCTTGGAAAACAGGCGGAAAGGCGCATGAGATCAGAACAGTACCTGCAGTCATCGAAGGTGGTTCCAGGTGAAGAGAGAGCCAGGCGTTTACGCAGTTCGTCCCTCTCTCGGGTCACATGCCTGAGCTGGAACAGAACCGTCTCCATCTTCTCGTTCACCTGGTGGCTGTCCATGTGAGCAGGCGGAGGGGAGGAGGCTTGACCGGGTGTACCTGTGTGAGTCAGCATGTCACTGGAGGCATGTGCCATTCACAGAACTCAAATGGTGGGGGTGCAGCTGCCATTAGAGTCAGTTATACTTTCTAATTCATTTAATTATTTTTGAGTTAAATGAAAGAAGATTTTTAGTTCATTAACATGAGTATAATTAAGAACATACATGTAAGACTATATGTCTGGAAGGACTTATTTAATGTTTCCATAGTGTAACTAATGTTCTTGTGTTTGTGTTGTGTTCCTGTCTTCATTATGAGCTGCACTCTACACCAATAGAGTACGTCAATCATTACCTATGTTAACGGAGTTGTGTGCAGTATAGCCACTTTTGAATGTATTGGGGGCATCTCGGCATGGTGAACTGCCAACTCCATCAAGCACACAGTGCTCAACTTCACTACGCCACAGACTGTGTGGGTTGTAGCTGCTGCTGCAGGAGTGTGAGCTTCGCGCCAGGGACAGCTGTGAGAGACCGCCCACACACATGCACAAACACACACACGACGACAGGGCTAACTCTTAGTATCACACGGCTAACATAATCTATGATGTGAGCCGCTGCTGCTGTGCAAGCTTTTGCTAACTGGGCAGACAATGAATTGACCATTCACCGGGAGGAGGGCTGCTCCACCAGCAACAGAAAGTTTGCTGCTCCAGCTTGGAGTCGGACAGGGCTGGGATCAGACGTCTCTTTTCACTGGCGACATTTCGATACCACTTTCTACTTGGTCATTCTGGTTGACACCTTAAATGTACCAAATACCAATGCCCAGCCCTACGCATGACCATGAATACTGAATTGCGAAGATTCTTAAAGCTTGGAAGTTCCGTTCTCACTCCCTTGAGTTAATGCAGCCAATGACATATGCTAACCTAAGTCATCTGTACGTTTCTACATTGTGCCTATTGTATATGCTAACCCGGTAGCTAACAGCTATATGCTAGTGGAGTTAACATGATACGTTTGAGCGCTTATAGTCTTAAAAGGTTACGCGAGTATGCAAGCTATATTTTGTGTTTGTATTTGTTTTATGAATATTTCCACAAGCAATTTGGGTCTAGGTTTCTTGTTTTGAGTAGTTTGAAGAGTGTGGAAGAAGACGACAGTCAAAACCTCACAGCAACATTTGTACTGGAATTTCCACAATGCTCGTTGTTTATTACCAACATACATATCATCATTACAAAGCCTGGTTGCACAGCTACTATCTTGTCATACATGAATGACATAGAGGCCATACTTAACCAAGCATCACACTTAAGTTGAGAGGCAAAACAAAACAGGAGTTTAGCAACAGGCCGTTCATGGCAAGAGTGTCGCCTGACTGACTGACTGATGTTGCATCTCTCGTATCTAGGCAATACTGTTATGTCGTTATGGTACAATTCACAATTTTAACTGTTACAGAATGTTCTGCTAGTCTCATAATTGTTTTGTTTATTTATTTTACCATGTTCTCACTGCATGTTTGAGCAACATAAATGGCAGTAACCAAAAGAACGCCTTCTGTTTGTGATTTAAACCGCAGGGGCGCTACAGGGGGTGTTAGCGGGGCTCCATCGATTTCTTTTAAATGTGCACTCAGGCTAATAGATTAAAATGTACAACTGATGTGCTTTCACAAAACTCTAGTCCATGTTTATTTTTCAACTTTTTACTGAAAACATGCAGACTTGACAGAGTGAAAATGAAAATTAAAGCACTGATGTAAGTTTTCTCGCAAGACTGAACTAAATATTAACCAGTCATAAGCAAGAGCTTGTTGTTGCAGCTACTGGACCAAAAATCGACACCTTCATTACACGAAAACACATTAACTTTTATCTTACTGTACCATATTTAATCATTGCTCACATTTTTTGCAGCCAAAATCAGTTTAATATTCTACCTCATTATTTATCTACCTCATTATTGTACTCATTAACCTCAGTACTTCCCCTCACTGATACAAATCAAAGCTGTTTCCCTTTCGGTGGCAATGACCAGTCAAATCATCTCTGCCTCAGAGAATGACTAAATGAAACAGGTCTGTGTGTGTGTGTGTGTGTTTGGGGGTAGAGGTTTTCTAAATCCTTCTCACATCTGTGTAATCACTTGCATGTGCTCAGAGTCTAAACAAGCAGCAACCAATGACTATTTGACAAATATTATCTGACAAACATTAGAACATACTTGTTTTTCCAGTAACATAATGTTTTTCTTTTGACGTTTCCGAACCCTACACCTGAACACCACCATGGGCGCCACACTCACCTAAGCTGCTGAGCGAGCTGCTGCTTTCGGAGTCCGACGGCATGGTGGACAAGATGCTGTAAGTGGACCCTGCAAGGCGAACAAAACATTAAAGTCAGTTGTGAGTGTACTCGACCGTGTCTGCATTATAGTCAGATGATTATCTCCAGCATTGTATGGTACATCAAGGCTGTGGGGCTTAGGTTACATTCAGGGGCCTTTACTGAAAAAAGGCCAGCTGGAGGCATAATAAGGTGGGACTTTCCCCAACTTGGGATGACGGGACTGTGGGCTGACAGCAGAGTGTGGCTAATTATCAGTTGGGCAGAGAGCTTGAATACTGACTAGCCAGGGCCCCAAAGAGGCTGCAGCCTCAGAGCTTCTCCTTTTATCTCCTCTGACAACATCACACAGTCTCCCCCCTGTGAAAGCCCCTTCTTTTATAGTCTACAGTGATTCATAATTAACTGTACAGAAAGGAAGCCTCAGTGCAACACTGTAAGCACTATGGAGAATATTGTGTTGTTTGAAGAAACAACGTAAACGTAACTTGTAAATAATCTGAAATCAATGCGTTTTCATTGCCGCAAAGAATTTTTCTGTGTGCATAGCATCTTTCACATCAGTCACAATTCGGTAAAAAAAAAAAAAATTAAAAGTAGCACTATTAAAATATTTATATTAAGGATAAAAATAAAAACGACTGACTGATGGATCACAAGATTTATTTAAGTTTCAAATATCAATATCACTTTTAAATATAGTGATGAAGAGTCCTAAAACCCGGAAATGAGTTAGCATTTTTGCACTTCCGGTTCCCTTGTCTTGAACTCAATGAGTGTTTGGTTGGATCCCTGAAATATCTGTATAATGTCTGTATAGTAGTTAAACACACGCTTTAGAGAGTTTCACATTTTTTTTCTACGACATAAAATATATGTCAGTAAACACCCCACTTGTATCTTAAAAAAAGCCATTACTAACAAACGTCTAAATGTTCATAGCTATTAAAGTTGCTCAGTGGTGCATGAAGTCAAAAAAGTTTGGCAACCTGGGTATAAAATTACCCTGATCTTACGCATCTTTAGGCTCACCGAGCAAACGCACTACAGATTTTGGTGGGCCAAGTAGCAAACTTCTAGTTTAGCCCTCCTATAACTTGGGTGGGGATAAAATGATTTAATGTTGCAGCTTCTCTAGACTTTCAAAACGTTATTGGACCCAATGGATCAAATCCCAATAGAGAAAAACAAGTCATTTCACAAGGGCTGTGACACAAAAATGTATCCACTGATTTACAGTCACTGCCTTCCCAATGTAGGTCTATGGGGAAAAGTCTTTTTGGCATCATTTGACAAACACAGATGTTGTAATTCCACTGTTTGGCCACTACGAAAATGGACCTCAAAGCCTGGTGCTGTTCCTGGGAGCCTTAGGTCCACATAGTTTAATATATTCAGCTTCATAGTTGCGTTTCCACATGTCATCAAGCTAGTTTGCGGACAGCTTAGTTACTCACTCTACAGCAGGAAACAGCACTTCAAATTAAAATCTGTGTGCCAGAAATTCACTGTACTTAGAAATAAAGTCTTTTTTACAAACTTGGCACACTGGCGAGACACTTGTGGTCCATTCAGAATGGACCCATGACCCACTTTTCGACCAGAACCCACCAGTTAGGAACCACTGGTGTAGTTCATTTATGGCCTAACATAAGCTTTTTACGTAAGTTGATGACATTATTGTTAAAAGTGGTGTTCATTTGTGAAGATTATCTTGCTGAACAAACATACAAGAGTCATAAACTTTTGGTCGCCATTTTGTTTTCTGCAATTATCCAAAATCCAATGGAAAAATCCCATAGGCTTTTTGTTGAGGGAACCAGTGCATAGCTGACTTCAAGGTTGGTCTACAAATAAAGCCATCCCTGCACCACTCTATATCCTGTGAGGATTGGGCTATAGTCTAAAATCAAAACATACATTAAGTGGATAATCATTTTAATCTATTAAATGTCTGAAAATAGTCCATCACAATAATTATCAGAGCTCAAGAATAAGTCTTAATTTTTTTCCTGTAAACCAAAAAACAGCAAATGTTTGACATGTTCGACTTTACAATTAACAGACTGTCAAAATTGTTATCAGTCAATGTTTTGTCAAATTGTTTCAACACTACTCCCCACTGTTACCTCCCTTCATCAAGTCTAATAAGCTCCTCTACACATTTCCACCTTTAAGTGTGTCAGGGAAAAAAAAGGAATTTTAATGATGCTTGAGATGTTTTACAGACTGCGCAAGTCTTGATCAAACAGCCAGCAGTGCACATTTACTGAGATGTAACTTAGCCGTGGGATGAGCAGCTTATAGTTCAGTTACATCAGCAACTTCCACCCCTGATGTAAAGTCTAGCGCTCGACTTGGAGCAGGAGCATGACAAACGATTCTATTTACCCACGTCCCAGTACTCTAAATCAATCCCTGGCTGGCTGAGTTCCCACTAGCTAAAGGAGACTATGAGTTTGATTAAGACTGGAAGGAGCCCAGCTAACATGGCTCACCCCTCTTTTTCCCAGCAAAGCACTGAAAGAAGGGAAAAAAAAAAAAAGACTGATGTGCCTCAGGAACCGTGGCATCCCATGGATCAAGCTCTCTTTGTTCTCGCTCTAGCTTAAGTTTCCCATGACTCTGTTTGAGCAGAGAGTGTCTCAATGGGCAAGGTTCACTGTGTCATAGCTCACTCACTTCTCTGCCCGTGTGGAAGTCATGTGACATGGACCTTACTGCGGTCTGACCCTCGCCACTCAAGTATCTCATTTAGGCTGGTCTCTTTTCTAAAGTCACAGCAAACTTGGTGCATATTCTGACCTACGTTCAAGGGCTAACAGAAGCGTCAACGCTGAGTGCTGATATCTAAAGATCACATCTGGTACTCTGCTTTACTGATAACGGATAAGAAACACTCAAAACGCTGTGCCTTTTCCATGAAAATGGGTCCATGTTTTTACTCAGATCTGACAGCTCCACAATAAGTTAAATGTCATTTGGGTTTAAAAGCTCAAACGCTTTTTATACAGTAAGAGTCCCCGAGGTCACTACTTCTTATTTATTGATCCAGCAGCTCCAGGAAGTGTCCCCTGATAAGACAAAGTGTAGTCTTGTCCATTTGACCACTTGTTTCAAGAAGTCAAAAATCTGCAAAATCATCTCAGGGGTGCTGACCATTTAAAGGGACAGTTTTACCCAGATTTAAGAATGCAGCTTTTTCCTCCCACCTGCAGTGCTTTTTATTAGCCTAGATTGTTTTGGTGTGAGATGCAGAGTGTTTGAGATATCAGGCATAGAGATATCTGCCTTCTCTCAAAGCTCCCATTCAACAAATTGGATGAATCGTCATTTGTACAGGTACTATTAGTGCCCAGAGAATTAATCAAAAATATCCGTTCCTCCAAAATTTTTGTTTCTTTCTTAAGCCCCCTTTCCCACTACACAAAAATATCCACTAACACCCACTAACATCTGGCTTTTAATGCAATGGGAATGGTTTTAATCTACATTCACACCTGGGTCAAATGACTCTGCAGTAGTCCAGGGTATTTACCGCCCCCGGCTCAAATCGGCATTGATGGGAACACAACACCCAGGTGAATGCGCTTATTTTAGCCCCTTAACTGGCAAGATGCAATGACGTCCCATCACAAAACAATGTCCATTTTTGCCAAACATCGATTAAAATGCAACAACAACAAGCATTTATTTGCGGTTTCCTAATGTTTTAAGCTGCAGTAGTTATATAGTGGTAGTGTTCACATATCTTTAAGCAAGAAAACAGGGACTCTCTGAGGTTGCATGTATGTCACAGTTGAATAAGAATTAAATGTTTAGCTTGTTGATCTCTTTGGAAATTCCCAAAAAAGGGGTTTCAATTATGTAAAAAGGTTACTCTGAATATATCTTACAAAAAAAAAAAAAAAAACCTTTGCTGTTTCCAGTTTTTCAAATGTGAGGATTTGATGCTTTATTTATCCGTTACTTTGTTTAGTGAATATCTTCACATTTCAGACCGTTGTTGGGACAAAACAAGACATTAAAGCTGAAGCGATTCTCCAGTTCATTATCAATCAATTTAAAATGAATAGATTTTTGTCACAACTGAATAATAATTTGATGCAGACTTAGTTGATCTTTGAGGATATTCACTTCGAAAATGTTTTTTATTATGTAGAAAGGTTATTCTCAATGTTTTACTGCAATAAAATGTGTGCTGTATAGTGCCGAAATCTATATTAGTCTACACCAAGTTTGAAAGACAGACTAAGTAAGTAAGAGATAACAAACTGTCTACCTTCCCAAGAGCCATGTGCACAGCTCTGGTCTACTGGCTACGGGAAAAGAGTCTACGGCATATTTTTAGCGAGTTTACCCGTATTTTAAAAACCTACGTACACATGCTAATTTTGGTGTAAATGGGGTATAACTGTGTGGATTTCTTTAACATGATTACTTCAAAGAGTCACTAGCGTACCTTCAGATTCTTGTTTTCTTGTATAAAGAAATTTGAAATTGTCACTACATAACTACTGGGGCTTGAAACCTTATGAAGCAACTCAAATAATGTTTTGACTGCAAAAAAGTGCTTGTTGTTGTTGCATTTAACTATCATCTGTGGTAAAAGCTAAATAGCTGACGAGAGAAAACTGGGGAAAAGAGCTTTGGCATCAAAATCTACAACTACCAGAATGCACTGCGCTGCACAAGACCAATAAACACTTCCACTGGGGGATGACGTAATGCAAGCTTGACCATTTTGACACAGGAAACAATATGGCAGCTGGCTGGTAACAAAGGATCTCGAATAACAGTAAGCGAAAATATGTTTCTGAAAACTCGAGGTGAGAAGTAGGCAACACAGTAACAGAATATTGGTTTATTTTGATCCACACTGCTTAGTTTTACAATTTGGTCTGAGTTTTAGAGACAGAGAAAGAGATGGGGAGGGTTTAAATGTGCCATGTCTATGTACTCTTTGTGCCTGTGGTGGCAGGCATGCACAAATGTGGAAGTACAATCTGTAGTTTGAGCAACAGTCCCAGAGCCAGTGAACATTTGGATTTGAGCTGGGAGACAATCAGTGAGATCTGGGCGCAGGGAAGATGTGGGGAAGTTCACTACAGTTCAACTGCACATACTACCCACATGATTAGTATACAGAGCTGGTTGGAAATCAGCAATGTATCCCTGTCTACTGGAAAAAATAGTGGACACTTGTTTCCCTCTTGATGAGGAGAAGATCAAGAATGAATGAAACAAGAAAAATCCTACAACATCAAGCATTTCACCCTCCTTCTACCTGACATCCAGTCTTATTTCGCAGTGGCACAACACAGCCAAGTTAACACGTCAGCGAAGATACACACCCTTGTGATGTGCTGCCGTCACGTTATTGTTCTTCAAGAAAAGGCTGGAACAATCTGTAAACAAAAGGTCTTTTCTGTGTCGAGCCCTGAAGCTATGGTTATATAAAACTAAGGAATATCTTTGTTTACTTGAAAAAACAAACAAGCCCTCTGGGATACACACCTTTCTAAGTCCTGCACAGGCTTGCATCATTCACATCACAGTGAAACTCTTGCAGCTCGGTGATCATTTCAATAGGGCTATATTTAGCCTCTCTGTTGTTGACATTTGATTTTGGAGTACCTGCTGGGGTTAACGAACGAAGCTCTCGCTCATTAACACTGTTTTGATTTCAAATCAATCTAGCTCCCTCGCCCTCTGGGACTGCGGGTGACTGGGGAGAACAGGCTGCTGACGGCGCACATTATTTAGAAACATAGGCTGTAACAAGCTTCTGTTTTCCTGGGGAAAGGCCCTTCTTTTGGCTGTGCAGTGGAGGAACCTGTCTGCCCAGTAGCAAAAAGCAGCTCAGCCCATTTGTGTCCTGTGTGACTTCCAACAGAGAGCTGCACAGACTACAGCAGACTACTAAGACCAGCCCAGAGCATGCACATGAGCATGCACAACTCTCTCCAGCAGCACGAAGACTATCACTGCTCAGTTTTAGACTCGCCGCACGATTGTGAAATGCAGCGCAAAAATGAAAGGGCTTAGGAAAATAGACTCACCCTGCAGCTTCAGTTCTCTTATAAATAATGAGGACAGAATAAATGCATAATTAACACCTCACCATTCAGCTCAGTGAGTGTGACGTGATAGCTCAGAGTGAACAAAGTAACTAGGAATGCAAATATTGCTTTTGAAATGCAAAGGTACAGTAGAGATGCTGACCATGTACCAGTGTGCATGCATTACTGCTGCGGAATAATAAGTTCGGGGACATAAATCACGACCAGTTTGGCTTACGCTGAATTTGATGATAAATTTATCAGTATCATGAAAAGAGCAAGAGTATTTCTGCAGCTTCAGGATCTAACTGTGGGGAAGAAAAGCATAATTAAAACGAAACTCATCCCTGAGTGGGAAAAGGTGGTGTATTTGTGTGAGCACAGAGGAAAAAATTACACTCATATTACTCTGAAGGATCTGCAGAGAAGAGTAAATACATCCCAAAAGAATTAGACAGGAGGCTGAGATATGCATCATCTACAAGACGTTTGTTTTATGTTACGAATCAATGATCAATGATATCCAGTAGACTAGATGAGGGTGAAATCCGTGGCACGTTAGAGCATGTAAGCTAATGTCCATGTGTAATGAAGCTATTTCTGTAAGTCAAGGGCGTAGGTTTTGTTGCAATACTGGAGGGGGGACTCATGTGAAACAGTGTTTTGGGGATCCTACGCCAGAAAACACTTCATTTCCTGCATTCTGGTGGATGTTATGCACCAATTTCTGCCTTTTCAGCATCAATTTAAGGTGTAAATCACTTAAATTTGTCAAAATAAAAAGCTCTCTACTACTCATGTTTATACTTTGGGGACAGGGGGATAAATACACGTCCTAAAAGTTGAGGGCGATGTGTCCCCTTCAACCTTCCTGAAATAAACACCTATGCTGTAAGTGATAATGCTCAACAGTGTAAACTAATAACACCATTTTTATGTCACAGCTGGATAAGAATTAAAATTTAACCTTGTTTAACTCTCTGGTGATTGCCCAAAAAGGGGTTTTAATTATGTAGAAAGGTTACTCTGGATATATTTTACAACAAAAAATGTGTATAGTATAATGCAAGAATAGTTAGACGGTAAACTGAGCTCATCCTTATCTTTCAAATCATTTATTAAGCAGAAATAAAAATAAATATTTGCTGATTCTAGTTTTTCAAATTTGAAGTTTTGATGTTTTTTTATCTGTTATCTTGTTAAGTGAATAGCTCAGCATTTTGGACTGTCGTCGGGACAAAACAAGACATTAAAGCTAAAATGATTTTCCTATTAATCGTCTTTCAATTGACAATGAATAGACAACTATTTCTGTCACAACTGAATAAGAATTAAATGCAGACCACGTTGATTTCTGTGGATATTCACTTCAAAAAAGGCTGTTGAAATGTATAAAGGTTATTCTCAATGTTTTACTACAACACAATCTGTGCTAAAATAGGTAGACGGTATATTAATTAGCTGTATCAATATCCTTTAAATTGTTAAGTGAGAGAAAATGCCACATATTTGCTGTATTCAGTCTCTTAGTATGTGGATTTTATGCTTTTTTTCAGTGTTTTTATGTCCACATTTTGGACTGTCGTTGGGACAAAAGAAGACACTAGAGCTAAAACGATTCGACGGTTGATTATCAATCAATTGAAAATTAATAAGCAACTATTTCTCAAGGAAAAACTGCCAAACATTTCCTCTTCAAGCTTCTCAACTTTATGGATTTTCTTTGTCTTATGTGATAGTAAACAGTATATGTTTGGGTTTTGATGGACAATGTTCACAATTTCCAAACCATTATACCAGGGAAACGATCGGCAGGATAGTCAATAAACAACCAATTGATGATAAATTGATTAGCTGATCAATATTAGTGAGAGACAATGGCAAATATTTGCTGGGGTTTTTTTTGTTTTGTTTTTTTGGTTAACTGAATATCTCAGCATTTTGGACTGTCGTTGGGACAAAACAAGACATTAGGGCTAAAATGATAAGACGGTTGATCATCTGAATATCTGAAACTGAATATCTTTGGGTTTTGGCCTATTGCATGGACAAAAGAAAGATATATCTGAAGAAGTGACATTGGTTGTGGGGTGTTTTGATGGACAATTTTTCCACTATTTCCAAACCATTACACCATGGAAATGATCAGCAGGCTCATCAATGATACAAATAACTAAGTAGTCACAGCCCTCAAGACATCAACTTGAGCTCTGGGATTTGTGATGGGCATTAGCTCTTTATTAAAACTATTTTTGTGACACTGACTCAATCAGTTACAGCGAGATAATAAAATAATATAGTTGAAAAATAATATTCTTTATATATATATATATATATATTTATTTATTTATTTATTTTTTTTGTTGCACATTTTCTACAACCTCTACCTCACTTTTTTTTACTCCTGCAATTACGATATTTTTATTTTATCCCTGTAAATTTATCTTGTATAGTTTAAATTTGATTACTTTATTATAGTTTAAGTTTGATTACTTGATGCTGTAACACAAGAATTCCCCAGTTTGGGATCAATAAAGTACTATCCATCCATCCATCTATTAAGAGCTAACGAAACAAAAACTGCTGGGGTAAATACACATTTTTCAGCCTTAAGGATTAGTGTATCTATTGATTATTATTCCAGTCCACTGTCATCTGTTTGAGTCTTGTAAAGAGTCCGTTTTCTCATTTTCTTTCTTGTTGTCCCTCTTATAGTCTCACTATGTGTGTCAATTTCTCCATTAAGAAGATTTCTTCCACACTGGTCCTTCATTGGTGGCGTTTCTTTACCCCTGTGTGATGGACATTGTTCAATTCTATGTCACTGTATAACCCAAACTGTTATTAAATTAATAAAAAGAGGAATTCACAGATTCATTGATAATGAAAGTAATTGGTTCTTGGATTTAGTTTTGTACGGAGACACAAATGAAACTGACATCTCCTATTCTCACTCTATAGTAAGTCAGTGTGTGCATTTACACCCTTTTAATTCTTCACTCATTCATTTGACTTTGACAGTGGGTTATTGATTCCCACTCACACACACACACACACACACTTCAGGCAGCCCTGCTGTCACTACATTGATTGTCTGACTCTTTTTAGTTCCATTAAATACTTTCACAAAAGGCTGGCAGGGCTGTGCTTTTAGTGACATGGCAAAGGAAACAAGCACAGTAGTGTGAGTGTAAATAAGCATCGGGTCACATGATGGTGTAGCCCTCTCCCTCACGCTCTCGCTCCCTCTTTTATTCCTGCCCAAAGGAAAAGTCATGCCCTTCATCAAGTTGTCATATGGTCAATACTCCTGATGTTGGTTAGATCATGCCCAGAGCAGGATCGAAACCAGATTGGATCGCAACCAAAGTTAAGAAACATAAAGCCATGTAAACACACCATAAGCACCTAATTCCGTGACCCAGCCCCTGAAGTCTAACTCACTAAATTCAACGTTTTCTTAATGGGGTTTGGTGCTGGGGCACATACTTCAGTGTTATGCGTCTGATTCAGCTTCTTACCGGTTGTGTGATCCACGGGTCCGGTACCGTTCATTAACACAGAGTGCAGGTGAGGGTGCGTCTTCTCCAGAGCCGAGCAAAACTCGGCGAAATGGTCCCTGTCTTTACTTAAGAGTATCTTCAGCAGAAGGTCCACTTTCTCCGAGTTGGAGGAGCAGTTGTGTCCCAGCTCGTAGCGTTCCGCCTGGCTAAGGGTCCCGCAGTGAGCCAAAACATCCACAACGCGGTCCGCATCTGTTATCGACTCCACCAAGTTCTGGTAACATTTCTCCAACAACTCTTTATGCTTGGGCTCCATCTCTTGTTTCGCTTTTTAAAACAAACAAACAAATCAAACCTAGCTTCTTCACGGTGCTGCTAGCCAACTTCACTCCGTGCTACTGCCGTAACTCCCCGAAACTACCCCGCTCGGCCCGGTCGGGACGGTTTTCAACCCGAACTGAAGGATACACAAGAAGTAGCCATATTTGTTGCCCAAGGCTGTTGACTGCACGAAGATGACAACACATTTTCCCAACCGCCGCCGCCGCCGCCGCCGCGCCGTCTCTCCCCGACCACAAAAAGACGTCTCTGCCTCTTTAAGCTCCGCTCTGAGGTCGTTACGAAGACATTGTCGTCCTTAAATCAAAGTTCTGTCGACATGTTGAAAAGTATTGAAACTCTTCAGGAGCTCCTCGCCCTCTGTCAGACTACTAACTCCGCCATGTCTCACCGTTCAAGCAGCTGTAGCCCTGTGCCAATCATATTTCCGTGCAATGGACATTTAAGGTAAATGTGGGCGGGGCTTTGTGTTGAGACGCACCTGGCTCCCGCCGCCTTAATTCACATTAACAAAAACATTATGACACTAATAACACTTCGCCAGTGGGGGATGTATCCTGAGTACAAGTACTTTACTCAAGTACAGTTTTAATGTACTTTACTTGAATAGCCTGTTTCTATTTTATGCTACTTTTAAGGTATCCACTGCATTTTTTTTATTTTGTTTATTTATTTTTAATATTTAACTTTATTTACCAGTTATGTTGCAGATTTGAATGATTAATGTGCTATAAAATATTTTTTAAAAAACTAACAAATTCTGATATTATTATAGATTAAACTACCTTGCAGTAAAAAATAAAAATAAACTCCACCTTCAGCAGCTGCAGTGCCAGACCCAGGACATCCAGCACCTAGGGAGGCCCCCTCCCCCATCATCATTATTAGTATTAAGTTGTCCTGGGATGTAGCCGAGGTACAAGTACTTAAGTACTATGATGTATTTTTTTAAATTGATTTATTTTTTATTGTCTTATATTAAACTTTATTCACCAGTTATGTTGCAGATTTAAATTATTATTTTGCTACAAAATATATATCAAAGTATGACTGATAATAACTGATATTATTATAGGTTAAAGTATCCTGCAGTAAAAAATAAAAATAATCTCCATCTTCACCAGTTGCAGTGCCAGATCTAGCATGCAGCACCTAGGGAAGCCCCCTCCCCCTATTATTATTATTATTATTAACTCATATTATATTTGGATTATATGGAGTTGTTCTGTCTAATAGTGGGATGTAGCTGAAGTACAAATACTTTACTCAAGTACAGTTTTGATGTACTTGTACTTAACATGAGTAACCTATTTCTATTTTCAGTACTTAGGCATCAGAGGGAAATATTTTACCCTTTACTCCACCACATTTCTTTATTTTTATTCTTTATATTTAACTTTATTTGCCAGTTTTGTTGTGGATTTAAATTATTAATGTTAAATTATTAATGTGCTACAAAATATGAATCAAACTAATATATTCTGATATGATGATAGGTCAAACTACCCTGCAGTATAAACGTAAAAATAAACTCCATCTTCACTAGTTGCAGTGCTGTACCTGCACATTCAGAACCCATTATGTTTTATTAACTCTTATATATTATATTTGGATTACATGGAGTTGTTCTGTCTAATCATGGGATGGAGCTGAAGTATTTTACTTGTACTTTATTTGAACCTGTTCCTATTTTATGCTACTTTATAGGCATCACAGGAAAATGCTTACCTTTTACTGCACTACATTTTTTTTGGATGACTTTATTTACCAGTTACCTAATACATTTTAAAAGTAACTTTCCCAATACTGCCGGCTGCAAGTGATAAATAAAGTACAAGTATAAAGTTTTAAAAGCAGGACTTTTACTTGCAACAGAGTATTTCTAACTGTGGTATTACTTATGTAACTAACTTATGTAAAATATCTGAGTACTTCTTCCATAAACACTGTATATGGAATATTCTTTTAGGATAGTATGGCTGGTGGAGTACTCCATTACAAGTAAACGTCTGCATGTCACTGGAGACAAAACAAAGTTAACAATTTAAGTTTCAAAAATAAAACTACTGATTATGTAGTAAAATGGCTCCTGTAAATGTTATATTTTTATAAATTATATTACTAAATTGTTGTTACTAATGCATTTATGTGTGCGTAGCATTTTACTGTTTGTCAAGATGGAACTAATTTTAATTACTATCTGTTTTAGTGTTGGGAAGTTTCATCTATATGAGTGCATCAAAGGCTATTTCATAAGCTTATTGTATGGTTTGTATAAACAATATTTATCTGTAAAGTAATCGGTAACTAAAGTTGTCAAATAATACAGTGGAGTAAAATGTACAGTACTTCCCTCAGAACTGCAATAAAGTTGCATGAAAGTACATTAACTTTGTACTTAAGTACAGAAATTGAGAACATACATTTTGTTGTATTTCACTGCTGTATTCATAAGAATGTTTAGAAAAACTTTTTCCTACTTTTTGCATATATTTTGCAATGTTATGTACATTGAACTGTTAAAATACTGATATATGAGCCCCCTCAAACTCACCACCAACCACCCATCAGGAGATTTTGAGCAAATACAAAGTCTTCGAAGTTAAGGTCTAATTATTTGGATTTTCCATATTTGGGATAACTGTTGATTTATATTTCTTTCAGTTGTATTTCCCTGCAACAAAGTATAATGCTGTGAACCTTTTTACAATGCCAGGGACAGAAGTGTGGTGGTAGTGAATCATTTCTCTTTACTTTTATTTCATTGGCCACAGATGAGTCAGATTTAAAGATCACATTTGACTGGTTTAGATCTTATTGCTTAACCTAACATGGACGCTAAGAAAAATGGGAATTTGAACATGTAAGATTCCACAACAACTGGGCAATTCCCTTCTGGTCCACAAAAGCTATTAATGGACCTTATGGAGAGATTGTTTTGACGACTGTTTCCATGTCAAGGATGAACTTTCAATCTCTAAGTATAATATAAAGAAAACTAGTAAAAGCCCCCAATAAGAAAAGCAGTATTCAAAATATACACAGAAGTCTCACACAAAGTCTTGTCTTTGGGGTTTAATAAAGAGAAGCCACCTTGACTGTATATTGGTGAATTTCTCTTGTATTCCGAGGGAATATGTAAGTTTCTCCATAGTATATATTTGATGGACTATGTCTATCCAGTCTTTAATTGAGGGAGCCTGGAGTTGTCAAGAGAGTTCTACCTTTGGAGTTTATCTCTTGTGGAATATTGCATAGATATAAAACATCAGATCTGAAAGGGATATTCTCTAAGATCTGATGGATGTTCTTCCAGTAAGTAGCCAGGACAGGGTATGACCAAAATATATGACAGTGATATGCGTTTGCAGCCTGGCATTGCGTCCAACAATCTATGTTGCTAGTTCTGTGTCACTTCTGTTGGGGAGTAATGAACAACCGAACCAAACCCTTCCAACAGAACTCCCTGCAATTAAGAGAACTTGTAGTCTTCCACTGTATTCGGCAAACCCTATGCCACTCCTCCTGATAGAGAACCCTACTGTCTTGTCCCCTTGTCCCATTTCTCTTTAATATACAGCGACTCTCCTGATATTCTTTTTTTTTTTTTTTTTAAGATTATGTTTATTGGCTTTTTGCCTTTATTGACAGGACGGAGGGTGAAATGGGGAGACAGGGAGAGAGTGGGGACTGACTAATGTCTGTACATCACACAATTTTTGAGTTAAATTGGGCAAGCTTTCGGCCCTGCCTTTGCACCCTTCTGTGTGTCAGCTCTGGTAGCTACCAGCTACGCTCCTCCAGGTGGTTGCTTTTTAATGTACCCTGGGTTTTAACAGATTCTCCTACTGGACATGGATCAATCTTCGAAGAGATCTTAAATTAGAAATCTACTGATGAATCTAAGGGCATCATAAAGAATGTGGTGACAGAGACATGTGCTTGTTTTTCTTGAGAGGCTACTATGTTTGAATAGTTGTTGTTTTATTATGGATTTCTGTATTGTATTTGTTGTATTTTAAATGTGTTATGATTGGCTGCTACCTTGGCCCAGCCTCTTTTAAAAGAGATTTTCAATCTCAATGGGACGTCCTGGATAAATAAATACAAAAAAATAAGAGCCAGAAATAAGAAGTACATACAATAATGTTCCTTTTTTATGATTTTTCTCTATTTGCGCCTTTGTTCTTGTGATTCATGTCCACACTAACTGTATAATCTTTGATGAGGGGTCACATAGACATTTTAGAGTGTGAATAACTGCTCTTGTATTTCTCAAAAATACAGTGTTTTCTTTCAGTTGGTGATTCTATGCGTGGAGAGTTGAGCAAACAGTGTTTTCAGTTGTATAAATATTACAAATCATGCATCTATTGATTTGGACTTTGCTTCCCAAACCCTCATCTCTTCAATGAATCCAGGTATTGATACAACACAGGGATTATACCCTCCTGAAAAGGCTTATATTTTATTATGTGAAAGATTTTATTTCCTGATCTGATCTCGGAGCAGACTGTATACCTCCAGATCCTATAGTTGCCTGCTCCTCATCTGGATTGTCCCTTGACACATCTGCCCCGCTCTGTGAGCTTTCTTCTGCTCCACATAATCCATCAGATCTCAAAGGAGGCCGACGTCATGTAAGACTGATATTCTCAAGAAACACATGATCTAAAAGCAGACAATAAAGTCATATTTAAGATTATCTATACGTGCTTATCTGAAGCCTCGGCACAGACAGCTGATCTGCAGAGATGCTGAACGTGGAAATCTACTTTGAGCTCGTTCACCATAATTGCTGACAGTACTCTGTATTATTAAGGGGCTTCAGTGCCTTTATGAGGATTGTGACTCTCATCTGGGGCTGGCTGAGGCCTGGCTTTAAAGCTTAATATGGTACACACTGTGCCTATACATTTCCCCTCTTAAGTTTAGCACAGCTTTAACAATGTAAGTGGTTATGCAACAACTCAACTAATTTATTTTTCCTGCAGGGGAAATCCATTTGGCGTTCAAAAAGAAAACTAGTTGGAATGTTTGGGAATTATGTAAATTCTTAAAACCATCACATTAGATTGAAATGAGGAGCTCTTACACCCTTAAACCCTCAGACTCATGCAGGGAAAACATTAAGTGGAAGCCATTTAGAGAGTAATATGTTAGATGGTGTGCTGCTCTTCTTTAGCTGGATGTATGCAGAATGCAAACACAAATAAAAGGAACAGGTCGGACACGTTTTATTCTCCTATTTTGTCAAAAATCAGTCGTGCACGCTGCAGCTCTGCAGGCTGGATAGTGATATCTGCTGCTAACATCTCATTATGTGTTGTTCATCTAATCCGCGGGTTTGTAATTTGCTTATATGCACTCATGAAGTTTAAAGCAGGATTATGTCCCTGGCAACCAAATGTCTCCCCAACTGCACATTTCTGATTGGACGGCTGGAGAAAATCCACTGCAAATAAACAATTTGGTCAATACTTACTTTTGCTGATTGTCTATGAGACAGTATTAACATTAGAGGCCAGAGACGGGGATGTGAATTAAGGTAAAACGTGGACTAATCTCTATAGATTCACAAAATTAGATTTTACATTGAGATTATGGTTAAATCTGTCGGTGAAACAGTACATCAGCTGTGAGAATGCTTTATTCAGGTATCTTTTCATTGCATTCTTTGTGTCTTTAGTGGGAGTTTTCTTCAAAATTAAAATATAAAACAAAATAAAACATGGATCATTTGGCAACTAAACATTTAAAAAACACTCAAGTGAATCATACATTGTTAAAAGTTTAGTTTTTTGTACTGATTTAGTATTATTTTTCTTTAGATTTTTTTTTGCAAATTTCTGTAAGATGACCATAAACACATGAAATTTTCACTAATGACTGGGTGTTGGGTGCAAATGCTGCACAAGAACTATAACCCCAGTTGGCCTGATGGGGGTGCTATTATTAAAGGTCAACAGGTCCAGCTCCATGTACTTTTCAAAAAAGCCTCAAGAACAATTTAAGTCTGCCTTACTAGATTGTCCACCATTTTGAATTTTTTACATTCCTCCTAAACCATTGGTCTGATTACTACCAAATGTTTCTGTGCACCATTACTGGACAAAGTTCAACAAAACGTGTGTGGATAGATATTAACCAAAGAACTTCAATGGGGGTGTGGCGCTGCACATAAATAGACTTAACCCCGTAACTGGAGGGCCAATCATCAAGACACTTGCAGGAAAATCTTACAGGATATGTGAAATAATAGTGCTGAACGTGTGTAAAATTATTTTGAAACTGTGCAATAGGGGGTACCACAATACAATATTGGTTTTGTTGAAAGCGCATTTTTGACATCGCCTCCTAAATTGCTCGTCCTATTCAGAGCAAATTTTCTGTGGCTCTTTATTGAACTAGCTTATTAAAAGTTATCAAAATCTTGTTAATATCTCATTGCGTTTTGAAGATATTGACCATTGAGCTTTAAAAGGGGCTTAATGGACCTAATGGATTTTTAGGCCAATCATCACGAATATTGTATGAAATGAGGATTATAACTGGACCAAGCTTATGAAAAGTCAAGAAAATCTTGTTGATATCTCATTGTGTTTTTAGATATTGACCACTGACCAATAAACTTTAGAAGGGGTGTGGCTTAGCATATTAATGAACTTAACTCTTCGATTGTTGGGCTAATCATCACAAAATTGCAGGAAATGTCCACATAAGTACCTCAAACATACCCTGGATGTTTAATTCAAACCGAGCACTAGGGGGCGCTACAAAAAGGTGCATCACAACACAAATTGGACTAAAAGTCAGACATTGATTGTCCAAACATTAAAAACCTTAAAATATATGTAACATAATAATGTTGAACCAAATGTGTAAAATTATTTTGAAATTGCTCAACAGGGGGCGCCACCACATCATTTAGAATTTTTTTGAAAAACACATAAACTCATAAACCCTAGGTCCTATTGGTACCAAATTCTCTGTGGATCTTTACTGGACTAACCTAATTTAAAGTTTGTAAAATCTTGTTGACGTCTCATTGCATTTTGAAGATACTGAGATCTGACTGATGCACTTTAAAAGGGGTGTGGCTTAGCATATAAATGGACCTAAATTCGCAATCATTGGGCCAATCATCACAAAACTTGCAGGATATGTCCACCCAAGTACTTGGAACATACACTGAAAGTTACATTCAAACTGAACACTAGAATGCTACAAATTTTAAAAAATGAGCATGGCAACAGAAATTACAAACATTTTTGTAATTTGAACATGTGTAGTGCAATTCTGATATAAATAAATCAGCATCGTCACGAAACCTGTTGGTTATCTTTCATGCAGTTGTTATTAACTGTCAAAGGTCTCCTCTACAGCTTTCAGCTTCTTACGGTCCGTGTTGAGAGATTTGAGTCACATTTTCTTACGATGAGTAACTCAAAATTCAAAACCAAATCCTTTATATTGTCAGGGAAGAGGAAGCTCCAGGGGTGTGATGGGAAGTGTGAGGGCTAATCAAAGGCTGACCTTCACAGCTCCCATGACACACAGGCTGCCGAATGACACAACTCCCATGCGCATGTGTCTGACATCTCCAATAAGTCAGTGCATCCCTTGCATCTGTGTGTTTCAAGCCCCAGAAAGAGTGCAGCATCCTGCTACCAAGTCCACATGTAAATAATTAAAGCACTTTTTCTAGAAATCAGGATCAGGGAAGTGCTCTGTTTTGTCTCTAAAAGTAAAAGCGAACCAAATGGGAGGCCCCACTGGTTTCCTTTTGACCTATATATTTCGGGAGGTATCACGGCAAACAGTCTCGACTAGAGAGAAAAGTACACAAATACCAACATCAAATATTCATCCCTCTTTGTCCCCCTGGCTGGTGGGGGCTTTTCACTTTGAGCGCGCATGAGAAGTAGTGAAGTGGGGAAGGTGTGGGAGAAGAGAGCTCGGTGAAGGCATTTGTCTCCCCATCACAGCTCCTCTGAGGCTGCACTTTGAGGCCAGTGAGCACAACAGAGAGAAGACTTTAGGACATCCGTGTCTCCAATATGGACACTATTTATAACCTTGAGAAAAGCTCTCTGTGCCGTATCACTGGAGCAGCAAAGCAAACCTGGACATGTCCTCCCCCTCTTAGATTTTACAGCAAAGCACACACACACAGAGACTTCACTTACGTAAGCCACATTACTCGCACCTTTTAGCAAAAACGTGCAGCTTGAGATGCTCTGAGGACAGGAGTGTGTTGGAGTGGGGGGGCTGGCTCACTCGCTGTAATACAGACCAAGGTGGTGAAAATGAGGCTGGCTTTGAAATGCAAATTCGCTCATTGTGCGCCGGCTGAGAGCAGAACATCCACAATGTTTCATGCAAAACACACGATCCCATTTCACAAAGACAATCCAGATATGCCAAAATGTTTTTTTATTATTGAAATGAAAAGTGGCTGTTTGTACGTTTCAAAAGACCGGAACTATCACATGGTGAAATGTTAGAAAGCTAAATTTCAGCCGTCATCATGTTACAAGGATGACTGCGAAGAGGAGTTAGTGCAACAGATATTCAATTCAAACTCTAAGGCAGAACATATGAGATGACACTTCATGTGAATCAAGAGCCCTCTACTGGCAGCACAACATACAAACCAGTAAAGAACTGTAAAAAAAAACACTAAATACTGAGAAATAAACAGTGTAAGAATTACATCTGCAGCCATGCAGGTATGATTATAGATTGTTTGCAGGATAAACCACAGTGAAACAGCGACTAGCTCAGTAACAGCAGCCCTGGACGAAAGGCACAATATGATCTGTCTTTAGGCTTTGGCTTTTCAGCATTCAGAGAAAAGGCAACATGGACTACGTTTACACGCACACTAATATTCCACTTTTAGCACAATTATATGACAATATTCTGAATTTGATACAGGTCATTCGTATATTCTGAATTAGGAGTTAATCCAATTGTAGCATTTTCTGATTGACGCATGGAATATGCTGATATTATTCCAGTTTTTTGGAGCATTATTGGGACATAAACGCCCTTCTGTGTGGAGTTTGCATGTTCTCCCCGTGTCAGCGTGGGTTTTCTCAGGGTACTCCGACTTCCTCCCACAGTCTAAAGACATGTAGGTTAATTGGTGACTCTAAATTGTCCGTAGGTGTGAATGTGAGTGTGAATGGTTGTCTGACTATGTGTCAGCCCTGTGATAGTCTGGCAACCTGTCCAGGGTGTACCCCGACTCTCGCCCACATATCACAATGCCGGTGACTGAAGGAATGAAAGAGGGAGGCTTTGTCTGTTGATGAAACAAGTCCGCCATCCTACTTTGATGCAAGGAAGCAAAATGGCACAAGGTGCTCCAGCCGCTCCACATTTTTTCCATATCTGTACGTGATAAATGACACGTCAGGGCACGTTCATTGAAGGATTCACAGCTGCATAAAACCAGGATATTAGGTGGCATATTCATTTTCATAAACCATGTAAACAGCTAAGTAGAAATATTGTCTTTATCTAATTAAAGGGCAAAAATTGGAATATTTTGTGCGTGTAAATGTAGTTGCTGCAAATGTTGAACTATGATTGCAAAGGTTTAAATTTCAACAACAGCACAGAGGAGTTTCATAAAGCTGATATAAAGTGAACAAGCTCATTTGCATAGACTTGCAAGCAGGACTAGAAGTACAAATCTGGTTAGTAAATATGGACACTTTAAAGATAGAGGAGACGCCTTTAGCAGATTATTTCTTACATTCACAAACGACCTGGAACTTAACTGTGGCCTGTTTAACGCCCACTAAATGCTCACATGTATTCTGTGAGAGATTCAGTCTTAGACAATTTGCGAAAACTCGCATAATAGTCTAGACACGACACTGTATATATTCACATGTACACAGTTGAAATGGTTGGCAGTGAGGTACACTTTACCTCAGTAACACATATATAATGCATGTATAATGTGCTAAATATTTCCTTGTATACTTTGTATGTTAGATAAATGAGACCCTCACCTTCTTCTGTTTAGTTTTACTTAAACTCTACTGCTCCTCCAAATAATCTTTCATGTTACTTGCATTTTAGAGGCTTTAAATTCTATAATAAAGTTAGTTTAGTTATATAATATATTTATTTCTTAATCAAGTATGAGATTTTCGGCACCCACTTTTTGCTTTAGGACTCCACCTTTTACCCATTAGTGACGTACTGTTTTTTAAAAAAAACCTTCATACTAATATATATTTACTATTTGGCATCATCTACAATACAGTGGCAAAAATATCTATCGTGTCACTGCAAAGAATACAAAAGTAATAGTGATTGACTGTTGTCCTAGGAAAACTTTTATGGCATGCATCAGACGTGATATACAGTCCTATAACATCGATTCAGTGTGGACATATGGTTTGTCCTTACGAAGGCTCGTCTTCCTTTCCTTTAGTCACTACCTCCGCACAGCTTCAGCAGCAGCTTCTTGTAATCACCAGAGGTGTCACCCTGACGAAAATGGAGCAAAGTCAAGATCAGTTTTGAATGTGTTACATGAAAACGGGACAACAGTCATATTAACGTGGCCAGAGGGACTTACCGAGATGTCAGTGTACAGTGATTTTCCATAACTCTGCAGATACGCCTGTCTGATGTCCAACATGTCTACCTCAGAGCGGGACACCATGATGCGGATTAGGGTGGTGTCCTTGGTCCCTGCTCCCTGTCAACACATCACAACATGACACTTTGACTGACTGCAGCAGTGAAATCTTCTCCTCTGCCTCCCCACCCGACATCATCAGGATAATAATTAGAGTAAAATGTGTTGGATAGATGATCGGTGTACCTTCATGGCCTTGTGGAGCCGCTCTGCAAAGTAGGCGGGAGTGTTCTTGATGCATTTCACTAGAAAAAAGGAGCATCATAGATTATTTTACAGTATAGATTAGCACAATGTGTCTGTTTGATATCTGTAACAGATGTAACTTCTCAAAAGGTACTCTAGCTGCTTTCACACCTGCCCTGTTTGGTTCGGTTCAATCAAACTCAAGTTGATTTCCCTCCCTGAGTGCGGTTCGTTTGGGCAGGTGTGAACACAGCAATCACACTTGGGTGTGCACCAAACAACTGGACCAAGACCTTCTTGAAGAGGTGGTCTCGGTCCGCTTACAAATGAACTCTGGTGCGGTGTGTTTGTGGTGAGAACGTGTTCCGACCTCGATCCGAACCAACTGCAGTCACATGAATAAAATGAACAATGACAGCAATATAGTACACGATGACCAGGGCTAAAATCAACCTGTGTAGTTGTCCGTATATTGTCATGTATGCAAAGATCCAAAGTGAACTCTGTAAGCTGACTACTTGGTTACAATAAGGGAATTATTAAAAAGCATTTTTATAGGAACGATTCAGTCCCTTTTTGATCCATATAAACAGTTCGTCACTGTTACCATTATCACTATAAGCAGTTTCCACTGTATTTGAACCAAAGAGATGTAGACATACAACTGGCAACACAGCAGTAAATAAAGGTAATAAAACAAAACACTCTCTGTACAAAGACTGGTCAGTATGGTGTTACAGTCATACTACAGACCTGCAAACAGCACACATATAAAGTCACTCTACAGCCCTGATCACACAGAAAGCATTTCAGCAGATGGAGGCAGTGTTCTGTAATTATTTTAATGAGAATGAAGCTTTTTGCTCGCAGTTTTTGCATTGCTATGTGCCTCATGTTTCTGCACTCTAGGCGCCTGGTGTTTTTGTTGAAGCGATCTGAACCTTGAAACTCCTTGAGTTTAAAAAACTCGCGAAAAAGCACCCCACACCCCCCATTTTTCCTATTGTCCAATGGGATGCTTTGAGAGGCTGGCCTTCTACGGTCGTCACGACAATAACTCTACAGTTGTTAAACAATGGAGGAGAAACTGATCGAAGTGGTTGCTGGATACCCAGAGCTATATGGCCCGACGATGGACAGCAGGTTGTCAAACTGCCCGCAAGTCATCCTAAAATATCCCTGGAAATGGCCATCATGGACCAACTGGTGGTGCTCCCCATGATCCACCCTTCTTTTTCAGGGTCTCATGTACCCACACAGATCTGTTTCCCTGTGCCCAACAAACTGTTTACTGACAGCCTCTCACCCTCAACCAGAGCTACAGCAAGTACCCTCTGCCTCAACACTTTAGTAACTAGATACTAATAACCGAGAAATAAAAAAAACAAAAGAGTAGATTGATTACACAGGAAGGTTAGTATGGGAACGTGATGGGGTGGTTGCCTTGCAACAATAAAAAGGCGCAGCAAGCCTTGTTTGTTTTTTTTATTAGTGGCATCCATTTAAAAAACGGCAGTGCACCTTGTGTTTTACAACCTGCAGAACACTGTCTGTGTGATTGAGGCTTAAGTCACCTTAACATTTACGTTTGCTCTAATTGGGTGTCAAAATTCTTTTAGGTGTGGCCTGTATTTGTGATAACGTAAGTGCATTGCGCAACTGCAACCAAATCTACTGGTTGCACATCTACGAAACATTTGTTGGCACTATGGCAACATGATAAACTGAAATCTGATTCAGTGCATTTATAATACTCCTAAAATGACTGTCTATTAATAACTGTATTCTGATGCGGCTGTCGTTGTACACATTTTCTATTTTTAAAATGACTTATTTATAGAGTTTTCAATCCATCATTTGCGTTTGATAAATCATCAAGTTTCAAAAAGGTATTAAGGTCGAAGAGCAAGATATTTTTAGCCTTTCCAAACAAACATCTTGACAAATGTCTTCAGTATATATTTGAAGCTTCAACATGTATTTTGGAAAGCCACTTCAGTTTGGTTGAGGTTTGGCAAAGAGACCCGAAGAACGTACCCACAGCCACCATGCCAGACTCCACATTGCCAGACATTTCCCTGCAGATGCTCTTCTCGATGTCTCTCCCACACATCTGCTGGTACTCCTGGAAGACTATTAAAGACAGGAATCACAGACGAGACGGTTGCAGTCATAATATTTGTGCAAAAGTGCATTAAAAGGCCAACACATGAGGTTATGACCCTGGAAAAGCAGAAGTCATACAGTGAGGAAGGAAGAGGAGTAATCATGTTGAGATTACACACCTGCCCGGAGGTGAGGCTTGCTGCGAGCGCACAGGATGGCGTTAAACTGGGACTCATCAGTTCCTACTTTATTCTCCCCGGCAGCGTACAGTTTCTGTTGCCCACGCAGACACACACACAGAAATTAAAAAGAGGAACATGATCAGGCTTGCTAATTACTTTCCAAGAATGTTACAACCGCGAGCCAACTTCAAACCGGTACCTGAGCGTCCTGTTTGGCCAGTGCGATGTCAACAGTCTGTCTTTCGTCACGGTTTCCCTAGATAGAATAAGATATGTCGTGCTCATTAGAAACACATTACGTGGGCGGAGTGCGTTGTCAGAGTCAACACTTGAAGTTGACTTGAGCTGAAGTCTATTTTGAGAGAGCTCATAGTGAGTCAGGTGTAGTACGTGCAGCACCTACCTGACAGAGGGAGACGAGCAGTCTGCGGAAGTGACCAGAGGTGTCACTGCTGATGGCGTCCTCCAGGCTCTTCCCGTACTCTGGAAGAAGGGAGTGGTTTTTTTAGGAAAATACATTCATTTGCATTATAATTGCATTTTGTTGGGACACTACTTTTTCAGCATCCATCTTCCAAGTACAAACAAGAATTGTTGCCCTACATAAAATCAAAACATTTTTTTGCTGTAACCTTCATACTGATTTACAGGTGTTTGAATTCTAACACTAGAAAGACTCACACTACTTCATCAATAATTTGATTTTATGAAACAAGAGCCCATACTGCATTGTGAATACATCTTAAACTCTTCAAATACAGGCTGTCGACTACACTTCACATTTATGTGGTCAGATTCTACATTACAAATATATTGTTTTGATCTGGTTCTCAACTGACTTAAACTTAAATAAAGATAAAATAAAAAATAAATATTTAAATGTAGTCTCTAACAAGTGACCAGAGGCCTGTACGTTGAAGCCAGTTCAACTTACCCAGGGTATCCTCTATTTGTTATCTGGTTTGACTAACCCTAACATAACCGGTACTACAAAGCTGGTTATCAACCAGTTCAGTAAACTCTGGGTTTTCCTGTTCAGACACGAGCGCGTTCATGTAAAAGAGGCGGGGGTGTTAATTACAAGTGACATCATCAGATACATGAATGCTTGAGACTCTGGACTTTCGTCCATGATTACTTTTTCTTCTTCAGTGATCTGACTGGTCAGAGGTCAAGGTGTTGACAGGCCTCTGACTATGTGAGACATTCTTCCGTTTGTTGTTGTGTTGTCTTTTTTTAAGGAACTCTTAAGTCAGGGTTTACATTTACCAACTTACTTTTCCTTTAAGAACGTGAGGGATGTAACGATACCAGAAACTCCCGATGCGATATTATCACGATAAAGAGTCCACAATGCGACATATATCACAATATTTATACAAGGGGAAAAAAAGAGAAAATTTATTGTTAAAAATAGCTATTTTATTCAAAAATAATGCATGTACACTGTACAGCATGTTATTTTTAACTTGATAGCTTTGTTATACATTATTTTAGTGTAACTTTATCATTTTTTTTCCGCTGTGAAAACATTAGACTACCGACAAGTGCTTGATCTTGTCGGAAAGCCACGATTCCGCTGTTTCACATGATATGTGTGGCTTCTCGCTATGACGAACAGTCACGGAGAAAATCCACAGAGAAGGACAATCAATCTCCTTACTTTTATTCGGTGTTTCCTCCGGACACGGGTCAGAGTCGGAGGCTGAGAGGCTGAGCTGCACAAGTCTGCTCTCACTTGCGCGTGCAGTTGCATGTAAAGGATTATGGGGAATGTAGTCGCGCAGTCATATTACCGGCTTTGTAGGAGAACGCAGCTATATAACTACCGTGGCATCCAGGACGGTATCAAGAATTTATTTTATCGCGACACCACAAAATTCGATACATCGTTACATGCCTATGTGGTATTGTCAGTTTATATACTTTTATACTTTTTTAAAATTGTATCACTATTAATTTTATTTTATTCTATGTTATTTTATTTTATTTCATTTTGTGATAGGGACGATGCAATTTAACATAGTTCCAATACTGAGTATGGGACTGATGTGTTGCAGAGAGTTTATAGCTATTGCTAATTTTCAACTCTTGTCCCTAGTTGGGCTTTTATATGTCGATCTAAAATGTTATTAAAAAATATATAGTTTAAAACATCATAGCAGTATATCATCTCTCTATTTTATTTCTTTTTTTTTTTTAATGTTTTTAAACTTATCTCTATATTATTATTATTATCATTATTATCATTAATTTATCTATTTAATTTGGTATTTTTCCTTAATTTCTTATATCACTCTTACTATCTCTTTATTTTTATTTCATTTTTATATTTGTTTATTAAGTTTAATTTCTATATAATTACTATTAGTATTATAAATGTATCTATTTATTTATTTGTTTTTTTCCCTTAATTTTCATTATCACTATTACTATCTCTCTATTTTATTTTATTTTATTTTCATATTATTTATTTATTTTATTTCTAAAGCATTATTATTATTATTACTATTATTATATCTACTTAATTTGGTTATTTTTCCGTAATTTTTATTATCACTATTACTATCTCCCTGTCTCCATGAACAGTGGTTTTACTTGTGTGTATATACTAGTCTGGAAATGGACATTGACACTGGACTGATTCATGTTTGCCCTAAAAAATGTAATGAACAAAACTGGGGGCAAAAAAACATCATGCTCAGGACTCACCAGCTTTGTAGACTCTGGTGATTTCATTGATTTCTGCATTGGAGCGTGATGAAAGAACCTCAATCAGACAAGCTTCATCAGTTCCTGCACCCTGCGAAAATAAAGAAAACCTCAGCAAGACATTTAACGACACACCTGCTCCATGGAGTCAAAATGGTGAACAGTAAGACGTTGTCAGCAACGACTCAAGCTTGTCTGGTTTTCAATTGCATTTAGAAGATTTTTTTTGCCTCTTATTTTCCCATTACATGATGAGTCACACAATGCGGTTTGGCCTACAAAACCAAAATTGAGGCATCTGCTAAGACAACGACTCGAGTTTCCAACCTTTATAGCCTCTCTGAGTTCAGATGCATCGAAGTACGCAGGGCTCTTCAGCATGGCAAGAGCCAGCTTCTCAAAGTTTCCAGTGAGCTCAGACTTCAGATCGTGGATTAAATCCTAAGAGGAAAAACACAAAGGGAAAAACCATGAGAGCAAGGTCAGGCTAAATATACTGTAGCTGCCATACAGGGTCAGTGATAAAGAGCAGATTACAGACTGAATTTTAACTGTAGAATAAACAAAAACTCTGCAACAAAAAGTAAAAAAATGTACCTTCCCATAAGTTGTTTTATAGGCTGCTACCATTGGGACTCTCTGCTTGTTGGTACGACTTCCCAGGAGTTCAATAATGGCGTTTTCATCAGTGCCTGTTGGAGATATTTTTCAGTTTATGTGTAAGAGGGACGGAGCAAATACAGTACTAATCAAATGTTCAAATGAGCAGCATTTACTGACCAAAACCCTTCATAGCTTTTCGAAGGACCTCAACGTCCCTGAGTGGATCAGCCCCTGGAAAGTCTTTTATAGAGCCCCTGTATCCTTTCTGTAAATAAATAAAGTCAGAAATGTTAGAAGATAAAATACATTGGAATATAGTTTGAGAGAAGTTCTAGCATGAAGACAAACACATCTTACAGAAATGGCAGGTGCCTGAGGGTTGGATGGAACTCCGCCTCCATACGCAGGCATCTGGGGACTAGTCGCGGGGTAACTTGGCATGGGCTGGCCTGGGGCGGGGCCCCCTGGGTATCCCTGCTGAGCCCCTCCTGGCTGCAAACAGAGGACAGCTGTAAGTGCTAAGTCCATGGTGACAAACTTCATATAGAGCAAATTCCTGAGGTTTAAGTAGGAGATAAGGGGCTTTGAGCAAACAGGGGATTTAGCTTAAGTTAGTCCATATGTTATTAGTTATGTGGCCTTGCAGAGGTGACGAAAGAGATAAGAATTCATGTACCGCTCCTTGGCCGCCTGGTGCTGTACCCCAGCCTCCACCTGCAGAGAAAACATTGACATAGCACTCAAAACATAATTTATTTAAAGAACAGATTCCACTGGCTGCATATATACATATATTTGTGGGGAGAAATATGTTATGTAAATCTTAATCTTCACCACTCACCTCCTGGAGGCATGGAGGGATAGCCTCCTGCTCCAGACTGTGCTGGGTATCCTCCTGCCTGAGGAGGGAAGCCTCCAGCTGGTGCAGGGTAGCCACCTGCCTGGGGAGGGTAGCCCCCTGCTGCTGGAGGGTAACCGCCCGCTGCGGGAGGGTAGCCACCAGCTTGGGGTGGGTAGCCGCCTGCCTGTGGGGGGTAGCCACCTGCTGCAGGAGGGTAGCCGCCTGCTTGGGGAGGGTAGCCGCCTGCTTGGGGTGGGTAGCCGCCTGCTTGGGGTGGATAGCCCCCTTGTTGAGGTGGATAGCCCCCTTGTTGAGGTGGATAACCTCCTGCCTGTGGTGGGTATCCACCGGACTGAGGAGGGTATCCTGGGTAGCTCATCTTTAGAACCTGGGGGAGACATAAAGTTGTAGCTTGTTACAGTGATGTATGAAGGCCATCATATGGCTCTTTTCAGGATGTTCTCATACACTGTTCGTATGTATACCTACGGAAAGTACCCATGTCATTGGGAAGCCTGTAATCACATGACCAATGACATGACAGAAGTAAAGAAGGAAGTCGTATAAAGAGTGAAAATTTGCATTAAGAGGCAGGTTAGGGAGGTGGATGGGTCAAATAAACACAGGACTTTCCCTGAAGAAATCAGCGTTTGTGTCCTGTGTGAAGTCAAGTGATCTTTGAGTTATTTTAATTAATTTAATTAATAATTTAATTGTTAATTTAATTGTGTACATCGTCACAATTTTTCATTTTTTAAACTTAACCTACGTAACTTTACGTTTGGTATGCAACATCATGTTAGGTACATGACTTGAAATTAACTACATAGCATGACAACGTCATTCATGGGGTGCTAATTCATTAGATATCATATGAACCGTTGTATGTGCGTTTTTGTAAGGTATTATACAATATGTTGTATGAAGATATGTTGTTCTTTTTGACCCTAACCTTTTAAAAGAAGTACAGAGAAAATTAAGTTTAACTTTAGTTCCTCCTGTAATTTGCTCTAGGGCTGGGCGATATGGACAAATTTTCACACCTCTATATTTTCAGGCTGAATGGCTTACACATAGTGATAAACGCATTTCATTTCCTATAGGTTCCTCACAACAAAAGTCCCCCATTATTGTATAGTGTAAAAACTTTTATTGTGAAGCAGCAAAATAAGGAAATGTTGCGTTTTTGAGCAGCAACTTCACACAACTTCTAATACGGCTGATAATGAACATGACACAGTGAAATAAAGCAGATATCTTAAGTATAAACAAGCAGGAGAGAAACTAAACTCCAAACCACAGAGATTCAGTTAGAAGCTACAAAAGTACTGAGAGATGAACACACAGAGACTTTTAAACTGTCTGGTCTCCTGCAGACAGAGGTGAGCAGGGTCTCCTAACACAAGCGGGGTCGCCAGGAGTTGGCTGCGGTCAGCAAGACTTTACCATTACCCGCCTGACTTTTGGGCCAAGGTCCATCTCTGGCACAGTTTGGCGTGCAACAGAGCATCTTAACTGATGATGGAAACACTAATCGGCGCAGTGTGGCTTGACTCGGCGCAGCCAAAAGTGACAGTGGAAAAGGCCCACAGTATTGTACACGTGAGATAACTTTCATTCATCTCAAAGACTGATTTAGCGTAGCTTGTGCAACATATAGACCTATGTCTCACTGTAGACTAATTAACAGACAGATTAAACACAGGAGCAGCTCTATGTCTCTCTGTGTAACGCAACTTGACCCTATATCGATACAAACGGTGTTGTCTAAATTTCTATTTATATATTATATATTATTATTATTTATTCATATATTATATCACCCAGCCCCAATTTGCTCAGTCTCCATTGTTATTCTGATGAAGTGACACAAACAGGAACATGAAAAGGGGACTTCAAGTCTCCAGTTTAGTTCCTATAGTTACCCAACCATTTAGTGAAAAAGGCCAACATCAAAACACCGAACTGAGAACTATCTAGCATCAGCTAATGCATCATTAACAACTCTTCTTCCTTTTCAAGTCCAAGTTCTCCAAAAATAACAAACTGATATCCACCCCTTCGACCCTGGCCTGCAACCGTTTGGTGTCAACATAATAAAATGCTCAACATTCCACCCACAACTTCTGTATAATGAATGAGCTGCAATCAAAGACCACATTTCTATTACGACAACAGAAAGTTTTTCTTCCCCTTTCTCTACCACCACTGCACAATTCAAACCAGCAATGGTCTTTTTAGTTTCACATTAGGGGTCCATTTGACAGGCTGTTGTTGGAATTGCGCAATTGTCTGAGTGCCTCTGTGTCATCCCATAACAAAGCAAAACACTAATTACAGCTGCAGGTCTGTCAGCCGTAATGAATGATAATCTAGCAGACTGTAAACACACCTGGGTTACATGCACACAAAAAGCTGGGAGTAAACAAAGTTTGTTTTTTGACGACACAGTGACCTACAGCCTGTGCAGTTTTCCCTTATTGTGTAAAGGCAACTTAAGTTACAGATACTCCACTGTTTGGCTTCGCATGTACAGAATTTAGAGTTTTATTTAGGCTGACAAAGATCTACAGAGTTTAGATTAGATTTACTTATTTTTCATTCAGAAATGCACCACTGATTTCTTTAAGCAGACGCAAACACGCTGTGTCCGCCGTGACCTCAGGAAGGGCATTTGATTGCTGACATTTCCCTGTTGCTTTCCAGCCCTCTCCTTTGGGCCCTTGAAGGCAATGGTGAGTCTTAAGGACGACTCAAGGATGAAACAGTTACAAGTGGAATCAGTAGAGTCGTTCATACTTGACATAACAATCATGGGCTGTAAATAAAGTTGCGGACATCGATTTCTAGAGCAAATCAGTAACCAACAGATTGCTAGTATCATGCTGTTCATAAACTTTCCACATGACCCTTTCAGTGCCAGTATGTGCATATTTACACTCACTTTAAAGTGGACCCTTGTACCTTTTATGTGACACAAAAAACATTACAACATTTTTTTCTCATGCTGCATCCAAAAGATTTGGGTAAATAAATATCACTTAAAATAAATGACATTCCAACTCTGTTTTATTGCCAAGTACTTTTGCACCTACAGGGAATTTGACTCTGCAGTAAAGCCATTGTCTAGTATCCTACAGATAACAGACATCTCCAACCCACTTTGTAACTCTGTTTTGAAATATGGTGAATTTAAACTCATCTGTTTCTGATGTGACTGATATGATCATTCTTATAGGTGAATATCATATAGGCTACATAGTACAAAATGGAAGAACATTAAGCCCTCCTTCGTTTGGTTTTTAAATTATTCTGAATTATTTTACTTATCACTTAAAAAAAGTACAATAGTAAGAAAGATCTTTTGGGATGCATCTTGGTTTTTTATCATCTTATTTTATTAATGCATCATATTGTTTATGACTTATTATTTCAAGATACTAAGTCATTATTATAACATAAGTAAGTCATGGTTTGAGGAAGTTTTTCAATACAATGACAAAATAATCGCATAAATGATGAGTTTGTATCTCAAAATAATGAATCAGTATCTCAGCATATGAGACAGTGTCTTAAAATAATGATGCATCTCAACATAATGACTTTATATTTTAAAATACTCAGTAGCCCATCTGAAAATAATGATTTTATATCTAACAAATAATGTGAAACTTTCTCAAATAATGACTTAGTATCATTTCTTATTATTGTGAGATATAAAAAGTCAACACTATAATAAAGTTGCTCATTATTTTCACATAAGTGAGTCGTCATCTTTTTGGATGTATCTTGTTTATTTAATTATTTTATTTTATTAATGCATCATATTTTTTAAAGTCTTGTTTCGCTTTGTGTTTCAAATGAATCACATGTCACGTGACCGAGAAATTACTGTTAATTATATTTTTTAATATAAATCTAGCACGTTTTATTTTATTTTACTTATCTATTCTGATTGTGTACATTTTATTATATTTTATGTATTTACTACGAGTGCTTGTATGATCTTTGAGTAGTCCTAAAAAATACATGTTTACACTTCCTGCTTTTTACGTAGAGCACTTGAAAGCAGCAAAAGCCCAAATCTGACAGAGAATCACCGGCCTGTTTTCTTAACTTGCTAACTAGCATTTTAAAGTACACTGGTTATATTTGTCTACAATTATAAGATATAATAATAAGGTGTAATATGAGTGTAACGCCCTTATTAAGCTAAATGTCCCACCCCACTGTCACGATGGTCACGATGTCCTAGAGTTTGTACCATCCACCCTGCGGTCCGTTAACGTTACATAATGCTTCCACGCGAAGTTACGGTTTCACATTTAGCATCCTTAGCTAACACAAACTGAGGATAGCCGTTTATCACGTTAGCTGGAGACAGTTAAAAGCACCAGTGCGCCATTTTCGGACTTTAACAATGAACAAAGTACCGTTTGTTGCTGTTGAGCGGCTCCACACGGACACTGTGTCTGTTTAATTGGGCGAGGCTAATTTCCCACATTCCTCACTAAGCTAGCAGAAACCGCTAAACTGCTACTTCGTGCAAACTGCGTTGGCGCCTCAAACTGATATTTGGTGGTATTCGGTGATATTTACAGCGCTGAACAGAAGATTTAAAGCTACTTACTTATCAGCTGCGGACTTGGGATCCAGGAAGAGCGTAGCAGAGAGTTGCAGAGAGAGTAACGTTAGCCTCAGAGGTGGGTGGGTCCTCAGCATTGTTTCCGTCCTGCTGCAGTAACAACCTTTGCTCCGTTATTGGCCCCAGTCAGAGGGATACAGCCTGATGTTGACTCAGCCGCCTCTAACCCGTCATTCTCACCACACACCACACTGCAACACTTGTCAGGATGTGATTAGATTTGTTTCCATGGTGGCAGCATTGTGGATAAATAGAGTCGGATTTGTTAAACAAAAATCTTTTGTGAAACTTGATTCTGCTTCATTACAGCCACTGTATGGAAGCCCATTTGTGCCAATGTCATTTGGGGAAAATAATATCCTCCAAGTCATTATAATGAGAAACTGTCTCGAAATAATGACTTGGTATCACAAAATAATGAGTTAGTATCTTAAAAATAATGATTTCTTATCTGAAAATAAATAGAAACTTTCTCAAAGTGACTTAAATTTCTCAGGAAAAAAGAAAAACTTAGTATCTTCAAATAAAAGATTAGTGTCTGCAAAGAAAGACTGGTAATCCAATGAATAAATCTATATCTTAAAATAATGTCTGAATGTTTTTTTCTTATTATTTTGAGATACTTGATAGAGATACGAAGTCGTTCTTTTAAGATAACTGATCATTTTGGAAAGTTTCTCATTCCGATGAGAAATGAAGATTTAGTATTGCAAAAATAATGACTTAGTATTTTAAAATTACGAGTTATTATATGTAAATTTCTTCATATCTCTAAAATGACTTAGTATCTGAAAAGAATTACAGTTTGTTTGTTTTTGGAGCGTGAAACTTAGTCATTATTATAAGTTACTCATTGTTTTTAGCAAGTTTTTCATTATTTTAAGAAAGTAAGAAGTTCCTTTAAGATAACTCATAATTTTGGAAAGTTTCTTGTTATGATGAGAAATATTGACTAAGTTTCGCAAAAACAATAACTAAGCATTTTAAAATAATGAATTAGTATATGAAAAAGACATTGTATCTCAAAATAATGAATAAATATCTCAGCATACGAGTTAGTATCTGAAAATAATTACTAAAAAAAGAAAAGAAATCTGAAAATAATGATTTCATATTTAGAAAATAAGTTACTTTCTCAAAATAATGACTTAGTATCATGTGTTGTTATTTTCAGATACTAAGTCATTATGATGAGATACAACCTTATTATATTTGAGAAAGTTTCTCATTATGATCATTTATAGGATTTTTTTCTTATCACACTGGCCAAAACATGCTTCCATATTACTTGTTATAGGAAGTAGGGAGTAACCGTGATTTTTTGTGAATTATTTAGATTACTTATTATAACATTATCTTTATAATTAATCAAATGTCTTGTCTGTGTCTTGAAAGTGCCTGAAAACTTAAATAGCAATAAATACCATCATTTTTTAAATTATCCTTGGGTTGGCATTGACATATTTTCAAATGTTTAACATGCAGCCATTCCCAACAGTTGTTTTATGCCAAACACTCAGTATCTACAACAAACACTAGATGGCAGCAGATGGCTTGTGGTCAGGACGTGCATGGCAGGCTGCAGCCTATGGGCCCTGCAGTCAAACAAGTTCACATTAAAAAATAACTGATGGTCAGGTCAGTGTGGACATCCTCAGTGACACCTGGATGGTTTCATGTCAGTCGACCTGGGCAACATAAAGTGTGGACTTTTCAAATTTTTTTAATTTGTACAGCGTATGGTGAATCTTAAATCTAATGAGGGAAACAATTTATTCCTAATTTTACCTTTCATTAAACTGTGTTACAGCAATCAAAACAAACATAAATCCCTTCATAGCTTATCTTAAAATCATTATGCTGCACATCAGTCATCAGCTGTGTAACTGTGAGGAAACGCTGACCTACATATTGTTTTTGTAAGAAAGTTTAGAAACATTACAAATTGAACAAAACAAAAAAAGACAAAAACAACAAATAGCACAAAGAATTTTTTTTTTTGGTAAACATTTTATGAAATCCAGCTGAAATGACTTTTTAAAAAACCTATATGGGTCTGATAAACCAGGTCTATATATGATTTTCACTTCCCCCCCTTCCTTTATAGCACATAATTTTGGATCACAGTGGGCCCTCTGTACAGTCAGTGCCCCTCTCATATATGCACTGTAGCTAAAGTTAAGCAGAAAGATGCAAACTCATGTTGGACCTCCTATCCGCTGTGACGCAGCGCACAGTCCTGGCTGGATCCGCTGCTCCTCGCTTCCCTCTGGCATTAAGGCTTTTGCGCTTCATGCTTGCACTGCGCCCTCCCCCGTGCCTGTCGTCCGGTTACTGGGGTCCATCGGGGGCTCCCCCAGATGAACACAAGGATCACACCCATACAACAGCCCGAACAAGAGGGGATGACTGAAAGAAGTTGTGTGATCCAGAAAACCCGGCGGTTCTGACGGTGCTGTTTCCAAGAGGCGCAGTCCTCCATAAAACAAAATGATGTCTGCTATAGAGACTGGTGCCCCCGTGTACCAACCTGCACAGCTGCTCAACTGGGTCTATATGTCTTTGCAAGACACTCAGAGCAGCACTTTCGATGCGTTCAAAGCCGAGTCGGACGCCTCTCCTCAGGACATGAGCATCACCAAACGCAGCGCAGCTGATCTGAGCGCCAACTATCTCAACAACTTCTTCCATCTGAGGAGTGAGGTAGAATTCATGTCGCTAATCAAAGTCCTGATTTACACTTTGCATGGCTTTGTTGAAACTTTCATCCACTCATTCATCTTTTTTTTCCCCTTCCTGCATGTCAAACGTCTCTCTCCTAGATGAATATGAAAGACACATATTTCACTCCAGGTTATTTTGGTTGCCCATACAGTAAACCTCACCTGCATGCCTTCATTGGGTCGCACTGTGGTGAGTGGGTAGTACATGAATATGTGTTTTGTACCCTGGTATAGTGCCTGAGTGTGTTCAGACTGTTCTGGTGTCAGTGTGCAGCTGGAGGGGGGAATGGCAGGTTGAGAAAGACCTCTCACAAGGTTTTTTAAAAATGTTAGAGTTCACCCTGGCCGGCCTCTGCTTGGTCAGAGGAGTGTGTTCACTCAGTGCTGCTTCATTTAATACTGACCCATTTAGGGAAAAGCAGATCATTAAAAAGTGAGTTCTGAATGTTGGCACAAATTAAATCTAAATTTGCTCTGCTTTAACTTAAAGTCACTCTTTTTACTTTAAAAATGACACAATGTACAGTAATGGCACACATGCCGCAGACATGCAGTGGTTTCATGTCTCATGCAGAACATTACCCACATGTGCATCTGATCACAATCCTCTTTCTGTGATGCCTTCAGAGTAAACAGCCAGTGTCTGCAGGCTGTTCTTCATGTTTGCCCCTGCGGTGCCATAGCACCCGTCTCCTCCAGAGGCACAATGATGCTGATTGTGCCGTGTCAGTGCAACAAGTTAAAGGCACGCACGACAAAGGCATTTTGTTCGGACGAGGAAACGGACACTATTGGCCCCACAGTGTAAATGCAGTAAGGGCAGCACATCTGCAGAGCTGAAATAATGTCGGCTACTGTCACAGACACAAACAGGAGAATCAATCAGGGTGATGGACTGACACGCTGCCTCCAATGCTCTTTCATTGTAGAGTCAGCACAACAATAATCTTTCTCTCTCGGACAGGCCTTGAACAACAATTTCTACAAGAGCTCCTCGCCCTACGGGTCCCTCAACAATATCGTGGACGGCCTGAGCTCTCTGGCGGACCATTTCTCAGACCTCTCCCTGTCCCCCGAGACACGCAAGCCCAGCAAAAGGCCGCCGCCCAACTACCTGTGCCACCTCTGCTTCAACAAAGGCCATTACATCAAAGATTGCCCTCAGGTGAGCCAGTCAGTGGCGCTGTACGTCAGTCAGGTGCAGAAACTGCTGAGCACTGTGTGGGATGTTAAAGCTGTCCATCAAATACACCACATGAAGTGGAAATCATGACATGAATATGATCTGATTGCAGATGTAGATAGACTCTTCACCCCCTTTTAAAAACCTTATCGTAATAAAACTGTAAATCCAAGTTAGAATATTACATCTGTATTATTTTTCCAGTGTGAAATAGATTCCTCAGCACATATTTGAGTCCAATGTACCACCCCAGGTTGGTAATGAGCAGCAGATGCCAGATTGGATCTCGGAGCTGGCCTTAATGAAAGATGATAGGTTTCTCTGTGGAACTAGGCACGACCTCTACTCCAAACACGAGAGAAATAATACCACTGCTTTATGTGCAGCTGCGGTTTCCCATTGATCATGTTCGGAGGGAAATGCCTGACATTTGTTAGGTGTAATGGAAATAATCACATGACTGATGGACAGGATGTGTCCAAGAAGTGAGGTTGCGAAAAGCAGAAATTAGCTGGTAAACCCTAACTGGTAAATCATATAAAGGAGTCATATGAATTGTTATTGCTTCCTTTTGTGAGGCAAACAGAGCATTTGAAAGCTGCAACTTAATTCCATAGATGATGATCAGTTCACCCTCAAATAAAAAAAACATATTTTTCCTCTTACCTGTAGTGCTATCTATTAATCTAGATTATTTTGGTGAGAGTTGCTGAGTTTTGGAGATATCGACTGTAGAGGTGTAATTGTACCTCTACACAGTAATTGGTACTACCATTTAGTACCACTTTTTCCTTCCCGATACTGATTACGATCCCTGAAGCTTAGGTATCTGCCGATACCGAGTACCGAGCGTAAAATAAAAATGGATGGGATATGAATTGTTGTTTGTCTCAACTCCTAAAACTCTATGTAAAATATTAAGAAATAAATACATAATAGTAGAATGAATGCCATAAAACTTTTTTTTTTATTATTATTATCATCCAGTGTTGACACAGACCAAGACACACGTTAAAGTGCAGCCACACAATTTGGTAAAAAAAAGACATTTTAAAGGCTACAGTAGAATGCTTTTTAAACTCTGCTCCCTTTTCCTTTTCGTTTGCCTGTAGTGTGTGTACGCATAATTACGTGAGGCAATACGTGGTATCGGATTGGTTGTAGGCTGTACTCACGCATATTTAGGCATTTCCAATACTGGTATCGGTATCAGTACAACTCTACTTAGCAACTCACACGGAAACAATCTCTAACTAGCTCTACAGGAAAAAGAAAAAATGTGTTTTGGGGTGAACTGTCCCTTTAGGTCTTTTCTATAAGTTCCAGTTTTTTGTCAATTTATGCCAGAGATATTCAGACATACTGTCACAATAAATATGCCAGAAAAGCCAAGTTGCACAAAGTTTTTTAGAGTGTCTAATGCACAAGAAGGGGGTTACATCTAAAACAAGACATTGTTGGTGCAAGAGATCAATTAATAAGCTATGGCGTAATATTTTAAATATTTCTGGTAGCCCCACTTCTTGGTGTGTGTTTAATCCCTGCTGTATGAAAACATAGTCAGATATTTTGGGAATAACACTTATTTGCATTTTAACTGCAAGTTAAATGAGAAAATTAGATACCACCCTCACATCTGTACAGTAAATATGTTGCCTGAGCTAGCAGCATGTTAGCTTGCTTAGCGTTAAGAATGGAAACAGCTAAATCCAGTCTTTATGCTAAGCTAAGCTACCCATCTGCTCACTCCCGCTATCCTACACTTACTGTACAGATGGGAGTGGTATCAATCTTCTCATCTAACTCTCTGCAAGCAATTGAATAAGTGCATTTGCCAAAAGATTCCTTTAAGTAAAAAAAACGAGGAGAACTGTAAGAGCCTGTCCATCAGCTCACATCTGTCCTGGCCACATTTCGATCAGAGTCTCTGAGAGCTTTTCGCCTCCATCACTGCCAACACGGAGGAGATGCAGTTCAGAAATGGACACAGACAGTGGAGGAATGTGAGGAATGTGCAGAAAATAATTTGCAGTAAGTTTATAGCTCTTAACATTTTCACATGTGGGCACACCTGGACTAACTCGGCAAAAAGCGTGTGCTGCTGTCAGTCCCTCAGTTTCAAGGATGTGTTTAAAAAATTGCTCAAAAGAAGCTCTAAACCACTTTCACTTCACTGAGATTTACTTTTGAGTATATATCAGTCTTCAGGGCCTCTTTGACCCTGAGCAGGAGGAAAACTGTCTACATCATTACAGTTTTTGCACAGCATCTTTCTTTCAAATGAAAAACAGAAAGGCATTAATCATAGCATTACAAAGTCACTTGTTTAATAGCTGTCTTTTATGGAGTGGTATAAAACATCTTATTAGCAGCAGTGAGTTTCTTTTGACTGTTTGTTGCGGGCTTCCATAGCTGACTGGTTTGCGCTGGAGCCGAAGTGAACAGGAATCAAAGAATGTCACGGCTCAGTAAGATGAGAGAAGAAGCACACAGGAAGTGGGTGTGCGGGGCCTTTAACAGCCTCTCTCTGGGTGGAATGGGGCCCATGTCAAGTCAAAAAGTCTGCGTCTTTGATAAAGAAACACATGGCACCTCAGTGAAGGCCTTAGGTGATGAAAAATAACCAAAAGTGCCAGTTAAGGTGGAGCCCATGAGATTTGAGTTGCAGCCCTACTGAAAGGTATTAGATATGCCATCCGTGCTGCACTTGGCATGTGAGCGGTAAACATCCTGTTGACAGCATAGCGGAGAGTTGGGTTACTTGCTTCACCAGAGGGTTAAGATGTCAAAGGATTACTTTGAGATATTTACGATTCTCCTCCGCGGCCACGCCCCTTAAAATGTGCAAAATCTGGAAACCATTTCTGCTGGCTGGCTCTGGGCCGCTCTGCTTTAGAAAGATGATGTCAGATTTTATCATGTGGTGCTAATATTTCAGACCCATAGCGATGATTACGGAGCCGTTGTCATGACAAAAGGCCTCTTCAGTTGAAGCTGAGCTGAACTTTCTTTTGAAGCCGTAACTAATGAACAAACTGGTTTTTGTTCTGTTGGATGGAATCTGAGGCATTTTTAGCTCAAGACAACTGAAATACTTACTGTTGGTACACTTTTGATGTTTTACTATGCGTTGGGTTGCAGGACAATCTCTTCATTTCCAAATTGCTATTAAAGTACAGTAGGTCTAGTGTGCTTTTCCGTATTTCCTGTCATATATAACATTACAATGATGGACATTCATATTAAATGTGGTCAAAAAATGAGGTAAACATATGTAAAAGTAATTCCTGTGACCTAAAACATCACATTTCCAACTGTAAATTGCCCACTCTGTTTCCAACGCTTTTCTACTTGGGCAACAAAATGACATCAGCTCATTACAGATTTCTTTATGTGGTTAAAATGTAATCTTCGTTGCCAATGCTGTAAATTTCTCCCTTATTTCAGATCATATTCCTGCTGGAACATGCCCAGTTGTGTTTAGAAGCCTTTAGTTTTAACTAGATTTTTAACAAGAGAAAGTGCCGCTACACACAGTCATTCCCTGGCTGGAAATACACTGCTACATGCAGCTACATGCTAACATCAGGAAAACATGTAAACCCGGTTGCCAGTGTTGTAAATTTCTCCTGAATTTCGGATCATGTTCCTGTTGGTACATGTTCAGCTGAGTTAACAAGCTTAAATTGGCGTTTTTTATGGGAGAAAGTGTCGCCATACACAGTCATTCCCTGGTTGCCAGTACACTGCTACATGCAACTACATGCTAACATCATGGAAACATGTGAACCTAGTTGCCAATGTTGTTCATTTCTCCCCGATTTTGGATTACATTCCTGCTGGAACATGTACGGCTGTGTTAACAAGTTTTAAGTGGTGGATTTTATGGGAGAAAGTGCTACTATACACAAAAATACTGCAGCTACAAGTACACTGCTACATGTAGCTGCATGCTAATGTCAGGGAAACATGTAATCTTGGTTACTGATATGATGAATTTCTCCCTGATTTTGGATTACATTCCTGCTGGAGCATGTTTCCAGCTTCAAACTACAATTGGAGATTTTTTTTGGGGGGGGGAGAAAATGCTGCTTTAGACAGTCATTCACCGGCAGCAGGAACACCGCTACATGTAGCAACATTCCTGCTGGAACATGTTCAGCTGTGTTAACAAACTTTAATTGAAGCCTCAAAACCAGCCACAACAATGAAATGTTCCATCTTAAAAGTTGCAGGCAGCTGGCCCAGTGAATTGAGTTTCTTTTTCTCATTTTCTCTTTTTTTACTAATGTATGTAAAACTCTCCACAGTATGAACAGTGGTTACATGAGATTCAAAACCAGCCACAACTCAGCCCTGAGCAGAGTGACCGTCCTTTATTGACCAATCAACAGACTGCAGTGTTCACAGCTCCACCTTTTAGTACCAGATCTGTGTGTGAGGTAGCCCAACAGAGGGGGGACCAAAAATGGGGACAATTAGAAACAGCTCCATGGGTACCATCCACAACTTTTCACTGTGGAAAACAGGGGAAAAAAAGTGTATCGAACTGAATTGTACTGTACTGTCCTGCTTGGTGGAAATAGGGCTTTATGGAAACATTGAATACAAGTATGAATCTGAAAATGAGCATAACAGGTCCTCTGTAACTAAATGTCTTTATCGGAAAATGATCTGCCCTCTATTTGATTCTGTTTGATTGCAAAACTGTTTTGGTTTTCGACTTTATTGCTAACTGTGTAGCAAGTTTAACACCTTTCACCCTTTGACCCAGGGTCATAGCATTGTAATGACCCCTTGCCAATTAAGTAGCTGAACCTGGTTACTGTACAGAGAATACACTAGTAACAGTGTGCTGACAGTACATGGTGTATGGTGGGAAGAGCCTGGGCTAAATAAGGAGAGCATTGTTTCTCCAGAGGGGCTGTGGAACCAAAGGTCAGGAAGTCAGGCTGTATTGTTCGCTCAGCTCTGCTTGGCTGCAGTCATCTCCGTCTCTCTCTGTCTCTGTCTATGCAGAGGGGCGGCTGTCGGACACTAGTTTAAAGGGCCAGCGAGCAGCTGCCCAGAGATGTCTGCATACAGAGTGTGTTTTTGGAAACAGTGGGTATTACAGGAAGTGGGTGTATGTCTTTACTGTTACAGTTTAATCAGGTTTGAATGGAAGGAAAAAGTCTGCTTTGATAATTACTTTGGAAAGAGGAACTTTTGATAGGCTTACAGATGGAATTTCTGATTTATGTTTTGTCTTTGAAGGTTGACGCAGATATTTTTAGTTCTTAGTTGCATAAGTTCTAACCAGTAATTTATCCCATGATTCAATATCCGTACAGTAACTCTAATAGGTTGCTTTCCATTAAAGGACACATTCAACATCTTTCCAAAAAAAATGCCTCGCTAATAATACAATTTGTTGCTGGCTAACTGGCTGCTGGCTGTACTGAAAGTTAATATTTAGCATACAGATATGACAGTGGTATCAATCATTTTTACGTTCATACTCTTGGCAAGCAAGCAAATAAAAGTCTTTCCCAAATTTTTAAACGTATCTTTAAAATAAAATGAAAAGAACTTCCAGCACATATATGTAATCTTTATCAGGCAGGAAAAACTTCTAAATTTGGACAACCATCTGTCACCACAACATAAGAATAAATGAATTTGTATATGTATGAAACGAACAGAAATGTACAATTCCTATTTTCTTCTGGTCCGTTTTAAAGGAACAGCTCAACATTTGGGGGAACATGGATATTCACATTCTTGCTGAGCGTTGTAAGATTGATACCATGAAATGTACAAATAAACAGCTGGCAAACTGCCGTGCTCTGATGCCCACTTATATATTAAACCTACATGACATTTTGAGCGCAACTGCTCTTCATCACACTAAAGTTCAGACTGATACCACTCTCATATCAGTCCATTAAATATGAAGCAACAGCCAGGAGATGGGTTGGCAGTTTACAGACTGGATATGGGGAAACAGCTAGCCTGGCTCTGTCCGAAGGTACCAGCATGTCTAAAGCTCGCTACTTAACACGCTGTTTTGCATTTGTTTAATCTGTATTTAAAGATTAGAATGTTTTTATGGTGATATCTCAGTTTAAATAACTAATGATGACATTAGTGTTGTTTTTGAACTGGACTTTGTTCTTCAGGTGGAGCGATACAGCTCATCTGTTCATGTGTAACTGGTGAGTCTCAAGCAACACTGTCTGATTACTGCTGCTTTGGTCCTTTTGTTTTTACTGCTGATAAACGTCTTATCTGTCCTCAGTATGCTGTCTGTTGCTTTTGGCCAGATCATCTGCTGAGGAGGATGAGTAAGATAGAGGAAACACTGGTATGTGGGGTAGATAGACTCCCTCTGATAAACAGTGGCTGTCATCTACCCACAGCTAATGAACGTATAGGAAAAGAATGCTGCAGAAGTTTTTATGTGTTTGCTTGTTTCAGAGATAAATCACTTTTGTTGTCCTGGAGGACTGGGTCATTTGAAATCTTCAGTTTCCCTCTCCGTGGCTCTAAATATACGTCCTGTAACATATCTTTAGTTATAGTTTGTTTCATTACCTGTCAAATTGGAAGTTATTCTTGAGGTTTAAAGTTCATTCCTGACCCTGAATCCTGCTGTTCTAAAACTTTCAAGTGCATTACATGAAGAGGAGTTTGCTTAGTTGTCATGGACTGGAAATGACATTTATTGAGCTCTTAAACTTGTTTTGTGTTGCCTCCTGATGTAGTTGTTGGTAGTAAAACAAATTAAACTTCTTCTAAATCACAATATATAGAGAGTATAAGACGTAAATGTTAGGGAGATATACCGCATTTAAGGACTGTGGAAGCTAAAACAGATTTTCAGAATTTGGGGGCCAAACCACATGTTGAGTTTTAGGGGCAAAATATCAAATGCTGGATTTGTTGGCAATATATTATATTTCAGTATTGGGACAAAAAACAAAATCACTGAGGCACAAGATTAACTAATGGTATTTGGAAGTGCCATTTCAAACTTTGGGATTATGTAAAGTGCATTTTATAAACAGTTTCAACATTCTGGTCTTATTCCCAACTCATTAAACACCGACGCTCTGAGACAGCATTTAGCAGTGGTATGAAACGCACTGGGCGACAGCATTTTTTGATGCTCCAAGCAACTGCTGTTGTATAAAGAGCGAGAAAGTCCACAGACCACTGTTGGTGTTCCGTGTGAAACCAAAATGTATGTCGCAGACTGTATGCACATCCCCAGAGCCAGCCCAGGATGGGAGTGTGTTACTTTCTAAAGAGAGGGAATTCAAGTATCGCAGGGTCTTGAGATGGTCCTACCCAACCTATGGTCATGAGCTCTGGGTAGTGACTGAAAGAATGAGAGTGGCCGATATTAGTTTCCTTCATGGGGTTGCTGGGCTCAGCCTTAGAGATTGATAGGTTGAGGAGCTCGGACATCCGGATGGAGCTCGGAGTAGAGCCGCTGCTCCTTCGTGACGAAAGGGGTCAGTTGAGGTGGTTCGGCTTTTGATCAAGATGCCTCCTGGGCGCCTCCTGTTAGAGGTGTTCCGGACACCAGGCACCGGGGCAGACCCAGAACACGCTGGAGGGATTACATATCTCGTCTGGCCCAGGAACGCCTTGGGGTCCCCCAAGTGGAGCTAGAAAGCGTTGCTGGGGAGAGGGATATCTGGGGTGCTTTGCTTGGCCTGCTGCCCCTGTGACCTAGTCCTGAAAAAGCAGATGAAAATGGATGTATTGATGGATGGCCTGGCATTTAATGAGCGGAAACTGAACATTTCCAGTGAAAACGGATGTTTATTTTGAAAAGACACAATATATGTAATGAGCGTAAATTGATATGCTGTCCAAAACACTGGGGGAGGGGGAGCCTGATACCTGAGCCCCATAGTTTGACATGTAGGACCACGAACCAAGTGTCGGCATTTGATGAGTTGGAAGGAATAATGTGTTGTGTTCAGGGATTTGGGGGTATTATACCAAATTTGGGGATTTTGTGCGGGAGGATTAATGATACACTTATTGCTAGCAACTCATTTCCATTTAGTTGAGTAACCTGGAGGGTGGTATGAAGGGTATAAAGGTAGATTTACTCACTTAAGAGAGGTTGTGAAAGGCTATAATGCCACCCACATAAATTAGAGACATGTTTGACTGCCAATTCAAAAAGTAACTGCAAATGTTCTTGTGTTTACTCGGTTGATGGCAGTGAGGGAATCATTTTCACAACACCGACTGTAACTGCGCCAATTACTGAACATCACAGTGAAGTCAAACTCATTGTTGTGGCTTGTTAGCGACCTCCATAGAATCACTTATGCCTTCTTAAATCTCGCTCAGCTGTGTTTCGTTGAAAGTTGGAAATATTGTGCTGTTGCATTTCTTGTTTGTCTGCCAGCACACCTGCTCCTGTCCATCACCCTGCGTGAAACATAACGCCAGTTTACAGCTGCATATGTCGTCAACTTGCCTACAGCCAGGACTGGAGCCCAGTCAGAGTGTGCGCTGGTAGATAATCCTCCTTCTATGAAAGCGGCACTGTGCGTGTGTGTGTGAGGAAATCCTTCTGCTAGTTTAAAGGCTCTGCACGCTCTGAACAATGGGATTGATGCAAGATTGAAAATCCATGTAGGGAAATAGAAAACCAATCGTTTGCTCTTTGGCCTCCAGTTGTTTTTATCTAATCATATTTGTTTTGGAGAGGGGGGAGGTTAATCCGTTCAGTATTTCAGATGTGCAAGATTTGCAGAAAGGCTGCATGGAAGGATTACAGCATCGTATACAGTAACTGTTGTCATAATCTAATATGTCTGTCAAAGTAATACTTCAGATAAAGACACAGGGTTGGATTTCCTTAATATTTTCAGTTATACTTGCTTTGTGCCTTGTGACAATTGTGACATATAATGTACAGGATTTTCAGATTTACTAATATATTTGTTTTAAATAGGGTTGTAACTAATGATTAATTTATTATTTTTTTGTCACGTGAAAAGTATCCACACCATAGTCCGACATCTTTAGAATCAACAGATGTTCAACAAAGTAGAATTTTTATCATACTTGGACGTAGGACAACAACCATTATTCAGCGTGACATCTTCAGATAGCTTGTTTTCTCCAACCAACACTCCAAAACCCACAACTATTTATTTTACAATGATATAAAACTGAGAAAAGCAGTAAATCCTCACCTCGTAAAAGCAGGAACCAGAGAATGTTTGGCATTTCTGCCTCACAAATAACCAGCAATTAACTGATTATTGTTACTGATTACTCATCAAGTCTTTTCACCCTCTGGATGCAGTCATGATTGTTTTTTAATGCTACGTCTTAAAGGGTACTTTCCGATTTTCAACCTGCTTTGCATCATAACAATGACGGTAGTGTGCGTAAATGAGCTATGGTAAAGTTCCCTCCATCTTATGAGAGCCTCAATCTCCCAGCTAATTTTTCTCTTGGGCTGTTGAAGATAATACCTCTGCATTTTTGTATGCCCACCATCACAGAAACAAATACCCCTTTTCCACCATATTAGCTCTGGTTTTTGAAGTGGTTCCAGTCAGGTTTCTTGGAGCCCCGGGGACTGTGGTACAGAACGGGTCCATTGGTACCATCCACAACTTTTCACAGTGGAAACAGAAAAAAAAGCGTACCGAACTGTACCATACTGCCTGGTGGAAACGGGGCTATAGAGCACCAATTTCAAAAGAATTTGCATCTCTCTACTGCATAAACCCCAGCTTTATGAAAAGATAATCTTTCCAGCAGTGAAATACTTCTTTAAGGAAAATGGAAAGTCATCATTGTGTTGCTTTAAACCCTCCTGGAGAATTGATTTCACAAGATAATGCAAAGTGTCACTTAAGTCGACACAGGAGTCTTTAAAACACAGGAGACCTATTGCAGTGGATTTCAGTCTGGGCAGTAATGTGTTGTTTTGCTTTGGTAACAGCTGGGCTTCTCCCTGATGCTGTGGGGGTCTGATACAAATTAAAGCCAGCGAGGGAGGGAGAGCACTGCGGGTTTGTTAGTGTGGAGTAATTGACCACATGGTATCCAAGAGGCTTGGTGTTGCTGTGTTCTCCAGGATGAATGTCTCATGGGGCTATGGGAGTGGGGGAGAGAGTGGATGAGGGAGAGAGAAAGGAGGAGGAGGGGGTGAGGATTTGGAGTAGTCCATTGTTTATCCTGATGGTTTCCAGATGATGGCAGAGGGAGGCAGCCAACCTCCTGGGCCTCTCTCACCAGGCTGCAAGGATCTGGGCCAAGCTTATCTGCTGCAGCCTTAAAATCTGGCTTTACATCGCTCCGAGCACTCTGGAGCTGATTTAAGTTACACAACCGGAGTTATGGCTTTTGGATGGGACGACTTGTAATGCACATAATAAATGAATTTAACATCTATTTATCTTAAAACAAAACAGTTTCTCACACATGGTTTGAGGCTGTAAAGATCTTCAATCAAATATGGAGAGTTGGGTTTTTTGGGAAAATGTGTTTGTGCCTATTTGAATTTATTACTGCGTGAAAAGAAAAGAGGCCAAAAATGGAAAGTTTTCGTCAAAGAACCAAGCCTTAAACATCATGCCTTTATGTTTTCAGCCATGCTAATGGTGTGGCTTTGAGGATGGTGATGTTGGTTGCTCAGTCGGTCCACCACTTTGTGCCAGACTGGAATATTTCAACAACTACTGGATGGAGACTTTGGGAATGACATTAATGATCCCCAAAGAATACATCCTGATGACCCTGATGATCCCTGGAGTTTTCCTTCTTATGGCGACAGTGCCAGGGGCGATCTCTGGCTCACTGGTAGTGTTCGCTCCACATAGGCTGAGTCCTTGCAGCAGCCTGAGTTCACTTCCTATCTGTGAGCCTTTCCTGTCATTCTTGAGCTGTCCTATAATAAAGGAAAAAAGCAAGGCAGCGGTACCCAGCCCCCCGAGAAATAAAGTTTGTATACACTAACTTGAAATATTCATTCAATCATTTTCCGTAACCGCTCATCCTGTTGGGGTCACGGGTGTGCTGGAGCCTATCCCAGCTGGCACTGGGGAGAGTGGTGGGGTACACACTGAACAGGTCGCCAGACTATCACAGGGCTGACACATAGAGACAGACAACCATTCACGCTCACATTCACAGCCACCAATTAGCCTAACCTGCACCTTTGGTCTGTGGGAGGAAGCCGGAGTACGCGGAGGAAACCCATGCTGACATAGGGAGAGCATGCAGGTTCCACCCCAGGTTTGAACTAGTAAACCTTTTCCTGTGAGGAGACAAAACTAACCACTGCACCTCCGTGCCGCCCCTTAAGTAGAAACAGCAAATATATTTTTGGGGGAAACATTATACTGAGCAAGCCACATTTTCTGAGAAAACATACCTAATTAACGTACCTGGCAAGTTGCAAAAACGTTGATGTTGAACGTATCGGCAAAGTATTCACTGACAACATATTTTGTTTTCTGCCAAAATAGGCAACCTTGCAAGACACTATCCACTCGTACTGACCACTACATTAGGGTATGGCCACACCTAAGGAACTGCACATGAGTGGCCGTTGCTTGCTAGCTAAGGCAATATTACCGCTGAATGTCGGCAGTGCCAGATTTGATGCACACAAAAAGCTAATTTGCTAACTTATTATGTTAGCTAGTTATTGGTTTGCTGGTTAAAGTCCACCAAAGTTAAACTCCACACAATACGAAGATATGAATTTCCTTTGCCAACGCAGGTGAATGTTTTATTCGCCCCTTTGCTTGAAACCTATCCGAACCTAAATCGAAGTGCTTCTGTTGCATAACCCTGAGACAGGAGTCCAGATGTGAACCCAGGATTCTCATGTCACGTTTCTGCACTCTGTCCGACCAGCTCCACATTAATGTGGTGTTCCATTAAATCAAAGAAATGTCTCTGAACATTCTCCAGGCAGGGATTACGTTATCACCACAATGTAATTATGAATGCAGTTCATTCATATACAAACATAATTTCTAGACAGGGCTGTGGTACCGAGGTTCCCATTTGTGGTTTAGAGTGAAACATCTCAACAGCTCTCAGATGAATTTACATAAAGTTTTGAAGCAGATATTTATGTTCCCCATAAGATGAAGCCTGCTGACTGTGATCCCCTGACTCTACATGTGGTGTGTGGTGTAGTTCAGAGGGAAATGTCCCAGCAGCTATTGGATAAATTGGCATGGAATTTGGTGCAGACATTATTGTCTCTGTAAGGATGAATTGTTGGTGAGCACTAAAGTTTTCTTGTAGCACCAACATAAGATCGGAGATTTAACTTCTCTGATATTTTTTTTAACAAATAGCTGCAACACTAATTCTTGCTGCTTGAGTGAGAGGTTGTCTGCCGATAGTGTTCTCGGCTCCTCAGTCAGATCCACCCTCTAATCCAAATAAGGTAATTTTTGTCTCCAAAAAACTAACATGCTGGCTGCCGTCATGCTGAACTCAAGGCTTCAGAATGGAACGTCTATTACTTATAAAGTCTATGCTGCTTACATGCTAAACTATGATGGCGAACATGTTAATCATTATAACTGCTGCACATCGGCACATTAGTATTGCCACAGTGAGCATGTTAGCATGCTGACGTTAGCATCAGCTCAGAATTTTCAAGTTCCGGACCCAGTCAGAAACTTTTCAACGAGAACACTCCCTTTAAGTGGGATTTCAGACTTTACCAATGCTGACCTCGAAATTCAAGATGGTTGCACAGTCGTGAAAGCTGTAGTTATACTGTTCATTAGCACTTCTGTCTTATTTGTGTGTCATTGAAACAGTCCTGAACACACAGTACTGTCCAATTTATATACATGGACATGCTGCTACGGTATTTATGTGCAAAATTGAATAATGCATTGTTATTGATTGGTATTGCTAACAGCTGATAGCAATTCTAGCGAGGTTAGACCAGAACAGTTCCCAATTGGTGGGTCGTAGTCCAAAAGAGGGTCGCGGGTCCATTCTGAATGGACCACAAGTGACTCGCGAACATGCCAAATTTGTATAAAACAAACTTTCTTTTGAAATACAATGATTTCTGGCACAAGCTTTTATTTTGAAATGCCATTTCATGCTGTAGTGTGAGTGAATAACGGACAGCTGCTTGACAGAGACCGCAATGTAGTTTAACAGCATGGCCGAATGCAAGTATGACGTTGAATATATTACACTTTGTGGACCATGAACTAGTGATTAAGGACGAATCTGGACCCCGTGGCTGGGTCATTTGGGCTCCACTGGGCTAGAACTGGTACGTCTTGGTTTTCCGACTTGTACTGGAACATGGCTTCGACCTCCGCCTTCAAAAGTAAATGGAACACAGCCTTAGCGTTGCTTAAATGGGCTACAGTTTCCATTTCTTGAAGAGTCTTTTACAGTCTGTTGTGATGATATGATCAAATCACGCTACTGTTTTCCGAAATATGTCAAATTGCATTTAAGTAGCAAATGTTGTTATTTTGCACGCATTACCTTTATTTTGATATAGATATTGGAAAACTATTCACACTTATATTGAGATATTAATCTTGGCCATATGGTTTCCCACAAACATGCAGCACAGGGTCTAAGTTAAAGCAATATTTATTCAAAAAATATTAAATGTTAACCATCCAAAAGTATCTTCCAGGAAGACAATGAAAGACATTCTTAGGTGTGTTAAATAAACTAGTTGTGTTTTGAGTGCAGAAGGCACGATGATGGATTTACGTACTTTTCTGCCGTCACTCAAACTTTCCTGCTTTCCATATAGGAGCATCCAGTCACTGTCAGGTCATAAGTGTGATTTTCATGTGTCGGTTGCCAGTGTCACAGCTTTGATGGGACCAGTGGAAACTCCGGACTGTGCCATGGCCTTTGCTGCCCTGTGGGCTCCAGACTCTAGGTAGAGTTTGTTTTGCTTGTTCTGCAGAATGAAAGCTGTTTCCTCCCTCAGGAAGATGATGCTCTGTCTGCTCTCCCTGTGGGCGCTTGAGAAAGAGGGCTGCCATCAAAAGTGACCTCCCACAGTGCCTCATGGTGGCTAAATGATGCAAACACAGGCCTCAAAATGCTTCACAGTGGCCTCCACAGTCAGGGACTCCACTGCTGGAACCTTAAACATATTTTGCTTAACGCATGTAGTCCTGGAAATGAATAAAATGATCTGTGAGAAGTTTCGAACCTGACATATGTTCCTGCTGTGAAATCAAAACAAGATTTGACGTTTAACTCCTCCGGTGGTGCGGATTCAGTTTTAATTTTGACTTGCCCTACTTTTCAGCAGAGGTGCTTTTTAATTTAAACCAGTCTTGTCGAGATGATTTCGTTGTGATGGGTTTAGGATTTTGTCATGTTATACAAGTGCAGAGTTCATCTGGGTTTTATTTCCTCCCTGCTAAGATCTTTGTGTCCTGATTGGTGGGTCGGGGCCAGCTGGGAGGGATGACTAAGAGGCTGAGGTATTTGTCCTATAGCAGGGAGGCCTCTACCATTGGTCCCCCCACAGCCGGGGCCTCCTTTATGGTCCCTCGGGAACACAGCTGGAGGGAGGGAGTTCATTTCTAATGGGAAAGCTGAGACTCCTTCTTTTCTGTCCAACAAATAAATTACACTGAACTTTACAATATGTCCCAACTTCCTTGAAATAAACCATTAAAACCTTTTTTTCAGTTTTTCTTCTACAGCACAAGGATTCTTCTACATTTATACACTGTCCTTTTATACCTATAGTTTAGATTAGAGGCTGATAGAAATAATATGTCAGTGAATTATTTTATATCGTTTTAATATACACCAAAGAAGAAAAACGTTCTAACATTTCATCAACTACAATGTTTGTTGGCACCTTTTCCTCTACAGCAGTAGCGCGTCTCGAGTCTCCATTGCTAGACTAGCTTTAGATTCTAAATCCAAAAAAGGAAAAGTCTTGGAGGAAAATAAAGTATTTAATTGAGTGTGGACAGGTTTGTTTGCTTTTACCGCCAACGCTTTAAAGTCAAAGTACCGATTAATCATGAAGAGCCCACTACAGAGTCACCCCCTTGTGGTAAAACATATTAATGAATGCTCATGTAGACCTATTAATAATGTTTGTGTAAAGCTCAAATATGTTTTGCGGCTCCAGACAGATTTTTTAAACGTATTTTGGTTTAAAATGGCTCTTTTGAAAGCAAAGGTTGCCGACCCCTCACATATTTCATCCCTTTTACCTCTGAACTCACAATTTTGATACCCGCTCATAGAATAGGTTGTTGCTTCACATTCCCTTGATCAGAACTGAACTAGGAAAAATGTCATTCTCTTACAGTGCACCTACGTAATACACTGAATAATCTGCAGATGACCATAGATTTAGACTAGCTGTAGCCATTATGGCTGCTTTTCATGCCTTATTTTAGATCTCTTTTTGATTGTAGGCCAAGTCCTTTTATCTATCGACTCCATAGGAATAATAGTTGTCCACTTATTTAAACTTTTAGCTATTATTATTATTATTGTTTGTGGTTTTGGATGATTGTATTTATAGTTAACGTATGGATTATCTCTTTATTTGAACTTATTTTAGGTTTGCTTACTGATTGTTTCCTATGTCTTCCTTCATGCTGAATGCATGAAAATGAGGCTCTCGCTCAGTTGATTCAGCTGATAACATTTTTGACATTTGCATCTCTGAGCATTGGTTTTCCAGCTGCTACATAGAAATCAGATCAAATCTGTACTGGCTTGTAAAAGTGGGAGGCAGTCTACTTCTGGGGGGTTAGAGGAATGGCAGTATAGCGAACCATTTTACATTTTCACAGTTGCACACTCTTGACTTACTAACAAACACAAAATACTGGACCTTTGAATAAAGGTTTGAAGGAATCGATTGATATTAGTATTGGCATATGTGTTTTCCGATATGCGCCGATATTAAACCTTCTGGGGTGATTAGCGAACTAGCTGACCACTTAGCTACCTTGCCATCTAAGAGGAAGCTAATGTATTAGCATGTATTCAAACTGTTTTGTTTGGGACCTGAACAGCTTACAAAAGTCTGAATTTAAAGGTTTGGAGCAAGTGGCACAAACACCTTAAATTTTCTCCTTAAGTATGACACTTAAGGTTTAGTTTGTCCCTACCTTTGGAAATTACTTAAGGGTGAACAGAATCTCTCCAAAGGTTTCCTTAGTCAAGGAAAGAAGTTGAGGCATGTGCTTGTGATAGCCGAGGCTACCTGTTGTCACACCTGAGTATCAAAAAGTTGGCCTGATTGTAAAAAAATGTTAAGACATTTACTGCATTGAAAGATTTTAGTGGTAAAATACAACAGTTTCCATGACAACCATTTGCTTGCTCGCACTCAAGCTTGTGATGCCTTAAGTCTTTTGTGCATTGACGCCCATCATTGCACACGTGGCTGACATATTTACGTCTTTACTATTGTGTATGTGTGAAGGGAGACTGGCAATTAAGAATTTCATCGCACTGTGTAAAGTTTTTTTTCTGTGCAGCAGTGAACCCAGAGTTAGTTTTTGTTAATGTCAGCGTTACATTAACAGCGAAGTATTGCTATATGACATGTTTTGATAAGCATTTCTGTGTAGAGTTCAATTAATTTAAATAACAGCTCAGAATAGAAACAGCACTATCACTGCTTTTAGATTTAATGCATTTGTACATGTAAAGATATGATCAACTGAAATGATCTGCTATCTCTACATTTAAAAAGACACATCTTCTGGGACTACTTCTCCAAAGGCGGTGATGTTGTAGTTGTCTGCAATAAGCAAAGATAAGCTGGGACTCTAGCAACAGTCTAATGAAGTTATTTCTCAATAAAGCAGCCTTCTGAGTACCTCTGCATGGTCATCCAAGCTATATCGCCTGCCATTTTATACCATATTTATATAATACAACACCTACACTTACTATATTGCACTCACTGTGTTATCTCAATACTACATTAGACCCATACTACACCTTCTTTTAATATTATATTTAATTCTCTGTTCAATCCTTTGTAATCTTGCTCTATTACATTTTATGTTATTCCTTACACTTTACACTTTATCTCATATCCCAACCATCTAAACTTGTGAAAATATACTATATTATGGTAATATGTTCCAATTTCAGATTTCAGGTTTTGCCTGTTTTTGTAGTTACTACCTCTTATTTATTCTCATATTTCCTTTTGTGTACTTTTGCTGTCGTTGTGCTGCTGCACAACTGAGTATCCCCTCTGGTGGGGATTAGAAAAAGGTTTATCTTAACATTTTGGGAACTTTTTCTCCTCAAAAGCCCCACATCTGTCGGGCTCTAGTTTGGATGAGAAGGACTTCTTTGAAATGTAAAGCTCACTCTTCTAGGACTGCATTAATTAAGCATCAAAGCAAATGAGCTTTTTAACTTGTATCGACAGGAACCATAAATAATCATCTCATTCCCAAACACAAAACCACTCCATAAACCCGACTCTCTTGACCACCAACAGGGCGGCTATCACTTCCCGTTCTAATCACACAGAGCTTTGAATTTGGCTGCCGTCCAAAGAAACCAAATAGGTCAGTCAGTCTCCTCCAGTTAGAGGTGGTGAGAGGCGAAAGCCAAACTGTTTGCAAAGCTGTCGACGTCTGCGCGTTGAGAAATGTCTCATTTTTAAGTATTTAAGTTACGTAGTCAGCCTCATGTGGGTTGAAGACGAGGTCAGAGCTGTAAGAACTGTTGTCTGCTGTGTGTTTCTGCTCAGGCTCGACCCAAAGGTGAAGGTCTGACCCCGTATCAGGGAAAGAAGAGGTGCTTCGGGGAATACAAATGCCCGAAATGCAAGAGGAAGTGGATGAGCGGGAACTCCTGGGCCAACATGGGACAAGAATGTATCAAGTGCCACATCAACGTTTACCCTCATAAGCAGGTAACAGTACAACTACACACAGGAGGAATCGGTAAACTGGGATGGCTGCTCAGGCCTCATGTGCGTAGAGGCTCTGCTCACTGTTTTCACTTAACCTATACTGCTGAAACTTCACAGGAAACCCTGCTTCACTGCACACAACATGGCAGAAACCCAATTCATGCTTTGTGACTGTGTTTTGTTACAGTATATTTCCTTATGGTTTGACCCTCGAGGCCAGAAGCTGCTTTATGTTTTCTTTTTGGCCCAAAGTAACCGGATTACCTGTGGAAATCAAACCCGGTGTTACTGTAGAACAGGCGTACCCCAGCAGGCAAAATGTTTTCTTCCGCAGAAATGCTAATTTTGATATGATCACTATCTTATGTATCTGTTGGTGTAATAATTCCAGAGTACTGGGCTGAAATGTTTAACCAGTGGTTTTCTTGGAGTTATGAGTCACTTCTGATAAAACTCTTTCCCATTTGTGTATTTGTCAAGTAGTTTGCAGGAAATCTGAAAAACATGTGACCTGATTTCAAGTGAAGTTTGGTGGGAAATAAATCCATGGGCCAAAAGAAGAAGTGGTTAGTTTTTGGTGCAAATAGTGCCACCATGAACAGGTTTAGAAGCATTTTAAATGCATTTTTTAAAATAAATTCTTCAAATTTACTACTTTTATTTAGTTGATGTTCAGTACTATTTTCTTATAATTGGTTGGCAGATTCTTGTAGGCGTAGCCTTTTTGATATATACTCAATAACTCTTGAACAAGCTTCAATTAAATGTGCAAATATCACATTACATTCTTGTAGGAGTGGGTGTTATAGTGACTATAGTCGATGCATTGCTGCTTATTTTATTTGGGATTTACAAAATTACTATCTTATGAACATTCGCATATAAATTTTCATCTAATTTTTCTTTTTGAAGCCAACAGCACAAACACGATGCGTCACATGCACACCCCCGCCCATCCAGACCTGTCTCACCTGAGCGATAGACGAGATGTTTGTCTTTGTATCAGCAGGGCTCCAGCCTGCGACCATTTAGTCGCATTTTGTGACCATGGAGCACCGGTGCGACTTACAAATATCATAAATATATGAACTGGAGAGCTGTGCTTGTTTCCAGCTCACAGTAAATCAATCTTTGCGTTTAATGGCGCCACTGTAAAAGTTTAACTTTATGCTAACTGCTAACAGCTAACCGTAGACTTGCATGCTTCAGAATAAAAGCACCAGTGATTCTGATTTGGTATTTTTCATGATAACAATACTTAATTTAACTTTCTTATAACATTATTTTACTTAACTTTACAAGTACTTCATTTAACTTTTTTAAAACAGTACTTTAACTTTATTATACAAATATCTTATTTAACTTTATCATAACATTAGTTTATTTAAATTTATGAGTACTTTATCTAACTGTAAAACAGTACTTTATTTAACTGAATTGTAACAGTACATTACTTAACTTTATTATTTATACTTGTATTTAATGTTACCATAACAGCACTTTAGACTAACTCTAACTAAAATAGTACTTTGTTCAACTTTATAACCATACTTTAACTGTATTTCAATGGTACTCTATTTAACTTTATTGAAACAATATATTTTTTAAATTTTCATTACAACAGTACTTTATTTTGATAGTAATTTATTAATGTTTACTATAACAGTACTTTTTTTTTATTGTAACATTAGTTTACTTAGTAGTTTAGTACTTTACTAGTCTACAATAGTTTAGAAAAAATGTTAAAATATCTACTTATATATTTTGTTTCACAGTATTATTTTATTATATTTACATGAGTTAAAATTAGAAATTAGAGGAAGAATTTTGGGTGGATAAAAGCAAAATGACTTGATCTGATTTTATGTACTTATTTTTGTCAGAAATTGACACGTTTTGAATCTAGAGTCTAAAACACAGAACAGTCAGCCTTGAATAAAGCAATAAATGTGTGCATAATCGTAGAATGTCAATTCCCCCACAGGTTGTTAAAACCCTTAAATTCCCAGGACCGACACTGTGGACGTGACCCTGACAGCTGTGTCAGTGATGAGTAATTCCCTGTTTCTTTGTTCTAGCGACCTCTGGAGAAACCGGACGGCTTAGATGTATCGGACCAAAGCAAGGAACATCCACAACACCTGTGTGAAAAATGCAAAGTCCTCGGCTACTACTGCCGCCGCGTGCAATAACACACTCCATTCGCCTTACGTACTCCTCCAAAGTTGTGTCAAAAAGGGACGGTTATATTTTAATTACTAAATAGTTCTATAGTTAACTTTATTGTTCTGTAATGCATCTAACGGTTTATTCTCTTTGACACTGTGACTCTCTGTGTAAGAGGCTCATTTTTTAAAGGTATCTGTCAGTGGAGACGAGTACTTTGCATCTGCTGGGTTCTTGTACCTTCCTCAGTTATTATCATGTGAATATTCATTTTGAAGTCTTAACAATGAAACTGTGAATTAAGAAACTTTAGCTCGGTGTCTGTCTTCATTCATGTCCAACGAGTTGGAACGAAAGCGAAGTTTCCAGATGAAGAAGATTCTCTTTTACATGTTTGTATATTACAGAAATAACTTAAGTGAAATGTTTTCTGTATAAAATATGCAACAAGTCTTTACTAAGAAGGATATGCAGTATTAGTGTGTATCTGCATTATTATTATTATTATCTGTATTATCAGTACTGGAGGGTACATAATTTTTTGAACATATTTTTAAGCCATTACTGTTTTGTTTATTATGACACTTTGTGAAGGAATATATTAGCCAACTAACATTTATTCTTTATAAGTACGTGCCTGTATTTTTGAGGTTTGTCATTTGTACAGAACTGTAAACCAATGCAATATGATCGACACCTTTCATTTCCTCAACAATAGAATAAACTACAACTCGGTTATATTTTAGCACACAGTGCTGAGACAGACTCACCAAAGTGCTTTTATATGGGTCAGAGGTTGTAATGTCGTACATGTAACATGAGACAGAAAAGGATTTTTAAATGTGAATGTACCAAAGATCATGAGGGATTAAAGGGACAGTTCAACTCAAAATCCAAAATACATATTTTTCATATTAGCCACAGGGCTGTTTATCAGTCTAGATTGTTTTGGTGTGAGTTGCTGTGTGTTGGAGATATTGGCCGTAGAGATGTCTGCCTTCTCTCCAATATAATGGAACTAAAAAAAAAGAACAACAAAAACTCAACAGCAATGTCTCTTCTTTTTGATTCTTTTAACCAGAACTAACGGGGTATCCGCACATTTATTTTACATTTTTAAGAGCATATGACGAGGCGCCTGTAAGAAAATTAATGAAGAAAATCGCGTCAGGTTAAAGTGCAAGGGTTGGGGTCATGCATGTGTCAGCTAAACTTTTGGGGAGATTTGTGGTAGCGGGAGCTAATCGGTAAAGCGGAAAAGCTGTGAAACACCAGAAAATTGCCACCTACAGTTGTTTTGTAGAGCTGCTTTAGCTGACACATAAATCATCTTAGATGTGAGGGACTTTCACTGCGGGGGCAGCGCCATTAGGATGGAGTTTTATGTCAGTCAATTATGAAGTGGACAATGAGAGGACGTAATGTTATGATTTGCCCAGGCAACTTGAATGGCTTCAGTAACGAGACAACTTGATGTCCAACACGAAATTAAGAATTTGAGATTTTGGCACATGCAGTGCAGAGTGAAACCGTCTCAGAGGCACAGGAGCGCACATTCATTGGAGTAACAGCTGCTGATGTTTGTACATTGGAGCAGTTTTCCTGTGGTTCCTGTAAGTGCATGCACATACATACTGTGTAGCACCCTTCAGCGAAAATATGTCACCGGACACGTCAAGAGCCTTTTGTCCATGAGTAGATGCACACTTCCTTCAGCGTGTTGATTCGGTTGGCAGGTGTCAAAAATAGTTCCTACATGAAACTGCTCACAACAAGGTCTGTGGATTATCTTGAGTTTCTGGAAAGAGACATTGCTGTTGAGTTTTACAAATTTATTTTTTGGTGCTCTGAGCACCACAAACCGAGTACCATCTAGTTCCATTATAATCGCGAGAAGGCAGACACCTCTATGTCCGATATCTCAAACACTCACCAACTCACACCGAAACAATCTAGACTGATAAACAGCACAACTGGTGACAGAAAGAATATGTATTCGAGGGTGAACTGTCCCTTTAAGTGGAAGCTGCATGTTGCTTTAGAAGCTCTTTGTATCTCCTGGAAATTGTGATTATGGAACAAGAAGACCCTCTGATGTTTAACTGTTTAAGACGTGTGAAACACCGTTTAATGTGCCTTAGTTTGAGTGACGTTTGGTGAAGCTGATCCCTTGATCTCCTAAAATGTTTTTGTATTAAAATGTATTTAAACATGTTCCTGGTTTCCGTTCTTCCAAACTGTTTTTGTCTCTGGTGACATTATAAGCACATATTGTTTTTAATCCATCAATGTGTCAGGGTGGATTGTCGGGTGGAGTGGGGAGGTTTGGGGAAAGTCCACACAGGCCTGTATAGCTGTCAACTGATAAAATCAAACTGTCTCCAACATTAACTGGTCCAGATGTTTCACAATTTTATCCCCAACAACATAAAACAACAGAATCTTCATCTCTCTTAATATTTTCGGAGCATCTGGTAAACTTTACTTATGGCGACGCACAATCAGATTTGGCTTCATCGCCCTCTTTTATACCACCGCTGGCAGAGCACACACAAAAAATAAACATTTCCCAGTGCAGAGGCGATTAGATCTGACGTTTCAGACCTTAATTCTTCAGGGCAGATGTCAGCAGAGTAAATATTTAGCGGAATAAGATCATGAGTGGACCGAGGCTGATGAGGAAAACAGGAGGAGGCGGGAAGAATGACACTGATCTCATTCCTGAGCTGGTGATAAATCATTGGACTTCCCCCAATAAACGGACACACCTTCGACTCAAACTGCTTCAGACAGTTGTTAAAGTGCAAGTGGCCCAAAAAACAAAGTTTTAAAGGCGTAATATGTCACATTTCTAAATTAAAGTATCTAAAACCGACTTGACCGAGTTGTGTACTTACAGCATCCCAAACGTTTCCAACAATCCAACCAATGAAGGCAACGAGTACTAGCCAGTCCGACTGAGAGTAGGGTGGATGATGCCTTCGCTATCTTAGGAAATGCAAAGTTACCCCCTTTGGTTGCTCTAACCTCGGCCTTCATTATGCGTAACTTCAAAGGAATACTCCGACAATTTGGGAGTTATGCCCTTTCTCTGTCATTTTCATATTGAGACAACATGATCAATATCTTTTTTGTGTCTGTACGTCCAGTGGCTGGGTCTCAGCGGTTAGCATTGCAGCTTAGCTTAGCGAATACAATTGAAGTCTATAGTGGGTCAGTAGCCTACTCGGAAAAAGTGAAGAAATAAACGTTACAGAAACCCTAAAGCTGGCATTTCTGCATGTGCATTTAAAACTAACATGTTTAAACATTAATTCGAAAACCGAGAGCCCTTTTTAGTCGTTTCAGAAGAAGTTTGATACACGGAAGTATAGGGTGTTTACGTCCTGCGCTGTGATCCACGGAGGGATACACCGGTGAATAGGCACAGGCACAGACGTACTCCTTTTTCGAATGAGTTATAAAAATATTCACCCGTGCAGTTGACGTGAATTTTAAAATTAATCGTAATTCTGTGTACCAGGCTGTAAACGTATTCATTTCTGCTGTCAGATTGGACAGTGTAACATGGAGGTCTATGGGGATTGAGTCGGTTCTGGAGCCAGCCTCTAGTGGCCATTAGAGGAACTACAGTTTTTGGCACTTGTGTGTTGGTTTCATTTTTCAACTCTGTTTTTACCAATGAGGGCAACTCCCATAATCCCACGCTGCTTAGGGATGTCATCAACATCCATCTTTTGTGAGCAGGTTAGTTTCCATCCCCCTCAATATACTTGTAAATAATGAGTAAAAATGCCAAAAATCTCAAAAATATCCTTTAATATTGCAAAAACTGTTTTTACAGATGGGGGATGCGAAAAAGTAAATTTATCGATAATAGGTACAAGCCACCAAATGCAATGAGAACAAATTAAGCTTATGAATGATAAGGTATGGTCAGAACATACCGTCATTGTGTAGGCCACTGTGTGCTCTCTTCGTTGTCAAAACTCTTCCAAGAGCACAGAGCTGTAATATAAGTTGTTAAAAACTCTGTATTTCCATGGTCCACTGTGCTGTTTTTATACGTCCATTGTTTCCCCTCACTTGAGGTTTGACTGGTGCTCTTTTATAAAGTTACTAAATCCCCAAAGCAGTTTTTTTTCAGCTGAAAACCAAAGTATGTTGGTATTTAATATTGTTATCCATTGATTCAGGTCCAAATCTCGAAGTTTTAGAGCAAAGTATTTGAATCCAACATATTGTGTTATAAATATGGACAGCAACTGCCCTCTGTTGGTTGAAAGGATCTAACATGTGCAAACAATGTGCTGCCTCCTCTGTAGTGGCACCTGCCAAAAAAAATCTGCACCACCTACTGCTTACCTTGATGAACCAACTCCCAGTATCTGCAGAACAGTTGTGGATGGAAATGCACATAAAATAGCATTTTCTTTTGCCAATTTTCTTAAAATTTGGTCAAAATCTGAACTTCATATGGATGGAAACCCAGGATTATTTTGACTGAGACCCCTAACAGTAGAAATGACTTGCTTTTAAATCATATTTGTAATCCTGACATTGAAGTTCATGTTATTAGTATAAAAACAGATCAATCAAACTCACATATTTAGAAAAAACGATTTTATTTTTTGCTTATGAATGCCTCTTTTCCTAACCAGTTATATTAATACCTCTCTTCAAATACAATAGCACCCGTAATTTCGTATTCCACGATACAAGTTCACATTTAATACCTTGAGAGCTAAGTGCGTTAGTTGCTACTTGAGGAAAGTCTAACACAGGACTGAAGAACCAACAGAAACACTGTCTGACTCTGAGGTGATCTATTGCCAGCAAAGAGAGGCAGCACTCTGTGCCATGACTGAAGAAAGAGCCTCTTTCACTCGGACCCTCGCATTGAAATTACAGCAGGAGATGAGCCTACGACCGTGTCCGCCTCTCAGAGTCTAGTCCAGCTCTCCGCAGTCCGTGATAGTGATCCTCTTGGAGGTTCGCCCGGACCGTGAACCGAAGGACTCTATCATCTTGACCACGTCCATTCCCTCCTTGACGCTGCCAAAGACAACATGCTTGCCATCCAGCCTGGATGAAGAAAGAAGAGGATTATTATCACTGCCCCCAGACTGAGACAATCCATGATGCACCCAGCAGGGTTTGACTCGCAGCACACTGTTGGGTGATGTCGCTATTTCTGCAATGATTCTGCTATTTTAGGCCATCATTCAAATCCTCATGAATCTTTTTTTTTTCTTTTTTTGCTTCCATGTCAAAACATTACAAGAATTCACAGCTTCCAGCAATACTTATATTCCCAGCAGTGTGGGGGAAAAACCTCTGAAACAGCATTTCAACAATAACTGGACATCACTGACTACATATTTAAAAAGCTACAATAACAAACGCCATCCAAAGGCAGCAGAATTTTATACCAAAGCTATTTGACTGAAAGGAATCTCTGGGACAGATGTCTATTTTAAAAACACTGTATATATATTAAAAAACACTTTCTGTGTAGCTGAGGTGAGTACAGACTCTGACACAACACAACATGCTGATATCTGGACTGTAGATTGTGGCGGTGAATCTGACCGCTTTTATGACTGTCATTATGACACATTCTGGCAATATAGCAGCCATAGCAGCCTGTCACAGGTTACAGCGTGATGAGTAGAGGAGAAATGGCAGAGCATAAAGGTCCAGTTGGGGAAAAAAACAACTCAGTCATTTAAGATTTTTTATTCAAAGACGGAAATCATCTGTTGATATATATATATATATATATATATATATATATATATATATATATATATATGTAGATCCCAGGGGACATTTGTTGTATTTGGGAGCTGTTTAAATGTGTAATTTGTGGTAGATTTTATTTTGTTGAACTATTAATATTGTATACAGAACCTGAGTTACTGCTGTTGTTCACAAACTAAAGAAACGAGAGATCATTTTTGTTTTTACTGAATATTTGAAGGCAAACTGTGAAACTATATCATTTATTTTGTTGCAATTCTGTGTTCTTCAATTAATAAAATGTGAGTTAAAAGTTGTTGACAGTTTGTAAAAAGGGAGAATATCCTTTCACTTGAGTATTCAGTATAGTACAGGTTCACTCATTGTATAGGGTCTTCACGTTTCCAGACAACAACTGATCAGAGCTCCATACAAACTGTAAGAGAATAAATCAGCACATACCATTCTGTTTTACTGGTGCAGATGAAGAACTGGGATCCGTTGGTGTTGGGTCCAGCGTTGGCCATAGACAAGATACCTACAATGCAACAAATAAAAAGGTATCATTTTGAAACATGTCATGCTTTAGCTTAAAGGAACACTTCACCCACACAATGACTGTTTGTGTATAGTAATCATTAGGTGTTAGCTTGAATTTGGAAAGATTTTTTTTTTGCATGCCTGCACAGAAAACAGTGAACATATTGATTTATTGATTAACTGGGGACCATGTTTTAATTAATCTTAGTCTTGAATTGACTTTTTCTCTGAGACATGCAATTAAAACATGTGACAAATATTGGAAAGAACTGAAATCTTATTTAAATTGATCTTTTATAAACAAATTTATTTTGTTTGGATGACTTCGGTTTGTTCCCCTCTGTACTGCAACAAACAGAATGAACTCTAGCTCACGAACAAGTGGTAGACAGCTCCCTCCTTCAAAACACCCAGGCTTCCCATGAATCAAAGTCATGGCTCACAGGGATCTTTGTGACGTTTAAGGACAACCATGGACAAAAAGGATTCACAGTCCTTGATGCTTCTTTTCAGTTTTTGTTTTACACAATGTCCTTGCCTGTTGTCCTTGGGTTTGTCTCTTCTGTTCTTATAAAAACTATAAAAATTAAGTATGAAAAAAGACACTTATTCACACCACTTGTGCAGTATAATCCAAGTCTCATTTATCCAGTCGTATGCTCAGTGCAGCCCTCTTCAAAGCCACACTAAGGTATTTAAATGAAAATGCATGTGTTTGGGAAATACGGCGCATTCAACTTCAAGAATTAGTCTTGGATTATATTGCACAAGTTGTGTGCGAGTTTGTAAACAGATGTTTTTATATAGTTTGCTGCTGTTAAACGAGGTCCCCAGTCAGTCAGTCAGTCAGTCAGTAAATCGATATGTCCACTACTTTCCGTGGAGGCCTGTGAGAAAAACAATGTGTTCTTGACAAATCTCAAGCTAACACAGCGTGACTAACTGATTTGCTAACGGCTGTTTTTTGGGTGAAGTATTCCTTTAAAGTAAGTAAACATGTCTGCAGAGCTTTCTGTCAGCTGAGCTACACAGAGACATATGTACAAAACTCATTTTGACACGTCACAGTGGGAAAGCTCTGGTGTAAATAATACAACAAATGATGACTGACTTCCATAAGCTGCTTCAGCTGCTACTAGTGTCAGAGTCCTGGTGTTGTGCACACTGCTGGCTCACTGGGACACCAAATATTAGGGCTGGGCGATATAACGACTATGTACGATATATCGATATATTTTCAAGCAAGATACAAATTTAAACAAAGATTTTTAATGTTTCCAAACTACAATGAACTTAGGCCTGCTTGATACTTTTATACTCATGTTATAGTTTTGTGTCCTGTGTTACAAACCTTTAAACCTTTATAGCTCCAGTGCTGTGTGCAAAGATGTTAATGTACAGCCCTGCTATCTACTTTATATCATTTTTCAATGACATGTTGTGCAGCTGTATATTTTCAAACGGCATTAGCAAGGCCTTTGCTTTTCCACTATAACAAGTCAAAATGTCTGTTTTAAAAAGGCATACTGATCATCTTGTAACAGGTCATTCACTTGTTGCAAAATGCTGCCATCTAGTGGTGAAAACAAAGAAGACAAGCCATGTTATGCATTATTTCCATTGAATTACATTGTGAGTTCGTTTTTCAAAGATAAAATAGAGCATCGACAGCAGTCATGGCTTTTGCATGATTCTAAACATTTCATCAACATGTTAAATAAATAATCTCGTCCTGGTGTTTCTTTTTATTTTGGCTCAGGACAAAAATCTAATAGATTTTTCAGCATGGTTTCCAAAACCTCCTGAAAATCACCAGCTGATCCGTCTGCCATAAACACTGCAGCTCTTCAAGTGTGATGCTAGGAGCATTTGCACTGTCTTGTGTAGTGTCACACTGCCCTGTGTTTCCCACTGAGCTGTTAAATCACGTAATACTCCGACGTGATTAAATCGACTGTGTTGATGCTGCAGTTTGTGCTGCTCTGCCCTTTGTGTTGCATCAAAGGAAATACTGAGTTTGAATATTAATGGACGAACTCCCCCTGAACGTATGGAAAAAAACAGGGAATTCACTCTGCAAAGTATCCGAGGAGAATTTATCAAATTTGCTGGGACTGGTTGCTCTTAAGGATCAATTTCTCCTAACACAGTTGTGCAGAATTCCTTAAAAGGTTTCCTTGAAAGAGAATTTACAGCGCTAAAAGTTTCCGTGGAGATTGTTTGCTTCGCTTATGTTGCCTGTTACCATCTCACAAAGTTGGCTTATAGTTAGATGGTGAAAAAACAGCAAAAGAAAAGAAGACAAGAACACCATATCAGTAGGAGGAGGAAAAGAATATACTTCTGGAGGAAAACAATCATAGAAAGCACATACTACCAAGTGAATGTGACCCCCACATACCAGAAGACGGTTGTAGGAAGAAACTGCGACGAAAATCAAAAGCGTATCAATCGGGTTCTCCTGGCTGCAGAAAACTCTTCTCGGGGTGTGTTTTCATTTGTCACCATATACTCGGGCATGTTGCAGTTAAGATAAAGTCAGAGGTACCTTAAGTTTTTTTCCCTTGCTTTGTTTGCTAAGGACTTCTGTGCAACGGTCTAGGTCTTTGCGTCACACCAAGACAAGGAGAAAACCATAAGCACTTAAGTCAATATTTTAAGTAAAACTTAAGGAGATGACTTAAGGGTGTTTATTTTGAGGAAACCTAGGCCTTTAAGTACAGTCTTAACTTAAGGTGTTTTGTGTAACTGTCAGCATATACACAGTATGTGATGATTACCAGGTCCGGTGTGCTGCAGCTTGAAGTTCTCATCAGGAAACTTCCATCCATAGATCGACTTCCCTCCCGTCCCATTGTGGTTGGTGAAGTCTCCACCCTGATAAAATAACACATCACTGTCATCACACTGTAAAAGCTGCGGGGCTGGACGACAATAGGGACACAAAGGAGGAACAAAAAAAAAAAAGCCTACCTGGCACATGAACTGAGGGATCACCCTGTGGAAAACGGATCCCTTGTAACCAAAGCCATGTTCGCCCGTGCACAGCGCTCTGAAGTTCTCTGCGAGAAAGATTTGGGTCAGATTCTGGCTCCGACACTCAACACAGGCCGGGAGGTTTCCTCGAGCAGGAACACCAGGATCCCTGAATGTACGACTACGGTTTCTCTAGTAAAGAATTTTTTTTAGGGCTCTGTTTCAAACGTCATTACCTTTTTTAATTTACCAAAATGTATCCAAAGTGTCAGGTATCAAAAGCTGTGAAGTACTAAAAGCAGTTCCCACACAGTTTCATTGACTTTTCAAGGACTCAAAATATTTGTTTTTCCTTGCCCCACTTATCTCCCTTTTTAAAAACATACCACATTGAAACTTTATTCAAACATAAGTCCTTTGAGCTGGCACACATGGAGGGAGGGATGGGACGTGGGGGGAAAATGAAGAAGCATACGTGATGGTAAAACAAGCACTGTCACGCAGACACATGTTAAAGCTATGTTAACGTCAGCAGCTTCAGAAATTAAATTTGCCGTTATGTTACATTACATCAAAGGTTATACATGGAAGACTGCTGTGACAATTTCAATACACACAACAAAATTCCATTACTTTTCCATAACTTTTAATGATTTTTACCAATTCCATGGCTTTTCCAGGTCTGGAAAATGAGACAATGAAATTCTATGACCTTTCCAGGTTTGCCATTACTTTTCTTTTCTTTAATGTGGTGGTTCATAATTAAAATAAATGGTGAAATAAACTCATCACATTTTACACAACATTCTTGTAAGACACATTTTAGCTGCACGTCTGAGAGCTTTGGATTCTTTGTGAAAGTAAAGAAGGGGTTTTTGGTAGAAAAAAATGCCAAGATTTTTCAAAATAAGGTGCCAAAAATGTATAATTGTGGAACTGATACCAAGAGTCAGGCGCTACATTTGCTGTATCTAAGTTTCATACAACACCAAGCTGTGGTCTGTGTGACGTGTGATGAACGTCAAGTCTGGTGTCACAAATAAGCTTTAGTGTTAGTAAAGAAATCTTTCTGCAGGACTAAATACAGGGTTCATACACATTCTCTGTATAATTTTCAGACCATATTTGACATCTGAGTACAGACAGCCAGACATTTAAAAATATATATAATGTATATTACACTCTGATTATTTATGCTGTGTTGTGTTATGCTGTGAAATAATAATCAGACGCTTTACAGCTAGGATCTGTAGCTCATACGGATCAGTTATGATGTTACATATCCAGACCTGAAAAACACTCAAATCAAATTCCATAGATTTCCATACTGTGTGGGAACATTGTGAAGAAAAGCCCAGAGGAATAACAGTGACAGGTTTGTCAGAGTCTCTTTATCTTAACACAGCCCTGCTTCAATCCTCATATGAGTTACTGACAGCAGAATGATCTGTAAATGAAGTCACACTTGGTGAAATGACGTCCTCATATGTCACATGATATTTTGGGAACAATATTGAGGGTGCATGTTGAATTTTACTGCTTGTCACAAGAGTGTTTCTAAGATTAGAGGACATTCAGGGATTAGCCTGGAGCTCTGTCTGGGTCCAAGGATCCTCCCCAGGCACTGTTTCTGGTAAACAACCCCTAAATTGATGCTTAGTTAAACATGCTGGTACCTTATATTAAAAGTAAAATATGGCTGTTAATTAATTTAGTTTAAATGTGGATGAGATGCTTTTCATGAGCTCAGACAAGCAAACAGTCATTATCAGCTTTGACATGACGCATTTCCGAGCTATAGTTTTTTTTTTTAAGTTGTCAAAGTGTGAAGTCTATAATGACCGAGCTTGACAGTGTTTGTCCCAGGTTTACTGCAGAGGCAATGTGACGCTTCATGAAATAGAAAAACCCCATTACAGGACTTGTACTGACCTGCTGTCTTTGGCACAATTTCAACGTTGAGCTGCAAGAGAAAACCAAAAAAGCCTCAGGGTCAGTGTGAACAGGTTGTTCTCTGAAAAACAGACCACCAGTGAACCTGTCCTGACAGGACACGAGACGAGACGGTCTATGGGGAGTTTAGCTGCTGTAGTTTTAATGTCCATTCACAAACAAACATGAATAAATTGAAAGTGAAGCCATGCAAGTGTGTGTGTGTGTGTGTGTGTGTGTGTGTGTGTGTGTGTGTGTGTGTGTGTGTGTGTGGTCTCACCTCAAAGGTTATCCTGCCGAGAGGTTGGTTATCTGCGGAGACATCAAAGTAAACCGTCGGGTTTTTGTTGGCAGCCACGGGGCCGTTGCTGTAGAGGCGCGCAGCGGTGAACGCCAGCGAGCAGAACTTTATCCGGTTTGATAAAACAAACATTGTGAAAGAAAACGCGGCTCAGAGGACACACGCAGCACAGCAGCGCGCAGGAGTCACAATCTGCACGCTTCGGTAACACAGAGGAGGAAGTTTTCCTACAGCAACCGGAAGTACTTTTTCTCCGAGCGGTGCCGGTTAAAATCTCGCGAGATTTACAGGTAACGGTACTCTTGTAGTTTCACGGCAAAATGGAAAAAGATGAGCGGACTCTAACTCGGATTTAAGAATATGACGGAAAATAAAACTAATGATGTGTTTGACAAATTTAACATTAACTGATGATACATTACTCTGGATTTGTATTACTTTTTTATATTCTTTTCTCTCTCTCTCTGTATATATGTACCCCTGGTATGGACATTTTTCTATGTAGGTAATGTAGTTTTGTTTCCTAAACATGTTAAACATATTAAATGAATAAATCAAAGCGTTGTTCATTTTTATTCTTAAGAATATAATTAGAATGCATGCTATAAAAATATAACAAATTGATTAGTCAGAGGGCAAAACCGGAGTTGGGATTGTTTTTTTGTTTTGTTTTTTAAATCAAGCACTATAACAATGTGGCACCAAAATAAGAGACCTTAAAAAGTAATTAAAACTAATTATGTATTTGCCAAGTTTCATATGAACTAATGATAAATTATTCTGGATTTGTATTATTATTGTTATTTTCTTAAAAATAAAATAAGAAAATAATGATAATACATGTAATAATACTAATACTAATACTAATAATTATATATGTATATATATATATACACGTATATATGTATATATGGACAGTTTTATATGTAAATAATGTTAATATGCTTTTATTTCTTATATTAAGAATTTCTATTTTTATTCTTAAAAATATAATCATCATATAAATAGCACACATCTATAAGAATGGATGTAATAAAATATAATAAAATCAAAAAATGTACAAGGTCATCAGAAAACAGTACGACTTTTTTTTTTTTTTTTTTTTTTTTTTTTAATTAGTAACTACAGCAATGTGGCACCAAAATAAGAGAGGCAATTAAAACAAATTTGTGTTTCAGAAGTTTCTTGTGAACTGATTTTTTTCCTTTAATTTTCTTTTTTTTCCTCTGTACACACACACACACACACACACACACACACACACACATATATATATATATATATATATATATATATATACATGTATCCCTGGTATGGATTGTCTTATATATAAATTATGATAATGTACCTGTGTTTCTTAAATTACAAAATGTACAAAACAAAATCACTGAAGTTAATGTTAATTTTTATTCTTAAAAATATAATCAGCATACAAGTTGCACACAGCTGCAAAGAATGCCTCCAATGAAATATGAAAAATAAAATAAAAATTGACAGAGACATCAGAGGTCATCAACATCCTGCACTACAGTGGCTTTTCTTTTAATTGTCGGGGACTTAAACTCACTCACACTTGTTTGTCATTTGAGTGGAAACTATCAGTGTTGTTTACCTTTTGCAAAAACCAACCAGACAGTTGGTTTCACAGAACTTGCTGCTTGCTGCAGCTTTACTAATTGAGTCCAAAGTGGTTGCTGTGGTGCTGACGATTGTATGAAGTTGCTAATGTGTGTGAGGTGGTTGCCGGGGATACAGCCTGATGTACGGCAGTGATACTCAATTTAAGGCCCATGGGCCAAATCTGGTCCAGCAGGAGGTGCTGGGTGGCCCACTGACCACTTTCTAATCCACAGTGACAATACACTGATTCACACTGGGATGTTTTTTGGACTTAAGTGTAAATAAGGTGCCAGAGTGAATAAAAAAGCATCAATATAGATCATGTTCATCAAAACAAGAGGTCTAATGGCTAATCCTAGAACGTCCTTGTGTACACCTAACCTGTGCAGGATTCCTGTGACTGAATTTGCCACTTGGTAAAGACAAGTGACGACAGATGTGCTGGTGCATCATTTCCCATATGACTTCTAGATTCAAGAAATGTTCCTGAACCACAAACTATCATTGTTGCTAACACGTCAGAGACGTTAGACGTCCTCACATCGACTCATACATGACTTACCAACACTTGCCTTACATCAGCTGTGAAATGCTCGTGGGAGGGTGAAGACACTCCCAAAGTTAAAATGTGGCTTGACTGCAATGTGAATGCTCTGAGGTGGAGATGATTAGATATATTAGAAGTGATCAGTGATGTAACACACATGAGCACACTCAGCTCAGTTTCAAGGTGAACACCCAAGATTAGAGTCACTCATTCGGTATCTGACTAAATGTCTCCCCTTCTGTTCCTCAGATATGACGATGAGTAACGTCCGGAAAAGTGTTACTGCAGAACATTATGATGTCACAGTGAAGCCGACCTTTGACCTTTTGGATATAAAATCATTTTATCATCTTGGATATTTGTGTGAAGCTTTGTCATAGTTAGCAGAAGATTCTTGAGTTCTGGCACAGTGATCTTGACCTTTGACTATTACCGCCGCAGACGCATAAATGTAAATGTTTTTCCAACGCTCTCAGCTCAGAGGGGCCGATGGCCCGATGCAAAAGCACGGCTCTGTGAACGGCCCTATCTTGAGCTAAGATAATGAAAAAAGAACAATTCTTATTTTAAAGTGTTTATACACTAAAGAAAACATCTTATCCTATCCTATGTTATCTTACCTTACTGTATGTTATCTTATCTTATTATACCTTACCTTACCTTACTGTACGTTATCTTATCTTACCGTACCTTACCATACCGTATGTTATCTTACCTTACCGTACGTTATCTTATCTTACCATACTTTACCATACCGTATGTGATCTTACCTTACCTTACCATACGTTATCTTATCTTACCATACCTTACCTTACCTTACTGTACATTATCTTATCTTACCTTCCGTACCTTAGCTTACCGTACGTTATCTTGTCTTACCTAACCATGTGTTCGTATTTTACCTTACCTTACTGACCCCTTACCATTATGTTATCTTACCTTTACTTATCTTATCGTACCTTATCTCATCTCAACTTATCGTACCTTACCTTACTGTATGTTATCACATCATACATGATCTTACTTTACCTTACCTTAGCTTACCGTACCTTATCTTAACGTACCTCATCATACCGTACCTTACTGTACCTTACTGTCTCTTATCTTATCGCACCTTACCGTACCTTATCTTATCGTACCATAGCTTATCAGACAAGATTAAAAAAAACATCTTACCTTATGTTATCTTATCATATCTTATCTTATGGTACCTTATTGTACATTACCTTATCTTTCTGCCAAAATATCCCCTTAAATCCTGCACTCTGGATCTTTAAAATGTGTTTTAAAAAAAACAAAACAAAAACCTTTTTTTGCATCTCAGGAGGATATTAAAGTTTGAAAAAGTACAATTCTGTTCCATCCATTTCTGTTTTCCCTTGTCAGTTTATAACAGCTATCTTATTTTCTTACTTCTTTCACCTTTTTCTCTTTTATTTTATTTCCTTCCCAACAGACTGAATAGTAACAGCTCAACTCTGCATCATTCATATGAGCATTTACAAACCACGTCTCTGTTATTCTGTTGTGTTAATTAATGTGGGCTAATATCATTTCCACATAATCACGAGCTGGCCTTAAGCTTTATTAATTCAGAGTGTGAGTACAATCTGATACCCGTAATTCACACCTTCTGCTTGGATGAGCAGCCTGTGGGAGTCGGGCGGGCCAATGATGCACAAAAGACAGGACGACAGTGACGTACAGGTATCATCTGAATACATATTTATTAGATAAATATTAGGTTGTCACATCATCTAACTACATACAGTTCTGCAAGACTAAAAATCACAATTAGTTCCTTTATTTTCTGACCAGTTTAGAATATGAAATGATTGTACATACAATGTACACAATAGAGACAATGGCCACATTGCATGAATCACCTTAGATTGTATCATTTTTCCAACTGCTCATGATATCAAAAAATTGTACAAACTATGGATTTGGTTACAATCTTCTGGACCCGTCCCTCCCACCGCCTTCCTCCCACCCCTCCGAACGATTTGCCTTGTAACCTTTTTTTTTCTTCCTTTTTTTATTTTAGCTTTAGCACCTCGGAGTATGCAGGTGACAGACTAGAACACTTAGGCTAAATATTACATGTAAAACATAGCTGTCCCAGTTCCCCTAACAAAAGAGGTGAAAGTATATATTACAGAGGGAGGGGGGGAACAAAATGCGGAGAGATACCCACAGACACTAACTAACAAGTTTTCATTTTCCATATTCAGCCACTTCCAGTAGAGGGGTTGCAAGCTTTTTATTATTCTGAAGAAACAATGCACATTCCCAGGGAAAATGAATACATTTCTGTTCACATGTCTCTATATTCATTTACATATATACAGGCATCCTTGGGACGTTTGGTCTAGCCTTGCCCTCCACATCCTCTCCAGGCCAGAATGATGAACGTGCCCTTCCTCTCTGTATTTTTTTTTATTATTTTTATTTATTTTTTAAAACAACTTCCCCCAGAGAAATGGCCCTTTTGTTGTGATTGTGCAACTACAGATTCAGGGTGCTGCCTTATACACCAAATTGGAGAACGAAGTATGAAATGACGATGACTTGGATGGGACTGATCAGAAGTTCAGATATTTAAAGAATGAAAATGTGGCAGTGTGGCGATAAAAGAGTTTGATTTGATGTCTCTTTGTGACATAAATATGAAACAACATGTCAGTGAACTGGAACAAACAATATTTCTTAAATGACGCTTAAAATAATGTTTACATAAAAAACCCAGGATGGTTAAATTAGCACAATGCTACAGTTGAAAGAAATTGGATTTCTAGCCTTACAGATTAATAAGAAAAACCAGTACAAAATAATTTACCAAAAACAAAAAAAAAGAGGGGATACAAATGTATATGGTCTCGTGCTTTTTAAAAAAAGCCACATTTTTCTATAACAAAAATATAAACAATATCATGGATTTCTTTAAAATATGGTTGTGATATATCTTTAAAATACCACTGTGTATTGACAATTAGCAACAATTATGATATTCACATAGCTCACTAATTACACTGAAAGCCAGCTGATACCACATCTTTTTAAAACCGTTACTGCTCAGTATCACTGATAAAATGTTAACGTAAAATCATGAGTAGACGACGTTTCCAAACACATCCGAGCGTGGAGGAAAACTGGAAACTGAAATGACGCTACACAATCACTTTGAGCTGACGCGGGGGGAAAAGGGTGACACCTGTGTGTGGAACGACAGGTGCGAGACAGAGTGCACTGGGAGGAAAGTGACTAGAAAGCACGGCGACCTGCAGGAAATAGCTTATGAGACATTTGGACTTGCTTCCCCCCGTGACGAGGAGGCGAGACAGACAGCTGTCACACGCTGGTTACAAACAAAGTCAGTGGTTAGATGGGAGTCTGGGAGCGCACGGTGTTAGATCGGACGACTAATGATCGGAGGACAGACATTATCGAGATGATACAAAAATATTCACAATGATATTTACAGTACAATAGCATTTCTTAAAAAATAATACATTTGCATACTGAACAGCACTCTTCTCAAAAAGTGAAAAACAAACGTGGCAAAAAAAGGTCTGCACCAATACTGCTTTTAAAAACCACTTCTTGAACAGCAGTGATGGATAAACTGGATCTGTCCTCCCCTATATCTTTGAAATCAATATTTCCTCCCTAATAGAAACACTCACACATGCACACACACTCACACACACACACACACACGCGCACAGGACCGAGCAAACACAAACCTCTCCATTCTCATCCCTCTAACTTTGGTGATTTTGAGCAGTTTCCCAAAAAGATTTCACGATTAATTACGCGGCGACAGAAACAAGAAAATAAAACCAGCAAACACACGGTGAACGCACTGCTGATGTCATCCCTTCAATGTTAGTGTTAAATAAATCATACTAAAATCAAAAAAACAAAAGCCGTGGAAACAGCAACTGATAAAAACCACACTATCTTTTTTTTTTTTCTTCTTTTTTTTTGTAACCACTTGGAACAGCACTAGACGAGGGCTTGGCACACATGCACTTTGTAGACTACTTTAACAGCACATCATTTAACAGGGAGAGAGATGCAACGTTGCAAAAATGCCAAAGGGAGCAACACTGGGGCTCATGCGGAGCAGACAGCGTAGAAGGAGTCGCAGCAGGAAGCGGGATCTTTACAGGAATCTCTCGTGTTGTACCTTTCCTTTCCTTTGACATCACTCCTCTGCACCGGAGCTGATAACTACACAACATGTAGAAGTATTCTCCGTATGTGGTATAAACTTTTTTGGGGCCAAAATCTTCTCCGTTCCAGCTGTCGACCCTCAGACGACTGAAAAGCAGGGATATCTCTTTTTGACAAAAATATGTATGTATCACAATTGTAGACAAAGTGGAAGCCGATCATTCCCAAAAATCTTTTAAAATGCGGAGCAAAAAATTATTTAAAAAACTTTTCGTCGAGGACAGACTCGTCTAATCTTGTTTTTTTTTGTGTGTTTTTGCATTGCCAAAATCTCTTGTGCTTTTAAATGATGTGTGGTGGACAAAAACAGTGCGGCTAACCAGACCAGTCAGGGAATGGAGCTGTGACACCGGGAAGCTGCAGCCTCTCAGATTGGAATAACAATATGGATGTCGCGCACACTGGCCAGATAGCGCAGGGGTTTTTTTAGTTTTTTTTTAACAGTTTTTTTTTTGTTTTTACAGTGAATTCCTTTTTCTTCTCAAAAGGAAACAAAACATGAATAAAAAATGCTACAACACGTTCCTAATGTGCACACAAACACCTGTGTGTGGCGTAAAAAAATCAACTGAGTATAGCTGCACAGTTCAAAAGTATCGCCACGGGGTGAGAGGGCGGGGCAGGGCGGGGCGGGGCGGGGAGACCCCTTCGCCGTGTCCCCGCCGTGTCTTGGAGTTTTTAACCTCTTTCAGTCAATCTGTGCTGGCCAATGAAAACTGTACAAGAGGAAGAAGAGAAAGGGAGTGCATCTTTGTGTTTATCAAGTACTGAGCGACCGCCCTGGGGTCTCAGGGAAACTGCAGGCAGTCAGAGAAGTTCATGTGTGTCTGAATTGCCTCAGTTGTTTTCGAAGAGCGACAGAAGGTCGTCGTTGCTATTGCTGGGGAGGTCCGGTGGATCCAGGTACGACAACAGCTCATCCGGGTTGGCGAGCTCTGGAAGAAGCTGCGAGGAAAGAGGAATGATTTGGTTAGCCACTGAAGTGAACTAAAATGACTCAAAATGTTCTGCTGTGCGCCAAGACTCACGTCTAAAGATGGCTCGGGCATGTCCGACCCCGCTTGGCTGTCCAAGCTGCTGGAGGGGTTGAAGGCCAGGTCGCCGTGAGGATGGTTGTTGGGGCCGGGCGGCTGTTGCTGCTGCTGCTGTTGCTGAGGAGGCGGAACTTGTCGTGACGGCTGAGGAGGCCCGCTGTGGTGTAGCTGCTGCCCTGATTGGCTCCCAGGGTGCGGAGATGCATGTAAGCTCTGCAGAGGAGGACCATGCGACTGGTCGTTGCCGGCAGAGTGAGGTATCTGTAGAGAGGAAATAGGAAATATTCAGACTAGGGTTTTAACTGACAGTTATTTTAATTGACCTTTCGCTAAGCCCCGCCGCTTTGTTCGAAGGACATATCCAGGAAACTGACTCAGCAGCTACAACAGGTTAAAAAGACAAAGATAGTTAGAAGCTAAAGCCGAACTATAGGCTACAGATCACAGTGTAAAAGTGAACCACCACATCACTGCTGATCGCCACAAAAAGACAATGTATATAAAGGGAGTAGTAGATGGCGGGAGAACTCACTGAGTCAGGCATGTTGTGTGAGAGCGGCTTGTCTTGGGCCATCAGGCTGTTGGGCATGTCAGGTGGGTGAGACAGCTGGGGACCGTGCATGAAGTCATTCATCGACGTACCGCCGGGGGTGCCGTGAGGAAAGTCAAAGTTCCCGTGCCCCTGGTAACTGTTGCCTGGCACACAAAATAAATACAGTAAATACATGCGTACATTTTTTACAGTTATTCCAAGCTCCTTTTGTCACGTGACAATGACTTTGGACCGTGTGTTTGTGTCGTACCTTGGTTGCCGTAGTCGCTGTTGTTGCCCCCTTGCTGAGAAGACAATATCGGGTACGGTGACGGTCCCGGGCCGAGCTGAGCTATCATCTCCATCACATTGGGCATGATCATCTGGCTGGGGCTCATAGTCTTAAACCTCTTGGCCAGCGGTCCATCTGGATCCTCCTTGATGTGGATATCAGATTTAATCGCCACCGGCCGCCAACTACATGTCGGGTCAATGGTCACCTCCTCAAACTCCGAGCTGGTGGAATACAGATGAAACGGTTAAGATACAAGGGAATGAAGAGAAATACGTTATATGCACTTCAGATTTGTCTCCAACTTACTTTTGAATGGCGTTCAAGATTCCCCACATGTACTGGTCCACTTCGAGTCCCTCTAACAACGCTGTTTTACTGAGCAGAGAAGAGAGACAGGGCTTAAAATGCTGATATCTAATATTTGCCATCTTTTCGGTATTGAGAAGTTACCTCTTGTTTTAAAACATGACTGGATGATTTCTAGCACAATGCACGCAAATCATACAACCTGCTAGACCACCAGACCCGATGAGGCCAACAGCTATCATGGAGGAGGCTAATTCAAAATAATAAATTTGGATTCATGGATTACGTTGTCAATGACGACAGTAGGAAGATAACAGGGATATGCGAGTTCTGCAGCTCACAAGTCATTGACACGACCACCCAAACATCCGCCTTCATCCATCACTACAAAGTCCATGAAGACAGGTACGTGAACATGTCTTTAAGCTCACTTATTAGCCTATAGGTTGGTGAGATGGTAGCTAGAAAGCTGACATTTGATCTGATCATCAGAATTTCATACGACTTGACATGTGACTTGCTTGACCTGAGCACACGACTTGTTTTGCTTGACTTAAAGCAGAAACTTGAGACTTGAAGGTTAAGAGTTTAGACTTGTTTGTGACTCGCACATTTGAGACTTACTCCCACCTCTGGTTTACAGTCAGAACTATGGACAGCATAAATATTGTTATGTGTTAAAGCTGGATGAACTTACTTGCATACAGGACATCGCCATGTCCCCCGCTCACAGTTCAGTTGTAGATATGATTCCAAATCAAAACACTGCAAGAAGAAAAAAAGTCATATTTGATATCAAGTTCATCATATTAAAAGACTCTCAGTGTGTGTTTATCCCTGCAGTGTTTACCTGAACGTGTTTGCAGTCATGGCCTCTTGCTGGAAGCTGTATTCGCCGGAAGGTGATTGGACATTTGAGGGAAACCTTAATGGCCGTCTGCTCCACGCCGTCCTCTCCGTTGAGCGTTGCGTTCCCCGATGATGCTGCTACGCTGCTGAAGTTCCTCTTAACTTTAAAGCGGGAGGAGAGAAATATTTTTTGTAAGCAAGGACTGTGAGAACGATCAGGACGTCAGGGCGCAAAATGTGACTGTGCTGTTTTGCATGTACCTTTGGTGATGCAGTGCTCTGCAGGCAGAAGCCTCTTCTTGAGTAAGCCCTGGAGGACAGAGCGAACCGAGGGCCTGTGGACCAGCTGCAGCACAAACAAGTGCGACTGCAAGAGGAAACATCACCGTCACAACCACAAACATCCTCTTAAGGTGTATCAGTTTACTGTTTCAACATGTCTATCAGGACCAAAACCGACCTGACAGATCATTTTTTGATTGCGCTCTAAGCCTCAGTATTAAATATCATCTTTCATGTCTGACTTTTATTTGTCTGGCGACGACTTTTGGCGTCTGGATTTCTATAAACCTCTTTTTATTAGTTGTGGAGATTTGTGCACTCACACAGCAGCAGGCGGTGACTGTGATCTGGATCGTGTTCCTTCCTGGCTGGCATACGTGTTTCAAGTGCAGGGGTTTGTGTGAGGTCTTATTGTCGCCCCGCTCGATGGTGAGCGGCGTGGCGTTTACGCTGACTTGGACCGACGCCGGCCAGTTGGTGTTCATCTGACGGTCTTCGTGGTGGTAGCACTTGAACTGCAGCTCCAGGTCCGATCTGCAGAGACAAGCAAAGCAAAGATTTTCATTAGTGTCACAGAGCGTTCTGTCGGACATTAAAAAAACCTCCTAATCAAAACAAACAGACCACTAGTGATGGGATGCTAAATTTGGGATGACGTGATCGAACAGTTTGGCATCAGTAAGAATCCTTATCTCAAGACTCTTGATAAGCTCCGGATGTGAGAGTGCTCGAGAGGGGACTAAAGGGAAATACAATAATCTAAATCAGAGAAAATGAATGCATAAATGACCTTCTCTGAGTCAGCTGGGAATAGAGCTGGTTTGATTTTTTAACAATTCTCAGCTGCAGACAGAATGACTGCGGATCCTTTTCAATCTGCTTGCCAAAGGTTAAGAGGAACTGAAGAATACCCTTTGGTTCTTGACTACAGGATTCTTACATGACGCTTAATTTGCATGTTGACTGAAAAAATCAAATCACCAAAGAGGCCAAAAAGAACAATTTAATAAACTGAAATCAAGTCTTCATGTCATGTAGACTGCTATGGTGTCAAATGGACGACTCTCCTTGCGTTGCTGTCCTTGTCAGTGCTAGCCCCACTGATAACTGCAGCTCAAGTTGTTGGTGTGGCAACAGGACAATGATTCCTCACCAAGTGGCAACCTCCGTGACTTAAAAATGAAGCCAACTCCCAAGTGTCAAACACTGGCTGACTCCAGAAGCCAGTCAATCGCCAGTTTGTGACTGAACTTCCCTGCCTCTACTCCAACTCCGACCTCTTAGATCTTCATAACAATGTCTTTTAATTGTCCAACAATCGAGGCTGGTGGGTACGGGAGATCGTGCCTTTGCGGTAGCTGCTCCAAATCTTTGGAACAGCTTTCCACTTTCAATCAAATACTCCCCTCTATTGACACTTTTAAGACAAACCTTAAGACATATATGTTTTTAATGTCCCTTGGTTATTCAAAGTGGTTTTAATATTTAAGTATTTCATAATCTTTTTACGTATGTAATTGTTCTTCCTGGTGACATTCTGCTTTTGATTTGTGTACATGTTATATTGCTATATATTTGTTTGTCACACTTTTAACATGTACAGCACTTTGGTCAACTTCAGTTGTTTTATTTTTACAAGGCCAATCGAGTCAAGGGAAAACAGTACTGGCCCTAGAGTTGCACCATGTGGGATCCCATGGGATATTACAGTACTTATAGGGCTTTTTGACCAAATAGTTTCAAAATACACACCATGAGCCCAAAGAACCAACAGCCAGGGACTAAATCATGGATTAAAATTTCTTTTCAAACATTCATATTTGTATTTTTACTGAATCTCAAAAACCGTAACCACCTGAGCCACAGTTGAAGCTCTCTTGTTGTACTAAAAGACCCTCTCCCCCTATAAATCCCTTGTCCTAAATCTTTTGAAAAGCCCTTTTAGTGGGCCAGAGAATATATTGTTTGAGAGGTAAGAGTCAAACCACTTCTTTACTATACGAAATGCTGTTTCCAGACACTTAAAATACTTGAAAATACAACTTTCAGCAGGAGGCCACTTGAATAAGGAAAAAGCAAACTCCTGATATAAAATATCTGGGCAGAATATCTAAAAATATGTTGTTGATTCAGTGCATGATGTCTTACCTCCACATGAGCGTCTGGTGTACAGAGGGCCGTAAGTGGAAGACGTGGTTGCTGACAGCCAGGTTATGCTCTAGCCTGAAGGGCTCTAGGACTACCCCGTCCCGCACTGGGAACGTCAGGCGCAGCTCCTCGTTGTGGTTGGCTACACAGGTTGAAGAAAAGCCACGGTCAGACTATAATGAACTTTATATTTCACTATTAAGATTTCCTTCGGTTACTGACCTGGAGGGGGAGGGAGAGCGGTGATATTTGGTTTGATGTCAGGAGGGAAGGGTGGCTTCACATCCTGGTTTGGCGACAGGTATGGAGGGATGTTGCTTCCTGGGGTCATCGGAGGGGTGGGGTTGCCTGGCACCGGGGAGTGAGGATAGTTACCCACCGGTCTGGGCGGCTGTATTGAAGACAATCGATTAGTAAATTAAATATTGACGGGATAAACTGCACAACAAAGAGAATGATGATGTGATGAAACAAGGGTGGTACAAAAATTGACTTACCCCGTTCATATTACCCTGGCTGTACTGATATCCACTCCCAGAGAAGTTGTTTGTTTGGCCGTTAAAAGGTGGCTCTTGCTGAAATTTAAGAAAACAGATTACATTTTTTTTCTGTTTTTGTGAAAACACTGCCAACAGGTCACATTTTTTAGTGAATAGTAGCATTGCTGCACCTTATAGTACTGGCCCATGGCACCGCTGGGTGGCGGGTATTGGCCCTGCAGCTGCTGTCCTGGCATCCTCTGGCCGGGGTAGTTAGGGGACGGCAGCGGCCTGGAGGGGTTGGGTGTGGGGTACTGCCCCTGCTGGTTAGGGAACTGGCTGTTTGGTCCGTACTGCTGCCCACCATAGTTTGGCTGTGAACGCAGAGATCACACACATTAACTCAACATACTGCAAACAAGCTGAAACTGAAAGTGTTGAATTCACATCCACTCACCTCCCCTGGGTACGGCCTCTTCATGCCCTGCATACCCATGCCCTGAGGCCGCGGTCCTGCATAGCCTTGCTGGGGCATCCTTTGGCCGTGGGCACCAAAAGGCCCCATGCCTTGGCCCCTTGGCTGGTTCATTCCCATGGGGGGCCCGCTCATGTTGGACGCATTCATGCCAGATCCCATGTTCCCAGGGAGGGACGGAGGGCCGCGGGGTCCTGGCTGGTTCATGAACTGGCTGTTGTACGCCTGGTTTGGTCCCATCTGGAAAGAGGAACTCATCTGGAAGACAAAATGGGTTCAATCAGCCATCTCTGTGCTGACTGTCAATGTGGCAAATTTTGTGAGTGAAAAGAATCTATTCAAAGTCACAAAAGACACAAAATGCACTACCTTCTAAATAACGTGTGCTTGTTAGCTTTTGTTAGAGCTAAATGTGCTTTTTGGCTCCATTACTACTTTGACTACTTGTTCAGCCTTAACACTGATTCAGCCTTGCTCAACAAAAAGCCTAAATCCACTTATCTCTGCTTCCTGTTCTGGTACTCCTGCTAGTGTTAAAAGGACAGTATTGAAAAGCACAGTCAGTGAGGCATTATCAGTTGTTTGTCATGTCCTACCGGTCCATATTGGTTCATGTCCTTGTTCTGGGTTTCCTGCAGGGCCGCTACAGTTGCTGTGGCAGTGGCGGTTGCTGTAGCGGCAGCAGCAGCAACTGCAGCAGCGGCAGCAGCAGCGGCAGGCTGGGTGAAGTCTGATGGAGGACGGGAGTGTGGAGGGATGCCCATTCCTCCAGGTCCAGTGTTAGGCCCTCCAGGGTAACTATGACAAAGAGCAACATATGAAGTGAGCTCAGACCGTCGTGCTGAAGTAGTGCGATCATTTTAACTGTCAGAATCAAGCAGCTACTACGAATACCCTGTCTACTTACTTGCCACCAAAGCCTCCTCCTCCGGGGTAGTTGGGTCGTCCGTACATGCTCTGTTGCATGTAGCCCTGGTTGGAGTTGCCTTTGTTGGGGAACTGCTGCTGAGGACCGGGGAACTGAGGAGAGTTCATCCCTGGATTGTTACCAGACATGCCTGAGCCCATGGGGTTGCCCCCTGGGTTCATGGGATTGTTGCTGGTGGCCATGGGATTCCCCAACACCTGGTGGACGTAGAGATATACACGTGTAAATGTTGGATGCTTCAAAGAGACAGCTCACCCCAAAATCAAAAATACACATTTTATCAACCTAGATTGTTTTGGTGTGAGTTGCCGAGTGTTGGAGATATCGGCCGGAGAGATGTCTGACTCTTCTCCAGTGTAACAGAACTTTATTCTTAATTTAAACATCTCAACAGCAATGTCTCTTTCCAGAAGTCATGACCCTGTTACTCACGATAATCCACAGACCGTATTGAGAGCAGTTTCATGTAGGAACTAGAAGGCAGCCATCTCTACAGCTCATAACTCTATCACTTGGCAACTCACATCAAAGCAATCTGGACTGATAAACAGCACTACAGGTAAGGGGTGAACCATTCCTTTAACATTAGGAACCATACAGGTGGATGCTCATTTCTTTGTTCCCTGATTGGAGACCTCCTGCAGTAGCACATTAAAACAACAGAAATGACATCTGTTGGACAGGTGTGGGATCTCACCTGGCTTTGCGACGTGTTGGTCACGCCCCAGACGGTAGTCACCACCGACAATGAACCTGGAGGCTGATTGGTGTTCTGTTGCCAGGGAACTGAGTCGTAGGGAAAAGACCCATCTCTGCTGAGGATGCATAAAATATGTAGACAAATCAAAATGTGCCCTCTGTCACTGCACAAATATTTGCAGTGTATAACAGTACAGTCACAGTTTGTATGTTTACATTAGCTGAGTGATAGGGAAAGACAAAGGTTTTATTGTTAGGATTACACAATAAAAGCATGTTTGTCCTCTTGAAATGCACAAACACTGTGTTGTAATTATTAACTACATGTACCGGGGTTATGAGGTACTGTTTGTCCCTACTGACTGAGCTACAAGCAGTTAGTCTGGCAGTTTGTCTGGCCACTGATCCATAAGGAACACCAGGCTTCATGTGGAGAGGAAGGGCTTTCCCCAAGGGCCCCGGTCTGTCTGTTCACACACCCAACACGCACACAAACACACCTCGCGCACAAGCCAAAAAGCACAGCAGTGTGAACACTGACCCGTGTGAGAGGCCGGGCTTCATGGAGCTCATGGGGGGCTGCATGGGCACTTTTCCCGGAGGCTCGTTCTGCCTGTTCTTCTGGTGACGGAGGAGGAGGAGGCGTCCCAGCTCCTCGCACCACGAGGACAGAAGAGCTGGAAGGAGAGCAGAGGAAGATGTGTGTCAGTGGACTCCTGTGAGAAATCACTGCAGAGGTAACAGCCCTCTGCTGCAAGCGCTGCAAAAACCTGCAAAAGCTGATTATGTGAGAGGAGGGAGGCGGACGAAACAACAACTGAGGAACACAAGCTTCGGAGCCAAATTGGACATAAAATTGAAAAGCAATGACCTAACTGACAAAATGATGTGTAATATCTTTGTGAAAAATATCTTATGACAAATCAGGGAGTCCTGTCTGTACAAAGCACCTCCAAAACTGAACAGATGTACAGTCTGTCCATCTGTGCGACTATGTGACAATGCTGAACATTTAAACATCCTATAGGCCGTTAAAATTTAAAGAAATGTTACTAAAACATTTTAAACAAAATTTAAAATGTGAGACAGTTGTGTCATTTAATTATCTTTTTAGTTTGTTTAAATTTACTATTCAAGTGTCATTTTTTCCCCCTTAAACAGATAAGAACTTTTATCTTGCTTGCTCTATGGACTAGTTTATGTTAATTGAACTTTAAGAATAAAGCTTCCACATATACTCAGAGGAAGAACATTGAAGAGGTTAAATGTATTACTTATATCCATACTAGCAGCAAGATGCACATTACCTGCCTGTTTACTGTCAGTCACATTTTCTGTTTCAGGTTTATAACCTTTTGATGATTTGCAATTAGCTACACTACCATTTACCGGAAAAATGATATTGAGATTTTCTATGGGGGAATGAATGCAAAGAGTGAAGTGGGAGACTTAACCTTCACATGATGTAGAAGGTGACAGCAGAGAGGAACTCCTACTGATGAATCAAACTGAATAAAAGACCAGAAAATGCGTTTGCTTTTACACTTTTGCGCCACTTTACATGATTGAATGACTGATTCTTGCTCTGTTTTACACTTCTTTTAATATTTATTTGCTCCTTTAATAATTTTTCTTCTATATTTTGCCGTCTTTCAAACCTCATTGTGGGATTCACTCATATGCACTGCCACCACTAGTTTAAGATGCAGGATCCTCCTCAAAAATGTGTATAAACTCATACAGAAGTAATCCCTCCCATTGATCATTGACCACCCACTGGAAGTATTTTTCGGTGTATTTATCTGCAAAGACTCTCTGTAAGTTCTGTGTTCAGGACATTTCTGGGTGTCTACCCCCACAACCCTCCGGTAAGGCTTTATAATAAGGTCAGGTTCTTGACCATAAGCAGCAAGCATCCAAGAGACAAAGTGCCAAAAAACCCAACTATAGTGAGATGAATCTGGGGTTGGCTTTTACTTTGACTTTCACTGATGAGTCTGTTACAAAGAGTAACAGATGATCCGACATAGTATACCTTGGTAAATTACTTGTCCATATACGTTCCAACCCTCACCTACGGTCATGAGTGTTGAGTAGTGACCGTAAGAATGAGATTGCGGATACAAGCGGCCGAAATTAGTTTCTTCCGTACAGTGTCTGGGCTCAGCCTTAGAGATAGGCTAAGGAGTTCGGACATCTGGAGGGAGCTCGGAATAGACCTGCTGCTCCTTTGCATTGAAAGGGGTCAGTTGAGGTGGTTCAGGCATCTGATCAGGATGCCTCCTGGGCGCCTCCTGTTAAAGGGGTTCTGGGCACGTCCCACTGGTAGGAGGCCCCAGGGCAGACCCAGAACATGCTGGAGGGATTACATTTCTCATCTGGCCCTGGGACGCCTTGGGTTCCCCCAGGAGGAGCTGGAAAGTGTTGCTGGGGCAAGGGATGTCTGGGGTGCTTTGCTTGGCCTGCTGCCCCCGCGACCGGGCCACGGATAAGCAGATGAAAATAGATGGATGGATGGACTTGCTCTTGTATAGTGCCTTTCTAGTCTTCCGACCACTGACATCACCTACTCACACACATGTTCATACACTTTTGGCTGGGGCCAAGGTGCCACCCGGTACTCAGTTTTAAACATACAAATGTACGCACACACCGATGGCACAACCTTCGAGAGCAATTTGGGGTTCAGCGACTCGCCCAGGTATACTACGACATGCAGACTGGGGGAGCTGGGGATTGAACAACCGATCTTCCAATTGGTGGGCGACCTGCTCTACCACAGCTGCCCAAGAAGTCTTCACTATATTAAAGTATTTCTGTCTGTCCTGTGAGGACTTTTGATCCATCAGGATTCTCTCTGTCCATTTTCTGTGTGCTGGTGAATGTGTTTGCCATATAAATTTACAACTAAACCTCAAATTATATCCCATAGCAAGCAAGATGTTACCCTGAAAAACAAATTTTTCTAACATGTAAATGCAATGATACAAGCCTACACAATGTGTTGCATTATGTGTTAATTTAAATGCACGGTTTGGCAGGTGAGGAGCAGCTCACCATCCAACATTTCAACCTGCAAATAAGCTTTACAGCACAGATGTATGTATATGTATATTTCTGAGACTCGGGAGGCCAGCTAAGTATTTCACACAAAGGAGGCACCTCTATGCTGCAATATAAAAGATCAGCATCAAGCCAGCCTGTCACTGCAGCTCTTGGCCACTAGGGTTCACTCTGGACCCGCAGATGGACTCCAGCCCTTCCCTCCTCTCCACCTTCCTACCTACCGCTTGGTTAGGTAGCCACCACAGAGCGCGTTTGATCGAATCATATGCTTTTCATCTGCAGTGCATGTTTTTGTACTGTGCTAACTACAAAAGACTCACTTTTCCTTTTTCTCTCCCTCTCGCTTCCTCGCCTCCTTCTAGCCTCTCTCTGCGTCGTCAGAGGAGAAAGGGAATGTGGATTCAATCAAAGAGCAGGGCAGCCACCTCCTCTTATGATTCACAGCACTTCTAGGCTGACTAAGGAGCGAGGGAGGAGAGGGGAAGGGGGGGGTGAAACAGAGCGCTTGGTGATTTCAGCTGCGGTTCGCGCAAAAAGCCACGTCAATATGACAGCAGACAGTGCAGGCTGTCCTCGCAGGCAGATCCACCCTGCTGCCACATGCAAGGACGGGCCGCCACGGCACATATTACACAGAGAGGGAGATAAAAAAGGTCGACTGAGTCAGTGAGAGAGGAGGCATCAGGCTAATGGGGCTGATGGGAGGGAGGAACAAACAAAAGCTTCTGACTCCCATCACAAACATGGCAACCCAGAGATTTGACCACACATGAGTGCTTGCAAACAGAGTAAGGAAAGACGCCACACGGGTTTATACTATAGAGGTAAAATAAATAGGACGCGAGACGTCCTCTGAGCGCGCCGATTTTTCCGAGGACAAAACAGAATTTCAGCATCGACTCACAAACACACACCTTCTCCTCTCAGAGCATCGCACCCCAAAAGGCACGTCCTCTCCTTTCATTTGAACACTGAGCACACCAGCCTCGCTCTGTGTAAAGATGAGGGCTGGAATACAAAAGACATGTACAGATGGTGCCAGCAGTCTCTCTGCCTCTCCCTCTCCCCTCCCTCCCACTCCTTTAAAAGCAGCACGGGGCTCAGGCGCAGAGGCAGCTGGGTTTTTCCTCCTTCCCACCCGCTCATGCTCCCTCTCTTTTTCTCTCTCTCCCCCCCCTCCCTCCTCCTTCCTGCCTCCTGTTCTTGGCAAGGCAGGTGCCAGGAGACAGGCTGTGCTGTTCCTCCAGAGGATTGATCTGACTTTACCACGGCTGTGCTTTGGTTGACAGAAAAGGCCTCTCAGGTGCTCTCCTCCTGAAAACATCTCACCCGCGGGTAGATGCACAGATTTGTAGGTTACTTTTAATTAAATATAACCAGGCCCAAGTGCGGCTAATAGGTTTACGAGTTTCACATCTATGTTAGCGCGTCCTGCGGTGCTTCAGCAGCACCCTCCCTCTTCTCTGACCCCCTTCTGATGGAGAGAGTTTTCAATTCAAGGGCCTGGCGACCAGCCAGCATGTTACAGCTCAATTAGATCCCATTATTCTCTTCCAACAAGGGGTAACTTGCACTTCTTCTATGTTGATAAACATGTCTCTGCAATTTATCCCCTAACCGTGCCACCGTCAGGCCGTCTGGCTGAGGGGACGGCGTCCGCGTTTCACACTGAGGCCAACATCAACAGCCGCAGGACAAAAACAACAACAGGCCGAGCAGCGAAATGACAATGCAAGAGACGGAGAGAGAAAAGACAAGAGAGAGGGGAGCACCGGCACTGCCACTTAAAGAGGAATTATTCTACCCCACCATTAGATAAAGGGCTTATCACCACACAAAATTATCACCTCCGCTGAGCAGCAACCTGTTTAAAGGAGAGGCACTCTGTCATTGACTCAGTAGATAAACTTCAGGTTTCATATGACAGGAGGAGGAACAGCACACCCGCTACTCCTCACAGCCTCTCCCTCCTCCTCCTCCTCCTCCTCCTCCTCCTCCTCCTTCACCCAAGCATCTCTCAGGACAGTGTGGATGACGAACACAAAAGGATTACTGTTTTTCTTCTCTCCTCCCACAGACGGCCCTTCAATAGACTCATCTGTTTCCCTCCCTGAGAAGAGCCAAAACTGGAGATAATCGTCTCAGGTGTAGCTCTTCCAAATCACGATGGCTATTCTGGAGTGAATCAAACCGCCGTTTGGTGCGACAGAGCATCTTTTTGCTGTGTTTACATTGCTCTCCCTGGCGGCTATGGGTCTCTGTCTTCCATAAGGAGAGGAGCCTATCCTGTTTGCCTTGTAGATAGTCCCAGGAGGCCCGGCTGAGTCTGAGCCGTATTGATATTCTGGTGCTCAGCTGTGAAGCCTGATGGTCAGCCACGGCAAAGGGTGGTAAACGCATCTGCTGGGACTAGATGGGTGGTTCAGTGGCCGGGCCTGCAGCTTCCAGCTTCACTCTCTGTCATAAAGCCCCGGGGAGACATGACAAACGACATGGACTGCATCCCTGACAGTTGTTCAATGCTCCTTCCAATGATAATGCTCCCCCACCCCAACTTTCACCACACAGTCAGACAGGAGGCAGAGAGATAAACTGTGCTGATTAAACACCTTGACTCTGCCTCTTTTTGCTCTGAATTAAAGGGTCAGTTCACACAAATTACGTGGCGTGTAGCTGTTTCGGTTTGCCCATGTTGAAGTCTGAAGATGAAATCCACCCCTAACACAATAGTTTGAACTGAATTTCATCTGTGCTGCTCAAAATAACATTTATTGAGAAAAGGAATGTGTCTTTCCAGAAACAAAAGTCATTTTTACACAAATTTAAACAGTTTTGTTGAACAGTCTTCAATGGACGCTTGTGTTTCCCAGTTTCTGATGCCAGTACAGATTGTTGAGTGAATTCAACATGAAGCAAGTTGGAATAAAAAGGCTCAGCAGTCTTTTCAGGCATCTCCACTGCAAACCTTCTGCTCAGCATGGAACAAGGCAGACTGTCCCAATGTCACTCTAAAATAATGGAAACATGATGACTGTGGCGACAATAGGCTAATTAACGATATATCCGTCTACTGCTGCAGTGGTGCTACCAATGATATAAATCAGACGCTGAGCTACAAATCAAAACACATGCTCTAGATATCTACGGTGAGACTATAAATCCATTTTGCCAAAGGAATAGCTCTGGTGACACTTAATATTAAGGTCGTATATTCACCGTTTACTAGCTACTTATTAGCTTGTATATTAGCGGCATACTGTCTTTTTAGTAGCCATCATAAAACACTTATTAATGCCTTATCCTGCATGACCATGTTCTACAATTACCTGAAAGTTTTCCCTCAATAACCACCTAATAACTGCTTATTGACAGGAAGTAAGGGAGACACCAAAGTGTTTTTTCAGCGGGAACGCTTTGGTTGCATCTGGCTGTGTCGGCTATTTGAGTCGGCTACTTGCTCTGAATAAAGGGAAGGCTGAAATATTAAGGGAAAGAACAGACCCGCCGGTTCATCAAAGGAAACATATGTTCATACTTATACGGTATATTAATATATTTCACTCCCATTGTTGTTGTTCAGCACTTGTACATGTGGATATGAAGGTTGGTCTTTGTGGTATTTGTCTTCCTTCTTCATTGTGAAATATAACAGCAGGGTGAACGTGACAGCAATGAGCTCAGCGTTTTACCCAGAGCTGAACATTTTTAAACTCTTGGTGCGCAGAAAAAAAAGTCAAATAAACAGTGTTCAAGCAGAACAGACGCTCAGCACCTCGTCACGTTGCCGGTGTTTGTAGCGAATGTATGCTGCACCCATTGCAAAGAATTAAAAAAATACACTGGCTTCAGGAAAAAAAAAAAACACTTAAGAAGGTGGTGCCACAGGATTATTCTCTCTTAATAACACTTAATAAATATGTTTAATTCTTTAGGGATGAGTATCAGTAGTCAATACCAACCAAAAGTAACAAGTAGTAACTTCTACATTCAAACGATACCTGTATTCGATCCTCTTTGTTCCCAGATCTAGATCAAAATGACTCTTTACATGGTTTTGCTGTGTTAGTTTAAGGGCACTTTTTTACCCTTCCAAAACACAAAACTACAAGTGTTAATAATATCCAAAAAACTCTCAATCGAGTCTTCCTAGCTCAGAATATTTTCCGCATTCTGATGTGAAAGCTTGCTTATAAATAATTCACCCGTAGTTTGACACTTATTAACCCACACAAGTTCCCTGTTTAACACTGACTCCGCTTTACACTTAGTAAACCCATTACAACACACAACTACTGCGATTAACAGACCCTGTTCCTAAGTGACGGGCTACACCTTAAAAAAAATGGAGGTCTACTGAGATAAACAAGTTCTATTCCTGTTCAGTGGCAGAAGAACAAAATCAGCACAAGTTTAAATTTCTCCTTTATTAATAGACCAAACCAGAGATTTTCAAACATTCCTATTAAAAAGGCACTGCCACATCACTTAAAATAGGGTCTGTTAATTGCAGTAGTCGTGTGCTGTAATGGATTTACTAAGTGGAGGAGGTAACTTCAGAACAGGGAGCCTGTGCGGGTTAATAAGTGTGAAGCTATTAGTGGAGTGTTATTAAGGGAGAATGATTATTCCTGTGGTACAACCACTTTATAAGGCCCATACTGAGTAAGGCTTATTCAAGAACAGTGCACCCACAGAATGACCATTTAGATATCAATTACTCACCGTGTGTTACATTGAGTTTGTGAAGGAAACTTTTTCTGGCATGCCTCCACTGTGAATGGAGAATCCATTAAAGGAAATTGTTCGACGAACTGAAGTCATTGGGGTCCACGTAACAACAGCAAAACGACATCACAACATTCGTTCACAGACGCTCACACAACTTGTGCAGCACAATCCAAGTCTCATTTATCCAGTCATACGCTCAGCACTTTCCAAACACATACATTTTCGCCAAAGCATTACAATGGGAACATTTTTTTGTGAAAAAAGCATGTGTTTGGGAAGCACTGATCACATGACTGAATGAATGAGACTTGGATCATACTGCACGTGTTGTGTGAGAGTCTGTAAACGGACGTTGTGATGTAGTTTGCTGTTGTTAAACGTGGACCCCATTGACTTCAATTCATAAAAGAATATTCACCTTTTTTTGGATTCTCCGTTCACTGTGAAGGCATGTGAGAAAAATAAGTTTCCTTTAAGAATTCAAGGTAACGTGCTGAATAATTTATATACAGCTGGTCATTTGCATCTAAAGTCTTCCTTTAAGAACTTCCTTACTTACAATAAATATGCAGTAATTAGTATGTTTTTAAGGAAAACTCCTAGAGGTTGTAGAATATGGACATGCAGAATGAGGCATTAATGTGCGCTTTAAAACAACTAATAAAGAGCAGATATGCTACTAACACGTGTTTTTGTAACTTGGCTGTACAGCAAACACAACCCCACCATGCTGGACAGTCACCAGGTGCAGCACGAACAACCTGTGGGAGAGGATAACCCTGCAAACAAGACATGAACAGCCCCCCATTAAAAAAGTCGCTCCTTCACTCGCTGCCTCCTCCAAAACATTTTCCTCTTCTCTTCTTTTTCCTTTTGGCAGGAGGACTGCAGGGGAGGCAGCAGGTAAGGCAGATGCCAGGAGCTCTTATGATCCTCGTCCCCCCTCTCTCCCTCCTTCCCTCCCTCTCTGCTCTGTATCTAATAGACACCTGCTCCCTTGTCAACCCTGGACTCCCACCTGGCATCGTCCCACATGGCTCGGTCACTAACGTCCACACAAACACACAGTGCACATCCAGTCATCACATCACATTATCAGCAGCACTTCCTCACTTATTCCCAAACTGACTGTAACAACAAAGTCCAATCTTTTTCGCTGTAAACCCGTCGGAGAGAATCGCAACCCCCAAACGGCTTGTTTGAAGACATTTAGCCAGAAGGGCTGAAAGGAGAACAAAGACCATGAGCAAACTAACAAGAACGGCTCTAGTGGGCTGCACTCTTTAGTTTCTGAGGGAGCTCTATTCACATTCTGTTCCTCCCTCCCTCCTCTGTCTCTCTCTGCCCAGAAAGGTTTGAATGGACACAAGCCTCCTGCAGGCCAAAGTCAATTAAAATAAGAGAGAGTCTGGGGAGTCCTAGTATCCCTGGTTACTGAGAGCACCTAAGAGGCCATGCAAAACAGCCATGTTTAGTTTCGGCCAAAGAATTCCTCGCTTATGTCCCGGAACTGTAAAATTCTGGGATTTACCTCATAATATACAAAAAAAAGTACATGAATAACTGGTTGCTATGACACTGCTCACAGCCGGTGCCAAACTATCCCGCGTAAACTACCGGCTGGGTCGTAAATCATCTCCCTCTCCGGCTCGCGGCACTCCAACAGTCACCACAGAGCCACGGATGCCCGCCTGGCAGCCATCAAACCTCACTTTTGTCTTTTCGCAGATGCCACCAATTATTCATCAACGCCAATTTGATAGTGAAATGGAAGCGATTCGTCCATCATGCAGCCTTTTTGAGGAGCGGGTATAACAGGTTGTGAACCTGCCAACCGGCGACAGACCGGAGCTGTGCTACTTGTTCATCCATGGAGGAATAAGTGGATAGTCGCTCACAGGTGGACCGCCTTTAACACATGGTCAGCCTCTCAACTCTCCAACGCTTTTGGCACGGAAGCGAGTGCAAACTGGGTGTCGTAAAACCGGAGTCTGTAAACTCACTTCATTAGCTCACTTAGTAAGATTTTAAAGTCTTGTGAGTCATTTCATGACATACTTCAGGCTGAGCGATGTTTTCTAAAAGCTGATGAAGTGGGAAGGATGTGTGAAGTGGGAACATGTGAATGTCATGGCCGCCATGTGGCATCAGAATGTGACATATTTCCCCTGAGGTCCCTTAAACATATGCAGTTATGGGGCTTTTTCATTAAGTGAAAATGAGCTGGAAGACGAATTAAAAAGCCCCAATGACAGTGAGTGTGTAGCGGTGGGAAAGTTAGAAGGAAACAGCTACATAATGTGGATTAAAAGCATTATTGGTTATAAAACAGCCTGTCTATATAGGCCAGACAACCGCCTCCTGTCTGCACCTCATCTTTGTCTGCTGCATTTTTTTTTCTTGCATTATTTCCTCTGCCGCTCTCTCTCTGGGAAGTCAGTGATGTTGGAGTCTTGTCAATGAGTACTTAGGCCCGTTGCCTCATGGGGAGCCAGACTTGCTGGCTAGGTTTTATGGCCCATTTCAGAGCTGCCCCGGCTTAAATACAGCCTCCTGCTGGCCACATGGCCGCAATGTCGTGCCATGTCCATCCGGCGAGGAGAACGGGAGGGGAAAGGGGGGCGGCTTGGATTCGTGCCAAAAAGGTTTTACTGAGGCCACAAGCATATGTGGCCATGTGGAGGCAAGCGGCACACGGAGAAAAAGAAAATGCTGCGGTGTTTCTGGGTTGCTGTTTTGACATCCTGCGCTCTTTGTTGCAACATCAAAAAACCTCTTAAGGCTGAATCACTGAGAGAAAAGCCGTCCCTTATTCCCTTATTCCTCTAAACTTTAACTCCAGTGAAAAAATAACCAGCTTTATGATGCAAATTTATATCTATTTACATATAAAAATGCAGGATTTCCGAATAAAAATCAACAATAAAATGTCAAAGATAACACGTTTAAATAAAATCTGTGTTTGCAGATTGGAGATAAAGATCATTCTTTATATCTTTTAAGAAATTCACTTGGCACCGACAGAACACCAACTGGAACAAGATACAATAAACCACAATCTCAAGATGATTTATGCAGATCTCATCACTCCGACTGACATCTCTTGGTCATGGTTACACAGGAACCAAACCTTCGCCTACAGTAAGCAGGCCAGTGTTTTAAAGGATAATCTCTCTTGGCACATGCAACAAAATCTCTTCATTAAAAACAGGGCACGCCATTCAGGGTCCCTGTAAAGCACGGAGGTGGAAATCTATAGCATTTCACCCCCCTGGTGAGAATTAATTCCTTGTGCATTACAGCCAAGCATCTCCGCCGACCAGCATTCAGTCTTCAATCTGTTACTGTATGTCGCTCGCTGCTTCAGTAAGCTGATTGGGAGCAAGACTGCTTCCAAACCTGCATCTTTATGTCTTAATTCAGGAGCTGAAATCTGGCAGCAGTGTTACAGTGTCTGAGGTCAAGTGCTTTACACATCACAGCTAACCATTCTGCACAGCATGCCATTGTGTGTTAGATTTGGATGTATTTTTCCTGCTGCTTGATGCAACCACTCATTTATTTTTCATATCGTATGAAAATAAACTCTATAAACAGACACTGTCAACTTGCTCGTGTAATCTGTCACGGCAAACATCATGTGTGCTGTTCTGACACATCAGTCACATTATCATCGCATGGAAATGAAAAGTTGAAAATTGAAAAGTTGCGACTACATTGCCACATAGTGCTCATGTAACTTTGGCTTAACTTGATGTTTCATTCTTTTGTCTTTTTTCCTCATTTTTAATTTTAAACTTTAGCAAATTTTCCTGTTTTATGTTGTGTTAACAAAACGTTGAAGAAGAGTACACTTGCAAGATAAATGTGACACTTTCTAATGTCTACGCAGGTTGATTTTAGCGCTGCTCATCGTGGACTATATTGCTGTCATTGTTCATTTTAGTCAAACCATACAGTTTGAAAACGAGGCGCGGCTCCAACTAGAAAACAATGTTTTGATGCATTGGATGTGCTGAATGTGCATATTAAGGCAGTACAGGAGGAGGTGCACATTAATAATCCTCCAGGACTGTAACATGCTCATGTTTAACCCAAACAATGTGTCATGTGACTGCACTTGGTTCAGATCCAGGTAGGAACACGTTCTCACCACAAACAAACCGCACCAGAGTTAATTTGTAACCAGACTGAGACCACCTCTTGTCCAGTTGCTTTGTTGTCCACCCAAGTGCAATTGCTGTGTTCACACCTGCCCAAACGAACTGCACTTAGGGGGCAAACAAACTTTGAAGTTCGATTGAACCAAACCAAACAGGGCAGGTGTGTAAGCACACTTATAGAAAGAATATACCCAACTGAAATAAACGTGTTTTTGAAAATCAGTACAGCATGTATTTTTAAGCAGTCAGCAAAAATACAGCGCACGCATTATTTGTAATTAGGGGCTAAAACTACTGACGTGGTTCTTTAACAAAGGAAAAAGCATCTTTATTGAAGATGTTTGTGTGCTACAGACGACCACACTTTACTTGGACAAGACAAATCTCCCCAAAACTTGTCTAACTGACGACCCTTTCACCTGACCACATCGCGGATTCTGAAACCCTGCCAACTGCACAGTGAGGTCGACTGCACCAGCACAGAGTGTGCTTTTAACCGTGCACTCCTGCAACCAGATTATCAGATGAGCAGACCTGCAAAGAAGTGGCTTACAGGAGCCAGACTGTTTCCCCGAGCAACAGGCTGCTATTAACGAAGGCCCAGCCTTAAGCCCTCGTCTACAATGATACTAATTAGGCGCGGAGCAGATGTGCCCAGGCTCGTGCCCACCTCAGGGTGCTGTGCAGGGCCGGTAGTGTCACGGCGGCATACGCTGGTGGCTGATTCACCTGCGACCTTTTCACAGTGGGCCTGGGGTCAAAGCCTCCCTTTAGAAGTACAGTAGGAACAGACACTGAAGGAGCCTGGGTCGGGTCCCAGCACCCCTCTAGGCTCATTAGAGTCATCCATATGTGCAACAGTGCAGCATTTGTCTAAGAAGCGTCCTCCTGATGAAGACTCAGGCCAAAGGGAAACAATGAAACTCAAACCTTATCCATCTTAAACAAGCCATTCATTACTGAGCTTTGCAAACAACAAATTACTCTTCAAGCAATTTCACTGTCTCAGACAAATTTCTAATGTCAGAAGTCATGAGAGTTTGGCTGGAGTTGTGGTGTCAGGTGGTCATAAAACTCTCTTACTTTCTAAAATTAGAAAGTTTAATATTATCATAAGTTTTTACTCTTTATTGGTGCAAATCGTGACGCTCAATGACGTGAATATTAGCAACAACCAATAGCTGCGCTCTCTCCAGCACCAAACAGGTAGCTGCAAACTGGGTAGTAATTAAACATGGAGGGGACTCCAAAGGGATGAAAAAGTTTCGGTTTTCTTGTAACTTGCACTTTTTTTAGTGAGATATTTTAAATGGTTTGCCTCTCATTGCCTCAGTTTGTACAACTGACAAGAATACTATCGACATATGACGTCTTTTATCTTGTGTTTCCAGAGTTATGTGATTTTACGAATGTGTGAGGAATTGTTTATATGTTATATTTCTTAAAGGGAGTTTGGTGTAATATTTTCCACCTGGAGTAGGATGGGAAATAATCTTAAAAGTAACCTGCTAGTAGTCTTGCAAATATTGACCGTACAAGAACCCCGGCCTTTGCAAAACCCTATAATACTTGACTAAAACTCTAGTGTGCCCAGGACTGAAACTCGGTTGAACACGTTTATTGTATATAACACCCAATTTGCTATATGCTCATGTATGCTTGTTGTCCCAGTTCTGTTAGAGCAATGATTAAAGTTTGATCACATTATTCTGAGTCTGACCTGTTCCTGTTTCTTTTAACTAAAGTGTGTAGGCGGGGGTTATAATTAACATACAAATCACCAAGAAGAACAAGGCATAAACTTAGATTGTTAATGGCTTCAGTGAACAGTGACGCAGGCAGGATGATAAAAACAACGTGTGACATGCTTCATACTGTAAAACTCCGACAGACAAACACAACAGCAGCCATGTAGCTTTTCTAAATGACCAACCGAAAAGAAAGGAAAAAAAAGAAAAGCACATCTGATGTCATTCCATGTACAGTATGTCGACACGGTCCGCTGTGACGACATAATGTAAGGACTGGGATGAGGATGGTTGGTTGGATTCAGCCAATGTGCATGAGTTTCCTGTGCGACACACAGCAAGTACCTGAGTCAGACTGACACCTCCTGCAGCAGTTGGTTTCTGTAGGGTTCAAATTTTTACATTTTACTGGACTTTACAAACATGTCTGGGATATTCAGTAAATGACAGACATTTGAGTTGCTCCTTGATTCAAACACAAAACTATGAGATGACGAGATGGTTGAGAGATAGATTCACAGACTGTCTAAGAACATATTAAGAAGAGGAGAGAACGACTGAACATACTGAACTTCATATCAGCAAAATTATGGATGCAAGGGACTTTCAAAAAACTTTTAATAGATTACACTTTTCTTGTGTCATGGTTTAAAATGACAGTAATATCCAGTGCAGGCAAGGATTGTTGGTCACATCTAGGTCTGTAGGATAAGTACGTTATCGACTTATCAAGGTCAGAAAAATGGTTTGAGGTCATGTCCATATATCGACCCATATTGCCCTTGCACTTTCACGCCAGTGTTGTAGTACTCAAGTTCAGTCTGTGGCTCAGAGGTATAGTGGGTCATCCACCAATCTATCCCTTACTCCTCAAATCCGCATGTCAAAGTATCCTTGGGCAAGATACTGAACCCCAAATCCCCCCCACAGGCTGTTCCATCGGTGTGTGAGAGCTTGTGAACGGTTACTAAGTAGCAGCTGGCACCTTGTATGATAGCCTCGGCCACCAGGGTGCAATTGAGTGGTCAAGAAGACAAGAAAGGCGGTATACAAGTGCAGGCCATTTACCATTCTTGGTCTCAAGACCCATTTTTGGAAGGTCTTGGTCTGGTCTTGGACTTGAAAACATTTTTACTCACTCTTGTCTCAGTTGCAGACAAAGAGGTCAAGACCACAACTGTGGGGATATGACTGAATTGCCTGTAAAAAAAGGAGTGTAGAATAAAGATGGTTAAGTCGATTTCAGCTCCTTAGTGTTTGTATTTGTTTGCTCATAGAAAACAGTAATATCCCCCCACATAACGTTCACTTTTTTATTATTCTATCAAGACATTTCTCATGGATCATTGATAGATACACGTGTATACAGTATGGTAATAGAAGAGGAAATTGAAATGGGATCTTCATTTGTTTTCTGTGGGTGTTTTATGGGATTGTGGATCTTTCCAATCAACTCGAAGAGCTCTGATGGTTTGCATGTTCCACATTTAACCGTGAGTGCATCATGCTGTGTGGGACTCGCACTGGTCTGGTCTTGGTCTCGGAGTAGGTGGTCTTGACTACAACACTGTTACATGTGTTTTTTTTACATTAGAATGTCACGAACATTTTAGTCAACATAATGCCAGAATATACACAGGGTTTTCTTGACCATTACAAGACTTTGACAAAGTGCCTGAGCCAAAATAAAAAGCAGAAAACTACGCTGAGGCACATTTTGCTGAACAAATTAAAGGGTTATTGCTCTTTGGAAGGGTGAACTTGTGTTATTGTATTGTTCTTTAAATGACAATAACAATATATCGTCCAACTAAAGTAATTATTGTGACAGGCCTAACTGCATCATGACATTTCTATTACAAACACTACAACAATCACTAAAAAAACTATTATTAGAAGTTCATGTTATCCGCAGGGATACATCTGATCATCAAAGGATTTCCACTAATCACAGAGCCTATACTTTTCTCTATTACTATCGACTGAATATCTAGCTCTTTATCCGAGCGGTTAACAAGGTTTGATCAGAATCCTATCATAGAAAATGATGTGTAAGCATTGTTTATGTATGCAGGGGGTTGTAGATAGTGCCATAGATGTGTCAAAGAGGAATTAAAGATGCCATTTAAACCTCTGCTGCTCACCTATACAGATCGATAAAGGTTATAGATTACTTAATGCCTCTTTAATGTGCTGCTTTAACATCGTCCAATACCTTCGTTTGTAATTTCTTATAACTGCCTCAGCCTTGTTTCCTGGTTCTTCGACAGTTAGGTGTGCAGATTTCCCTTATACGACCTCTGACAGCATCTTTTTAACTGCTTTCTGAACAACACATATAAAAGACTGTGTAAAGGCCTTTACTCCCTGTCTGCAGAAGGAAACCATAGGCCATATGAAAGAAGTGGACGTAGCCTCCAGGTCTGAAAAGTGCGGTCAATGCCAATTCTAATCACCAGCATGGGCTGACTCCACTGGTCGCAAAAAGAAGTCAGATTGTATATAAATCTATCAGAATATGACCCTACTAAATTTTTTTTCTTTTACAGTAAAACAGAAGATGAAACAGGGTATGCTTTAGGTCAGTGGTTGCCAGCTGGTCCAGCCACGAGGTCCAGATTTCTCCTTAGTCATTCATCAAGGGTCCACACATGTCGTTGGGCTAGTTTGCTGTCTCTGTCAAGTAGCTGTCCCTTTGTCACTCACTCTACAGCAGGAAATGGCACTTCAAAATAAAAGCTCTGTGCCGAAAATTCCCTGTATTCTAAAATAAATTGCGTTTTTTACATTGCGGTCCATTCAAAATGGACCCTTGACACACTTTTGGACTGCGACCCACCAGTTGGGAACCACTGCTTTAGGGTATGGCTACCATGTGATTGACAAATTGCTACCTTGGTGATCTGTCAGTTTGGATCGAGGTGTAGCAGCTCTTCACATCTCCACCTATCGAAATATGGGCAATTCTGGCTCCAAAAAAACAAGACGGCGTTGTCCAAAATGCCTTTAAAACTGAAGTCCACATGTCATGGTGGTTACGTCCACTCCTTTTATACCGTCTACGAGGGTAACTCACTCTGCTGTAGATACAGATCGAGTTAAGTGTTTCCTCTGCTCTGCACTCTGATACCTGATCCACAACAAATCTATGATTACTTTCCACCTATGGGATTGATCATAAATTAAGATCAAATAACAGAGCACCCACTGAAGTCTGCTTTCAGTTGCTGTTGTTTGTACTTTAAAGGACTTGCAGTGAGAATAACAAGCAGGCGGATGTGCTTGTGTTCCCCTTTGATGTGAGGAGGAAACTCTACCGACGGTTACACCTGGCATTTCAATGCAATTTCAATACTCTGATTATTATTTGTAGGGATCACATCATACTTTGTCCCATTTTTGTGACAAATATATGTCTGTGAAGACCTGCGATTTTTTTTACACCAAAAGTGCCTCGAACAAACATCACTGAGTTTACCCACTAACCTTGAGAAACAGACTATCTGCAGTTCACTGACCTAAAAATATCATTATTCATGATTCACTTTCCTCTTCTGATCTTTAGAGGATTCAGTATCAAATATGATCAAAATCCGATTTTGATTGCATGATCACAATATATGAAGCGGTGCAAACAAACTGCATCCTGTAATTACTGATGGCCGGATGTTCTTTCATTAAAAAGTCCAAATGAAAACAGCCTACATGATCTGCAAATACACAAATGATATCAGCTTATCCTGCATGCCGCTTGCTGTTATTTTGATTTGGGACTCTATCGAAAAAACTTCAAAGAAAAAGGTCAGTGCAATTTCGCAACTCGGTGGGTAAAAAAACATCTCCAATACAAAGAACAAGAGATTCATTGAAGCTGACAAAACAACAGTAATGAATAGTTGGAAGTGTGGAGTGCTGCACAGCTAGCCAGACATCTCTTTACCAACACCGCCTGTTGCAAAACCTCTCCTGTCTTAGCATGTTGGGAGCTGTCCCACACACACATTTTAGGAAAAGCATAATTGAATAATTGCCCAAACCAGGACTTTACTGTACAGCGAAACAAAACCCGTCTTAGTGGAAAGAAAGCCGAGTGAACAATGAAGAAACCAACATGCCAGAATATAATTCTCAAGTGAAGTCAACAGGAGAAAAAAAATATACACAAGCAGACTTTCGCTTTTCTTTTGCTTGGAAGTTTGGAGGTTTCTTCTTCATAACTTATCAGAAAAACCTCCTGCAGCATTCGGGCTTGGTATCAGTGCTTGATACCTTTAGGGTGTTTACTGAAATAGCACAGCACCAAGTAGTATTGAAAAGTCGAAAAGATCGTTTTTATGCTGGGGGTCTGATCCTGGACGGTCCGGACTCCCTGGCGGATAAGCAAACTTTCTGTTGCTGTCGTCTCTGGAGTCACTCTCCACTGACGAACCGTCACTTCAACATCTACCTGGTTAGAAGAAGCTCAGCAGTGGCAGCTAACATCCAACACAGAGCCATTAAACAGACCCAACAACTTCACATCAACACGGAAGCAGCTCGACTTTGTTGTTGTGATCTGTATGAAGTATTGTCTAAACAATGAGTGCTTCCCCAATAAATCACTTAAAAACAACACTTCCGACAGAGATTTAGAGCTATGAGGAGGTGAAAGACTGACACAGAAGTGGTTATTTAGCTATGAAGTGGAGAAATTATGTGTTGTTTTGATACTTCTTTTTGCCATGAGTCTGGATCACTATTGGAATCCACTGACCTCTATGAATAAATGAGCTCTTAAATGAGATGTTTCCAGCCTACAGACAGTATTCCTTTAAGTTGAACATAAGCAAAACAGGTACATTAGCATCTACATGCATTGAAAAATGTGAGAAATTTAAACCTGTTGCTCCTCCTGTTAAACAAACTCAGTGCAGTGAACATGATTGGACCATCAGAAACACTGAATCACTGATCTGAAACCAGTGAATTACTACACTGGGAGAAAATCTGTGCGTGTCTCTGCAGCGAGCCCGGCTGTGTGGCATAGAGGGGAGTGGGTGTGATAAACTGCCAAGAGTCTCGCGGAAAACGCCGCCTCAAGTAGGTCAGCTCAACTCAGAGAGATAATCAAGGCCATTTTGACCCCTTCTGTGTGAGCTGTAAGTGGGTCAAATGCAGCAGTCAGCTGTTGCAACTCTATCACGCGGGGCGCTGCGAGGCACTCGTCATACTGTCAAAGCCCATTCCGTTAGTTTAAGACGTGGCAGGGTGCCCGTCTGCACCCACCAATGCAGGAATCAACCCTCTATGTGCGTGCCCCCCCGCCCCTCCACCCCAGGGGTGAAATAATGTGCAGTTACTCTCAGCAGCAGCAGCAGATCCACCTTCCCTCTTGTCACTGAATACACCCCCTGCAAACACAACCCTCTTTAACTGTTGTCTCCTCTTTTTGACAGCTCACAGCTTCGCAGCTCACTCCTATTCACAACAGCACCCCCACCCCACCCCCCGCACGTCTAAAATGCCACCCGCATTTCAACCAGACTAACTCCAGCAATGTCCCTGCTTATTTCTCACTCTTCACTGCACAGAAAAAAGGGGAACTCATGTGTCTAGAAACACTTCTGAGCACAAATCTGCAACAGCAGAACAAAGGCGATACAGGGCAGCCTTAATCTCTGCACTACTGAAGCCAGCAGCTATTTTAAAGCTCTTTCTCTGTGTCTCTCTATCCCTCCCACCTTCCTCTCTCCTCTCTAACATTCTTCCTCTCTCTCACCCACCTCCCTCCCACCACCCCCCCTCCCCACGTTTCCCCTCGGTGTCTCAGGGCAGCAGCTTCTCTCTGTTTTCCTCTCCTCTCTCCCTGCGTGTCCAGTGACTGACTGCACAATACACATCAATTATTCATGGCTGCTCTCTCCGTTTCGCAGGCAAAACCAATCACAGATGGAGTCATTGCTAATGGGCTCCTGCTCTACTTGCCACCGGCTTCTTTGCACTCAAGCAACAAATACCCCAGAGACAATGAGAGGGAAAACAGGGATAAGCTGTAAAAAAAAAAAAAAAAAAAAAGAAGAAGAGAAAGAAACTTCACACAGCACTAACAGGCACGAGGAGGAGAAGAAGAGGAGGACACACGTCTGTGGTCAGAGAAGAAAAGAGGTACGTATCGTCACAAATAATTCAGCAAATTTGGGAAGCCGGCTTCTGCAGCAGTAAAGGGTTAAAGACAGAGAGGGGGAGGAGGGAGGGAGGAGGTGGGGGACACAGGGGGAGACAGAGAGGGGGAGGGTGGGGGTGAGGGGGGGGGGGGAGGACAGGCAGAGAGGGAGAGAGAGAACCAAATGCTTATCTCCTCACCTCGGATGTATGCAGCAGTTATTGATGTATCTTCTTTTTCTGTCTAGTGATCCATTGCTTGCTCTCCCAATACACACATCACACAGAAGCAGCCACAGCCACTTCGCCAGAAGGGAGAGAGGGAGGGGAGGGGAGGGGAGGGGAGGAGGGAGGGAGGAGAGGAGAGGGAAGAAAAAAAAAATGCAGGCAGCTCACATTTCAAACCTGCAAAGGGGGGTGGTGCCTAATGTGCTAGACAGCCTGTATCTTGGCCCGCGTCCAGAGCAACGAGTAAAAGAAGCCTCAATCAATTCATTTAAAGCCACGTTTGTTACAAGGGGAGGATGCACGGCGGGTCTCGCCGAAAAAGTGGCGGTGCAAGGCGTTCAGGTGGTAGTGCTTTCAGCCCCCAAAACCTTGTCTTTGCATACAGTCGACTTAATCCATCAAACTAGTCATTGTAATTAAGGGGCACAGAGGAGAAGGAGGAGGAGGAGGAGGAGGAGGAGGAGGAGGAGGCAGGGTATTGTGGCTTCCTGATGCGCAGAGGGTTGAAATCAGAGAGGGAGGGGCCAATTAGACCACATTTGTCTTTCAGCACACATGAGCCACAGTAAGCTTTTGGATAAATAATTACACACATATAAAACATGTAAACTGTGGGCAGACACGCCACCTGAGGCAGTCTGCAGCATCTATTGTCATCCGCAAATAAAAATACTCGTGCTCATCAGCGGCGATTCACCACTCAGGTGTCAAATTAGCGCAATCTGTCGCTAAAATACAATAATACGCATTTAATTAGAGACATAAGCTAGAATGCAAATTAATTCTAATGTGCAAACATCTGATTTTGTCGCACTGCAAATTACAGAGCCATATGGGGCGGCTGAAGATGCCACCGATCACCTCCTGCTGCCACAGACATAATAACTGCGACAACTACATAGACGGACAGACGAGCTCAGCAGCTCTTATCTCTCCTGTCTGTGTTTGCTCTCCTGGTATTTACTATCAGCTAAGTGCACAGCAGATGACTTACAGCCCTGAACCCCGACTGCAAAGTTAACACATCCATCATAGCTGTCTGGAAGACTTCACATACAGTGATCATGTAGTGTAAAACACACTGATGGTTCAAAGTGGACTCAGTGTAGATTTATAGCCACTGACACTCACATATAACACGACTTTAAACCTCGTAAAACTCGGACTCGGTTCAGTCTCAAACTGCTGCAGCCAAGCTTCAAGATGCCAACAAGTTCTCAAAGATGCCAAAGATGTTTGAACAACTTGTAGCTTACACATAACATGTACGTTTAGAGAAAGGTAAATGAATACCTGTCTGCATTTAACAACAGCAAAACTACATCAAAACATCTGTTCACACACGTTCACACAACTCCTGCAGCTTAATCCAAGTCTCATTTATCCAGTTGTGTGCTCAGCAGTTCCCAAACAGACGGCTCTTTCCAGCAGGGAGCTGAACTAAAAGTGAAATTTATCTACGCTCTCTTCAATTGACAAATACAGTAATTCTACCACAGTGAACACAGGAGCTGCTTGTCTACCGCTGCCTCCACGAGTTAGTTTATGTTATTCTGTGACTATGGTGAATCCGAACTAACCCTTTAAAACACCAAAGCATTCGGCTGGACAAACGAGACTTGGATTATACTGCACAACTTGTGTGAGAGTTTGTTAACAGGTGTTCTGATAAAGTAAAACACAACCTCCCTATGAAAAACAAAGTTTTCTTCATGAATTTGATGCAACACGAGGTGAGATATTGATGTACAAATGGTCATTTGGAGGGTAAGGTATTCCTTTAAGGGAGAGTTTAAGGAGAAAATCATTCAAGTTCAAGAGGTTTAAGAAATGCAATAATTGAGAAAATAAATCCAGGTTTGATAAATAAAATCAAGCATTACTGAATTATGAATATTGGCTGATTAAAAAAATCTGTTTTCAACTTGTACAGGGTTCCTACAGCTTAAGGAAAGTTAGGGTTAAGACTTTGCTTTGGCTCAATTGCTTTGGGTTAGGGACATTTTTGCCGCAATGTTTAACATAAAACTTTTTTACTAAATGCCTGTCAGTGGTTGGCGAGTTTTTAAGAATTTTTCAAAACTTTTTAAATGCCACTCAAAATGAAATTTAATATTTTTAACAGTTTTATACTAAAAAACATTTTATTTATTTATTTTTTTAAATTTTGTTGTTCTATCTTATTTTCATATTATTATTTTTCTTATAATATAAGAAAAAAAAAACATTAACTGACATCAATTGCTTTGGGTTAGGGACAATTTTGCCAAAATGTTTAACATTTTCTTACTTTGCATGTGGGATTCCACTGCCTTGAATTCCATCGTGCTGGGCTAAGACTTTTTAAAGATCACTGGGACCCTGTTGTTACTGATAACACAGACCTCCGATGATCATAACGTCTGAGGTTTGCTGAGAAGACTTTGACCTGACAAGACTTAACACAGTGTTATAAATTTAAACAGTAGGTGGGATGAGTGGTCCTTACGGTTCCCAGATCTTGTACTAAAATAATAGCTGACACCACATGAGTAACCGTGGCCACCTCATCATCATCATCACCATCTGAAATAAACCTTCCATACATGGAAAATAAAGCCTCGAATGTGTCTTTAAATCTGATTAACTAAAGGTTGTTTATTTCTCAGCTGGTGCTGACAGTCCAACTCGGCCACCAACAATGTGTTATTCTCTATTTAGGAAAAGCCGCAGCTAAACTATATGTTGAAGCACACTGGGTGGAGAGAGGGCCAGAAAGTTAAAAAAAAAAAAACATTTTGGTGTGGAAACATCTGGGAAGAGAAATTACAGCCCTTCAGGATTTTGTGTGTGTGTGTGTGTGTGTATCTGACCTCTGTATTGTGTGTATAATCTGAGACCTTTGCACAGCTCAATGACAACACGGCTGACCTCTGAGTCTTCAGCACTTCAGCACCTCACTGGAAGGCCGATGTATGATCAGCACTTCAAACTAGTTAAGAGGAAATTTACATCAGATCTGCTCTGCAGCGAACTAAAGAACTCCAACACTTCAAGGATTTAAGTGTAAAATCTTAGAGACACATTTGATCACACTTCATCTTAACCTTAATCATCTTGTTTTCTTTGACATTAGTGAGCTACTTTCTCGTCTCTGAAATTTCCATTAAAAAAAAAATCAATATTTTGAAATAAGACTACATGAAGATAATGTTCCTCTTTCCATTTAGTCTTCTCTCTTCTGCAACAGCAATGTCTTTTTCCAGAGAGTATGACCTGGTTACTCAAGATAATTCACAGAACTTGTTGTGAGCAGTTTCATGTAGGAACTATTTTCTTTCCACCGGACTACACCCGGCAACTGTATCACTGCGCAGAAGGAAGAGTGCATCTACTGCTAGCTCACCCAGCACCACCGAACTAGCTAACGTTACAGCTCAGCCGAGGAGGACATCGTTAAGTTTGTATTCGCACTGTCACGCGCATTAGCCTCTCGTCCATGAGTAGATGCACACTTCCTGGTTCCATGGTGTCTGGAAAGAGACATTGCTGTTGAGCTTTTTAATACCTGGTCTTTTGTCTTACAATTTCAATACAGTGAGGACACTTGTTGTCATTGATGTAATTAGTGCCATTAGTAGTTTTATTGTGGGTAATCTATTGGTATTGTTTGTTTATTTTTGATTATTGTTTTGTAGTTCTACTGATTTCTTGTTGTATTTTGTTTCGTTTTGTCTTGGATTTTTACTTATACATTTGTTTTACACTATGATGTAATGTCTGCTTGTGTGGACCCCAGGAGGAGCAGTTGCTACCTTGGTAGTGACTAATGGGGATCCAAATAAATAAATAAAAATCATAAATGTGTTTCTCCATATTCTGATTCTACTCCTGCTGCCTCTGTCTCTGTACATTCAGAAACTGTGGCATGTCGGCATGTTGTAAAAAATGCAAAGCCCCCTCGAGACAAACTTGTGATTTCACACATATAGATAAAGTCGAATTCACCTGTCTCACAGTTATGATGAATATTCTAGATATATTTTTAGATTCCTATAGTATGAAGCAGAAGCAGTCGCTCACACTGCCTGATGTCGACCTTCAGTTGCAAACATACACAACATCCCCTCCTACACCACCACAAGTCCCACTGTTAAAACTCCTGCAATCAAACCAACTAAACAAGATGAAACGCAGGATAAAAACTCTGTTGCTGAGGTGTTTTTTGTGTGTGTGTTTTTTTATCGTGCTGACACTGTTAACTACAACCCACGTTGTCTTCTGATCAAACATGAAAGCAGCCCTGCGTGTGTAAAACGAGTGTAGAGACAAACCAGGCTGACAGAGCAAGAGCTGAAGCCCAACTAATTATCTGCTGAATAGCTGGTTTACCAGGCGTTTGCTACATGAGAGAACGAACTGAAAAACTCTGACTGCCCCCCCTCTCTCTCTTATAAGTTGGTGCCTCCTTTCACTCTTTAGAGCTGAGGAATTCCAAGAGCTCGCTGAGGCGCAAACGATTGGGAATGTGCCACTCTGACCCTCTTGGAGGCAAAAAAAAAAAATCGTGATTAAGCGTTTTGTCAACGCTCTTGAACCAGACTGAACCATCCCGCAGGACGGGGGTGTGACGCTGATGAAAGAGGCCTAAGCGGGCATGTAATGTACCCTGTGACGGAAGGAGGCCCTGATGAGTTTATCCACACCGAGCGAGTGATCTCCCCGCTTTGATGTCGCCACGGCTCCACGTGCGTGGCTTCGCCCTGCGGTAAGACAGTCCAAGTAATCACAGATTAATAGAGCAGGCTAATCTCATTCACAAAGAGGTCACTACTAGCAGACAGACGACCCTCCCCCCCAGCTCGGCCTGTGCATTGTGGGCCACTCGCAAAAAGGCAGAAGGACTACAACTGGCCGATCCCCCTGAGTACATCTATTCACTAAATCACACTGCGTAGAGTCAACATCTGAACCTCTAAACTGCTCACTTTGCTAAAACTCAGGTACACATGCTAACTGATAAAATCAATGAGGTGATAATGATGTTTTCCTCAGGCGAGAAGATACATACGGTTGATGTCACTAAGATCAAGGTCTTTTTTTGCCTGTCTAAGCCTTTTTCTCACAAAGAAATTAACAGACGAACGTCTTAAACTGTTGGAGGCATTTCATGATGAATACATTTGTCAAAGCTACAACCTGTTTCAGCTGTAAGTTGACTGTGAACATTGATTTCCTACTGCTGAAATCAGCTCTGCCCTCGCCCCGGCGCAATTTCCCCCTCAATTTTCTCCCATGTTCGGGAGAGGAATTTAGATGACATAACAGAAATGCAATAGCCCCGACTATGCTGCATGTCAGAGCCAAGACAAGTTAGGCCTGGTTAAAATGGGACACCAAATTTGATTTACTTATTAGCGCTCAGCCATTGACCTGATGTCCTCTGTGGCAGACGGCCCCGCTCGTATAACTACCAGAGATCTCGCCCCCCCACTCCTGCTCACTTTTAACAGAGATTTTCAGAGCAGATTACAACATGCACGATGTGACTGAGCGGGCCAGTGGTTATGAGAGTTAAGATTTGGCCTCAAATGCTTCCTAGACACTTTTTTTCTTGCTTTTTCTCTTTGAGAAAACTCCCAGGCTTTGCGGCTACACAAGCTTTTTTGTTAGCAGAGATAAGGAACAAACATAAGGTGGAACAGTTTCAAGCCGTCTGCGTCAAGAACAATAAAAAAGCTTGTTATGCAACAAATGGCAGGCCGTCGTATTTATGACTGAGCTGAGAAAAAACTTGGATCACGTCCAGGGAAACTGTCAGATTTGGCTTAATAAATTACCATTAAAAGAACATCATGAGCAGGACGCTGTGTTCAATTAAACACAAAACTCAATTCATCTTTATCTCGCTTCTCAAACTGTTCCTGAACACTAACTCCTCTGTGTCTGGTGTTGGATGGCTGACCTGCTGCCGCCATCCTGGCCCCATCATGTGACTCCCTCCCTTCCCCCGTCACTCGGCAACGGCCCCGCAGGATGTTGGGGAGTGGGTCCTGCCCCTGGGGCCCTGTGGGAGTGTCGTTTAAGAGCCGTCTCCCTCGGCTGCCAGAGAGGGCTTTCTCTCCGTCTTAACAACCTCCTCGACCGGGGCCTCCGCTCTAAAGAGCTTCTGGGAGCTTTGCAGGAGAATGCCTCCTCAGTGGTTTCCATTGACTCCCTCTCTTTCACGTTCTACAGGCCTCTCCTCTCAAAATATTCATGCATATACAGGTACATAATTGTCCATGAAATGCACTTTGGGATGCTGCCTAGACTGGAGTACTTGCTGGTATCCAAATGACTACTGTTGCAGGAAATTATTCAGACAGAGAATCAATTGGCAATCTTATCTAAGCCCATAAAGTAGGGTCTGAGATTTGATTTAGCATTAAGTAGAATTAGAACATTTGGCAGTGTAAGTTAATTGCAGACAGAGAGTGATTCCCCTCTCGTGGCTGACACAAGAGTGACATTGCATGACTGGAAGCCTCATATTACCACATATAAAACCATGGAACGCCGTAAATCAGAAAAAGCAAACACGAGTGAAAATTCAAACAATATGTGCCTCTGACTTTCATGTCCTCGTCGACTTAAGGCGAGCTCAGCGGAGAGAGGCCAAGCGCACAGAAGCAATTGCACAACCCCCGAACTCCTCATAACCCAAGACAGGTGGAAACCACAAATCAAAAAACTGTAAAGGAGCACAAAATATTCCTGTTATCTTCCGAGCTGCTGACAGCCGATACATCTTCATTCCCATCGTGCTTCAGCATGCTTTTTCGCCAGCTTGATAACAACATTTAGCAGTATACATCTGTCCCAATAATCCATCACTGTAGCAAGATGACGCTGCTGTGTGAAAACAGGAACTCATCGTCACTGATAAAGTATTTTTTTGTCGCGTGTGACAAATAGAGTATTCTGCTGTATGCACTTTGTCTTAAAACTCCAGGGAAGAAATTGGGCTGTGCAGTAATTCTCCTTGTTTTGAACAAGTTTGGAAGTGAGATGCAACATGGAGAAAAGTTTATGCGGATATTAAAGGGCATGACTTTAAAAACATGGTTGAACTAAGAATAAAAAACAATGACTGTCAAGTTTACTTAAAGGTCCAGTGTGTAGGAGTTAGGGGGATATATTGGAAGAAATATAATATAAGAAGTATGTTTTCTTTAATGTATAATCACCTAAAAATAAGAATCTTTGTGTTTTTGTTACCATAAAATGAGCCGTTCATATCTACATAGAGTGGAGGTCCTTGTCTAGCAGCCCCTCAGCAACGAGAAGAATCGCAAAACGCAAATTTTTGTAATGCGAAACTGCTTTAATCAGTGTTTTTGCTGATTTAAATTACTGGGTCTCTTTGTTTTTGCAGAGGAAGAGACCTCTGCAGATAATTTGGCTAAAAACCTCCTCTCTACATTAGCAGATGCTAGGCTAGCAGTATGTCTGCAATGCGCTGACAGTGTAGAAAACAGATTTGTGATGTGAGACTGCTTTATTCAACATTTTTGCAGGTTTTTTTTTTTTTTTTTTTTATTATTTACTTTAGAAATACGATCTGAAACTGATCCACACCTCTTACATATTCATCCACGGGGAATACAAAAATTAAGTTATCAGAGAAAAGGTGAGCACACATTAGCAGATGCTGGGCTAGTGGCCTGTCTGCGGTTAATTCAGCTCACAGTTAAAACCTCCTGAACAGTGAACACTGAAGGGGGAAGTGTCTACTAGATGCCAATGTTACACACTGGACCTTTAACATAGACGTCCATGGTAAAGGTTGGCAGTCTGAAAAGCACCCAAAGCTCTCTGACTGTGAGCAAAAATCCCATCTCAATATATAGATGACTAACATGTTTCTACTCCAACACTCTTCAGCGAAGTATAAAATACACTGGGGACAGGTGTTCGATTTAAAACTCATAAAAAGGTCATGTGATGTGGGTAAAACCACATGTTGGTAGTGCCCACTTGAAAGAAACCACCAGGGAGGCATGACAGCAAAAATAACAGAGAAAATGTAAACATGTACCGTGACTGACTCCTATATTTATACATATAATAGCAGAAAGAGTAGGGATTCAACTTCTTTTTATGCTATTACATATATATATATATGTAGGAGTCACTCATTTTCTCTGTTATTTTTACTGTCATGCCTCTCCAGTGGTTTTTCTCAAGTGGGCACCGCTAACACGCCATGTGACCCACGTCACATGACCTAGACATGAGTTTTAAATTGAACACCTGTCGCCAGTGCATTTTATACCCTGATGAAGACTGCCTAACTTGAAATGTATTGGTCATTCATGCTTTCATTAAGGATTTTTATTTATAATCAGAGTGCCTTGGATGATTTTCAGACTGCTAACATGGTCTTTTACATGAAATAAACTGGACAGTCATTGTGTGTTTGCCCCGTCCATCAAAGGCACCTGATTTTTTACTTTCACCAACACCTAATTTCTTAGCCAAGTGAAGCAATCCCCATTTTTACTTATATCCATATCCTATTTTAATAATTTGTACATTCGTAGTACTGCTTAGTCTTGAAACTTTGATGAAATATGCAATCTTATGACCATATTTAAAAAGTGAAGTATCTTCATAATCCATTTTAGGCTTCTAACCTCTCCTACACAACCTTTCTAAACTCCTACTATCTTTTTTATACACCTGTATGTACAAATAGTCCAACCATCATGAAGAAAGTTGGTTTATTTTTCATCCAGAAAGCCTTAAAAATGATCTATGATTGTTTGTCTCTTCTAATCTTTGCAGGATTCTGATGATCAGCTTAAAAAGCTGTGAATTAAACACACCACAGTCCATCTAGTATACTTGAAATGCTGTCCAACACAGTCAGGCGTACAGTGATTTTTCTGGAGTATCAGGATCTTAAACAGTCTAGTAGCAATGGGTGGGTATCATGAAATGCTGCCAAGAATGCAGACAGGAACTTTGAGCTCAAACAGGCCAGCATGGCCAGATGGCCTGAGACGGCGGTTGAGAAAACTCTGGTCTTACCTGCTGATTTTGGAGTGAACTTGTCCCTGTTGGCAGCGCACACGGCCAGGAGCCGGTAGCCCAGGTCCAAGTCGTAGCCCTGCTGTGCTGCTACGCGGCTGACCACCTGAACACAACGACACAACGAAATATTGTTATGATCCAAGGTTCATTCCTACTGAGGAAATAACTATGATTAAAGAAGTCATTCAGGTTTTTGGAACCTTTCTTAACTCACTGGATATTTTTCTTCTCCAGTCTTATTCAATCTTTATTCTTTGAAAAAGGGTCACAAAAATTCAAATCTGACGACAAGCTAAATAGTAGGGACGTGTAGAAAGAGCTCAGACAGTGTGTACCTCTTCCAAGGCTGCACAACCATTCAAATGTACTATTTAATTTTCAGAACAGAATTTTTTCTGCTTCTCTATTTAAACCCATAGACCTTTGTGGATTATATGTGTATGATTTTATTCATGTGAACGCAGAAGGTAGTGAGACAGTTAGAAAATCCTTCAAAACATCCACACTAAAAACTTATGACTTTTTATCCCATGGCTTAGGTGTTTTCTTTCATTAACATTAATCATAGTTTTTTTTTAAGGAATACTTGAACCCCCGAATGACCATCTGTATGTAAATTACCCACCACTTGTTGTGCTGAATTCCTGAGAAAAGTCTTTTTAAAAGTCTGTTTACAAACTCTCACACAACTCCTACTGTATAATCTAAGTATTATTTATCCAGCCATATGCTCAGTACTTTCCAAACACATGCATTTTCGCTCAAACCTTACTATACAAAACTAAACTGAGAGAGAGAAGCTTATCTATGCTGTGCTCAAAGCCAGACTCCATTGACAAAAACGGTAATTTTATGTCACTGAACACAGGAGCTGCTGGTCTACCACTGCCTCAATCTGTACGTTTGGTTGTGTCATTGTGTGAGTTCTGTATTTTAAAGAGTTTATTCAGATTCACCAAAGTCACACAGTAACAGAAACTAACTATGGATTAAGGCAGCGGTGGACCAGCAGCTCCCATGTTTACCAAGGTAAAATGACTGTTTTTGTCAATGGAGTTTGGCTATGAAGAGAGCATGGGTACATTTCACTCTTGATTCTATTACCCTTCATAAAAGGGGCTGTCTGCTGAGTTGTGTGAGAGGTTTAAAACAGATGTAGTGTTGCTGTTGTTTAAGTCCTTTGACTTCACTTGATTGAGAATTTTATTTCTACGTTAACCCAAAGCATGCGAGAAATAACAGGTTTTTGTTCGCTAATTCAATTCAGAGTGAGTAATTGATATACAAATAATCATGTTGGGTGTATTTAGTCTTCTTTTGACTACCCAAGTAAATAAATAATTAAGTAACTAACTAGAAATAATAGAAAATACAAATAAACAGGAATGATAAATTATCTCATTGCCCAAAGTGATATTATTGCACTGAAATAGGTATTAAATTCATGTATTACAGACACACCGTTGCATCATAGATTAATTAAGAAAGACACACTGAATACAGGCCCATCCTGGTACTTAAACTCATCACAGGACTTAACATGTTGTCTTGACAGTTTCCCAGATTCTTGCTGTTACATAAGAGCAAAGTTTAGCAGCTTCAAAGATCCCGTTCAACTTAAAGGATATTGTCCCTACAAGTTTATAAGTTCCATATGAGCCGGTGGACAAAACGTGGCCTCCGGTGCCGCGATGCCTACTGAGAGGAAACATTAAGAGAAACATCCACATGCCACAGGAGGTGATGTAAATCACCCTTATGTGGCGCATGTTGCTTTGATTTACCATCGCCATCATCAGCTCAAAGAAACCCGCTGTAGACCTTTAGGACACAGCGAGGCCTGTGCGGACCAACGTGCCTCACTACAGACAGATTCCTCTCCCCGCCTGGTTTTCATAGCCGCGATCCTGCTGCCACGATCTGGAGTTCAAGACAAGCCCCGAGGTAGCGCAGCTGAACACTGCTCCCTGCACCATATCATTATCTCCTGTAAGTATAGTCTTGACGTGACACCAAAACAGAGTATGTATATCTGGCCTTTATTTATAGGAATCCCCCATTAAGAAGAAGATATACGAGTATAGGCTGCCTAATTAGAATCTAAACTTGTGAGGGACATTTTGCTAAATGGTAATTCTAGTGTAAGAAGTTACAAGTGGTTCTAATTTCAGGACTTAAATTGCACACAGTCAGTGGAGCTGTGGTCGTGGATTGTCTGCCATACAGGAGTCACTCAAACTTTATGTTTGTGAAACTCTGCGTACTACGAATTATTAATTCTTTAGGCCTAAGAATGAATTCTCCAGGTGTAAGAATATGAATATTAACAATATTTAGCTGTTTGTAGAAGATGATTTTGGTTTTGCAGTGTAGCCACCAGTCTGACATCACCAAATGCCAACGCCAAGGCAGCAGTGAGATACAAAACATGCAGGCAACAGGGTGAAGTGTTTACTATTACAGTCTGAGACCGGGTAATTTCACAATCACATCAGATTCTCTGTGCTCCCCCCCAGTGTGGTTCACGCTAAGGTCTATACAACCCATAAACTAAAAGGAAAAGCCTTGAGATTTTCACGGCAGGAAACAAATTGAATTGGCGAAATGGAGGAAAAGGCACCTGCTGCTGCACATTAAAGCAGTAACACAAACAATCACTTGAATGGAGGGATGTGTCAGAGCGGTTTCACTGTGGTGCTCAAGTACAAATCTCCTGGGTTCCTCCGCTTGCTGTAGCCACGCTCGCTTGGCGGGGTTACAAATTGCACCCAACAGGAGCTATATGTATTTCTTATCTACTGCTGGAGGCGGTATGGAAATGAGCATGTTGAAGCACAGAATGGCCCAAGGTGACAGGTGAGCGACACATCCGCAGTCCGTCCGTTGTTCTACCTAACTGTCTGTTCTGTCTCTTAACCCAAAATTTCCAGGAAAGAGTCATCTCTTCATTTATAACTGTTCTGTCTGCATGACACAGAATATTTCAGAGGAGGATTTTATTGAAGAAATACTTCATTAAAAATCTATGAAAACAGTCTTTCAAATACTCGCCCCCCGTAGGTTTGAACAGTTTGTCGCTTGCTCCTTTGTGGCGGGCGGCAGCTGTACTCAGCTTGGATTCAAAACCGTTACAGTAGATTCCAATGGTGGCTGAGAACCATATGGCATAAACAAACAAACAAACAAAACCAAAATAAAAGCACAGTTGTCCACAGAAACTTTATAAAACACAAATCTGCCTCTCAAAAAGCCTGGCTGGTTCCAATATATTCCCCAAAATATGAATAACGAAACAGCCGTTTGTTGTTAACACACTTAGCTGTTTGTAATTTGTGACCAATTTAAGCTAATGTAGCTGCACAAAACAGCAAACCATACCAGCAACATATGCTTTATATTCAGGCATAGGTGTCCCTCTGTAGGTTCAAAATGTTTCAATCAGCCAAACATACACCAAAGTATGACTAAATGAACAGCTTCCTGCAGTTATTTATTCATGACCAGTGTAAACTAACGCTGCTGCACAAAACAGCAAACTGCACTAACATATGCCGTGTATTTAGGCACAGTTTGTTTTGTTTTTTAAACATCATTTTATCGCCTCTGAATATTTAACATGTGTCTTATACCATTTAGCCAAAAATATACCAAAATTTGACTAAATGGACAGCTTCCATTTGTCACTAGCAGTTAGCTATTCGTGACCAATTTATGCTCACATAGTTGCGAGAGTGTGGAACAATTAATAACCCATCTGTAAATTCTGACAGGGCACCTACAGTGGCAGATATTTTAATTATGGAGGGCTGCCACAAATAAATGAATGTGTGGGAAACCCTGCTCTACTCAACAGACATAGGAATCAGCCACATTTTGATATAATGAATATTGTAACATATTCTAACATAAATTATATCAGAGAAAGATGGCCAAGAGTGGAAAGTGTGCCAATTAACCCTGGTCTCCCGTATACACATGAGCTTTTTTGGTGGAATATTCTCTTTTATTATACATTTAAGGATTCTTTGAGCTACAAGTTATATTTTTACCTCTTTTGAAAGTTTAGTGTAAATTTGTCTCATTAGATCAAACTACCTTGATGCATTTTTGCCAAAATCCTACTTCCTTTACAGTATACGTTTCAAAACAGATGTATAAAAAGCGTAAAAAAAAAGAGAGTCTGTTTTCAAATGCCATGGGATACTAATTATTCAATTAATCGAAAGCCCCTAGGCATTTAAGTCGGGGAATTAAGGGCTTTGTAACTGTATTTCTCTATAACCACTGATTGCTTTGTGGTTTGAGGACGTTATTGCTCTCCTTTCTGTGTTCCACTGTGCCGATTTCATGAGCCACAGCACAAACTGTAACTGAAGTCACTGAAAGGTGATTGAATCTCAGTAGTTTCTACGGGGTGAAATGCTTTTTATTTTCCAGTGACCTCAGTGAGGATCAGGCAGCCAAACATTAGCTCCCTCGTCGTAACCCTGAGGGAGTTACGGAAAGAGCCAATGCAGCATTTGTTTTAGAGGCCTTTTTTTTTTTTGCTGTCCTTGAACCTTTGAGTACAGCATTGCAGAGGGAGGTCGACTTACCGTTAGGCATCCCATCAGGCTTTGCTCGAAGGGGCGCTGGAAGGCTCGGGGGTCGCCACACCAGTCCAGCAACTCGGTCGCTGCTGTTTGGAAATTTGCTGGGTTTTGTAAGTGCTGGAGGGGACAAAAGGGAAAGATTGGGAATATGTTAGAGTCCAGGAACTTGAGTCCGACCCGAATAAGGTTCCTGTTCCTACCCTTCTTAAAAAAGCAACAGACAGTAAATTTGCCTATATATATATCATTATGAAAATAATGTGGGTTGCACAGGGTAGTATACACAGTAAAATCAGACTATCAGCGTTTACATAGGTTACTTAATGGCTTTGCAATAAGCTTCTGCCACTGGGGACGAATTTTCGCGGAAAAAATCTGCTTTACGGCAGGAAATGCGTCATGTATTGCCAAACTTGTCGGTCAGCCAATCAGGGACTGGAGCTGGTCCTTATGAGGAACTGGCCAGGGCATGAGATAGTTGAGTCAGGAGCACAATGGCAGATGGACAAAGTTTGAAGATAAGTGAAAAACGGCCTCCCAAAAGAAAACCAGCTCCTCTGTCTGCTGCCGCCACCGCCGCCGCAGCTACTGGGCACCCAGCATCTCTGACCGGGAGAAGTTGAGTAAAATCCTCTCCTCCGCTCCCGTTTGTCTGGTGAACGCCTCTCCTCTGTCAACACACTCTGCCAGCAGTTTAATAATACTGATGCCAGTTGTAACATTTGAATGTTTTAGTAGTGAGTGTGTGTGTGTGTGAGAATGTATAGTGAGCCGGTGACAGTTGAAAAATAACTCCACTGCACGTCGGGTTCCCATTCCCCTGTCAGGAGGATTTTTCAACAGTAACCGGCTCACCATACATTATCCCTTAGGTGTCTACTGTTGTTTGTACTGATATTGTGCATTCTGGTATAATTATTTGCATTACTATTTGTTTTTTCTTCAGATAAATCTGATAATTGTTGCTCGGTCTCTTTACTCATTTATTAAGTATAGTGTCCACACACCTTCTCATTCTACATGTACACAGAGGTATACTGGAGGCTTTACAGCCTACATTTTATTGATTATCTCTGATCCCCACAGTCAATTTGGTCTTTGCGACAGTGCGAGCAACACTGCTGATGCTAGGTGGCGCCAAGCTAAAAAAACTAATCCTATCTGTTGCCGCTTTAAATTAAAGTTGTAACATGGTGATTTAGTAATTATAGGTATTACACACTAATACTAACACTGCATAAAGAAGGCTGCTCCATTTAACAGTGAAGTTTTTACACCTGCTGTTAAAAATCGATTCTGAAAATCTGACTTCTATATCTACATCAAAATGTAGATCCAAAAGAAACACATTTGGATGCGACTCGACTTTGTTTGCTACTTGCCTGAACCCCAGATAAGAGATGTAAAATGGACGGCTGGATTGTGAGAGAGAAGATCGCCTGTCACCAAAACAAAGGCCACGCCAATAACGTACTGAATAATTAAACGCACTCAGAGTGGCCTTAAAGAAGACAGCAATTGTGTGACCACATCCCCTAGAATTGATCATATTGCACTGTAGATTACTCGTGCTGTCGGTTTAAAGTATTAATGCGCAGGGCTGAAGGGGTATGCCCCCATTAGATCCATACGTCCACCTCACTCTCCCCAGGTTTCCATAGCGCTGCCTCGCCACTTGAGTGCAATAAATCTCCCTGTATGGCCGCCTGAATAGCCCACGAAGCCCTTATTTCACCAGCCGGCCCTGAGCTGTGCTGTGACTTTATCTGACAACAGGCTCCTTGACCTACAGGTACCCCTTTATGGCATTCATTCCCCAACTGGAGCCAGCAGCCCACTCAGTAACCCTGTTGTCCGTCTTGTTGTAGAGCAGCAAAGGAAACTGAAAAATGGACCTCACTGGGTCGCAACATCGGACTCGCTGTTGGTCACTTCTTCTCTAAAAGCTTTCACACCTCAATATGAATCACTTTATACATACAAGAGCAGACACACCACTTCCACTCTGCAGTAATCTTTTGCCTTTGGACAAATAATGTGCACAAGCCTTTGTAGTGCACTTGTACAAACCAGGAACAAATGGACTCCCACTCCATGGCATCAAAGGTAAATAGAGAGGTTTGTCAGCTTTAAGTGAATGGGTGCTTTGATTTCACTGTCAGACAGAGAAGGAGAAGAGGAAGTGACAGCGGTACAGTGACTGCCTCGCTGTGCTTTTTTCTTGTTTGCTCTTTAGGGGGCAGCAGAGGTCAGGATTTGATAAGGCAGCTTTCATATCAATTTACAAAGCTGCCGTTTGACAAGGGCCGGATGAAACCAGTCTTGTTTATTTTATGTTCTGTCCGACTATTCCCGCTCGCCCTACATGTCTTTGTTTCGGGAGGCTGGGAGGAGACATGGTGGGGCTGCTGAGCATGTAAATTCTACCAGTGGATAAAGTCTCCTGGAGAAACACACACATCCACAGATGCTAAATTTAGATGAGTCTGGAAGCTAGACAACACACGCAATCAGCGCACCAAGGATGGAAAGGGGGAGGAGGGAGAATATGTAGAGGGAAGGGGCGGAGAGGGGGGACACACACCACCAACACTTGGGCTTGAAGTGATTACTGTTCTTTGCACTCAGAACAATTGGTCCCACCAGTGTGGCTGTCACATGGAGAGCTTGGCACTGCCACGCCACAGATGTTCCCCCTACTCCGGCCAAAACCCACCAATCAAACCTAAACTAGTGGCCAAGAGACCCCTCACTCCCCCCTATCCTCGTCCCCTGGGCGAGAATGATCCTCCAACATTTACACTCCAGTAAAAGCTCAGCTCAGTTCGAGGGAAACAAAGACGGACCGGCGCTCGCAGTGTCCTGAGAATACAGCTTTCTTCAGATACAATCATCCTCTGTAGTCACGTCTGGAAACGACTTGATCTGCACATCTGCAGCTAAACTGAAAGTGACAGCGCACGCGAACTGGCAAAGACTCCCTTCCCTTTCAAAATCACAGCTTTTGGTTATGCTGCTGTTGTTATTCAGCGACGCCCCAGAGCACTGAAAACATATTAATGGAGACAATTAACCCTGGAAAGAACACAGTGGCAGACAATAACAGCTGCATAGCCAGTGCAGCAGGGAGAGTACAGAGAGGGGCTGTCTTCCAGTTTATCTTGAAATATTGACGCTTACAGTTTGAGGAAGTGCTCCTGCGGCGAGAGGAGAGTTCATAGTTTCCGCCAAACCCCTGTACGAATCACTGAGTGGAGAGGCTGACAGCAAACTGGCTTCCCCACAGTGAGAGGAAAAATACAGCCTCTGAAATAGATACCAGCAGTATCACGCAGCCCATCTTCCCCAAAGTGTTCACAACGGTGCAATTCTGGGACGCGAGAGGAAAACAAACTGCCACCGAGAAACTGTGTGTTTGGTGGTGAAATCAGATAACTGTTTTTGTGTATCTTTTTTTAAAACATCCTCGTCTGTTTGGAGGTTAATCAAGCCAACATATTTATTCACCTGCTGTTTAAAATTATAGATATGTTCCCTTAAGGTATTTAGCACCACCTGCACACATCATACGGAAACAAACATAATCAGTATTGTTTGCATTTACCAAATGTTCATGTAAAAAGTAAAAGGACTGCGAATAACAGCTCAGTATCAATTCATCTGCTGATTCTTTTTGTTGATTGATCAATTAAGCTTTTAACTTTACAAAAACGGTGAAAATTGGCCATCAAATGCTCCTGAAACCTAAGGTAACATCTGAAAGATACTCACATTAAAGGAGCAGTAAGGGGGGATTAAGGGGGATGTCTTATCTTCTCCAAACAAACACAACCAGGTGAGAAAGACACTGAATAAAGCGGTTTCACATTACAATTCAGTGTTTCTCCCGCGCTGTCTAGCATGTAGGAGACGGTTGCTAGCCCAGCACCTGCTAATATGTGCTCACCTTTTATTCTATGACCCAGACGTTCAGGAGGTTTTTAACGTGAGCCGGACTATCCACAGAGGTCTCAAACAGACCCAGTGATTTAAACCGGTAAAAACACTGAATAAATCAGTTTCATGTTTAAAAAAATCAGTGTTTTTCCGATGCTCCTGTCGCAGAAGGGCTGCTAACTACGGTGGCTGACACCAAATCACTAACGGCCCTATCTTGAGTCACTGTTTGGTAAGTCTTTTCCAGGCTACTGTAGAAACATGGCAGTGCAACATGGCAGTCTCCGTAGACGAGAACCTGCTCCCTTTGTAGATATAACGGGCTCATTCTAAGGTAATGAAAACACAACAAATTATTTTCAGGCGATTAAACACTAAGGAAAACACACTTCTTAATTCAGTTTCTGCCAACACATCCCCCTAAATCCTACACACTGGACCTTTAAATCACGCAGGGGTTAGGTGTCAGCCTGTTACCATTAATGTCAAACAACGCAGAACGAGACATCTGATGGATTTTTATAAATTTTAAAGTACCACAATTAGTGTGCTGAGGTGAAAAATAACCATGCTTTCACAGTTTGGTGAAGTTATTGTTTATAAATCACATTATTGCAATTTCACAACAGGACGGTAATTTAAAAATTACCACCGTAATGATTTCTGATTTAACTTTCAACCCGTGATTCAATCAGGCTGACAGATTCCAATTTCCTCTACTTTATCATCACGCTCAGCAGTAATTTATCATTTGAGCAACAAAAATCAATTTGTTCCCCTGTCCGCTGCACTGGCTGGGAGTATTCAGACAGACATGTCACATCTTCCAGAAAACAACAACACAATGGAGGAGGCTTCATTTATATTCCTGCTTCTCGTCCGTGTTGCCTCCGAGATGCCAAATTTCAGCGTGTGCACACTTTCAATTAAAGCAAACAGCTGGATTGGTTTACAATATTTCCTTAATTATTTTAATGGCTTGGATATTGGACAATGGGGAGCAGGGGGAGAAGATAGTGAGTTAATTGTTCTGATCTCCCCTGATGATCATCTTTGTGTGCGGGGAGGAGAATAGACGGCCGGCTGAATGGGCTCACTGCTAGTCTAATTGGCAGGACATAAATGGTATTTATTATGCGGGCCTTCCAAACCCTGATTGTCTGCGGCACAAAGCTGCCTCTATTAGCAGGGTGCTGGCTCTTACTGGTTGGTTTGAAATGACCCGGCGCTTAACCATTTATTAGATGGACTGGAGGCCTCCTTGTATGCCATGGATCTCTCTAATTGGCATGTTTACCCATGTGCTGCTTCCCCGGACGCTAAAATTGGGACGTGTTTGTTTAAATTTTTGCCTCGCGGGGGTTAATACATTTAACCCCCTGCAACATTTGAATTGTTTTGTGTTAGACTGATGCAAATCCCTTTTCCTGTTCCGTCAACTTCCTTTACAGAATAATTCATTAGCTATTAGTGATACAGTGCATTAATAGAATCCAATTTCACCTCCCATACCACTAAAGAAGGAGGAGGTATTGAATATTTAATATCCTGCTGTGAAGAAGGAACCCAGGCTGGAGACAGAGAGTGTTTACCTCTCTCTACCTTATTACTTAAGGACATCAAAGCTTGGCTCTACACATAGGGGCTTCCCTCTGTTTGCTCCCTAAACACTCGCCCCGTCTTGCTATCTGCCTCACCTTGTCTCTTTCTCAGTAATAGCCGGGAACTCCCTGCCGAGGGTAAAACAATTTGCCACGTCCACACTTGTGTTTAAGTGCGAGCCCCATGCATTGTCCCAAAGGCCGTCTGATGCACTTTTTCAGGAGGTGGACCTCTGCGCGGAGCCCAGAAACAAAACAGGGCCGTCAGTTAAGAAAAGAGATCAAAGGGGGAGAGCCCTGTAGCCCGGGGTTACGCAAGTATGTCTGCCTAATTCTGCCAGAGATTCGTCCCGCAGTAAACGGTGGGGAGAGGGGAACAAAAGGACTCGCTGGGAGTCAGCGGTGGTGGAGGAAGAAAAAAGGGTGATGATGAGGGAGGGAGGGGGAGCCTCCACTCTTTGACCCCAGTCAGTAACCTGAGTCACACCGCAGTCCTGATAGTGAGGCTGAACAGATTAGTCACTTCACTGTGGCCAAACAGGAAGTCTGGGGTGCATTCTGGACATGACTGTGAGTGTGTGCACAGGCACAAACTACGGAGAGGAAACCCAGTGTGTAGCTTCCTACTTTCCTACTGGCCAAACATATAAAGAAATCTCACAATATGGAGATACAATTTCTTTTCATAGAAGTTGCACTGGTGAAAACTCATATAAGTGCCACAAGTAATGTCGACTAGGGGGGGACTAACCAAGAAAAACCTTAGTAAGGGAGGCAGGTGAGATGCGCTGGAAGGGTTGTAATTTAAAGGAATACTTCACCCCCCCACATGACTATTTGTATATCAATTACTCACCTCGCTGCTCAGTGCAGCCCTAACAAACAGCCCTTTCCAATGGGGAACTAAACGGAAAGCAAAACTTACATATTCTCTCTTTAAAACCAGACTCCATTGACAAAAACAGTAATTTTAACTCACTGAACATGGAAGTTGTTTGTCTACCATTTCCTTGATTGTTTCTTTTGTTTGTATTATTGTGTGACTTTGGTGCTTTTAACGGTTCATTCGAATTCCCGAAAGTTACAAGATAACATAAACATACTTACTGATGGAGGTGGCAGTAGACCAGCAGCTCCTGTGTTCAGCAAGGTAAAATTACTGTTTTTATCAATGGAGTCTGGCTTTGAGGACTAGCCTAGATAAGTTTCACTTTTGGTTCGGTTCACCGTCAGAAAGGGCTGTCGGTTCTGGAAGTAGTGCGCATATGACTGGATAAATGAGACTTGGATTATACTGCACGAGCTGTGTGACAATTTGTAAATGAATGATTTAATATAGTTTTGCTGTCGTTAAATGCGGTCGCCAAGAACTTCAATTGATGAAGAATGTAACATCCAATTCACCATCGTGGCACTGCACTTACACCGGCAGTCAAGTTTATGCTGCCACACCGCTCACAACAAAACTACACTGACAAAAGCCCCATCTCGACTAAGCATTCACCTGTAGCCATCTGATTCTCCTTGATGGGAAGTTACTACCATCACTTCCTGCTGTGCTGAGCTTCCTTGCCTGTGGGGAGTGATGAGATCAGAGCCCAGATGCCAAATATCTGTACATAATCTATGTTTGTATAAACATACGTCCAACAGCTGACTGAAATAAAGTGAAAGTAGCAATGGCACAGTGTATTTTAACACCAGGGAGCGAAAAGAAAGAGCTGCAATTGAGTATTGAAGTAAAAGTACCTATATTTTTAGACTTGTGTGGGCACCTGTAGGCTGTACTTTTAATATTGTACACAGTCCAGGTGGATCTAAGTCCTACTATTGCTTTATACTTCAGCTTATACCAATACTCTCTCAAGGGAAAACTGTTTATGAACTTGCTTTGAGAATTTTTATACCCTTAGACCACATGTAAGATCAAATTTTCCTCTTTAGTTTCAGACGAGTCTTTACAATTTCTCTTCCTTCCACTCTTCAAAATGTAAAAATACATGCTGTTTTTCAGAAATCCTTGAAAGTTTTTAAATGTTTTCGATGTAAAATCTGAATGTGCAAAGTAACAAACAACTACAGCCACCAGATTACTGTAATCTAGGAACATTTCCCTCTTGAATATGTAGGAGTATACAAAGAAAGTCTCAGGATTTTTGATACTGTACATGTTCCAAGTAGATCTGAATATGACTGTTGCCACATGCTTCAACTCACACCAGCATGTCATGGTGTCATTGTCAAGGAAAGCCTTTTTTTGTGTTGTCCTGATCATTTTCAGAAGATTTCTCTGGCTAAAACTCTTCAGAAAGTAACAGCTGCTTTTCAGAAATCCATAGAAGTTGTTATTTTTGTCAGTTTCTGTCATGTTTTCAATACAACACATAACTGTGCAAAATAACAAAGAACTACAGCCAACAGATTAATTTAATTCAGGTACATTTACCCCTGAAATATGCAAATGTAGGCATACAAGTACAAAATTTCCCAAAATGCTGAAATGTACTTTCTTAACCACAATATTAATATCAATGTGCTTGGTTACTTCCCACTTGTATCAAACGTAATACCATAAATTTGACCTCATGTAATATAAATCAGACGGCTGACACACACTCTCACCTGTTTGATACACTGCAGACGGTCATTGGTCTGCTGTATGTGTCTGTCCATCGACGGAATCGAGTTCATGTTGATTGTCCCTCTTCGGCCTCTACCTGCCAGCCATTAAACTGGAGCGTTCTGCAACAGAAACACAGACACGTGTCAAAGCTCGCCTCTTCCCAGGGAAGCTGCCAATCCCATCACTACCAGGATATTGCAGTTTAGTGTCCACATGTGCGTATGTGTGTGTGTGTGTGTGTGTGTTGTGCTGTGAGCTGAGCAGGGAGATATTGATTTGGCAGGTGACAAACACCTCAGAGAGCCCAAAGGATGACATTCCTCTCAGCTCCTGTGACACCCTTAACAAGCCCCGGCAGTTGCCCCCGAACGCTGCCATACACCTTCGGAGAGGACACACCGGATGGCTCAGAGAGGATGTCTGACCATGTTTAAAGCACCTCGGGGCGAAAATGAACAGAGGAGGAAGGACACACACACATACACACACAGATATTTCTGAGCCGGCCTCAGAAAACTGCATGAAACCTTTCCATCCCGGCCTGTGAGAACATTAACTTGGCATGTGGTTCTCTGTTTACATTACTTAGCCATTATGTAATCTTTGGTTAACAATTATCTGTACCCTGGGCCCAGACATGCTCTACATTTCAACCCCCCACCCCCCCACCCCCAACCGCTCTCCAGCTACATAAGAGTTCCTCTAACAAAACCCCTTACAGCGCACTATTGATTTTGGAGCAGCAGCTTATGGAAAACCTCTTTCTCTCCTTTTTTTTTTTCCAGAGGAATAATTTTTCACGGAAGGCAAACAATGGCGCTGTGATCTGACATGCTACATAACATTATCACAAGTTAAAAAGTATTACAAGCTACATTAAAGGTTATCAATTTCGCCCGAGGGGGGTTTGATTTAATGTTGCATTCGACATCAAGTAAATATCAGGGTGTTGGCTATAACTCATGGCGACCTGCAGCTTCACGTGGAGAGGTGAGTGAATTAACAAGCACGTGTATGGGTGGTGCTGGAGAGCTCCATCTTCACCTCCATCTCCCCCCTCCTTCACTCCTCCTTTATCCATCTTTCCTTCTTGCTGCTGCGGGGACGTCTCTTCCTGCGGCGCATCATCTCTCACTCAAACACTCGCCCCCCCATCACTCAGACCCCTCCCACCCCCCCACCCCAACGCCATCTTTCTCCATTACCATCACACACTGAGAAATTTCACTGCACAAAGTGCCGGTGAGATGAGGAAGAGGGAGAGAGCGAGGAAGAGAGGAGGCAGCATGCTGCACCATACTGATAATGCTCACTTAGGGGTTTCTAGCTGGATTTAACGGTAGGGCCAGTAATCTACTCCACTAGACAGCTAAAGAGCTTTTATGCTACCTATTGGAGCTGCTCATGCCTGTACTTGAGAGGAGAGAAGGGCACACTAGTGCATTCCTCTCCATAAATTAGAAAGCTCATGAAAAAAAAAAAAAGCGACATCGGAGGAGTTTTTCCATTCCGACTCTCTTTGCAGATGGAAAGTAATTTGTTGACATTTTTGAAGTTGCACACAGACGGATATTTGAGACTCGTGGAAGGTATGAATGAAGGTATTTACACCAGGAAGTCAACAAACCTGATTAAATCAGCAACAATTAACTAATTCATTGATAATTGATTTATGGGTTTGAGAGGACGTTTGACATTTTTGAGAGGAGTTGTTCTTCCTGCATCCAGTGCCGTCATGATGTGACAGTGATGTAGCTGGAAGCAGGAAGAACTACTGACTGGATTTCGCCACCAGGTAACTAGGTTTTCAAAAACAAAACTTCCATGTTCCCTTCACTGGCTAGATTTCACATCAACAAAAAGGGCATCCCAACGTACGAGTGCAGAGGATGTTATGGATGAATATACAATAGTATAAGCAATCGGGCAAGTGGTATTTTCTAACAGGAAAAACGTCTTCAAACTTCTTCAGTGTGAATATTTCCTTGTTTCTTCACTCCTCTATCACCTCTATCTACCTGTATGCGACTAGTACTACCAAGGGACCTCTTGTGATTTACAAACTACCCCTACAAGTCTGTGCTTCGTGTGGCCTTTCCACAGAATAAGCACAGGCTGTATTTTACTGGAATATCCTGACATTATTCCCCAGATATGATGCGCACAGTCATTTGCAAGCTCCACTCTACACAACATAGAGACACCACACAGCACTACCAGCAGCAATGTACACTGTTAGCCTCAATTTTTCTTTTAAATGTGGGTTAAAAATCAGAACTGACTCGGCCACTGCCACACAACTTATGTCATCCATCTAAAGATTTTGCTCCTCTAATGAATTTGAGCTTTTTCTGCAAATTTGACCGCATGCTACCCAAAAATGCTGTGAAACTTTGTGAAATTTATACATGCCAAGGCAGAAAAATGGCACAGAGAAAACAAAAAACCTAAATACGACCCCAAATCACGGAGATGCTGATTCGTGCAGGACTTATCACATAACCTCTGTGTTTGGCAATTGTAGATAACTTGACAAATTACAGACATGGCAGATTTGCGTGGGATTAAAATCTGAGACAACCTCCACAATTATTACAAATTACCAGGTAATAATAATAATACTAGTCCAGGGCACAAAGGGCTTAAGACAGTCAGCTGAATATCTTTGGGTTGTGGACAAAACAAGACATTTAGCACGTCATTAGGACATTTTCCACCATTCTCTGACACTTTACAGACCAAACAGCGAATCGATTCCTCAAGAAAATAATCAACAGTTTAATTAACAATGAAAATAATCATCATTTGAAGCCCTAAACCTGACATAATATATTTTTTCTCCTGATCCCAAGAGACTATCTGGGTAAAAAGGCTCAAAACAAAAGTAAAATAACAAATAAAAGAAATTAAATACATAAATTTAAACTGTATCAACACCACCACTGCCAGCATGTGAATAGCAACTCCACTGCTTTCTCACTGAAGGCATCCTAAATGTCACACAGTAGAACAAGCATCACTCTAAGCTGATATATGTTCACACTTCCTTTACATCCCTCTGGTGTCTGCTGCTGTAACCCTCAGTCCCCTCTCCGTGCCAGCTGACACCGAGCTGCTCCTTGTCGAGAGGCGGCCCCGAACCACCGTGCCCCTCAGCCGCCAGCAGGTGTCTCCCTGGCCCTTCAAAGGCCTGGCTAGTGGCACAAAGAAGGCGGAGCGGTGTTGCTTTAAGCCTTTACAAGCTCTACAAATCCTCAGCTGCTGCTTCCTAACAGGGCCCACTCAGCCCGGCACTGCCTGTCTGACCTTGTGGTTATTGATGAGCGAGTCGACCTGCTCTCTCCGTCTCTCTTCCCTCCTGCCCTTCCTTTCTCTCCGCTCTCTCTCTCCCTCTTTTTTTCTCTCTCAATGTCATCCCTCTTACCTCCAACAGTGAGTTAAAATGAGGGGAAAGAAAGAGGCTGGGCTGCCATTCACCACCCCTGCTTTTTTCCTGTTAAACACACATTGTAATGATACTCCTGACCTCCCCGCACTCTGAAGCCTGGGTTCTCTTATTTACATCTATTTTCCTCCCAAGATCATTATAAAAAGTAGAGATGACAGTGTTGGGGAGTAATTTAATTTCCAGATATGCACTTTCTAATTAAACGCTATTCCTTTGTTATATCTTTAATGACTAACAAGAGCCAAATTAAAGATTAAAGCCGTGATGCTGTGGAGATATGACAACAGATGCAATTATAAGCCTTCCCCCTATTTACAGGCTTTTTTTCCTAGATGTTATCATTTATTATTTTCTCCGCGCCATCACCTAATGTGAACTTATTTGCAGTGATTCAGCTAGTTAACCCAGAAATCCCGCCGCCAATCGGTGCCGATACATGAGCTTAATTTGCTAAATTGCGCGGCAGGCGTTACACAACAAGTTGAGAGCGGTGGATTCCTACACAACAAAAGACACATGGGGGACGGCGAGTGGGAGGGGAGGAGGGAGACCCGCTTTCCTTCCCTATTCAAGGGGGAGCTAAAATATATGTATTGAGTGGGAGCTGTAATAAAACGAAACGGGTGAGGAGATGCAGGCTGGGAACAAATATGAAAGGCAGTGGAGGATGGCGGCAAGGTGATGGAGCACCACCGGAGGATTGGATGAAATTATCTCTTTATAATCAGGGGGCTTCTGCATGGCTGCCTCCTCCATTGCCCAGTGACAGATGAGGCCTACCTCTTCAAATGGGCTTTTCACAGTGCTATCAGCCCACCTCTAGGGTAAAACAATGTTTTTCTTCCCCCCTGTACCACCACTTTAAAAAGCTTTGTTTCCACACGGCACCCCGCAGAGGACAGGACCGTCTCCCGTCAGGCAGGGTCCGTGTTTGTCTCATTACGTGATCATGTTACATAAGTGTACCTTGAAAAGGGCTGCGGATTTAATTTGATGACAAAACTGTGCCACGGCGGGGACTGGAAGACGGTGACGCTAAACAATGTTGAATGAAGACACTAAAGCAGAACATTATCTCCGGTAAGTAAGAGGGATTGCTTTTTGAACTGTCACAATCTAAACATTATTCCAGACACCCAAAACCCAGCCCCGCATCTTCAAAGAGAGTTTCTAGCCTGTTAATGTAACGTAGACGAGTTGTGCGCCTCTGCTCTGCAGGATGAAAACAGTCTGAGGGGGAGAGGAGTAGACAATGATTAGCTTTATCCCACCATCACAGCAGAACAAATGGATCACGAACCCTCGCCGCTTTACACAGTCTCTCAGCTGAGCTGTCAAGGCACAGGGAAGTGGTAAACAGATTTAATTTATTCATATAAATGGCTTGTGAACCAAAACAGTCAGGCTACTCTGGGGCCGGGCACAGTGCTGCTAAAAGGATATTTCCACTTTATTACTACTTGGGTCTTATTCACGTAGTTTTGGCCATTGGTTGTGATAATATTGTGCTGAGAACATGGTGCTACAACAACGTCCAACAGGGCGAGACATGAAACAGGTTGTCAACAAGTCAACAGGTTAGCCAGATTACCTAAAATACTTTATTTGGAGGTAAACCAACTGTAAATGCTCCTGAAATATGGGTAATATCACCTGAATGTGTTCCCAGACATGTTTTACATGCATGTAATATTAAAATTCTCTGCTCAAAATTACCTTTTCGGCCTCTATAAATATACAAATATTTTCTTTTTGAGTTAAATTGCTGGACATTAGGTATATTGTTCGGTGTATGTGTGCTGCAGGTTCACGTTTCCACATCACACTTGTGTTAGCTACATACTGAACCAGGATTAACTTCCAAAATAGCTGTGATGTCACAAAATCATCTCATACATACACACGGCCAACATTCAGCAATAACCTTGGCACATTTTCAAGAGGAGGGTGACTTTAATTAAATCAAATGTACGCTTTGAAGCGAAAAGCTGCCACTAAATTGACCAGGAATCCGCAAAATCGGTTGTTCTTCCTGCATCCTGCACCGTCATTTGATATGACATTGACGTAGTTGGAAGCAGGAAGAACTACTGGCTGGATTTCGCCTCCAGGTAGCCAGGTGGGCGTGCTCGATATGCCACTCAAAAATGTTGAACAACAACAAAAATGGCGTTCCAAATTATGAGTCAGGAGGTTGTAATGGATGAAGATTCAATCTAGAGTATACGCAGGGCAAAACAATAAGGATTATCTGATTGAGAGAGGCAAATAAAATGCAGCATCTGGCTAAATCTAGCACCTTACTTGTCCAGTTGGATAAGTGGTAAAAAAGAACATAGTTTTTTCTAGAGCTGATGATGGAAGTTTGGCAATAAGATGGAGTCAACGAGGTCACTTAATTCAGGTCTTTATTGTTATGTGATAATCATAAATGAAATAATTTGGGGTAAAATTGACTCAGGCAAGTAGCTTTCTGACCCAGTTACTCAACCAGGCAAGTGAAAAACCTGATACAGGGGATGTGGCCGGCAGGGACCCTCCACAACCCGAGCTGCTGAGAGCAAACACCGACTGGCGCTGCCTTTGCTCAGATTGCCCTCCAATGCCAACAAAAACGAAATCGTTCTGCTGCAGTAAATTTCAGGCTGGGCAGTTTTTGCTGGATGTTGTCGCCAACACTAACCCTGAGGGAGTGTGTGCGTTACTATGCATGAAAGTTTTCCTCCTTACTTGGACAGAGGTGCTCTGGAGACCTTCTTCAGGATCCTGAAGATAAACTGAAGAAGACAAACAAGACTAAGAGGGCCAAGAGGGCAGATAACCAATGAGTGAGTACTGCTGGTTCAGACTGCGGACTGCGACTGTTTCCTGCAGAAGTAACGGTAAACCTCGATTTGGCCAACAAAGTAGGCTTGCGTGCAATGCATTCTGGTACACATAGGCACTGCTGGCACGGCCCTGCAAGCGGGAAGTTACTGCTTCAACCAACAACATTTACCCTCAACACTGATTGGACATCAACATAAAAAATGGTGAATTTTCCCTTTAAGAAAGACACAGGTGCAGTGTTTGAATAAAGACACATTTCCCGGCTCAAGAGGGACTCGGCTGAAGAATCATACGCAGGCAGAGAGTCGGAGGGTAGCTACAGGAGGAGCAAGACAACAAGCAGCGCTCGCCACCATCCCGACCACACACACACACACACACACAAACACACACAAACACACACATATCTTCTCACCTTCCCTTGAGTGCTGGACCGGCATCATGATACCATAACAACACCCTCAGTCACTCCTAATGTGCTTTACAACAACACTACAGGCAGGGTGTTACACCTCCGCAGAGCTGTGTGAAACACCCCCCTCAACCAACACACACACACACGGACACACACACACCTCACTAATCGAAAGCTCAAAGTACTGCTGACACTATTAAAACGGAACAAGGTGGCCTGAGCGGAGAAATCAGCATCACTCTCGCACCTCATGGGGACACGTTGAGGTGTGCTGCTCAAGGTGATCGCGTCCCCGCGTGTCGTCTATTGTAGGTGAATTAGGCAATAAAGGGCTAATCTGCGCCATCATTGACTAGGGCTCGGCTGTTTGCAGCACTTGCTTAAGGGCGATAAAGATGAGGGAGGAGGAGGAGGGGAGGAGGAAGCATCTCTTCACCCTCATGATTTTAATGAGCTTTGATTCCGAGATATGTCTTGTTTTCTTCAGACTGTCGGCCGAGGCCGACGTGAAAGCTCCCCTTTAATTATCTCAACATTGTAGAGACGCCGTTTTCTCGCTCTGAGGGAGGGGTGTTTAGTTTGGAGAGGGCAGCTCTAGGACTCCAGGTGTCTGCCTGGTTCTCTGCCTGGTAAGTGGCCAGGCAGGCAGCGAGGACAAAGCTGTGTTTGTTCGACGGGAGGAAAAAGCAGAGAGGATGGAAATGTGTACGAATCGGCGCCGCTTCCATTGTTGCTTTACAGAATGTGCCATAATCCTCGGCAGGCTCCATCCAGAGCTGGCACGGAGGATAATATGAGCTGCCTCCTGCCTGTCCCACCTCCCTGCTCTACCTCCCCTCCTCTCAGCCCTTCTCCATCACCTCCTCCTCCCTTCCCCCATTTCTCTGCTGCACACACATATGGACACACAGCCACTCGAGTGCACACACACACACACACACACACTCTCACACCTCCCCACATGGCTCCTTAACAGGCTTGGGAATGGATTTCTTTTATTTAATGTGGTTTGGTCTGCAGCTCCAGCGGCAACCGTGAGCAAGGGTGGGCTCACAGTTGTGCCACTCACTCACACACACATACACAAACACACGTATAGACACACACACTCAATCCAAGGAGCCCTGCTGCGTTTGTCGCTGTTCACTGATCTCTCCCTCTTCCCCTCTGTCTTTCTCCATCTCCCATTCTCCCTCTAACTCACTCCGCTCCCTCTCCCTCTCACGCAGACCCACATTCACTCCCTCCCTCCTTCCCTCCCTCCCTCCCTCCCTGCCCTCTCACTTTTTTTTCATGACAGCTCACATAAGCAAGCCTCCTGGATTCCTGCGGGAGCCCCACGTTCAGTACACAGAGATTGTTCAGCCATCAGGCACATCTGCAGCGTGATTAGAAAAGCAAAGGGAGCATGGTGGTGGGGGCAGGAGGGTGGGGTGGTTCTAGGCCCAAACCATCGCTGCTGCTACAACCCCCCCAGCACCAGCAGAAGAAGAAAACACAGGGTTGGGGATCATAGAGGGGCCTAAGCAATATCTCCTCTCTAACCAAGTGTAACATTTCACCAAGTCTCAGAGGGCGATGGCCGCCTGTGATAAAAAAAAAAAAAGGGGGACAAAGGCAGATGGGGGCCGGTCTCTCCTCACCACCAGGCACCCACCCACCCTCCAACTAGCCTGGCTACCACAGCAAGCAAAGGGAGACAAGACACATCCCAAATATGAGGAGCATCTCAGTGGTTTCTCCCTCTCCTCCAAACAGCTACTCTTTTAATTTCCTTCCACCCTTACGCTAATAGCAGGGGAGGGGAGTGTGTGTGCGTGTGTGTGTGTGTGTGTGTGTGGGGGGGGGGGTCAATTCCCCTGGGACGCTGGAGGCAGCACAGATGAGCCACATGACTGCGTGTCGCCTCCAAAGAGCCCCACTGAAAGCAGAGTGGCGTGGAGCTAGCAGCTAGCCTCGCGCTCTCTGGTGCTCCATCGGCCCCGCCTCTCGCTGCCAAGCTCCCCTCTCTCTGCTCCGCAATCCTCCAGGAATTTTGGAGGCATGTGATGATGATGATGAAACCAGCGAGCAGTGTAAACTGCACTGACTGTTGCGATATATGAGGCGCGCTCGCACTCAATATCTCACAAAGAAAGCCGTCACCACTACCTCTCAGCCCCTCGAAACATTTTGTCTTAAAAATTGCCTTTGATTGTGAGCACAGAGGAAAAGTCAAAGAGGCATTTTATTTCCATTTCGGTGAGTGATATTGTTGCCGTGTAGGTGCTGACACTGCTTCAGACAACTTGTGAGTGAGTGTTTTTCTTTTACCCCCCCCCCACACACACACACAGACACACACACACACACACACACACACCTTCCTCTCCCTGCTCTCTCTTTTTTTTCTTCCTCTTGCCAGTCTCCTGGTTTATTATGCATTCAGCTCATGTGTCCCTCCTGTGAGTGGCTGTTCATTTTCCACATACCACGCTTAATCCGGCCAGCTAAAACTTTGAAATAGCGGGAGCCGCAGACGCAGCCGCTACCCAGGAGGAGCCATTATGAGGTCTGGGAGAGAGAGACTGATAGCGCTGGGGGGAGGAGTGACAGGCGAGCTGCAAGATACATGGGAAGGAATTCAAAGAAGGCTGAGAGCAGAACACGAGGGTGTGCGCGTTTGTGTGTTCGCTGCCTTGCAAGTGTGTACGGGCAGTGATGATAACACAGGGGCAGTTGTGTGTGTGTGTGTGTGTGTGTTTGTGTTCGATGGGGTTATTGGTGTGGTCAGGGGGATGGAGGACCTCTTCGTCTCCATTGTGCCGGTGACCTTTGGCCTTTTGTGACTTTGAGTGAATGGGAGGAGAGAGACGCAGAGAGTGAGAGGGAGAGATTTTAAATAGTGCATGAGCTCAACCTGCCAGACACTGATGGACAGCAGCAACATGAGCTTTCTCTGTTTCACCAAAGATGCCTGTGAAGACATACCATCAAACTGCCAGCACTCATAACGACCCCCCTAACATCTCTATTTTAAAATATCATGACCTCTATCTTGTCTTACAACCATTATCTATTAATCTATCCATTATCCTTTTGATTGATCCAAATATTGTTGCCTTTAAAACAGATATTTTAAAGCAAGATTATATAACTAAGAAGGAAATAACTTTAATACCATTTGCTGCTGCTGCACTTGTACTTGGTCCGGTATGACCAGTAGCCTATGGTGGCTAATGTTAGCAAACTTTAGCTTGAGCAAGTACATGAGCACAGAATTAGACTGATATACTGATAACGGTATTGGTGCGTCCCTCATAAAACTAGTTGTCAGTTTTTCTGTTGATCACCAGTTGGCTTTTGACAGATTTCTATTCCATAGGGCCACAAAATCTACACTCTTAGAATAAACCTTTTCATGTCCGAACTTTCAAGGACCTGCATCCTCTCCTACACCCCACAGACCTGCTTTAGGATCCTCTAACTGGCATGGCTCATAAAGCTATATTTTTTTTTCTATCAGCAGATTGTTTGATAACCTTGCAGAGCGGACTGATCCTGTGTTAACAGCTTGCTCGTATCTGCAGCCATCGGCCCCTCCAGGGAGAAGCCTCTCATTCCGCAAATGTGCTCAATTAAAAAGAGCAGAGTGCTTAGAGAGGGGCAGCGAGGGGCCATTCCCTGCGCCTGTTTGATCTGGATTTCCTAATTGGTCAATGACAACACATTACCAGACGGGCGGACGCTTGATCCGCGGAGAGGAGGCTTTTGACTGCAGCGGTTCGGCCTCTCTCCCCTCCCCTTCCTTCCCCATACACCACCGTCCTACATGCCCCGTCCGTGACCAGGCAGAGTGTGTGTGCATGTGGGAGGGGGGGTTGATTTAGAGGTTAGGTAGCACAGGCTGCCGCATATCTGTGTCACAAATCTTCCTCATGGAGCCGTGGGGGGGGCACACGCACAAGTAGTGATGAATCCTATGCAACATACCTCCCCCTCCTCGGCCTCTGATCAGGTCCACACCTCGCCGCTCTCACTGCTCTAATTTGCCAGAGATTGCGGGCTGCCGTGTTTTGATTGCTCTTGTGAAAATGAATCGGGATGCGTCTCATCTCACGTGTGGCTGTGAAGAATGCCAATGTGTCTGGGGAGAAAAAGGAGAATCTCCAGGGGAGTAGACGTAGCAGAGTCCTCAATTAAACAGTGAAGACATTTATTCAATATTTCTTTTTGTGCACATCTTAGCGGAGGCCTCTTGAATTATTTCTTTCAATGCATATCACTTCACCCATCCCACTGCGTGGTGCTCTTTGTGAAGTCAGTACAGCATTAAAAAAAACTGAAGGTAAGCCAAAGAGCGTGGAAGTAGTCTCAGTGATGCGGATCACATGTTTGTAGAACAGTACGTCTCATTTTATATAATCTTACAGCGGGCTAAAAATAGCATCAGATGAATATTGAATGCTAGGACAGAGGAGGCGTTATGCAATTCAAGACTTATGCTGTCAAATGGAGCGATAACAGCCCTGTCCCTTCACACACACATATACACACACACAAACATCACATAATCTCTTTCACACAAGCTACAGAAACAGCTCACACAAATGCTTTATAGTGTGAGGAGTTGTTTATTTATACCATTATGTGCTATCAAAGGGTGCTTTAAGCTTATTTGAAAGCCCAGACTGACATATCACTCCTTAAATAACACAGTGGTGAGCTGGGGACGTTTATTTTGCCATGTCATTAGTACAAATATTCAATATATGACTGCATGAAACCATGGACGGATTATGAGACAATGGGACCCTGGACATAGATATGCAAAAGGCCCCACCACCTCTCCTCCAGCAGCAAGACACACAAACATAGTGGTTCGATGTCTCCTTGTGTTTGTCTTGTGTCTCTTTGTGGCAGTTATGTTCATGTCTTCAGTTATTTTGTGTGTCTCTATTGTTCTTCTGCATCTCTTTGGTGTAATTTTGAGTCTCCTAGTTGTTCTATGTGTCTTTGTAGTCATGTTGTGTTCCCACATGTTTGTGCGTGTTGTTTTGAGTCTCTCTGAAGTTAGTTTTGTGTCTCTTTGCAGTTCCTTTTCATCTCTTCGTGGTCTTTTAGAGTCTCTTTGTGGTAATTTTGTGTCTCCTTGTGTTTGTACTGAGTCTCTCTGCAGTTGTTTTGTGTCTCTTAGTGGTTGTTTTGCCTGTTTGTGTAGTTATTTGGTGTTTATCTGCAGTTCCATTGCATCTGTTTTAGTCTTTTAGAGTCTCTATGAGGTTATTTTGTGTCTTATTGGGGTGATTTTGCACCTCTTTGGCGAAAAGATGGTCATTTTGTGTTACTTTGTGGCTGTTTGCAGTCTCTTTGTAGTTGTTTTTGTCTCTTTGTAGTCATTTTGGGTCTCTTTGTGGTTGTCTTAAATCTCTTTGTGGTTGTTTTGTGTGTCTTTGCGATTGCTTTGTCAGTTTTTGCAGTTCTTTTCTATCTTTTGTGCTCTTTTTGACTCTCTGTGTGGTCATTTTGAGTCTCTTCCTGGTCATTAAGTGTTCATTTGGATTGACATTCTGCAGGTGAAAGCCAGGTGGGGCCCTGACACTTTGGGCCCCTCAGCCTGTGCCCAGTAGGGCTGTTCAGTAATCCATCCATGTATGAAGCAGAGAAAAGCAAATCCTCTCATGTAAGAAGCTGAAACCAGCATATGTTTAGCATTTTTTCTTGACAAAAGACGATTAATGAGCAAAAATCAATTTTCAGTTGACCAACAGATCCATTCATAGACATTTAAGCACCCATTCACCTTGCTATCGCAGAGAGGACTTTTCTACCTGAGGAGCGATGCCTTGTATAATATCCCTATCTTATATGTTCATGGGTGTTATTTAGCTACAACTCATCTCTAGCTGTTGGCAAACAACAGAGCTCCACATCATCCATCAGGGAAGTTGAGGTAGCTTGACAGGTGAACATAAACAATGCTGCCTGCAGTCGGATTTCTAGAAGTGTATGAGACACACACACACACACACACACACACACACACACACACACACACACACACACACACACACACACACACACACACACACCACCAGCTAAAGACAAACACATAAACAGACAGACAGAGAAGGAAGGCGTGAGAGGGAGCGAGACACAGAGGGAGAGGAAGACAGACGCACTGGATCAGAGAGGAGGAGGAAATGAATGCTGCAAGAAGCGGGAAAAGCTGAGAAATTCCGTATCCTCCTGTTTTGCCCCCCGAAAACTGCTGAACCATCAGCAATTACAGGCTGGCTGGGTCATGAATCTCTCTCTGCAGTGGTCTGCTCTCTCTCTGCTGGGTGATACTGCAGAGGTGTGCGGCCTTAGTCACCTGGCCGGCAACAAACACACAAACACACACACAAAGAAAACAATGTAAAGCTGCTGCGTGATCGGCGACTATTACTAATCCTCTGTGCAAATCAAATTGACACTTTGCATCTCCTTTTCCATGACTGCAAAGTTTACGCTGTCAGGAGCGAGCTGATATGCAAAGCAGTTGTTTTTACAGACGCACAGGTGAGCGTGACCCATGAGCGGCGGACCGAACAGGCTGTCACGGTGATACAGTACAAGCAGCCACGGGACAAAAGGCGAAGGGGGAGCGCAGGCACATACGTCAGGACACAAGTAGAAAGTGCTGAGCATATAATTAGCTAATCCAGTAGAAAGCACAGATAGGCAGTCACTTAATTAAAATGATTAATTAAGGGCAATAAAAAAACTTCCTTCTTTCAAAACTGCTGTCTATAATTACAAGTGACTCCCTCTTCTCTGTGGCAGAGGGCTTCAATATGCGTGCGTGCAAGTACGTTTGCATGTGAATGTGTTTGTGTGTGTGCACGTGATTTGGTGTATCTCGATGAGAGGGAGGGAGAGAAGTCAGTTTCTGCGGCTCATTCAGCGTTAGGATCCTCGACTAATGAGATTAGTCAATAATGGATTGAAAGCAAGCAGCCTCCCCTCCCCGACACAATGGCCAGAGAGGCTGCCCTGTCAGCGACACATCCTCCACTGGTCGATACGCGCACACACAAACACACTCGCACTTAGAAACACATCCAAACAACAGGGGCCACCTTTTTAACATACAAATTGTGTTATAATATCGAGCGGCGCCTGCTGGAGACAGTGCTACGTGCCTCGAAGGCCGCAGACAATTCTCTGGGATTTAAATTCAAATTGGGAGTATATCTCGTCTTGATCTACAGAAAAATGGATATTGTAGACGTCATGCCGGGCCTTCGAAAGCCCTAGATCTCTTTCATCACATGAATGAACGCTTCGTGGAGAACACCAGAAGAAAAAAGTCCCGCTCGATCCTCCGCTGCAGAGTGTCTGAGCCCGGGAAGGACAAACAAGTCTTGAGAGTTGAGAACTCTTCTCTTCTCAGATAAACAAAGACATGAAACGGCGCTTTAAGGCCAGCTACAGCACAAACAGAGCTCTTTTCAAACGTGTGAACAACCTGCTCGCGAGGGTAAAATAAACCTTGCACAAACAAGACGCAGCAAGCCGCCGCTAGTTTGCAGAACCTTAATGCGTTTACAATAGTGAGTCTTACATAAAGAGGAGCTTTAAAGCACCAGCAAACACCGGGGCTCAATCGCTCGCTTGTAGTCATGTTGAAGTTTAGAAATCTGCTGTTGCAACAAACTTGCTCTGAATGACACCTATCAGTTGAGTCATGTGGTGGTGGGTTTCTTAGCCCTGGGTTTTGTCTGTGAGGTTAAATACTGTCTGTCCTCCAATGGGAAGAGCTTGTTGGATGTATCATGCTGTGCTCATGTGGTCCTTGGATGGTCCAGTTTTAGTGGGTTGAGTTTGGAAGTTGTTCTTTGGACTTCAGTGTGTTCATGACCTATTATGTCATAATCTGGAAATAACATGGATGCCACAAAGAAGATGTGTTGTATTTTACCTGTTATAGCGTTTAACGATGCAGTGTAAATTCATGTTGCTATCTAAGTGTGCGGAAACAGTTTGAAACTTCCTCAGTAAGTGGAACACGCTCAAAGAAACAAAGTCATAATAGATAAAGTCTTAAGTCATAAGTCTGAGGTGTCCTGTCAACAGTTTCACAAACGTCTCATATGACAGAGGTCTACAATGCTGTTTTGGGCCGCAGGGAATTTTTCGCTGCAATACCACGAGTGGCCACTGGGAAAAAATTGGCAACAAGACTGAGTGGCATCTCTGGGAGTCTGCAACACCCTCTTATCCCAACTTGTCAAATACATCTGCTTTGTCAGTGGACATACACCTCAAAATGTGACACACCAGGTACACTTCTGCGTCAGCTTTGCACGCTCAGGGACGATGTGTCAATTTATGCTTGGTTTCAAAAACTCACAGCCCTTTTGAAATAAACCTACACTGTTAATGAAACACTTCATTTTTAGGTTTATTTCCTTTGGTTTAGACAACAAAAGTCTGTGGTTAGCTTTTTGGTTTGGCTTAACAGTCACACAGAAAGTGAACAGCGGGCTCCCGGGTGAAAGTTTGTTGGACCCATCCACATTCCTTCGCTCCCTCCCTGTACGGACTTTCCTGCTCTTTATATTTGTGTAGTTGCTTGGGGCGTAATAAATTGATGCTGCCCAGTGTGTATCATACCACCAAGAAGGATGCATCGGTGCATCTATGTCACCAACGTCCACTGACGCTAGTATTTGACAAGTTGGTTTGTTGCTTGCTGCTTAAAGCCCAGCGCCTAGTGCCTAGTGCCTAGTGCGTATCATACTGCCGCGTTAGGTGCCTCTGTGCGTCGGTTTCTGACGCCGACATCACTGACAAAGCAGCGGTATTTGACAAAAGACCTTCAGATACTACTCAGGGCTGGAAAAACCCTATGTAGGATAAGGCAGTAAATGGCAGCAGAACTATTTTTAGTTCAAAATTTTCTATCATTAAGTGCCAAATCTCTATTAATGAAACTAAATACAATCAGTAGCAGGAGTAAGTAAGACCACTGCATGAGATGGATGTATCAATATTACAGCAATTTGCATACCATTTTTAAATCCTTTGATATGTGACCATTGTTATGTAAAGCACATTAACCAAATTCATTATGTGTAATTTGCTAAGTTGATATAAACCTGTATAAATGCAGGAAACAGTATCAAGTGTTAACTAAACCCAAACCATTGTCTGTAGGTGTCTATGTCAGATCCTATTCAACCTAGTAACATTCAGATTGGCTCGCGTGGCACTGTGGCGTGTTGGTGTTCCTGTCAGGCCGCCTCCGTGGCCGGGGTCAGCGCCGCGCTGCCAAAGGTCAACCCCCTGGTAATTTGTTTTACTGCTGCCCCACCACCGTCCAAACACAAGGCGTCATATCAGGTAAACCAATTATTATCTGACATGAATCGGAGGGCAGAGAGGTCCCACATGACCACTTCCTCTATTATTAGCGATGTGTCTCTTTCTCGTCGCGAAAAGGCACCTTGTCCCTGATTCCCAGCGTGTCTTTGCTGCCGCTTATCAGCTGCCAAGTGACTCATTTACCTGCAATGTGCAATTCTGTGTGGGATTTAAAAGGTAATTTAACCTACATTCAGACAAGAAAATGAATTAAGCTCCGCCGTTTCTCTCTCTCTCATTTTGCCTCCCTCTTCCTGTCTCAAAAGCATAAACAGCAGTCAAAACGGAGAGCTTTCCTCCTGCTTAGTATTCAGCTGTAATTCTCCTGGGTGGACACCATGCTGTGTAGACAATCTGCATTTTGATTGGTGTACACTGGAAGTTTCCGCATGGCTCTTTAAAAAGCGGATGCACTGGAAAACAACACAGAATGGCCATTTAGAAATGGATTTCTAAGAATATTTAGTAGACTGTGCTGTGGAATAGCAAATAACTGGGTGAGATTTATCTTGTTTCATTAAGCAGAGCCGGCGCTGACACGAGGATATGATGTGAAACTGATCGTTTGCTGCGCTGCGACTGTGTTGGCCAACATGGAAATGCCAGCGATATATAACCCTCTCAGAGAGCCATTTGTACAATCTCACCATTAGGAGCCACTTTGTTCCTGTAGCCCCTCTGGCCTCAAACCAGGCTTCAGCCTCCGATGGCTGTAACCATGGCAACTGCCTTCATTCAACACTTGCAAATAATGAAGACAATGTGTTTTCCATTTAGATGAGCTTTTTTTTAGTGCAAGAAGATATGGAGAGTCCACCCTGACTGTTTCATTAAGGGGGCTTAATAACATGATTCCTTTTGCTGGATGCGCAGTACACGAGCTGAATCGAGGATTAAATTGGTCTGGTGGGACGCGAGTCAATACCAGTGTTCAAGATTCAATATTATGTCCAACAACTAAACTTGGAAAAGTTGTTTTTCTTCCTGGCCTCGGTGGGCTCGAGTGTTGTCGGGAGAAACATCAGAAAATGGAGAAGTGCCTCGGGCAAAAGAATTTAGTGATCACACAAAGCAAAACAAAAAGTACATGGAAGGCAAATGAAAAGTAAAAGTGTGGGCTCTTCAAGACGCTCAGCAGCCTGTTGATTAGATTTGACTTATAGCTGCTGTGGACGTATTTAAACTACTCTTCATCTTCATCATTCCTATCAGTAATTATGACACCACACTCCCAAAGTTACTTGCTGGCATCTGCAGTACCTAATGTACATACTGTAATATCACAGACATGTTCAGTGATACTGACACTTCGGCTGTGTTTACTTCGAAATACAATGATTTATGTTGCAACCTGTGTCATCATCTGACCACTGACTTTTGTGCCCTGTCAGTTTATTACAGTGGCGGAGTGTAACTACGTACATTAATCAGTCCCACACTTGAAAAATTTGAGGTACTTTTACTTTACTTGATCATTTTAATCTCGTGCCACTTTCTACTTCTACTCCACAACACTGTATTCTTTTCTCCACTACAACTATTTGATTACTTTAATTACTAGGTACTTTACAAATACAGATTTTTTTGTCTGGTCATTTTCTTATTAAAATATGTCTGGCAATACGCGTTAAATATTAGCAAAGACTCATCGTCCTATTAAGAAAAACACAACCCACTGGATTTACAGTTCACAACACTAATGATAAGCTACCTGTTACCCATGGATCCTACTGTAATTATATGAGCTAGCTGACCCATGCTAAATAAATGTGCATTCCAAATGTATGTTTAACATTAAAACATCATGTATAAATGTATAAAACTGTCAGTAACTCTTATTTAAATAGCTTAGCATTGCATTGTGCAGTGGTTCCCAACTGGTGGGTCATGGGTCCATTTTGAATGGACCGCAAGTGACTCACAAACGTGTCAAGTTTGTAAAAAACACACTTTATTTTTGAAGTAAAATTAATTTCAGGCACAAGCTTTTATTTTGAGGTGCTGTTTCCTAGCACACTAGCTGGACGACATGGCCGAATGCAAGTATGACGCTGAATATATTAAACTGTGTGGACCTTGAACTCATGTCTAAGGAGAAATCTGGACCCCGTGGGTGCACCAGTCGGGAACCAAAGTATTGCACCATAAAAGGTATGTTTATGCTTCCCTTTTTAGGCAGCTCTACATATTATTGTTGGCCCAGTGTTATATACATCAGTGTTTTACAGCATGTAGTAGGAGGTCCTTGGTCTGACAAAACACTGAAGACCCCTGGTTTAAGTCGGAGGTTTGTCTGTTTGTTTTTTTCAAATATGAGGCCTGGCTGTTTTTTCTTCTAATAATTGTAATTATTTTGATTTATTAAATTGATTTAAATTTTTTTATCTCTGTTGAATACTCTTACTGTCGATACTTAAATACACTGACTTGCACTGACTACACTGACTTTTACTTCAGTAACATTTTCAAAGCAGGGCTTTTACTAGTAACAGATTATTTTTACAATGTGTCATCAGCAGATGCTAATGGTTAAATAAAACAAAAATCAAATGTTGTTTACTACTGCCATTCTGCCTTCCATTAAGCACTTTCCTGCACTTCAAATACATTTTTTATTTTATTTATTACATTTTTATCCTCACTGAATGTCCTGTGTCTTATGTCTTTGTCACAACCAATTTCGTTGTATTCCAATGCAATGACAATAAAGGCTTTTTAGTTCTAGTTGTAGTACTTTTATTAAAGCAAAGGATCCAAATACTTCCTCCACCAATGGTTTACCATAGCGACACTGCCTTTACCAAGATATCTAATGTTATCATAACTGTGTCAGCGTGGGTTTCTCCAGGTACTCTGGCTTCCTCCCACAGCCCATGCACGTGCAGGTTAACTGGTGACTCTAAATTGGCCGTAGGTGTGAATGTGAGTGTGAATGGTTGTCTGTCTCTATGTGTCAGCCCTGTGATAGTCTGGCGACCTGTCATGGGTGTACCCCGCCTCTCGCCAAATGTCAGCTGGGACCCCCAACAGGATAAGAGGTTACAGAAAACGAATGGATGACTGAAAGAAACTTTGGTTTAACTATGAAAATAAGAGCAGAGTTGTTATAAAACAAGCATGTACCATTAGTATTTTGGGTGAAAAAGCTCAGATCCGAACACAGAATAAAGTGCATGCTTGTGATTCAGTGTATGTGTGTGAGCGTGTGCAAACACACACATGGAAGGAATGGAAAGAACTCGAGGGGCAGGAGTCTCCTTTCCACTGTTTACAGGGAAAACTCCCTGGAAGCAGAGCCAGCTTTCCAGGGCCAAAATTAATTCAAGAGTTTTACAAATCACTAGACAGGAAACATGGTGTTGTTCTCCACTTCCACCTCTCCTCTTTCGCAGCCCAGTAAACATTCTTTTGATTCGCTGTGTTGTTCGCTCACAAGGAAAAACACACAAAGCAGATAGTTACTCTAATTCCTTGATGACAACAGTTTATCTTGCAGAGTGGGGTGCATTTCATGGAGTGCAGCTTGTTGCCTCGTGTGGTGTCTGTGTTAACACAAAACCCTTTAAGACTATTGACTGGAGGAGCTGCTGTCAATAGAATTCCTATGATTTCTATTCTTGCTGTTGCTGAGCTTTGTGAGCCGACAGTCTGAGGACTCTGTTCTCCCGCTTCCCTGACAACAGAGTGGTAACCTTTATATATATATATTTAAAAAAAGTAGGAAAAAAAACAAGGGCACCACAATACCACTTCAGAGTAGGTTTGTTGCTACAACAAACAATGCGGTGAGCTCCGGTGTTCGTGTGCGCAGGGGCCACAGTGCACCGTGATTGATATACAAGAGATAAAACACTGTTTGACTCCTGAATCCGGCTCCAATCACACGCTCTCTGTGACGCACTCGCTGCACGCTATCTCTGCCACACACGGCCCGAGCTGCTGATAAGCAGGGCTGAAGCAGTCATATCTACCTCTTCTGGAAGAGTTTCTTCTTGGATAAATAAACTACTTCTAAAAAAATCTATGTGCACAGTGCTGAGGTGCTTTGTGGATTTCAGTAGCCTAAGTGGAAGCTGACAGCAATACAGATCCTGGCGAAACACAAGGCCTGAAACGATTAGTCGATTCATTTATTAGTTAGTAGTTTATATCACTGTAAATCAGAAATACAAGACAAGGAAGCATTGTTCTGCTGCCTCCCTTAAATTCACAGGTACTGACAGAGTCACTCCTAACCCTCGGGGTGGCAAAATCATAAATCAGTTATTGGAAAGGGAAGTATATTGGATATACACTTTCCTTGGAGCCACATGAGTTGAATGAGACATTAGACTTGAATCCATTTTTGAAACTTCTACTTTAATATCTAACCTACATTGTTCTTCTGTGCCTACAGGTGAACTCGTAAGTAGGTAAAGCTGAGCCACTACAACCCCTTCTGGCACAAGCTCTTTGCCTCCCTTTCCTTATTAAGACGTATATTTCACAAGGGTATAGGTTTCATTTTAACATCGGAGGGACACATGTGAGACGGGGGTTTTTGGTCCTGCGCCAGAAAATACTGAGCATTCTGGTGAATTCTTATGCCCCAATGTATGCCTTTTATGGTGTACAGATGTCTTTAACTCTGTCAGTGGTGCAGTGGTTAGCATTGTCGCCTTACAGTAAGAAAGTTCCTAGGTCAAGTTCGAGTTTGTATGTTCTCCCCATATCAGAGTGGGTTTTCTAAGGGTACTCCCACTTCCTCCCACAGTCCAAGGACATGCAGGTTAATTGGTGACTCTTAAGGCTAGTTCACATTACACGATTTTCACCCTGATTTTGCGTCGCAGAGAGTATCGTAATCATTTGAGTGTTCATACCTAGTGACGTGTGTATCTGTCATTGGGAGTGTCGCCACCTGCGTTACGACCTGTGTGTGCACACCACAAGATTTCTCCATCGACGTCATCAAACTACGTTTTTCAACTTGGAGACGACACATCGTAAAGGCATGGACAATCTTCCCAGTGTTGAATCAGATCTGCCTCCAGGGCCTGGGTCCGAACACAACTCGCTCCCTGTGATCCTGTGGACGCCGCCATTGTTGTTGTTGCCAGATCTTGGGAGAGAAACAAGCAACCAGGGCAATGGAAACAAGCCCAAAAGAAGCGACTACCATGCATTTAAATACCTTATTAGACGGATATATATAGAGGAAGGTGACGTTTAGAGAGCAAGCCCAAATAAGCAACTCTACAAGCCCAAAGTCGCTGTTAATAAGCCCCCCTGCAACCCCTAACAGGATAAGCAGTTACAGAAAATGAACTGTCTTATTTAAATTGAATATTCATATTGAAATGTTGTACAGTAGAATACAGTTGCTGCTGTCTTCATTGTTGACATTTTGTAGCGCACCTGTTGGATTCTTTGCTAATCGGCATGTGATTATCTAAAAGACACACCTGATGGCAATTAAGCACAGAGCAAATCTGGTGAAGCAACATGGGAAACGTGTGGTTTGTTCCTTTAATGTAAGCTGTTAATACAATAAGTGTCGACCTGAGAATGTTGGTGTTGGTATGTTTTTACTTTTGGTTCTTTTGGACTGTTGATAGGACAAAAAAAGCAATTTGAAGAAGTCTTGAAACTTGTAATTGGCAATTCTCACTAACTATTAACATTGGAAAGACTGAACATTAATTGATTAATCCAAATAGATTGAGTGAAATTGAAGCCAATTGTTATTAGCGACTAGTCTTTTGCTTGAATGCTGCAAAATGTAGAAAATCCTCTTCAGCATGTAGCTGCTCATTGCCTGCTGATTGTAAAGCAGCACGAGGAGTTTTTATGGAGAGCTCGTGTGATTGGTCCACTTCAGCTCAGTTCACCGCATATATTTTTAATGAGACAAGCCTTCTTGATAGAGAGGGAGATTGCTGGCATGACTGATGATGCATTACATCTCAACTGGGTATTTGATAAAAGATCTTTTATGTGGGTCCTTTTATCTTCTGAAGTGATCACAAATAATGATATTGAATTAGCTTTTAGCCATTTGTGGTCCCAAGGCATTAGAGTCGTCCCTTATGAAATCATCTGTCCTCATGACTGACACTGGATACATTTAAGTCTCTGTTTTAGCTGCCTGTAGAGATGGAAACCAGTCATTTGTCACCTTGTAGTGGCACATCTTTGCGTGGTCATATCCAACACAGAGGCTCCGCTAATGCTTCATATTGGCTCTCAATGTCACTGCTACACTCCCACACACACACACACACACACACACACACACACACACTCTAAAAGCACAAACACTGTTAAAGCACTTTAGAGCGTGATACAAGAGGACACCATGTAGCTAAAGGTTAAAGAAAACACAACAAAAATGAAGACTGCAGGAGAATTTTGATTAATGTTAGACCTCCACACACACACACATATTCCCAAACCACCACCGGAGAGGGACGGAGGCTGCAGCGAGGCTGTAAGAGACCACCAGGTGTGACCTATTCATTATTTACCTACAGAGGCAGGCTAGCAGCGTCTGCACGCTGTGCACAGCCCTTCCTTTGTAGGAGAGATGTGTCGGGATCAGATGAGAGAGGGCACCTTTGTGGATAGACATCTTTGTTCACACCCTGCCTGTCTGTCGCCCTTTACTGCTCCTCACCTGGCCAGACAAACAGACAAAATGCATCTATGTTTTTTCACACTGGAGAAGATAATTTGACTTGTCCAGAGCTGTGTCGGACTTTAACATGTCACAGTTTTGTGTTCACTTTTTCCAGTAACAGGTAGTTAAAATCCAGTGTTTACTAGTCACAGTTAGTTGCGATCAGCAAAGGGCAGTTATTATTTTCTCAATTAATCGTTTGGTCAAGAAAATGGTGGAATTTCATGCGTAATTTCCCAGAGCCCCAATGTGATGTCTTGTAATGCTGTATTTTTTTTCCATCCAACAGTCCAAAAATCCAAAGCTATCAAGTTTCTTATCATGTATGACAAAGCAACTAATCAACTTAGTGGACCTACACATCAAATTATGACGCCCCAGGTACGCCTGTTGCATCAGTTTTGGATATTTAGGGATAGGGTGGCAATTTATGCTTGTTACGTGCATTGTGTCTTTTCAAAATAAACCTCAATTTTCACAGGAAATGTACATTTTTCTCTCACTGCATACACTCTCTTTTCAAAATTAGCTTAAAATGCAGGTAAAAACTTTGAATTTTGGTTTACTTCCTTAGGTTTAGGGAACAAAAGTGCATGGTATAGGTTTAGAAAAAGAGCCATCATGGTTTGGCTTCAAATAACTACATTTGTTATTCATGTCATGTGATATACCTGACATGACATGTCACTAGCATGGTATGCTAAACATACTAGCACACCACCTTTTTCTCGATAGATTCAAACCGCCCACAAAGGGTGCCTCGTTGTGTGTGTATCTGGCGCCGAGGGTCACTGACCAAGCGTCAACATTTGACGAGTTGGGAGCAAGGGTGCTTTCACACCTGCCCTGAGTGGTTTGGTTCAATTGAACTCAAGTTTGTTTGCCCTCTACGTGTGGTTAGTTTGGGCAGGTGTGAACACAGCGATCACACTCAGGTGCGCACCAAAACAACCAGAACGAGACCTTCTTGAAGAGGTGGTCTCGGTCTGGTTGCAGACGAACTCTGGTGCGGTTTGTTTGTGGTGAGAACGTGTTCCGACCTGGATCCGCACCAACTGCAGTCACATGACACATTGTTTGGGTTAAACATGAGCATGTTACAGTCCTGGAGGATTATTAATGTGCGCCTCCTCCTGTACTGCCTTAATATGCACATTCAGCACATCCAATGCATCAAAACATTGTTTTCTAGTTGGAGCCGCGTCTCGTTTCCAAACTGTATGGTTTGACTCAAATGAACAATGACAGCAATATAGTCCACGATGAGCAGCGCTAAAATCAACCTGCGTAGTTGTTTTGTTTACTTCCTGGATTCTGACCAATCAAGAGCAGCTTTCTCGCACAAGGCATTTTATCTGGTCTGCTTGTAAATGCTCAACGTTGAGACTAAAGACTAAAAGGATTATGCAATAATTGATGAGTTGCCACTTTCTGTTGATCGACTAATCAGTTAATCAACTAATTGCTGCAGCTCTAGAACAGGCAACACAATATTTAAGTCTTCCCAGATGGTCACTTGACCTGCTGTGAGACGTGTCAGACTACACTGAACCCTAAATGACATTAGCTTCATCACAACCTGCCTGACGTGCAAAGGTCTCGAGTCAAGAGGGACCAGATAAGGACGTCGCGGGACAAACATTGTCAAACAAACATGGCAACACATTTCTGTTGAACACAAAGTTGTCTAATTTACATGGTATTTCCTTTGAGCTGTCTCGCTAGCAATTGCACGAGCATGTAACTGAGCTCATAAACGCCTACAGATGTACGGATGACATCTCGCACGACTTCAGAGCAGACTGAGCTCAGCAAAGGTTGCTGCCTGTGAGGGCGGGGAGAATTACAACAGACGACTGAGGATATGAAATGTTGACAGATGGGAAATAAGCCTGATGTCAATAAGAAAACCGCACGAGGAAGAGGGTGGGGAGGGGGGGGATCACCTCATATCAGTGATTACTCCTGTAAACTCCGTGCCACGACACTTGAGATAAAAGCCCTTAAGTGGAGCTATTTTAGCGGCTTAGGCGAGACCACCTTCCTCAGAACGGTCTATTCTATCTTGTGTAAACTCTATTCTTTTCTATTTTCTTTTATCTTCCATGTAACCACAACACTAGTGGAGATAAATTGCTCTTCCATGGACAACTTGGCGCAGGTTCACACACACATCAAGGGTCATTACAGCAGCTGACAAAAGCTTTCTTTTAATGAATTTGTGTATAAGAGTTCAGCCTCTTCTGGTTGAGACAGCATGTGTGTGTGTGTGTGTGTGTGTATGCTGAGGAGCCTGGTCTCATTTCTTCTTGTAACACCCTAATGACTTTATTGTTTCATTCTTATCCAGCCTCCTGAAGGTATTACCATATAAACACCTGTGTTATCAAAGCACCGCAAACAATTTCCTGGATAATTTAACAAAGATGCGATTGTTGATTCGGTATGAGGTGTTGTGACTTACGAGTGTGTGTGTGTGTGTGTGTGTGTGTGTGCATATATTGAGATATCTGCTCTCTCTGTGTGTTTGTCTGCGTTTGAGATATCTATTTTCAGTGTGGGTATTTGTCTCTGAGTGCATTTTGTGATATCCATTTCGTGTGTGTGTGCACGGAGCTTAAACCTGTCGGAACCTGGCTGCAGCTGGCCACTTTGCAGCTCCAATTGTGGAAGAAAATATGTCTGAGTTGCCTTAAATGGAGACTGTTTTGGTGAAGAGGGGACAGACTGAATGTTCTGCATTACCATCATGCTTCATGCAATCTGTATCAAAACCCCGGGTGAGGCGAGCAAAAAGGGAACACTTGCATAACGTAGGAGCCTGATGTTACCCTGCAGAATTGGACCTCTCTAGTCCTTTTTTTTTTTTTAAACCCTCCTCCCCTCCTCCACCTCCTCCCTCTTTCTGTCTTTGACTCTCTCTCCCTTCCTCCCTCTTAGTCACAGGGGCTGGATTGTTCTGCTGAGGCTTGGCAGAGGCCGCGGATGGGAAAAGTGCAGGGGAGGCAGCTAACACTTCCTGCCTTCCTGAATCGGAGAGTTAACCTTCACCGAGGGCACAATGGCTTCTCGTTAGCGAAACCACCCCACATGCAGGCCGCCTGTCACCGCCCGTGTTCCCGTCCGCTGAACCCTTTTTGTGTGACTCCGTCCTTCTTTTGGACTTCACGCCCAAAACCAGGCTGCACCTCAGATCCAAACAATGGAGGAGATTACCATGCTGTACAGTGTGTCTACAGACATAACTAGTGGTGTTTTAAAAGAAAGCTTTTACCCATATTTCCATATTTCATATCCAGAAGCGAAGGATCTTTAGTTGAACATTTAAGAGCTGCTATTCGTCCTCTAGCTATTGAGGTTGGCGGATTCAAAGACATTCAGGAGGAAAACAGACCAGAGAGAAGTGGATTGTGGGTCCCATTTTCATCTGTACTGTACAGTATTGGGGATTAGTTAACTACATGTATCCTAAGTAGTCCAACCACATTTCGGAGTATCTTGCTGGTTGTCCAACTACAGTCATATTTGCAAAGTGATTCAAGCTGTAGTTACTAAGGAAACTACAAACACTTTGTACGGAGCCCGAGAAGGGACATAAAGGGGGTAAATGGTTGAATAAAAGATGGATTTTTAAGATATCTTGCAAGAACATTTGCCGACATTCATTTCACTCATTTTTACAATGTAGTTTGAACTACTTAGTCTAAGTAGCTTTAGTTAACCAAACTAAATTTCTCCCTTGGGTAGTTTTGCTGTAGTTCAACTACTTCCTGTGTGAAGTAACTGGCAGAGCTACGCTTTCAAATTAGCTTCCCCAACACTGCTATTATTCAGGAAATGGATAAATTCATAAAATATTTTGGTGTACGACTACTCAAATTTGGAATGGAGATTGGTTTTTATGTCTTTGTGTGAGCTAATTTTTTCTTAAAAGTTTGGGGAACAAAGGCAAGATGGACTTTCCGGTTAAAATTACACATGCTAGTAAATATATAACATTTCAATTATGTTAAATTTGTCAGGTTTTGATTTTGCTGAAGACATGAAGGTCTGAAAATCGGATTATTTAAACGGCGCGAGTTAGCGTTCTTTAAATTTACGCGCTGTAGTCGATATCAAAAATAAATAAAGCATATTTTTCTGGTTGCAGCTTTTCTAATGTGAGAATTTGCTAGTTTTCTGCATTTTATATTGCTGTAAACTGGATTTCCTCAAGTTTTAGACTGTTGGTTGGACAAAATAAGACACAAGGTAATGTCGACAAGGCCCACTTTTTGCTCATTTCTAACACTTTTTAGACCAAATCATTAATCAGTAATGAAACTAATCCTCAGTTGCAGCTGTATTTTTATGCCTGATGTCACAGTAAAATCCACATCACTGTCATCATGAACATACACACATGATAAGAGCCAGACACAACCTTTAACAAGCCAAGATGAACACACACACTCCATTTACCAGGGTGGCAAAGTGACAGACATAACCTCACAATAAAACCACTGCAAAAACAAGCATGACATCACCCACCCACCCACCCACCACTATAAAGAGGTGGATTCATGTTCATGAATGGGACGGCGATAAGGAGTGAAAAAGTACGTGGGCCAAAGAGATGACAGAGTACAAGGCTGAATTTGCCAAAATGAGTCACTACAGTAAAAGGAAAAGGACGAAATACAGTGGAAGTAAATGGTTTCTCTCTTGTTTTCCTCTCATTTTCACTGACAAAAAAAAACAAGCATGAACAAGGCTAGCCTAGGAGAAAATAAAGCATTGATTTTGCACACTGCCCTCTCCACTGCAGAGGACTGCGATCAATAGGCTCAAGTAATACTCTGCACAAGTTTAATGCTTGAGCTGTACAGAGGCAGACAAGTGCTTTGTCTGGAAATTATTCCTTTTTTTATTGCAGCAGCATCAGGGGTTGAAAGCAAAACAAAAGCAGCCAGATCTGTTTGAAGGAACAGCGCCACAGATGACCGGAGCTCTGCAGCTGTTGGAGGGATGGGTGCGGGCAGATCGCGCCGCGGTCAGGGGTTCATTAAAATCAATCGAGGAAGTTACACGTGTTAGCCACTTTGTGGGGTCATCAGGGAAGGAAAGCGAGGCAGAAACAGAGAGGGAAGGAGGTCAGTCCGTCAGGAGAGAGGGTCATATCGCCAACCAGAGTGATGACCTCCAGCTGAGGTCGTGACCTTTGACACAAAATGCTACCAAGGCTCAAGAAACAGACAGCCACTCTATAAACCGAATCAAGATAAGCATCAGACGCTTTGAAGCAGTGACTGAAATCCACACACTAAAGCTGCGCAGGTGATCCGATGCCTTCTGACATGGTGAGAGCAGACGGAGGAAATCTGTGAATGACTCCGCTAATGAGGCAATGACTGAGAATGAGGGGAGAATCTGAGGGACCAAAAAAAAAGAAAGAGTATAAAACTGTTCCTCCTCTTTACCCCTGCAAAACTTTCATTTCCTGACTGCTCACTTTTCCTTTTAAGGCTCCTCCAAAGTCAGCGAGAAAAACTCCTGCGTCACCTGTAAAACATTAAAAAGCGTTGACCCAGAGATTTGAACACTCATTAAGCTTTTTAAAGTGGAGAATTCTCTGAGATCCCCTCTCTCAGATGTTTCCCTCTGTGTCGACCAAATGGTATATCAAGTTCAGGAAATTAGCCAGTTCCTGTTGGGGGAAGAGAGAAAGAGCTGAGAGAGGCCGGCGTCAATGCAGCACAGTCTTTACTACAGCGCCTTTCAGGCCTCTACGACAGAATCACACCAGAGAAACCATACCATAAAACCCTTGATCATAAGGGAAAATATCCAGCTCATTGAAATCCAATAACTACATACCTGCTTGTCTGCAAAATATAAACACTTATTGCATCTCAGACAACACCGAGACACAACAGTGGTTCGACATCTAAACACCTTACAAACACAGATTCCTTCAGATTACTTCTGTGCGAATAATATGGCCATTAGGTCATTTAATATCCTCTAGATAAATTGCTGTGGACCCTTGAGACACAACTGCTGTCCACACACATCAGGAACCAATCAAAGGTCCCTCCTGGTCACGGCGAAGACTCTGCCAGGCTTGAAGCAGCAGCATTTCCCCAGGGAAATAGAGAAAGGCCAAATAATCAAAGACACTCCGCCACTTCCTGCCCTTAATCGGCGCAGAGCATCTCAACAGGCCCCAGTTCTGGGCTGTGATGAGGTTAAGACGGCTTTCCTCGCTTTAACCGAATTAAACCCGAGTGAGATTACGCCAAGGATGACGGTACATGTCGACCCGCTGAGTGGTCGGATGAGTGACAGCACCACCGCCACCGCCGCTACCACTAGACTGGGTTTGGCATGTCACACAACTGTGACCCCTGTCGCACACACACACACACAGTGTGGTTGAGGCATAGGTTGAAACCCTAACCCTGCTGTTTCCATTGCACTCTTCACACAGACAACTGGCCCTGCAGCATGTGGTGCAAAAATGCTTCCTCATGCATGAATAAGCAAGCGCACACATGGACCGAAAAAAAAACAACCCCAAGTCAATGTGAGAAAATTTCAGTTGTTTACAGAATTTTCCACGGAAAATCTCCTCAAAGTCAGAAGTCAGGCGGATACGAGACGAGCCGACTGGGCTCCAGAGCGGCTTGAATCTGCACAGTGTCTACTCAAACTCTATTGACCGGCAGGCGTCGAGGCAGACCCTTGCATGCTGCAAGTGAAATTAGGTTAGGAGAAGTCATTTGTCTTTTGTGGAGGGAGAGCAAGGGGGAAAAAAAAACGGAGGCTAAAGAGGCCAGATTGAGCAGGGAGGCTGTAAAGGGGAAGGGGTTCATGCAGACTAACATCTGTGATATTTCTTCACTTCATACTCCTTCTCCCATCCCCCTCGCCTTGGGTGTGCCAAATGCTAAGGTGGGGCTTACAAAAACAGCAAAGAGCGAGGGTATTTTTTTGGGTTAGCACAAGTGTTGTGCATGCTGCTCCCACTGATGGCCATGTGGTCCCTCAACTTTTCTTGGAATAGAACTCAAACATCATAAGTTATGATGTTGTTATTAAAGTCTGTCAGACACTGTGTACAAGACCAAGATTCCCAGTCATAAACTGAACAGTAACAAACTGTAGATTAGCTAAAATGACAAATGGAAATGAGAAAGGCAGCAGTAGCTAACACGCACTGGAGCCCACAAGTTTCCACTCATTTATATTCAAAAAATATATAAACCTTGTATTGTTTCATGGCCAGTAAACTGTAAAACCAGGACTCCCGGGTCTTGGAAAAGATAACAAGCTACCTGTATCATTTAATCAGTTTTCCAAAAGTAAAACACAGCACGTAACACGTAATTATTTCCATGTCAGAATATGGAGAAGAGAGTCTTCTTTTAAAGCCTATGCAGGATTTATAGAGGAAGAAGAAGAGGAAAAGTCTGCTAGCTGCTAGGCTAATTTATAGAATGTAAAATGCCATAGGCTTGTGCTAAAAATGTTAGCATGTTGTATTTGTGGGGAAAATGTGTCCAGATAAAGACAAGTGTTTGTCTGAATGCTGTGAGATATAGTGAAGCTGATTTGTGCACTTGTGTTCTAAATCGTTGCAATTAAACAACGTTAAATGTGATTTTTGGGTGTGTTTTGAATCAACTAAACGTGACAGCACTCCACAGAAACCCCACCGCCAACTAGTGTTTTGGAGGTGTAACTGCAGAGGGACACAGACTTCATCATCATTAGTTCTTTCATGTCAGTTTAGTGAGGCATTCAGATGGGTTCAGTGGGCCTTAAGATGAAGTTGTGAATATGTATATTGAAATTGCAGTGTAGTATGTGATATAAAGAAACTGAATAAATGTTGAGGCTTTTATGTTTTGGTGTCTTCATTTAAATGCTGAAGGAATGTATGTCTTCAGTACTTACAAATCCTAGTCAAAAAAATCTGAAAAAAGTCTTATATATATGGTGTGTTGTCATACCTAGGTTTTAATTAAATTTCTTTAATATTTATCAATATTTGAATTAGAAAATGGTAAAGTTCCTGTGCATATGCCTGTGTGTCTCAAGAGAAGGCAGACAAACACGCTAATTTTAAAATCACTAAGAACACAACTGCTACCAAAAGGCAAGAGGCGGAGGGCTATCGGTGATAATTGCTAATGGACAACCTGTAATTTTAGCTCATTAGGGGAGCTAACGGGCTAACTAGCGTAGCGTGCTAACAGCTCGTCCCTCCCTGGCAGGGGAAAAGCCTCACTTCACCGCATTGGTTCATTATCTCAGCCTCTTCCCAGGTACAGCACAAGCTGCCTCGGCTTGCTTCAACAGATACTTACAGCTTGTTGGGCTTGCCCCACTTCACCTCAGATACATTACACACACACACACACACACACACACACACACACACACACACACACACACACACACACACACACACACACACACACACACACACGCAGGAATACACAAACACAAAGCATCTCTGTGCTCTTATGGAATCACTTGCTGCTTGTTTTCTTACAGTGAGGGTAACAAGAAGTGCAGGCTTTGCTAATAGGCAGCTAGCAGGGTGCCTGCAATTTTCATCAAGGTGCACTCAAGATTTTTGTGACCTTTTAAGCGCTAAAATCACACACGTTGCCAGTTTCACCACTGAAATAAAAGTGACAGTAAGAACAGCTGTAGACCTCTATACTGTACAGTTGTGTGTTCAAAGCAAACATTTATAATATTTAAGACATTTTAGAACGTTCTAAAGTGCTGCAACGATATATTTGGTCTTAAATGTTTGTTGTTGTTTTTTTATCAAACACCAAAATATATTCAATTTATAATAACTGGAAAAAAAAAGAAGATGAAAAAGCTGTGATCAACAAAACTTCATTGCCAAAATGGCTATTTGTATATATATATACATATATATATATATATATATATATATATATATATACATACGTAGATGCCGCATTCAGCGGCGATACATTTATGCGGCCGCCATCTTGCCCAGGTGGAACCGCGATGCCTAATGCATGTATGTCTATTGAGGCAGGAGACTATTTATGATTAAAATCATCATTACTCGCTGAATTCTCAACTGATTTTCATGATACAGGATACTTGGTTAAATAAAAAATGCAGCTTTTCATACCAAAATATTTGATCTTATGTAGATAAAGTAACAGTAATAGTTCTACAACACATTTAAACTAAACTTTCCCCATGTAATAAATATGTCAATAGAGTCTGGCTTTGAAAAGCACGTAGATAAGTTTCACTTTCAGTCCAGTTTCAAATAGTCGGGTTTGTGCTGAGCATATGGCTGGATAAGTGAGAGTTGATTATGCTGCAGGAAATGAGTGAGAGTTTGTTAACGGATGTTTTGATATAGCTTTACTGTTGTTAAACCCCCCTTACTCCAATTCACTGACAATTTCCTCTGTTTCTGAATTCTTATTCCAGCGCAGGCATGCAAGAAAGAGAGAGTTTTCTTCTTTTATTCACTGAAACACCTGGTGAGAAACTGATACACAAATGGTATTTGGGGGGTAAAGAATTCCTTTAATAAATGACTTGATGATTAACTGATTATCAGCACTGCTGATGAATTTTCTATGTAATTGGTTTATCAGCTAATCATTTCAGCAGCACTAATGTGAGCCTAAAGAGACCCTCCTCTTCAGGCTAATGTTTGCCTCTGGATGTGTTCCCCCGACAGCCCCCACCCTCCTTGATGACCAGACAGCAGCACTGCTCTGCTGAAAAGCACTTTGCCGTTGCTGCCACCTTGTTCTCGTGTCAGGAAACATTGTTTGTCTGCTGGCTCAGATGGTGCCTCCTGTCTCCAAGATGAGACCACCCCTCCTCTCCCTCCATCTCAGACCCCTGTGCCCCTCCCCCTCGTGGTTGGGCCCACCCCAAAGAGGGAGGTGGGGGGGTTGAATTTAATAAAGGCTCCCTCAGCCACATGCTAAAAAGGTATGCAAATGTGCAGGTCCTTCTGTTTTCTGATGTCTCCCCCCCTCCATCCAACTGACTGCTCTTCTCTCCAAGCCAAAGCCAAACACAGAGGGAGGGAGAGGGAGCGGGTGTGTGTGAGACAGAGAGTTTGGGTGTTTGTTTTTCAGAGGAATGGATTATTTTGTTAGGACCGCTCTTGGGTATTTGATCTGAAAAGCTATTACGATGATTGCGATTAGAATTAATTACATTGTGAGCTACAGGAACTGAGAAAGAGGTACTTGACGTGCTTCCTTGTGGAGAGACGAATCACAAACGCACACACACGCATCCAATAATTCCTCGAGAGCGAAAGAAGATGAAATTAATAGTGCCACAAAATTGGTAACCTCGGGGCCAATGCTAACAAATAAAATAATAAAAATTAAACACCCTTACATATATGTGCTGTAAAAACCAAAACAGTATTGGCTTCTCCAGCTGTCTGCAGCACCTCCTCCTCCTCCTCCCAGATATCACTGATCCCTATCTAATACAAAGGGCCCAGCCTTTGCATGGCTACCATGATGACCCGTGTTCATGAGGAGGTGAGAGCTGATCATTTTGTTCCGATGTAGTGAGCCGTGACAGGCAGCAGTGCGGGAAGAAGGAGGACGGGAAGGAGGAGGGAGGGAGGAGGGGGGAAACGGAGGAGAGGAAGGCCGCAGAGGGACCCACCAGAAGCAGCAGAGAGCCAGGCCAGACTGAGGGGACCAGCCTTTCCTGCTGCTTCCTTCCCGTGCTCTTGGCCAGCTGAGCAATCAGGTCACCTCTCTTTCCCGTGTCGCTTCTGGTCAATTGTTCTCCTCCCTCTGCCTCTCTCTCTTTCTCTCTCTCTTCTCTTTCTCTCCCTCCTCTCCTCCCAGTGCCACAGCCTGCAGCTGTTGCGGCTGATGTCATTTTTTGATAGGATTTTGTCTGTGCCTGCTTGTTGGTTTCTGCCTCTCTGCCTAAACAAATGCAAACATGGCGAGGGCTCATTTAAACAGGCGCACGCTGAGGATCTTTCATGTGGGACACACGGAGGGGGGAGGAGGAGTGATTGCAACGCTGCTCACATGCAAACCCAAGATGATATGCAAACTCAGATTTGGAGTTCTTCCTGGAGTCATTATGAAAAGACGCTGCCATAACTACGCAGTAGCACAGGAGCACACCGGGGGGAACACAGCCACTTTAAAAATAAGAGCTTTCCATTCATGCTAGCACGCTCCTAATGTTTATTCTTGACCCGCACTTGCCAAGACTCAGGAAGAGAACAGGAAGTACACAAACATGCCCTTTTGACCTCCTACTACCACCATTCAGAGTACAACTAGTTCTTGAAGCTAAATACCAGCGCATACTGTAAGCAGAGCTGAATCTATACCGAGATACATTTACAAAACAATAACAAGGCTTCATCCTGCGGGCGTCTCAGGAAAATCCACTGCACAGTCTAATACAGCGCTCGCTTGGAGCTATGAAGAGAGACAGAGAGAGGGAGTTGTGATGATGCTAGCTGACAGTTAATTCCCAGCTTTGAGCGCAAGATTTACTCCAACATGGTCATGATGAAAACTCCCTTTTTACACGTGTTGCAGGAGAGTTTGCTGGAGACTCCGTGTCAGAGACAGATTAGATCACGTCTTGGCTTGTTCAAAGACCAGGCATATTTACATTATTGGCTCAAATGGCATCCAAACGAGTGCATCAAACCCCCATCGAGGACAGAACAGGGCATGTCTGCAGATTTGGCACATTCTGGTCTCTATAAACAGAGATGAACATGATATCAGTGTTTTGTTTTTTTTCTCCCCGGTGGTAATGTATCCTAAAATGAGCAATCTCACAAGATTGAACAGATTCTAGAAACAGCAATCTGTTGAAACTGAGAAAGAGATAAATAAAGTCTGCATGTGTGTGTAGCGACGAGACACAACTGTTGTTCCGACCTTGAAATAACTGCCACTTATGAAAAGCTGTTTTGGTATGAGAGACACCGATTATAGCCCATTTCTAGGCCAGCACATAATCAGTGTCCAAGTTCCGAATCAATGACCTACTTCCGAGCACATACACATATCCACTGCACATACGCTGCGAGGCAAACTCTCTTTTAACAGCTTAATGTGGAGAAATCAAATCGCGCCAACGCTTTGTTTTGATCTGACAATTTGTCCGAGCGTAGATGTTTAGAAACCCAAACGGGGGCAGCGTGATTTCATAACAGCAGGCGGAGCAGCGGAGGCCCTCCGCAGAGCTGCTTGTGTTATTTTGACACTGGCTGGCAGCGAGAGGGGCGCCGGGGTCATGAGCGTCAGTGCTTTACTAGTGAGAGTAGATCAGATCTGACCTGGATAAAGTGGAGAAACAGTCAGCACCGACTTCCACAGCCTCCCGCGCTGTGAGGAAATGTGAGCGGCGGCTTGGTTGGTGAGGTCAGGACTGCACAGAGCGCAGCCCCAGCATGCCGGTTCTTAATGCAGGGTGGGCTATTTACAGAAACATACCCCCCCTTCCTCCCCCCCACCACCGCCGCCTCTCGTGCTCCCCCCAACTTGCCTCTACAACCCCCTCGAGCGGATCCACCACCACACAGCTCCATGTACCGTGCAGTCATGCAGACAGATGGAGGGAGACTTTTTTTTTCCTAGCATCCAGCTCCGTCCTCTATAAACGGGAAATACTTACTTCCCCTCGACACAGCCTTCTGACTTTATTTTTTAAATGAGATGTTATGTGACCCGTGGGTGCAAACATTCAAGATGAGACAGAGAAGACAGAGAGGCTAAATGTGCTGTCCGTACGTACACATGCTGCTGTCATGTGGAACCGCCACAGACAGGCTGCAGGCTGATGACAAAGACAGACCGGCAGACATGAATTAATGAATGGAGGACACCAGAGTACATGCGCTTTCATTTCCTGATGTGAGGCTTCCCCATTTTAAAGGGTTTCTTCCCTCACATTACAAAAAAACGCACCTCCAGTGTCAGTGATGGAGGACAAAATCCAAAGTCCTCTTTTCCTGCAAAAATAAATTCAAAAGTTAAGCCAAAGCTTATATGAAGCTTCTGAGTTTGGCAAATCAAGTGGGTGTTATCTGAAGTTAGTCTTCTTTAGTTTAATATTCCCCCTTTGTGTTTCCCCTGACTGTGTTTCCTGGCTGAGCTGGTGCACAGGGACAGCAAAACAAAGGGAATTTTATACTAAAAAGACAGTGGCTTTGGAAGATATCCACTTGATTTATCTAACTCAGACTGCTGAAGCATCATATCAAGCCCAGCTGAAGTTAAAAGAACCCTCCATCCGATTTAGCGTTGCACTCTTATAATACTGTCAGACTCTGGGACACTTTGAAATAAAAAAGGATCAAAATCAATACGCTACAACCAGATGTATCATTTCTTATCCCATGTACAGTTCGTCCTTGTCAAAAACCTGGTGCCTACATTACCCACAATGCAACCTGACCGATAAGGACAGAGATTTGTGTGTTAAATGCTTATAGTAAAGGCTAATTTATAGTTGTGTGTACGCAGAATCTACGTAAGGGGCCTACACACTGCACTCTATTAGACCTGAAACACACATAAAACACAACTTAGTAGCGACAATATCAAACAAAAATACAAAATTCGGCTCCGTCATAACTCATAAGGCTAACAGACAAAACACTTGTCTTTTGGTAAACACGCTTCCGTCATAAATATTGCATGCTAACTTTATTAGCATCAGGCTATGACATTTTACACTGCATAAATTAGCCTAGCAGCTAGCGGCATTTTCCTCTACCCATATGAAGCTGGAAAAAACATTTAACAAAGATAACGTTTAAAAATTCAGCCTCATAACAACTCACAAGGTCCAGAGACAACACAGTAAGCTTACACTAGACAAGTTTCCTCCACACACGCTAACATTATTATCATAAGCCTATGCAATTTTACATTGTATAAATTAGCCTAGCAGCTAGCAGAGTTTTCCTCTAAGCTGGGAGCTACATTCAACAAAGATTGTGTTTCAAAATTCAGCCTCATTATAACTCACAAGGTCCAGAGACAAAACAGTTAGCTTACGCCAGACACGCTTTCCCCACATATGCTAACGTAACAACACACTAATGTTATTGGCATAAGCCCATGACATTTACCGTTGCATGAATTAGCCTAGCAGCTAGCAGGCTTTTCCATTTTCATATGAAGCCAGGAGAAATTGCAAACAATTGCAAACGACTTAAAATGCTATTTTGTGAGGGATTTATCGTCTTCACAATTTATTGTTTATTTTCTGTGAAATTAAAGTAAATAAAAGCTTTGTTTCCACTGAGGGAAATGCTTCTCAAGTTACAAAAATATACAGGAAGTAAGTGTTGCTGCCATGTCTAGTTATGTTTTTGGAAGGTCTCGTCAGGCTGAAGTGTAGGGCAGTAATTCCCAACTGGTGGGTCGCAGGTTGATTCTGAATGGACCGCAAATGATTCACAAACATTTCAAGTGTGTAATAAAGTGCAGTGAATTTCCGGCACAGAGCTTTTATTTTGAGGTGCTGTCTCCTGCTGTAGAGTGAGTGACTAATGGACAGCTACTTGACCGAGACAGCAAACTAGCTCGACGACATGGCCAAACCCAAGTACGATGCTGAATACATTAAACTGTGTGGACCTTGAGAGACAGAGAGGTGATTTAATGCATAAGTATAAACCTTGCTTGATGTTGCCCTCAAGCCACAGGTGGGGAGATATCTTTCTGTTGATTTTTTCAACTTTATTTTCTAATGCTATGCACACGTGGGTGCATTTGAGGCAGATATCTCAAAACCTGGGGAAAAAAACTCAACAACCCGAGACTATCTGCATGTCTACCAGAGGTAAGTGGTAAAATATGTTGTGTGTAAACCACTCCCTTTAAAGCAATTTGTCTTTTTAATGTTTTTTTGGGTCTTTCTTTCTCAGAAAGGTATGACAGACATTGGATGAATTCTGCAAGCTGCAAACATCCACATAATTGCAGGTATGTGGTATGTACCTTGGCCTGCTGAGCCATCAAAAAGAAGCCTCGGGCTGTTACATATTTTGACGCGCTCCTCCATCTCTGTGTGTGGCGTTTGAGCCTGCTGTTTCTCTGGGGAGCATTGATTCAGTACAATGACTTTTGTGGGGTGAAAGAAAAAATCCCTTTCCACAACGGACGGCCTTGTCTCGTGCCATACTTGTTATCGGGTTTAGACAACACAGGAGCAGAATATGAACATCCTCCTTTTTCTCCTACAAGGTACATCAGGTGTTGTCACTGAATCAGGCAAAAAAAAAAAGAACCCATTATACTGAAATGATATATAAACAAATCAATTTTTCATGTTCATGCATGGTTTCACAAAACTATTCCTCCAGCTCGGAGAGCAGGCACGAAATTAGTTTGGCTGAGTGCAAATTAGTGGAACCATTTGGGGAAAGCGATGACGTTTTTTTTATCAATGGAAAGGCAGTCAGAGTTAACGGTTCAACCGCGCTTTATCACTCAAGACTAAATGAATGGCTTCCTCTCTCTGAGCCGTGCAGGTCTCCAGCAAGGTTAAATGGGTGTATCCTGCTGACCCCGTTCCCCACTTCTACCAACAACATGACCTGCTTCGGTTGTTGCGCTGCAGCGGAGCAGAGTGGACTACTCCAGGAGCAAAAGTTCAAGCTGAGAGCAGAGGAAACAAGAGGCTGTTTTTTCAAGTATCTGGTCCGAACTGTGGGAGCTAAAGTAAAGCAAAGGATTAAAAAAAATATTTGGAAATAACAAAAAGCAAACACAAGTAGAGAGAAATCATCTGGAAACAAGACAACAGCATTATGAGCCACTGTCCTGCCCAGGGCATTGTCGTCTGACAAAGACCTCAAAGCTGTTTCTGGTGGAAAAAGCAGAACAAATGGGGATTACAATATTTGAGGAAAAAGAGCCTTTCAGTTGACCTACATCCCCCACAGAGACTCCAAATTATAATCCCAGCATACATGCTCAGCTATTGAATTTTTAGATTCTGTATCAGCACCATGAAATTGTGTTAGATGGCAACTAAATGGGTAAAAAAGTAGATTAGTGGCAAGAGATACCGACAGCTCTTAACGCATCTGGAGGTTGAAATGTGAATTTACGGCTCGAGATTTCATCTTATCTAATTGTATTCCAACTTGACAGCCTCAGATCCAAACATTTGTGTTTACAGTTTGTGTATTACGGCCTCCGCAGACGACGACACGGAGCTAAAACACACACAAGAATCCACTTAAAGCTGTGAGCTTAAAAAAAGGCCTGAGACACATTAAATCATTCTTTACCATTTAGCAGCAGCCTCTAAGGTTTTGATTAGAGGATTCATTGAACCCTGCACTTTAACACTCCAAATCAATTAGATGAACCAGTATGCACACACACACACACACACACACACACACACACACACACACACACACACACACACACACACACACACACACATACACACACACACATTTCAACTGGTTAAATCGAATAATGATTTAATGCATGGCCATCCACTGGCAAAGTCCAGCGCAATAATCATACTCGCACACAAACAACATCCATTAATGGCTTTAGTGATGCTGGTGTAATTGCTAAAAAAAAAAAAAAAAAGCTTTTTAGTGAGCTAAATGCATAACGAGTGGGTTCCATGGGTGTAGCTGGAGCTGTACAGTTTGGAGCTTTAATCTGCCTTCAGTTTATTTACTGTAAATATGTTTCTGGATCAGTGCGAGGAGATTAAAAAGGAGAAGTGCAAAACAAAGTCACACTTCCTTCTGTTTTTCTTTTCTATTCTCAGTCATGAGTAACCACAGCTTGGAGTCACATTCACACATTTATACCACTTACAGCGACAACATATTTAATAAATCATTAATAAGTCTTATTTTGAAAATGCAGCTATTGATTCATGACTGTTTGGTTGTGACAAGAATCATTGCAGGTTTGACCTTTTCCCTTTTATCCTTATTTTATCAAGAAAACATGGAAGCCCATTTCAGCCAGTGTGATGAGAAAAGATCCTGTCAGTCATTACAAAGAGAAGATTTCTCGATATGATGAGTTAGTATCTCAAAATTATGAGAAATTTCTTTTAACAATGACTTGGTATCTAAACATAATTAGACGATTTCTCAAAATATTACTGATGTTTACTAGTTTAATACAAGAATTAATATCTCAAAGTAATGAGAAATGCTGCTAAGTCATTATTCTTGAGAAAGGTTCTCATTATTTTGAAAAAGTATCTTACTATTTTGAGATTTCTTTTGAAACAGTTTCTCATTCTTATGTGAAAGTTTTGTTATCTTGAAAAAGTTTGTCATTATCCTGAAATACTGGATCATTATAATGGGAAAGCTTTTCATTTTTTGTTAAAGTCTTTCGTTATTTTAAAAAAAAGATAGATAGAAGATCATTATTTTGTGAAAGTTTCATCATTTTGAAAAAGTTTGTCATTAAAATACCAAGTCATTATAGTGAGAAAGATTCTCATTATTTTGTGAAAGTTTCTGATTATTTTTAAAAGTTACTTCATTATTTTGAAACACTAATTCATAATTTTCAGAGTTTTTCATTATTTTTTGAACATTTTCATTAGTTAAGAAAAGGTTTCACGTTGTTTTGAGACACCAAGTCATTACTTAAAGAAAGTTTTTTTTAAAATTTTTTTGAAACACTAATTCACAATTTTTAGATTTTCTCTTTTTTTTTTATTTAAAAGTTTCTTATTATTTTAGAAAAACATTCTCATTATTTTGAGTAAGCTTCTTGTTATTTTGACAAAATCTTCTCAATATTTTGAGATACTAAATCACCTTTTTTCAGAAAGCTGTTTCTTATTTTGAAAAAGTCTGTTTTATTTTGAAAAGTTTTCTCATTATTATGAGATACTAAGTCTCTATTTCGAGAAAGCTGTTTATTATGGTGCCTTTTGAGAATCTTGTCCATCACGATGGCAGAAATAGGCCCCCATAGTAAAGCCTACATGAGATTAAACATCTCTTTATCAAGATTCTTTGGCAAAGACAGGCAACAACAACAAAGAGTTACAGACTGACAGAAGCTGTATTATCATGTCTTCTTTTTTCAACATGTTTTATGTTTAAAAAACAGGTTTTACTCACTTCCTGTGAATCACTTGCCTTGTTCTACAAATAAAAATGATCATTACGTATTGGACTACTTGTTTAAATAGAACCTCCTGTGTGTGTGTGTGTGTGTGTGTGTATGTTTACGCAGCCTCAGGAAATACCAGGACAGACACGCTGACTCTCCAGCACTTCGGGCCCATGTGACTGGAGACACACAGGCCAGATTGTTTGCATGTTTGCTCGGGGTCGCGATAAGAACGTTTGGTTAGAGAGAAATATCAAAACACGACTCAACATCTGAATCTGACCTGCCACTGGAGGTGTGCGGCCTCGTTTGGCTGCTTATCTCTCATTAAACTTTTTTTTTTATTGTTTTTTGGAGACATCAGCCATCCTGCTAATTTGCATGATGACTCTTGCGTTTGTGTCCCCGTAGCGATCCGGCGCAACTAGCCTCCATTGGCTTCCTGCTCTCATTATATTAGCATAATGCAGATGCAACCGGAGTCAGTAACCTTGCTGTTGCTAAGCACTATTTACAGCGAATACACACGAAAGCTGGGAGAGCTGCAGCGCTTGACAGTTTTTCTTTACTAACCTACTTTCTTGCTCCATACTTCTTCTATACCAACACATCACTGCGTCTATTTATACACTGGGTGTATATTATTATTCAAAAAAATCTGAAAGAGAGACAGATTTACCCTATACATAAGAGTCAGTGCAACACAAGTGCATGTAAAGCTTTTGAAGGTACTACTTGAAATTGCATCTGCATGTCTGAATCATTAACACTGACTAAAGTTTCCAACCTCTTTTAACTTTTTGACCTTGTACTTAAACTCCTTTTCTCCACAGACTGAGAAAACAAGTGCGCCTGAAACTGATGGAAACTGTTTCTTTGCTGTATTTGATTATTAGAAAAATAATTTTTAAAGGATGCAAAGTGCTTAAGTTGTCTTCCGGGATCAAGAGGACACCAAGAGGAAAAGAAAAATAGCACCATTTCCCCATTTCCTAACTAGCACGAAACATTTCAGCCCATCCAAGTGCTCTCCTGTCTCGTAAAAGGTCAGTGGAAACCTGACGACGGATCATTATAAAACTCAGCCTTTCCCTCGAGCCGGGGAAGCTAAACAGTGGTGGCAGAGATGTAAATATTGTGAGGAAAGGCTCTAATCTTTTACCTCTTCATTTCCTCGTATAATAAATATTTAAGCAAATCTCATTACCATAGGTTCATGCGTGTCAGTTTGAAACAAAATGTTCCAGACTGCACAGAACGAGCAACGAGGTGAGATGTGTAAGATCCTAGGTGATGAATTTGGAGAACAAAAAGGACAGGAAAAAAAAACAAAACGGGATGCTGCCATAAAATGCTCGCATCCATCGTTCCCTTTGTGTTTGTACCTGGCACGCGGAGAGCTGTCTGGCTGGACTTTTGTGCATTTTCTGCTTTGATAGTCTCACATCACCATTAATCTCTCACAAAGATGCCATTATAGATGTCATTAAATGTGGTGTCCAGCAAAACGTGCGAGCAGCCAGTCTGAATAATTAATTCCTCCTGTTCGTGCTGCGGGGACTCTTCTGATCACAGCTCAACCCGGTAACACGCTCTGTTATGATTGGCTAAAGCAAGGTCAGTATCTTAGGAGACCTCGCTCTAATATCCAGCAGCAATTAGTGGCTGCTGTGCGGATGTTGCACATGTTATTATGTGATAGGGGAGCGAGAGTGACCGCAGGTAGAGATTTTATGTTGTGTCTCTGAATGCTGTCGCCAAGCAGAAGAAAAGGTTTATTGAAGAGTACAAAGACGACTGGTTACTCAGTGGAGATCACGTGGCTCAACAGAAAACAGCTTGAAAGAGCACACAGTTCTATCGTTATCTTATTGCTTACAAATACTGATATTACAAACCAAAGCCCCCTCATTCATTTTAATGAGACCACTGCATTGGATCAGACATTAATAATATGACATAAAATTGTAGTTAATGTTGTTTCTTCATACACATTATCTTGCACCTACTTGGCTTATCCTTAAAGGTAAAGTTCAGATTATTAAGGTGGGGTTGTTGTCTTTAGAATCTCATGGGACATGAACACCAGTCTTTCGGGTGAAAGTCCTGGTTTGTTGGACCCATCCACCACCCCGCGTCACTTGGTCTTTCGCCACCTTAACTTTTATCCTTGTCCTGCTGCGTTTCCCCCTGACTCCGCCAGGCGCTGTTAGACTATAACGGCAACTGGCCACTTATGCCGACGTTAAAGGATGGTTTTTCCGTTGGTTTCTGACGCCACAAGCCAAAGCGCCGGATTTCGACAACTTCTGAGAGAGACCAGGCTCTTTAGTTTACCTTGCCGTCAGACATTTTTTTCTGACAGGGAGCTGAAGCTGCTGACCTGTTACTTTCTTCGAAACCACCAGACTCCATTGACAAAAGCAGTAATTTTACCTCACAGAACACAGGAGTTATTGGTCTACTGCTTCCTAAATCATTAGTTTGTTTGCGATATTGTGTGACGCTGGTGAATCCAAACTAACCTTTTCAAACACCAAAGTCACACACGGACACCAACAAATTAACCAATTGAAGCAGCGGTAGACCAACAACTCCTGTGTTCTGTGAGGTTAAATTACTGTTTTTGTCAATGGAGTCTGGTGGCTTTGAAGCGAGCATACATTGATATAAGGGCTTCAGTTCCCTGTTGGAAAGGGCTGTCTAACAGCAAGGTAAGGTGGTGAAAATATTTAAAATATAATGTATATTTAAACTGATACTGATTTTTTTTAGGTGACTAAAATATGTTTTGCTGCTGCCGTCCACAGCAGTACATTGCTTTGCTTCTGTGGTGACACTCATGCCTTCTTCTCCGAACTGGGGGCATGCTGACTGCCATCTACTATAGATAATACACTGACTAGGGAGAAGTACCTCACACAACCCCACTTCAAGAAATCTGAACTCACCCTTGGAACGTAGGGTGCCACTAGACCCACTTTGAGAACCACTGCTGTACAGCATAAACCCTGTCGATTGTTTTAGCATGTGTAAATGTATCATCCCTGGGAAGCCAGTGAGGGATCATAAGAATCCTACAGGTTGAAGGGGGTAACTGTGTGTAGTGGGAGTCAAATGTGGGTGCATATCAGGTGAAACAGAGCTGCTAGCAACTGACTAACAGTCCTCACCCTACCAAGACAGCAGTGTGAGAGTTTACAGCAACAAGAAAACACAGAGTGAGTATGGGAGGGAAACTGACCGTTCCCACTGGAATGAAAAAAAAAGGGGGAACAATACAGAAAAATACACAGCAATAAGAAAAGACCACTGTCTCCATCAAAACACAGAGGCAACAAAGGAGTCAAACAGAAATTTCCAGTTAAACGGCTGAGAGATGGACACTGAACAAGCCGGGCGTCGACTCCCTCATGAGTCAGTCCATTGTGAGGCACAAAACGCACGAGTCGAGTTCCCAGTGAATCAGAGCAGTCAGCTGCCATCCACCACCTCAAGGCACAGGGCCAGTCTAGCACAGGACCGCAGACATGTGACCAGTGCACAACCACCGTTACTGTACTGCGTCTTGCCAGTCAGGACTGAGAACAGAGACACTGACAGTGACCTCTCGGATAGGTTAAAGGATGAATTTAAAAACACATTTGAACAAGTTTTACTCAGTCCAGATAATACACTGCCGTATGTAGCAGGTGTTTGTAAATCTATGGACGACTGCGACTTGTGATTTACAGTCTGCTGTCAGGAGGGCGCAGTGACATCAATACTGCAGCGGGAGTTTGTCTGAGGCCTCGCTGAGGACACCAAAATATCCCTCCCCTCCTCCTCTGACAGCGATACACGTGCAGCTGTCTAAATATTGCTTCTCCCTTCTTCTGCTCTTCATCTTGCCATTCCTCTGCTCCTCTCTCTCGCCTTTTCTGTCCCTACGCGAGCTCGCAGCCGCTGGGCGGGATGAGTTTAGGAGGGACAACTGTTCCGCCGGCACAACTGGGGATGGCCGCATTTGGTGCTCCGTTGTCATGTCAACAGTCCGGGGCAGAGGGGCCGAGGGCTGGGAATAACTCACCTTCTGCCGTCCGGCTCTGAGCTATAACCAGCCGCACACCTGTGGTACCAATTATCTTGCAGCTAACCACAATTAGATTATTCCAAATGTAAGTAATATTTTGTACGAGGCACTGCGGCGGGCAGGGCCCTTTTTTTCCACTAAATCACTGTATGCAATTAGGCTTTTAATGCAATTTATATAAGAAGCCAGACCAAAGCTAATCTCATAAAAAGGACAAACAGAGCCATTAAAAGTCCTCTGCTCTTTACTTCATTACTGGCTCAGCTTGCTCTCCTTACGCAAAGAGTCCCCAGGTGCATGAATGTTTCATGGCCACCCTGCTGCCTGCTTCCCTCCGCTCAGATTCAGCCTTTCTCCCTCCCTCCCCAAGGAAGCTCCAACTCCGCTGTCAATTGCACTCACTTACACTCTGCTACCGTCATCATCAGCCATTAGTGTGGGGGGTGGTGGTGGTGGTGGCGGTGGAGGCGGCACATAAGACAGCTGTTTTGCCTTGATGACTCAATCATCCCCTTCAGTGGGATTAGCATCAGTATCATCATCCTCATCATCGCCTTTGATCCCAAAAATTACCAAACAAGTCTCAAATTGATGACTATCAGCCTGTCTGCCACGAATTCCTGAGCTTTCAGAAAGATCTGACTTCATTGTGTGACACTCAATCACGCTACACAGCCTGAAGAGATAAATATCTGCCATATTTTATATCAAAGCCTCCGAAATTAATTTCACCGTTTTTTAAGGTCACAAAGTGTTGTATATCATATCTGTAAATACTAGAACATGTGGGGTTTTTTATTCTCAGTGGATGAATATCTAAGGGCTGTGGATCAGTTTCAGATCCTTACTGAAGTAAATATAATTATATCAGTTATTTGTAAATGTTTGAATTCGTATTTGTAGCTGGTAGAACTGGAGCGAGGTTTAAAGGAATAGTAAGACATTTTGGGAAATGCACTTTCTTCCTAAGAGTTAGATGAGAAGATTGAGACTACTCTCATATTCTCATCTGACACATTGTTATTAGAAAAGTATTGATTATAGTCACTTTAAAGGAGCAGTGTGTAGGATTTAGTGGCATTAAATGGTGAGGACAGCAGATTGCAACCAGCTGAAATTTCTCCAGTGTAAAAAACAAGCGCGGTCTCCCAGTTAGAATTATTATTAACCACAAAGGTCTCTTCCTCACCGAAACAAACAGACCAGGCGATGAAAACTGGTAAAAATGCTGAATAAAGCAGTCTCACGTCATTAATTGGAGTTTCCTACACTGTTCAGTTCATTGCAGATGGGCCACTAGACCAGCGTCTGCTAATGTGTGCTCACCTTTGTTCTCTGATAACTTAATATCCAAACGTTCAGGGGGTTGTTACTGGGAGCCGAATTATCCACAAAGGTCTCTTCCTCTCCGAAACAAACAGACCAGGTGATTAAACCCTGCAAAAATGCTGAAGAAAGCAGTCTACCATTACAAATCGATGTTTCTCCTATGCTGTTCAGTTCACTGCAGATGGGCCACTAGTCCAGGATCTGCTGATGTGTGCTCACCTTTTTTCTCTGATAACTTAAGATCCAAATGTTCTAGAGGGTTTTACTGGGAGCCGAATTATCCACAACGGTCTCTTCCACTCCAAAACAAACAGATCCAATTATTTAAACAGCTAAAAACACGGAACAAAGCAGTTTCACATTAGAAATCAACATTTTTCCAAAGCTGTTAATTTTCTCTGATAATGTAAGATCCAGATATTTAGGAGGTTTTGACCAGGACGTAAATTATCGCAGAGGTCTCCTCTCCAAAACAAATAAACCTGGTAGTTTAAGCTAGTAAAAACAGTGAATAACCAACACTGTTTGCTGTCTACTAACTACAGTGACATTGGGGAAATGGAAATGGCTCTATCTTGAGCAAGTGTTTTGTATTTCCATTCTGGGCTACTGTAGAAACATGGCGGTGCAACATGGCACATTCTGTGGACGAGGACCAGCTCCCTATGTAGATATAAACAGCTCATTCTAAGTGACGAAAACACAACCATTGTTATTTTCAGGTGATTATACACTAAAGAAAACATACTTAGTATACTATACACCAATTCTGACAATTTAACCCTCGAAATCCTACACACTGGACCTTTTACTACGTCATATACTGTTCAATAGTTCTGTAAAAAGGCTGCCAAGGTTTGAACTTAAACAAGGATCTAAGCTTAAACTGTATTTGTCCGCCTGCTGTAAATAAATGTTTAAAGTGGGCCACTTGAATGGCAGTCGGATGGACTAATTCAGGGCCCTGCAGCTCTGCCACTATCATCATTTCATTAACTTTTACGCAGACATATTACAAATAGAACATTTAGCTGAAGCTGAGTGGAGTCAAGTCAAGCTTGTTGGGTCTTGGTTATATTCTACAACAAGAGTGTAGCAGAGCTAATGAGACCACAGTAACTGCTCTCAGTGACAGAGAGAAATAATATGGCAGCATCAGGCTGGGAAAAAAAAATGCTTGTTAATGTGGTCGTATTTCAAGAAGCAGCATCGAGGTAGACCATTCACAAGCCAACAGCATCTCAATGCCAAGTGTTCTTTAAACAATTTACACCATGCCATTAATTAATATGTTGGCTTATGAAGCGTGGCATATTCAGGCTATTCATCACGAGCAGGAAATTGACAAGTTATCCGTGGACGGCATGTCAAAGGGATATCGGCTTTAATTTTGCATCAAAAGGAAGCGAGCGCTACACCGTTTGTTAAATACTCTTCTTTACAGTGTCTTTGTCTGACTGGAGCCACACTGGTGGCGGATACAAAGACACACGAGATGTAAAGGAGGCACAGAGATTCAATAGGGTCACAAAGCAGTGGGGAAGTTCATCTCGGAGCCAAGTGTTGCTTAATGGCTTCCTCCTGCTGTACATCAACTCAGACCATCAGAGCGGGCTGCGGAGAACATCTGTCCCGAGTACACAGACACTTTGTACCACCGCAGTCACCCTGTCAATCAAACACGTTCTGGCATGTCACTGACTATCACCAGCGGTTGCGATTGCCTCTGAAGGCCCGCGCCCACGCTGGTTCAAGGTGCACGTACGAGCACGAGCGTGTCCGTCTACGCTTGTGTGTGACTACGGGAAAGAGGGGGTGACGCCACGGCTATTTTTAGTTCAGTACACTGAGTTCTGCCTCTGTGTTATGCTGCTCTGTTCCTAGGACAGGCGGCTGGGTCATCAGCAGCAGCAGCAGCAGCAGCAGAGCACCGGGAGAGCTCCGGCCCTGCTCTCTGACCCCGGCCCTCCAGCTCCTACATCAGTGGGAGAGACTTACAAGATTCCTGGGCGGCAGTTAGGGGAGGCTATCTGCAAAAAAAGAGGCGCTTTCTTGATGGATGCCATGTTCGTCCACCTCCTTCTCTCTCCGGTGACTAATGGGCTAATAATTCAGCTGTCACCCTGGCACGTTATCTTGCACTCTCTCATGGGAAGGATACCACCCCAGAACATCTCCGCCACAGTCTCAGCCCTGTAAAAAGATACGCCTCAGATTCCCAGAGTTGCTTTTCAACTAAATGTATTGTGAGGAGGTTGGAAATTCCACATGAACGTTAACTACTGAGGAAAACCCAGACAGATCTGATAATCAATGGACCTCGAAGTGGTTGTGAAAAAGCAACCTGGCTAAAATGCTGTCTTGTCATGCCTGATTACTCAGCCAGTCGTGTACAGGAAAATCATCCTTCCTTTCATCTGCTACACATCAATGATGAACCACTGAGTTATTAGTCCGCTGCACCATCTTGTTCAGGGTGACGCAAAAGCTTCAAGGTCAAAACCCATCGATAATTGTTCTCTGTTAACACACCATCAATATAAGTTGTTCAAATCATTCCACAGGGTATTTACTGTGATAGAGTGGTTTGTATTTACTTTTTATTGCAGCCACTTTTACACAGCCTGTGCAGTTATTAGAGTAAAGTGAGTTCCTGCATTTGTCAGAATGTTTTAAGAAACTTAAATACAACATCTACAGGAATGTTGTGCACTAGAATGCAAGGACGTGCTAACCTTTCCAACGGTTGATTATCTAGTTTTCAGCCTACAACCACACTGATACTATTCCATTTTAAAACACATATCCACTGTTATGTTTACACCTACTGTCCAGAGTACTCCAGCGTTTTAGACTCCCTGTGACAGAGACCTTTAAAATTGCTGTTGACAACTTTTTAAGCAGGATTTATAGTTGTGTGGCAGACCCTACGCCCTAACTGATAGACAATCTGCTTCCTGTTTACGGCGGCACATGCACTTCCAGTGTATGTGAATTGACACATGATATACTTTTTCAGGTGTGTTAGTATGGACGTAGATTACTTTTGAAATGGTGCTAAAACACTTGTGTATGGAGATCATTTTCGGTTTAAAATGTCATTATAAAATGAGAATGTATTTATGTAGATGACCTCTGATTGCAATTAAAAAGCCCAAGACCACGTTAACATGGTGTGGAGTGCATTACTGTAAGACATTCTTCAAGGAAGCCCCTAGTTTATATACAACTTCTTACTTATGTGACTGTGACAGCAATATTAACACAGATAGATGGTTTGAATCATACTTTGGTGAGACCTGTTTTAAGTATAATCAGATTTTTACATATGAAAAAGTCATGGTGCCCTAGAAGAGTATCATTACAAAGATTACAGATCTTCCTCTTCCTTTCCAGGAGCTTTGATCTTCCACTAACTTTGGGGAATCTGTTGTTTACCGCCCTAAAGTTACAGATAGCCTGTTTTTTAAGCAGTAAATACTTAACAAATGTTGTCTTGTCTCTTCTGTTTGCATGACAAGCTCAAAGTAGCTCCTCATAACTTTTTGTTCTAATGGCAACTCACGTACTGTGGAGCTCACAAAACGGATCCTTCAACCTTTTTTACAACAGCTTATTTCAACAAATGTCACATTTCCAGTGTGAAACTTAAAGCACCTGCTTCAGGAAACATCTATGTATAGACACTACAACAGCCCCATCACAGTTATCAGTTTAACAGCTTGTCATTTAGACCTCTGGGTGTTCGGGCTGAATGTTAAACTCTCACCGCTCTGCCATGTGCTTGTTTAATAAAGTACTTCCACTTGACTCAACACTGGTCAGTGGAACAAGGGAGTTGTGATTGCGCCGGGGTGTGAAGCCGCCGCGAAGCGTTCATTTAGCCGAGGTCTATTTGATCAAAATGCCTCCCTGTTATTATATTCAACAGAAATCTCTTCAGCACAAGAGTTCACTACAGCGAGTGATAATAATCCGTCTAATAGGCTTGAATGTTTTGAAACCTGAAGTTAAGTGGCAGGCTCTGCTCTCTTTGTTTGCCTGTGCAGGGGAGGTGGACATGTGTGCAGAGGCAGGGGCTCGGAGGCCAGGCCCTCTATCCTTCCTGTTCAGTTACCAGAGGCCTCACACTTATCAGTTCCAGATCTCTCAAGAACAGAGAGAAAGAGAGACCACTGACAGGAAGGGGATTTTTTTTCCACTCCTTTTTTTTTCCTTTAGCGAGGTTAACAGAATGTCTGCACCCCTTACATTTCACAGAGGAAAGCAATTATTCATTACACTGGCGTAACAGACAGAAAGACCAACCTGGCAACCTTCAGACAGCAACTAACTGAAATATTGGTGCCACAACTAGTTAGGGCTAGATTAGCTGATTGTTGCAAACACTTTCAACAGTTGTTAAAGTCATTTATCTGGCAAAGACTGCCTTTCATTATGATCATTGCTTCACATGTTTGTCAGATAAAACAAGCAATTTGAAGCCGTCACCTTGTTCTCCTGGCATTTCATGAACAAAAATAACAGAGATTAACAAATGAAGACAAATAATCATTAGTCACAGCCCTACACATATTTCATTTCTAGAGATTAGAGCTGCAACTGACGAACTTATTTTCATTATAGACTAATCTGCCTATTATTTTCTCAATTAATGGATTAAACGTTTTGTCAATACAATGTCAGATACGCATAGTCCTTGTCTTCAGATGGTGGGTTTTATAAATCCAACAGTCCAAACATCCAAAGCTTATTATCATGTATGACAAGATAAGGCATTAAAGTCTCACATTTAAGCAGAGGTGGGACTCAGGGTGTTTTCAGACCTAGAGTTGTCTTGCTTTGTTTTGAATCAGGGACTTATTTTATTACAAAGTCACATAATTTCTTAGAGTTGGTTCGTGTTCTCACGGCAGCATTTACAGACAAGATAAAATGCTTTGCATGAAAAAGCTGAGATCGAGGTCGGAAGTCCACTTACAAGTCTTTTTCGATTTCCTCAAGTTAAGTCTAAAGTCCCTCCAGTGTGGAGTTTCCAGGTCCCCCCGTGTCAGTGTGGGTTTCCTCTGGGTGCTCCAGCTTCCTCCCACAGTCCAAAGACATGCAGGTTAATTGGTGACTCTAAATTGTGCGTAGGTGTGAATGTGAGTGTGAATGGTTGTCTGTCTCTATATGTCAGTCCTGTGATAGTTTGGTGACCTGTCCAGGGTGTACCCCGCTCCCGCCTGTCTCAAGTCCAAGACATGTGATTCGGGTCCACACCTCTGCATTCAAGAAACATTAAACCAGCAAATATTTAACTTTTTTGCTTTGAAAAAAAACAAACTAAAACGATGATTTGAATAGCAAAATAGTTGCCAATAATTTGCCAATTGACTAATCCACTAATTGTTGCAGCTGTACTAGAAATCATTTTTGGCTATCACCCTCAGAGCTCACACTTCTCTACTTGAGACTGCTGCTATTTCTCTTCCACTGCAGCCTCTCCATCAATCCACAGCTACATTTCCCCTCCGCACAGGCAACCTCACATCGACAGCGAGAGGGGAAAATCTGTCATTGAGAGTGAGAGAGAGAAGAGTACTGACTGTGAAGCTCTCGTGTCATGTCCCTGTTTGTGTCGTATCCCTCCCTCGTTCCACTTGCTCTCACTGTCTACCTCGCCTGACATTTCCACAATAATCACTTTGGTTTATCCCACTCAGCTGTGTGGCGGACAGATGTTTGTCAGGGCACCATATTTCTCAGCATTCACACTGCTCTAATCAAGATTAACCACTCTTATCTATTTAGTGTGTGTGTGTGTGTGTGTGTGTGTGCTGGATGTCCCAATTCCTAATCCATGAAGCCATAGCTGTATTGTATAATACAGTGGACGAACCAATTACATTCCCTTTCCACCACATAATTCTCTCTTTCAGTGGAACGTACACTGAGCCACACATAAGGCATGAACTGGTGGCTCGCTGGTGAGCAGGATAGCCATGACCTTATGTGTGTGTGTGTGTGTGTTTGTGTGTACACATTCGTCATACTGCATATGGACTTAGATGCAGCCAAAAAAAAAAAACAACAACCCTATAAACACACGCAACATCACAGCACTTTGTTACTCAGAGTCCCCCCAGGAGCCTCTAATGAAATCAACATGCTGCGCGAGGTAAGCCGACGCTGGCCACACACAAACTGCTGCCATCAAATGTTTACCAAAGACACCCAAGCACAGTGGAGGACAGAGCATGTCCGAGCAAACAAAGTTGTAGTCTTTAAATCAACTGTAGTGACAGGGGAGGCGGATATCTGTTTCCAGTAACAAGCTTGGTTTAATTCCAGGAAAGGCAACATCACCGGTAATTAAGATAGTCGTTATAGAGCCGCTAAGTAGCAGAGGGGTAAAAAGAATGAATTAGTGCTCCCAAATTATTTAATTCTTTCACAGAAATGTGTAATTCTTGCTCTCAAATTCACACATCATAAAGTTAAGTAAGGGTATAGTCACCCTGTCTTTCTGAAACAGGATGTGCTAGAGGAGGCTAACAGTTTAGCCCCAATCAGCATTGCCAGATGGGAAATATTAAACCATGGTACCTAGTTTTATGTTAGCATGGTGAGTAAAATTATTGTCCGCGAGTCAAAACCACGAGAACAAATGGGCATAAGTTTGTAATTTTACAAAACACGCATTCAAAGGACTTTGTGACACGCCTACAAATCTACCCACAATGGTTTTTTTAGAGCACCGTGACATGGCTATGATGCGATAAATATCCAAACTTATCGGAGCATTTCGAAACAACTCAATTGGAACATCATACCTTAGTGAGAAAGTCCAAGCTCCAGAGCGACAACCATGCTCAGAAGTAACGTTCTTCATAGAACGTAGCGTCCGTGTTTTGCTATCTCAATCATGTTTAAAGAATTAAAGTGAGACAACGCAGATCAAAACCAACTACTAACTGCAAATGCCACAAAATGGTCAATTATTGTACATTATGGCACTTCTTGGAATCACTGATTGTACATTGTGCGGCAAAATTTTTGTACAAATACAATAATTCGTACATTTGTAAATCGTACATCTGGCAGCGTTGGCCACAGTAGCTTTCCGAGCTTCTTCTTGTTTCCACTCTGTTGTGCCGTTCACTCCGCCTGGGCATTTTGTTTTCAGGACAATTCATCGAAATAAAGGGTATCGATGCACTCTCAGCTAGCTTTCTAACAACCAGCAACCAAACTACTTAACTTGGTCGCGAACGAAACAACAATGTTTTTCACCACAGCCAGTCTCATAACTGTCTTCAAATCATCCTCCTTTTCATCAGAGGAGGGCTAAATAAAATGGGTGCAACACAGCTACATGTTTATGATGTCTTCCTCCATTTTGGCAAGGCTGTTAAATGAAGGCTTGGACACCGTCTCTGACCCCATGGGAGCTATGGGATTTACATATGAACATAGTATCTGGAGCTATTATGTTGGAGGGTTACAACAAATGGTGCTAGAAATAAAGGGATTTTTGGGTGTGAGTTTTTTAGCCTCTTTGGGTGCACTTGGCTAGACAGAACCTTTCGGTACCCTCGAATGGGCGGCAGCTGATATACAATGGAAGGTTTTTATATAGAAAGAACCCCAAAGATATGACGTAATATTATGCCCTGACTTCTTCTCTTTCAAACCTTCTTGTGTTTTGGACTCTTCAGCTTCTTTGCTTTAAAAAGCTCTGCGCTGCTGAAGGTTGCTACTGGTCAACGGAGCAAATTTCCATGTCCAAGTTCATCACATTTGAACCTGATGTAGAAGATTCACCCCCTTTGAAATGCTATTGTGACTAAGCTCTACGTACACAAATGATAGAAGCCACATGTTGCATCACAACTGTATCAGGGAGTAGAAGACAAACTAAATGAATGTGACAACCTAATAATATTAGCAATATTGGCATCAAATTCACCTCATCACCAAAACACAGCTGCTCGCCTGCCGCTAACAACCTGTACCTCCAGTTTCTACAGTAACGCTAATTTAAGAGCATACATTGCTAATCACACGCCACGCACGCCAAATTTACCTCACACCTGCTGGGCTCTGCAGATCCCATCATGTAAGAAATAAAAAGACTCACCTGTGTTGACTTCAATCCTTGATCCTTGATTCTCACCACGGAGGACCCCCCCACCCATTCACACACCAGGAGGAGAAACACTTCAGCGCCTCACGTCTTCTGCCCCTGAGAGAAATCAGAGGAAGGGAAAAAAAAATACATCAATCACCGCTGCATTATCCACCAATCTCCAAACACTGAATTATTACATTTGCATTTTATTTTTCCTGAAAATCAAGCCCTCTCGATGATTTCGCTCCTCACAGATTCCTCTGGGCTCTGAGTGGCTCCCATCTGCGCTTAACGTGATACACTTCTTCCCCGCGCGGATAAGCTCCTTCACGCTCTCGTGCCCATGAAGGACGAATCAAAAGAGCAACCGATGATCAGTATGGTATCATAAACATCCACCGCGGAGGAAGTTCACTGCCATGGCGCGTTCACAATTCACTCCCGATTGACAGATAAGCCTATTAAGAGGGGCCTTCATTTCAGCTTTGCACTTAGCCTGCTCGAAGCATCTTCACCCAGTGACATTCAGACCCTTAAAAATGACCACATTAGTTACTGCTGAAGTTCAAAAGGTGATAACCAGTGTGGGAAACCATTACATATAAGCCAGTTAAGGACCTAATACAATAACCCAGAAAATAAAGAGAAAATTTTACTTAAGGGCCACACAGTTTATAATCTTGTCTTATCTATGTTTGCCGAAGCACGTGAGTACACAGACTTAATTTTCCTTAGTGAATTAATCATTGTGAGTGTATGTAATTATGAGCATAATAAGAACAGCCTGGATTCAAGCATGTTATCTTCCCACAAATCTTGCGTGCTTCTGAGAGCGAATAAGCAAACAAAAAACACTGTGAATATTTATATTTGTAATAAGTCCACCACTGATCCCTGTCTGAGACCATGAGTGTTGTAATTTTATTTTGAAGCTCCACAAGACCCAAAGAAACGAGTCAAATTTGGATGTTGGGTGATGATTCAGGTCTTCATGAGGGGGTACAGTGTCGGCCAAATTAAAGTCCTTGACCCCTCTCTGACTGGAGGTTCAGGTAGTACTTAAAGATAGTCTGCTTTTGAGGTAGCAGGACTCTCGGCAGGTGAAAGAGTAACAATAACAGGCCTTCTTCTTTGCTCATGTCCTGCACTCAATTTTTCCTTGAACCCTCTCCTTTGTTCAAAAAGGAGGAGGCGAAGAAGAAGAAGTCCACTCTTCAAATGTTGAACTGTGAACATTTCAAGGAGCTGACTGAGATGGTTGGAGGAAAGGAAGGATAAAAATGTCCTGAAGGAGCACTGGGGAAGATTTAGTGGCACCAAACAGTGAAATTAAACTTCTCACATGTGCCAAGTGTGAACTCGCGGTTAGAATTCCCTCAGATTTCATTGTTCAGGTGGTTTTTACCAGGAGCCGAATTATACGCAGAGGTGTCTTCCTTTCCAAAACAAACAGACCCACTGATTTAAACCGATGAAAACACTGAATAAAGCAGTCTCATGTTACAAAGAGATGTTTCTCCTATGCTGTTTGGCGCATCTGAGACGGGCCATTTGCCAAGCACCTGCTAATGTATGCTAACCTCTCTCTCTGACAACTTAAGATCCAGGTGTTCAGGAGGTTTTGACCAGGAGCTGAATTATCCGCAGGGGTCTCTTCCTCTCCAAAATAAACAAACCTAGTGATTTAAACTGGTCAAAACACTGAATAAAGCAGTTCCACATTACAAATAAATGTTTCTCCTATGCTGTTCAGCATGTCTGAGACGGGCCGCTAACCCAGCAACTGCTAATATGTGCTCAACTTTTTCTCTGATACCTAAAGATACAGATGTTCAGGAGGTTTTGACCGGGAGCCGAATTATCTAGTAGAATGCGCAATTGGTCCTATTTCGAGCCAGGGTTTGGTTTGTCCGTTCTGGGCTGCCGTAGAAACATGCCAGACTCCATAAATGAGGACCCAGTCACTACATAGATATAAACGGCTCATTCTAGGGTAAAAAAAATTACAATGAATCTCATTTTCAGGTAATTATACACTTAAAAAAAACAGTTACTATATTATCTTCCATTTCTGCAAACATATCCCCCTGAGTCCTGCACACTGGATCTTTAAGGGTGTTTGCTCTGCTTTGTGAATATATGTATGAAGTGTGTTAGTGTGGGACAAATGCCAGTTTTGCCACCCCTCCCCTCCTTTAACGCCCCCCACCTTTAAGTCTATAGCTGTATCCTGTTAGTGTATCGTTTTCACGAGGCGTCTGCTTAGTGACACACAGCATGTGAGCCATTTCTATTCCCAACCAGAGCTTCTCCTGAGCTCATGCTTTGGTTGACAGGACAAGGCTAATGCTCCAAATATAAAAACCGTCTACCCACAAGGTGTATTTTCACATTCAGCAGGAGAAGGCGGTCCCTTGTGCCTTGCACTTTTTTTTTTTTTTAATCCTCTTTTTTTTAATCATTGGAAGATTTTTCAGGCAGCATTTCTCCCCTGTTGGAAGTGCCGCTCTCTGAAAAGAGAAAGTGGAGGAGCGCTGGGGGCTCAATGGGTCGAGAGAGAGGAGGAGGAGGAGGGGTTGATGCTGGGTGCCTCCTTTTTAAAGCCAGATTCTCCCCAGATACCTCTGTGCTATTCATCAACAGCTTTTCCAGAGCTGTGAAAAATCAATGTGCTCTGCACTGCAAACAGTTCATAATGACGGGGGATGGAGGAAAAAAAGCTCAACTGCAACAGAATTGATTTGTTTAAGTACAATAACACGGCTCTGCAGCGCGATGAGGAGGAGGCTCGAGCGCCCAGACAAAGACTGACTGGCAGTATGAAACCACAAGCAGTAATTGACAAACTGCTGGCAAAGTGCAAATCTGAAATACAGACGCCTGTTATCTAATTAAAGGAGTTTTTCTCTGAATTGCCACCTGACAGAGGAAAATATACTTTGAGTCTCAAGTGACTACAAATATTTTCTAAGAGACTAAACCCCAAATAAAAAACAATACATTAAACAAGGCTCCATAATAAGGATTGCCCGATTGTCCAGTTCAAGTAAAATGCCAGTAGCTACGGAGCGAGTCATCTTGCTTCCTTCTTATTTCAGCTTAAAGTTGCAAAGGCAAAGTTCATGAGCCGAAGCGTGAGCAAGCATTTTAAATATCCTGGAAACAGGAGTTTGGCTGGCTGACATTAGAGGACGTCTTTTCATGACAATTAACTTCAGGCTTTGTTGTTACCAGTATTTGATATCCACTAAAAAATACAACAGTTTGTGTTAAGGCAAGTGAAAATTGACTTTGGGCAAGCAGATGTCAACCCCACTTGCGAAATATCAACAGTAAAGTTAAACCCTGTTAAATATTTTTCTATCATAACATGATTTGAAAATATAACACTCATACGCACAAGTTTTTAAAGATTAAAACACATATTTTTCCCCAATACTAGTCAACAATGCTTTTAAAATGTAAATGTCAATTGAACATAATTTATAAAATTAATTTAAAGAAAAATCCCAAATTGCTCGTTTCGTCTGTTTAGATATTTAATTTGCACAGAGGTATATTCACTGGGGCTGTGTATCTGCAATAATCTGGCCATGTGAAATGTATCATGATACAGGGGTTACAATTCAATATATTGTGATATTGCGATACTAAAGCAGGACAATATATTGCGATTTTCTACTGATCTTATTTTAGGGAAAATTGTAAATGGCAGCAGTGCACCCTTTCTGGGCGATATGCTGTTATGTTGCAGTAGAAGAGTCAAATGGCTGAAGATAAATTCCAACACTAAAGGATTTTGTAGCGACTACCATCAATAAAAAAAAAAAAGCCGCTACGAGGCAGAGTAGGCTCTTAACTGTGATTCATTAAAAGAAATCCATGCTGAAGCCCAGCGTTACGTTTTTATGATGACTAATTAAACAAATAACTGAACAACTAAAGCTAAATGAGATGAATTATTATACCTAGTGATTACTTTATTGCGGTATTGTTATGTGATAGGAGTGAACAGAAAATATCGGAGCCAACACTCGCCCTCATTGTCTAAAAACTGCTACGCAAGTGAATGAACAGGTAAAATAATGTGAATAATAAACATTGAGGGTTCAAATACACACTCTGGCTCCTACAGATGTAATAGTCAGGGGTTTGAACACAACAGTAAATAAACCACCACCACAGTTCTTTGCATGTTAGCTATTAATTTAAAATCAAAACAGTGTTTTTGAGAATCGGTACAGTATCACAAAACATAACATCGCCTTACTCAAGTCTATCAAGATTTTCTCACACTCCTACAAGTCACATTTGAGAAGCTGGAGCCAGGAAATATTTGGCATTATGTTTGGTAAATGACTTAAACCATTGATTAATGGCCAGAATTCACACATTGCCTTTAAATTGACTTATTGATGGATTGACACACAAACAAAAATCTATTCCGCGTCCTTTGCACACACACATCTGCTTTTAACATACATGCAACTCCAACACACACACACTTTTGGCAGGAAGTCACTATATCCAAAGCCAATTTTAAGCACATGCAGAGAGGGTTTGATGTTGCAGAGAGCAAAGTCATCAGAATGTTTAAAATATGACAACCGGCTTCACCTAGACAGAAAAAACACATCCACAAGGTGAGATTTTAAACCTCCTGATACTGCAAAAAAAACAGAAGCTGGGAGTAAATTGTGTCAAGACGGGCCAGCACAATAAAACATTTCTCCCTGCCTCTCTTAAGCTGGCCACAGAGGTGCATTTATCATTGTTATTATTCCTTCAGAGAGGCCCTCCCAGGTTTAATTGGGTCCTCATGGAGTCAAAATCCCCGCTGTCGCCGCAGCCACCGGAGCTGGACAGACTCATTCCTCCCCAGTCAGCGGCCGGTTTTACTCGCTGCATGAAGAACAGTCATTCTGTGCAAAGTGGCCATGAAACCCGCTGGTGAGTCAGATGTGTGGTGGGAGCTGGATGCCACCCGCTAAGCCTGGACAATGGCAGGAGAGGCACACCTGGGGAGAAACTCTCACCTGGCTCTGCTCTCAACGCTGTGGGAAAAGCTCTTGAGAGCCACAGGCTGTCTGTCCACCCAGCCAGCTCTTTGGGGCTATTATTCCCAGTGGGCCACATTTGCATTTTAACTGGTAAATACAGTAGGGTTTGAATGCGCATGGACACGAAGCAGGTGAACAAATGGAACAGGAAAAGGATTAAAGAGGGGTTTTTCAGACTCAATTTAAAAAGGGAAACAATGAGTTAAGGTGATAAAATGGCTCAGAAACATAAACATGCAGAGCTGCTGTGCGTTAGTAGTGTTTAATATGCTGTTTGCTGAGTGACATTAATAATAGGAGAGTGATACTTCCTCAAACACTTCAAATAACCTTCATTTTTTGCACAAAACTGCTGCAAAATTTTCCTTTTCACCACATACTGTTTGGCAGATTTGTAGCAATGATCAGCAGTTTTAAAAAGCAGACAAAAACAGAGTGAAGTGTGAAAAGGAACTATTTTAATCACACCATTATGTCCTCAGCGAACACCATCTCTAAAACTTTTGACCTCCCATTCACCTCCCTCAACAGCGCTCCACTGGCACACAAAATCACAACGCCTCCTTCAGGGCTGCTTCCTGTTGTTGATATGCTCAAGACATGCAAGATCAACTGAGATACGCATCTCTGCTTTTCAAAAAGACACCCGACAAAGACACTTGAAGTCAAAGGAGGAACGCTGGAACAGCAAATGTAGGAATGACAACCTCGTCGTTTGTAATGATTTTCTGCAGAGAGGCAGGTTTTTCATTTTAAGAAGATAAAAACAGGCCCGTGTAGAAACACGATGGCAATCATTTCCCTTGCAGGCGGTGTGTTTACATACAAGGTAATGACGTGACACCTGCAGCTGTCATGCAACACGTTAATTGGGTTATTTTATTGGAATTAAGGTACTTGGCACACCACACATGTAAATACTGTCATTGGAACCCCTGTTTTAAAGAGCCCACAGGAACAACGCTCCACTATGCTTTTTTCCCCTTTAAATGGGGATTAGAATATATGGCGTTCACATAGTGTGGTCGAAATTAACATATATTTTTAAACGCATTAAGATTCATTAATCATGAACAGTGTACATCATCCAAGAAAGCCAAAAGTTGTCACAGTGAAATTTAAGGTGTGCTGATGGATTCACATCGTCAACTCATGCATTGAGTAACATTATAACGTTAACGTTCCACCTTAAAAGTTGCCGGCAGTCGGCCTAGTGAATTAAGTTATTTTCCAGCTGCTGCAAGAGGCAGCAAAACATAATTTCATTTTGTAGTTACTGTTTACTAATATATGTAAAACTCTCCACGGTATGTTCACAGCTCCACCTTTTAGTACCAGATCTGTGTGCTAGGTACCCCAACAGAGGGGGGACCAAAAACGGGGCCGGTACAGAACGGTTCCACTGGTACCATCCACAAGTTTACACAGAAAAGCGCACCGAACTGAACTGAACCATATCGTACTGCTTGGTTGAAACAGGGCTTTGGCAACTTCAGCTGCAACCTGCCTCTGAGCCCTTGAAAGTTGTCATAGAGTAGACACAAGAGCAGCAGAGTAACAAAGAGACAGCATGTGTCACAACATTTCCACATTAAACAAGTGGGCTGGGTTACTGCAAACCAACATAAAGCCCTTCATCGAGCAATCCCCTAATCTCGTAATTTACAGCTGTAAGGTTTTAATGCCAGCATGTACTGTATGTACTGTACTGTACTGACACCCAAATCCAGGTTAGCAGAGGAGGGGCTGAACATGTTCCCGACACACATGCTGCTGGTCTCTGAGGACATCCACATGAAGCGATCACATTAGACATGTAGTGGTGGGCCAAAGCCATAAACATCAACGTAAGCTTTGCGCTGCAGTGAATGAATGCTGTTGTGATGATTACAGGTTTAGAGATAATGGTTTTTAGCGTGATACATTTAGAGGGCATGAGACACCAGCTCAGTTAGCTCCCCGGTCTTCACTCTCTACTGATTAACACAAATGCCGGCGCCTTGTTAACCACCGCTACTGTAATTATGTGGAGCCTCACACACTCACACTCACACACACTCACACACACATACACATAATCTTTAACAGCACACACAGGCAAACACACTCCAGTGCAAAACAGTGCAGTTGTATACATGTTGTGCGTCACCGGATCAGCATCACAGCAACTTCCAATTATGTGTCTTATTCATGCAAATGCAGGTAATTTACTTCCTGCTGTGCACAACTTCCCAATGTGTTTGCCCTCTAGCTTCAGCTGTTTGTATTGTGGATCGCCTAAACAAGTGGAACAATTAAAGGAAGTGAATCCCAAAAGGCCTCTCTTTTAGATGGGAATAATTTCAAAGGCTAATTTAAAGGTTTATCACAACTTTAGTTTACTTTTCGAAGTTTTTAAAGTCGTTTCCAACTCTGAGAATACATGAATCTGTGAATGCAGCAACATTGCTACAACTTCAGTCAGATGATCGGATAGTTTGTAAACGAACCAACAGTTTAACCAGAATATATCAACTACTACAACTGATAGTGAGCACATTTGAAGGCCATGTTCAGACTGCACGCAAAAATGGTTTAAATTCTATTTTTTTGCCTCATATGTGACTAAGATCTGTTTTTTTTAATTGTATAACAGTGTGAAGAGCACAAATCTGATATTGCAAATCTGATCCAGCGCGATTTAGTTGTCCTAAATCGGATACAGGTCTGATTTTTGCAATCATATCGGAATTAATGCAGCTTTTACTTGTGGCGAGGCGCTGACAGATGCAGTAAAAAGTAGCCCCTAACATTTTTGGATGAAATCTGTTTCGTCGAAGCCATTCCCGTCGTCCACCACTCCTGAGTCCGACTCTGCATCCACACACCCACCTCCGTACAGAAGTAGCAGCCATTGCTTCACAAAAGGCACATAAGGCTTGCTCTGTGAACGTTGCCAAAATGTCGGTAACCCTAACTCTTTGCATTGGAAAGCCACAAGCACAATACTACGGTAAGTATGAGAGGTCAAAGTTAACCAAGAAGGTCAGTCTGTAAACACAGGCTCTTATAGCGACCTAGCTAACTCCCCATCATCATTGAACGCAACGATATGATGACCAAAGCCATGATAGTCCCTTTATATACATCTGTTTTAATATTTCAAAGGAATGAGCTGATGCTTATGTGAGCCTTACATGAATTGATGTCTTCAATATTATTTCTCCTCCTCCTCCTCCTCTCTCTACAGTATATCTCGTTTCAAAAGCGAGAGCAGCCCAAGAGGGCGCCTGTATTTTTATTCCTTTGTTTCCAGTCTTTCCCTATCAGAGCGAGAAGGTGGTAGCAACTCCCACGAGGGAGATAGAGATAGAGGTGTAGGCTGCTGGCAGAGCGCTAAAGCAAAGAAATGCTGCACCGTCTGACCACAGACATAAAAATGATGCCCCCCTACCTCCCCTACTCCGTCCTGCTTCATCTGCAAAGCAAATCTCGTGCCCTGCAGCCAGAGATTCCTCTTTGGTCACCTGGCTGTTCTCACCGTTTCACCGCCCCCCGAAGCAGAGGAGGGTTTACGAGAGGTGAAAGACTTCATAATGTAATGGAGACAAGCAAGGGAGAGAGGGAGAGAAATAGAGGGGAGATCGTCCTGAGCCAATTGCAAAAGGAGAGGTGGGTGTAATGAGGCCTGATCTGTCACAAGAAAGAACCACGGCCCTGTATTTGCATTTTCAGCCCCTTTTCTTCGACTCCCTCCCTCGTCTTTTCTTCCTCCTTCTTGTAATAAGGAAAAAGAAAAAGCAATGAGAGGGAAGAAAGGTGGGGAGCGGACATATACACAGAGGAATCCAGGGAGAGGAGAGAGATCACATTACTATTGGGAGGGAAAAAATGATTAAAGGCTGAGATGAACACAATCTGCTGGTTCCAGAGGAAAGAGGAAGGAATTTCCAGAGCCAATAAGCAAAGCATCACAGGGAGACCTGCCTCTCCCTGCTATTCAACCGTGACCATGTCGGCACAAGCACATTTTCTCCATCCGCCTTTCTACACTAGCCCATGGCATGTGTTTTTCATGCACATCCAGTCATTAGCAGGACCAGGATATTGATTTTTAAAACATTGCTACCTTCTAATTATAGGCAATACTTCAGATTTGACACCAAATTATCCACATGGCATTTCTCAGGATTGTGATTGTTGCAGCTAACCAGGTATAACAGTGTTAAGATGACTGCGTTGCAGAAGAATCTCGAGGCAAAAGGGAGAGGAGAAAGAAAAACAGCAACATCAATAATGAAGTGAAGGAGACGGGGGAAGAAAACAAAGCCGTTCATAACAAATGAGAAAACAGGCAGAGCGTCTCATTGCGAGAGCGCTAACGACAATCAATTAGCAATTGCTCATGATCTTGGGTGCGTCGGAGTATAAGGTGTCTTAATGAGTCCCATTTCCATTAGCTGCTCGACTCGAGAGGCATAAGGAGGAGGCTGCTCCCACCAGCTCCTCCATCTCAATGCCTAATGACTACGAGAGTGGATTACTCCATCAATTCCTCGCTTCTCTTTGTTTATCCCCCGCGTAAATAATGGTCAACCATTACAATGCATTAAGCGGGCCACTCTACGCAGAGCGAACGAGAGGGAGAAAGAGGAGCTCAAGTGCTCCAACGGCATCCTCCAGTGATCTCTAGGAAATCAGCTAATACCGGCCATGTGGCGGCAAAGAGGGGGCGCACTCATACCTGGCTGGTTTTTATTGGGAGGTGTTGTTGGAGGGTAAATTTGGGAGGAGAAGGATATTTGAAGAAGTGTCTTACCTTCTAAACACCTCATCTAGTTAATTATATCAGAGTCAATTCACTCAAATTGCTAGAAAACAGCCTCTTTCCATTGCAGGAACCTTTTGAGGAAAACAGGAACATTTTGGGGGAGAAACGTTAGAAACAAAACAGCTAGATTTACCAAATATTTTAACAATATTTTGCTAATATCAGTATTATCAGCCATACACTCCACCCATGCAGGTCTCCATTACAAAATCCAATTAAACATCACAGTTGCCCATTGTTGCCTTGTGCAAAAATGCCTGTCAGGGCGTTAACTGCACCCAATCCCCACTCCCGTGCCGCTCAGCCTTCACATTAGTAATACTGTTCTGTACCGCAGTACCCTTGTGTCATCATCTACGTGACATTTGTCTCTGTTTTGTTGCTACGGTACGGAAAAGAGCGCCAATTACAAGATCCCAAGCCCATACGTTGTAGGCGACATTCGCATTGTGCCTACTATTGTTTATATTTTGTTGAAAATGTCAAGAAGGACCATATAGTCTACCTTCCTACATTATTACCCTAACTGCGCAGTTCAGAGAATAAGATTGGTGCGCATATGCAGATTTTGGTGGTGCTGAAAAATGCCCTTGAAACTCTCGCCACTGACTGTTAATTGCGTTAAAAGCAGTCCACTTCTGTATTTTGGTAGAGTTGGTTTTCACACCTGATCCAAGTACACATGAACTGTACTCAAGACCACCTTTTCAAGTTGACGGATCGAGGCACCATGCATGGGTACGGTAAAGTCATTTATTTATTCTCCGTAACTGCTTATCCTGTTGGGGGTCACGGAAGTGCTGGAGCCTATCCCAGCTGACATTGGGCGAGAGGCGGGGTACACCTTGGACAGGTCACCAGACTATCACAGGGCTGACACATAGACAAAGACCTGGAGAATAACCACACTGACACAGGGAGAACATGCAAACTCCACACAGAAAGGCTCCCCCATCTTTCGAACCAGAAACCCTCTTGCTGTGAGGCGACACTGCTAACCACTGCACCACCATGCCACCAGTATGGCCAGTACAGTGTTCACACTAACCAAACTAACAGGACTTAGTGGTAAAGTGTACTTGGATCCGGGCCCCTGATTTCAAACAAAGCCATCCTTTTAAGATCTGGAATAATTTGCTCATCGTTATAGTTGCTGAGATGCAAACAGGAAGGCACAAAAGAGTTTACTTCCTGTAGCTCCTGAAAATAAATAAATAAAAAGGGGCCAATGGGAACTATTTCTTTAGTAGAAAGTGCTTCTGGCAGAAAGTGTTCACAGCAAGGTGTGTGCTTATATTAAGTAACCAAGACATTGTTCCTGTAATTTGCCTTGAACAAGACCATCGGCCTTTAACAAGAAACTATCAGTGACAACAAAAGACTAGATTAGAGTTGCATGCAATCAACACCGCAGTGAGGACTTTATCTGTGTCATATGAGAGAATATAATGTACCTCTGTTGTTGCAGTGCTTTCACCCTGGATTGTACCAATCAATATTTCACCCAAGGCTCCATCACTCCCTTTATATTTTCCTCTCTCTTTCTGGCACTCTCTGGTTTCCCTCTTGTGTCACAGCACCGGACAGGATAAAAATTAAACGCATCAGCAGAAAAACACACAAGTGGAAATGATCTCGCCGCTCCAGCCGCTCGGGTCATGAATTCAGCTAACTGTGCTTATCACAGGCTGCCACTATTAGTCTTAATAGTCGCGGTGACAACCCGCCTTGAGAGGAGATGGGCTCTGCTTCCCGGGGCTCACTGCAGACAGGTGATTCTCATCTGCGGTCTCTTCATGTGTCATAGCAGAGGCAACGCCGGCTGAAAAATGTCTGGCGGCTTATTGGAGCAAAACATCAGAACCCGGCAGGCCATTACAGACACCAGAGCCATATGTTCTTACACACTCAGCATCAATCAAGGACAAATTAAGAATTCAATCAAATGGTGATCACATTCAAGCTGTTCGTCGCAGTTATCTTGAATTATGAGGATGCAAAGACCCAAAATAAATGCATCAAGCCAAACTCCATACATACTAATACACCTTACGCAACATGGTTACATCAAATATGTAATCAGAATTTATGTGTGTCTACTGCCAATTTAAAGCCACACAAACATATATTTTTTTAAATTTATTTCAACAATGGAGAAATGACTAGTGTATAATGTTAAGGGGGTCAAACCTGCAGAGAATTAGCACCCAGCTCTGCAGCTCCCTTCAGTTAAACAGACTTGATTTAGCTTCGTTCAGCTCACTAAACCAAAGCAGTAATGTTAACTATAACAGCCTCACCGCTCTCTTGCAGATTTCATTCAGCGTAAAAAGCCCTGATAAACTGACTGTGCGCTACCTGCCCAGCTGGATGTGTAAATAAGCAGCTGTTTGCTAACACATTACTCATAAAAACTTTATAGGGTGTTTCCCAACAAGTTGCCAAAGAGTGTCAGAGATGATTCAACATCACTATACATGTAGGTCTTTGTCATGACCGGCAAATTAAATGATTCAAATATGTAACTTAGAAATCATTATGTGGTCAGCCACTGATGCTGTGGGCATGACACCAGTTCGAGACACTTTGTTGTTGTGTTGGGAACTAAACAATGTGCAACAAATGCTAAATTAATCCAACACTGAGCAGCTTGCCTTTTAATCTCTGCAATAAGCAAATTGTTACTTAGGCATCATAAGCCCCTTTTACTTCCTGCTCAAGGCGGGAATGTCACGCCCTTATTCCGCCTTGTCGTTCTTCATAAAAGGTACGATCACAGAATGGGAGGACAGAGTTGTTAGATCTTAAAGCCGGCAGAGGAAAGCCGAATGGACATCTATGTAAAAGGGACAACTGTTAGGATGGGACCTGGATGCTGAAATGATGTAACGTTTTGATGACGCTGGGATATTTAAAAAAACATCTACTAGCAGTTAGCAGCTAACTCTAGAAGAAGGACATTGGCAAAAAATGTCCGCATATTGGTGAGACGGTGAAGTCCAGGAGCTCATTTAGGTGGATTAATAATTGTGCAGCAGACCCTCCGCCATAGCCTACTGACGTGGCCTACGCTGTTGTGAGCATTTATACTTGTGCGGTGGTGTGTCTGTGTCACTCCACAGTTACACCTCCAAAACGCTAGTTGGCGAGGAGGTTTCTGTGAAATGCTGGAAAGTTTAGTTGATTCAAAACACACATTAAACACACATTAAACATGGCTTAATAGAGACAACTTCAAACACAAGTACACAAATCAGCTTCACTATAACTCGCAGCATTCACAGACAAACACTTGTCTTTATCTGGACACATTTTCCCCACAACTACAACATGCTAATGTTTCTAGTGGTATAGTGTCGATTCGACGCAGAGGTATAAATTCAGCATTATTCTCAAAGCAGGGGACGCAAAGAGCTGCCATATAACAGGGACAATAAATGATTGTTATTGCCATGTTATGCCACTGTTGCATGTATATCACACTACAGGCTGATGCTGTTTTGTGACACGTCACGCTTGTCCCGCCTCTTTGCTTCCAGGTCGCCTGCAGGCTATCTGAAACACACACTGGGGCGGCATGATGTTGCAGATGTTTGTTTTTGTGAAAAAAAAAAAGCAAAGGCAGTGTAATGAAGGGTCATCGTGGCGGCTTTATTGCACAGTCTCTCTCTAAAATGGGCTATAGTTGACTTCTCTGAGACTATGAGCCTAGATACACGCGAGCTTAAATTTTTGTCAAAGAACACGATGTTTTCTAACAAGTTACTCATCTCTTGTACTGATGATTCAACTGGGAAAGTTTCGTGCCCATCCAAGCCTCAGACGTGCTCCAACTGCCAGTCACATTTTTTTCTTTCAGAGGGCATCCAAATAACAAATACACTATGTATTCAATTGCAATTTTCTTCTAGCGGAGCTAGTAGCATCAAGCACAGCTCTGCAGGATCTAATGCAACCACAATCATTTATTTTGCTCAATGTGAGAGCGCCTCATGACTGTAAGAGAGAATATTGCCAGGGCCAAGAAGCGCATGTGGCATAATGTCTTACTGAGAAAAACGATTTTTCTCTCTGAACTAAAGGTTACTTGCAGTAGCCTGTCGAGCAGCCGTGCTGCTCTGCCATTGAATGCGACACACAGCCGGGCCAGGCTGAAGAGACAGCGCGGCAAAGTGGAAAGTGTTAAGTTAGGTACCTCACACAATAAAAACCACATGAAAGAAGCACATACAATCAGTGGAGTCAGCCTGCATCAACACCAGCGTACATCAGAAAACCCCATTGAACACTCTGAGATCCTTACTGCCCCTTAACATGACGCCAGAAAAACACTGTTTGGAAAACAAACGTCAGGATGTCTTTTCAGCCAGAATGCTTTCCCACGAGCCGGAGCGATCCTCAGCCGCCCTCCTCCTCCACAAACGACGGAGCTTGTGACTGGGACCATGTCAACATTTTGCTCCGTTTAGACAGGGGGAGGGAGGAATTACTTTGATCCACTTTGAGGCATGTCTTCCTTTACTGTCAAGAGCCGGTTAGGATTTATGGAGGGAGGGAGAGGAGACGCTTGTGCATCCACTCCGCGGCAATGCTCAGGCTAATTTTTCTGCCCCGGTGGCACTTGAAGCCCAAATAAGATTAAGTGTTAACTAATTATGGCAAGTTTGAACGATTCAATGTTGTTTTAACTTCCAAACGGCAAAGAGACAGTGAAGCTCACAGAGCCCGTCACGACCTCTTATCATAGCCGAGATGACACTCTATTTTACAAACATGACAGAGTGCAGAGATACTGGGCAGAACAGCCTGTAGCTGCAGATTTGTGTGTAGAACAATGGGAGTCTGTGCTGATTTCTGGCCTGAACAATGGCAGGATGACATGGAGCCTGACAGACACACACAGAGCAGCAGGATCTACGCCGCAGACAGGAGAGGCAGCTTCACAGAGCAACAACACTGCCAAAAACATATCCTCATCTTCCTTTTTCCTCTTCCAAAATCTTTTATGTGTTTTGGCACCTCTGGCACTCATAACTCAAAAGTGAACAGTCAAACTTTTGAGCACCACCACGAGCACAAGCTTGTGGAGCGAAATGAGCCAGTCGCTGCTTAACAATTGAGCAGGAGCTAAATAAATCTTTACCGCAAGGTATCAACGGTTTGCATCCAAATCTAGTGCAGAAATATAACCGACTTTCCGGAAAATTGGCAGCGGAAAATGTGAATAAAAGTGCATTTTCATGCGCTGAAAATGCATGGATGGAAGTGCACTTAATGATGTAGTTTATGTGTCTCAGGCTCGCTGCTCACTGCTGGGAGCCAGTGTTTTTTGTTTTTGCAACAATAAATTTTAACAGCTCGCTAAAATAAAAGCTTGTGGCGAAATCCAAATGGGAAAAGATATAATTTGTAGTCCAGATTTTTTTTTTTTCCTAAACAGGTGGAGGGCCTTATGCAAGTGCCACACAGGCCAGACTGGCCCCTAAACCAGCAATTTGGGACCCCTGATGCAGGTTGTGTCGACACGATACGACTGCATGCATTTGCAAAACTGAAACACTTGTGTATATAATGGCATTGCTCACGGTTGGTGGAGAAGATCAATAATTCAGTGGATTTATTTACAATAAAATATAAAAAATAAATATAAATATACAAAAATTATATTAAAATCAAAATTACATATAAATAACATGATTAGTAAAATAGTTGAATAAAAAAAATACAAATAAATAAATCAACTGAAAAAGCTGTACGTGGAGAAGACCAACTAGTCTGTGGATTTAATTAACAATAAAACAGATAAAAAATAAAATTGAAAAGGATTTAAATATCACAATTCTATTAAAATCAAGATTAAATATAAATTTTAAAAAAATGTAAAAAAAACAAAACAAAAAAGCTACCAAAACAAATTGCAGTGCAACATGCAAGAGGTGATGAAATCGGAGGCGCTCACAGTGTCTTCATTATTAATGTCCTTGGAGCAGGATTTGAAGCTGCTTTTGCTTCTCTTATCAATCATTCATCTGCTTTCCATTGAACACACTCCGATCCTCCAGTGTCAAATCAGGCTTGAAGTGGCTAAAGAACCACCAATCTGCAGTCTTTCCTTAATTAAACGAGTCTAACACGAACCTCAAACACCTGCTCTCAAAGCGGATCAACAATGCTACACTAATGTGGCGATCCCAAGCAATCCGTAACCTGTCAATCATTTAATACACAACACTCAGGTCTCATAAATTAAGAATAGGATGCCAGAACCCATTTGTGCTGTCTGCTGTGCGTGTCCTTGTGTTTTGAAAACACCTCAACAGTGAAAACTTGAGATTGAATCAAACTGAAATAATAATGTCGATGCTACTTTCATAATAAAACAGCCCAAGCTGCCGCCTTCTCACTCTCCCCATCTCGCACCCGGTCTGAGCAGGATCCCATTTCGCTCGGTTACAGCAGGCGTTTGGTTAACAGCAAACATAATCAAACTTTGTGGTCTGTCTATCTGTGGCGCAGAATTGAAAGCAGTTCTTTGGGTGGCAATCTCCAATTACCTTCTGCGTGCAAGTGTTCACTGCGCTGGAACTTTTCCATTTCATCATTACACTCAAGCTGCCCCCATCCAAAGCCAACCAGCAGTAGCGGCGGCGAAGGCAGCGGCAGCAACACAGCAGACCGTGTCATCCATGCACCACGGGGGGATCTTTCCAAGCTGCAGTGAATTCCTGGTTTTGTCTGGGAAAAGATTCATGTCTATACAAACCGCAGGTGCAGCGAGGTTTTTTTTGTTTTTGTTAAACCACCACAGTGAAAAGGGGGCAGGGCAACGCTCAGCTCCCCCTTGGCTATGTTTGTCACAATTACTCGGTAGGTCAACTTTCCCCCAGTCTCATTAAGAGGTAAAACACAGAGGCTAGAAAAGCCGTCTTTTTCTGACCCCCGCAGGAAATGTTTCAGCTTGCTGCCGCGCACTCAGAAAGCCACTGATGCAATCGTTCTCCAGCCCTCACAGTGGATTTGGGAACAAGAATGAGGGATTATTTGATCCAACTTCCATTCAAGAGGCCAATTCAGCCCGACCAATCAATACTAATCAACGAGGAGATGACAGGAGATGAAATTCCCTCTGCTGTGGCCAAACAGTCATGTATCCGGACTTAAGAGGCTGCACTCAGGATTTCTCTGCTCCTCCTCTTACAAATCCAGGGCTGGACAGTAACTTAGTACCTTTAGTCAAGTACTGTACTAAAATACATTCTTAATGTACTTTAATTGAGCATTTCCACGATATACTGCTTTTTAATTCACTACATGTCAAAGGGAATAGTGTATGTCTTACTCAACTCAAGCCACAGTCTCTTTTCAGACTAGCACATAAAAGTCAATTAATCATCTTAAAAATATGATGCATCATTAGGCATGTTTCCATCAGCCTGTCATCTAGAAGTATCGCATCGGAAAATTATGATGGAAACGCCAAAATTCGAATTAAAATCCCCTGATTCGCACAAACTAAAATATGCTCGCTTTAGCCGGGCTTTGGTTGATTCAAAAAAATGTTGATTCGCAAAACGGGGGATGGAAACAGTTATGTTCGAATTAAGTCTGACGTAGCGCACCTCTCTCCATGGTGATATCCACACTCCGGGTCGGGAAGACGGTAATGCATTTACAAGCTGGTTGCCAACCGCCAGAAAACGTAGAAGAAGAAGAATGCGAGACTTGTTTTGTTTGCGGTTCTGCGGAAAACTCGCACGAGTTTGTAGTTTTCACCAAAGTTCGTACATTTAATGGAAACACACAGGATTCGTATATCTTTTGCGCATTTCCCAATAATTCCAATCACTTTTGGATGGATACATAGCTATTGTAGGGTAAATCACGCAGTAACGTTGGCCAAATTAGCTCCACCTTGACCTGCTATAACATTAACACGCTAGGTACTACTTTCAAATTATACATACTCTATGTAGGTTGCAACTAATAAATAATTAATCTTTTATTACTTTTCATTAAGTGCTCATTTAGAAATGCCAATGTTGCTCCATGTTTGTGTTCAAGCGACTGTTTGCTAACATGGCCGCTATACTACCAAGTAACAGTAGCCTTTAAGTGCTGCTAATGTTGCTCCGTGTCAGATGACTGTTAGCTAATAAGGACGCTATACACTTTTTTAAACCTTACACCGTTAACAATCTCAATGGGTCCAAGTGTATTTCCTTTAGAAATGTCTGTTAATGCAGTAACGCCACCTTTATGTGAGGTTGGGTTTACCATGATCACAAGAAAAGACCGTATGAACGCTACTTTTGTGGTATTCACAATCTTGTAAGTGTGAAAGCTCCGAGTTCATGACTCGCGCACTAGACTTCCAATGTCGTAAACATGTGCTCACGAGTTCCATTTTAACGCAGCATTATGACGTGTTCACACCAGGCGCTAATTAACATGAGTAACGTGTTTGCAACAACTTGCAATGTTAATATGTTGGTGTGGTATTTACAGCTTGCTGCGCTGCCCCCAAGTGGCCAAAAAGTGCTTGTGTTGTCCAACTATTGGACAAACTAATAAAAAGAACACCAAGAAATATCCATAAAATTATCAAAATAATAAAATGGAAATTACTCACATTTGACAAGTTAGAACTATGTAAAGTTTGGCATCTTTGCATGAAAAACAACTAAACTGATCGAATATAATGTTGGACAGTTTAACAAAGCAAAGTTCTTCATGTTTTGTATGTAAAATATGATTTTTTAAAGTAACCAGCAGCTATAGCTGTTTGTGTAAAGTGACACAAAAATCTGATACTCAAGTACAGGTACCTTAAATTTGTACTTAGTTACATTCCACCACAGGTCTTAAGTAAATTTTGAATACTGGCCTTGTAATGGAGTATTTTAACACAGTGCTGTTGTGTCTTTTACTTAAGTAAGACTTCACTCTTCTCCCAGCACTGCCCAAATCTTGTTGCAACACCCTGCAAATTATTAATCCACAGCATTAACCATGCTGACAGTGTCACGCTCTGAAAGAATACAGCCTGTAGAGGGTGTCTTTCATCTGAGGCAAGAAACAACAAAGAGCATGAGCTTTTCATGTTAACACAGGAAACATATATTTAATGAGACAACCACTGCAATCTCTGCTGCCATGTTAAGTGAGTCTGACCCCACACCGCAGCTCTGCCGTGCTGCCAAACAACAGTCACTGCAGTCTAGACGAGGCCGAGCGGCGACGAGGGCCTCCTGAAAGCTCGTGTAATGCACAAGGAATTTGGTGTGGTTTCCTCGGAGCAGAGAGGAAACGCATGAGTGAGAGTAAAGAGGGAGTGAGATCCCTGCAGAGGTCAGAGCGTGTCCCCGGAGGTGTCAGGGGGAGTAAATGGGCATGACTGCAGAACACAGGGTTATACCCGCTCTCCTCCTTACGCCTCCCTTCTTTTCTTAGCAGGGGTGCGTTCACTGACTCGTCCCTGAGCGCCTCAGAGCGAGAATCAGCACGGCTTCCCTTGCATGCCACGCAAATTGGAACAGGAAGCCATTGTCAGCTTCGGGCGAAATCACCTCCTTATTAGAAAACAAACGTAAATGTGACGTGAAAGAGGATCTCTGGGAAGGAGTTGCACGTCGACAGATCGAGCTGGTGTGATGACGGTGGGGGCTGCTGCTGGTTCTCTGCACGGCTGGCTGAAGGCTGACACCAGCATCGAGGCCCATGAATATTCAGTGACCAAGTAAATAAGGCAGATAGCACTTGACATGTTTAACACCCACCTTTGGCACCTTCCCTCTACAAAGCCAACAAGGTGAAGCAGCGGAACAAATATGTTGGTTGTTTGTGGGCGGCAACAATCCCCGCTGATGAATTGGATGGTTTTTGAACAAAGAGAATGAGTTTCAGTGGGCGAGCTACATCAAAATAAGCCGGACTCGGAAAAACAATCTGATTTCCCTCTGTGGGATTTGAGTTGCTAAACTGCTGTTTTTTGGAAACTGGCATTAAAATGAAAATATGTAGCATTATGCCTTGCAATATGCTGACATTTACATTCTTAGAAAAACATGTTTCCCTCAACTATAATCCCTGCTGGTATCAAAATGTTTGCTCTCTAAATATTTACCAACCCAGAGTCACATCTAAAGCCTAACACAGGCACCTTGAGACTTCCTTTTTTTTCCAAGTGTTGTGTCCCAAAGGAAATGCAGTGAAAGCACTACAGACTATCTTGCAAGTGAGTAAACTCTCTGAGCACACAACGCATTCCTCCAACACCTCAAACAGCTCTGAGAAAGAAAATATATCTGCCACCAACAAAATGCACTGCTCACAATCTGAGAGAGTCTGAGAGACGAACGGGGGATTCATTTAGTTTCCCATACGCAGGTTTTACACAAAAAAAGGCAGACAGTAGTAAATGTATTACTGTGACAAGAAAAGTAATGTAAATATTGACACTCTGATATTTATCGCCAGGCTTATCCACCGGACCTGTCCCAGTGGAGCCATTTAACATCTGCTCTGTATTATAACAGGTGGGGGGGTTAAAGGAGGACTCCGCTAAAAATCTGTCTTTTCAGTGTCAAATACTCACAGAGAGGTGGATCTGAAAATACTTTCTTCCTTCAAGGACGTCAGCAGTTACAATGGATTCTAATTCATTCATGCCATTTGACATTATAGCCCAAAACATCTCATTGCTAACACTTATTTTCAGTATCATTCTATCTGACTATCGGTCTAGCCCAGTGGTTCCCAACTGGTGCAGCCACAGGGTCCAGATTCCTCCTTAGTCATTAGTTCAAGGTCCACACAGTTCAATATATTCAGCGTCATACTTGGTTTGGCCATGTTGTCGAACTAGTTTGCTGTCTCCGTTAAATATCTGTCTGTTAGTCCACTCACTCTACAGCAGGAAGCAGCACTTTTAAAAGCTCTGTGCCGGAATATTCACGGTACTTCAAAATAAACAATTTCACGAGTCACTTGCTTTCCATTCAGAATGATCCATGACCCACCAATTCAAGTCAACATCTAATGCCAACGTCAATATGGCATAGAATACTGGCGACAAATTATGTTGATATTTTGTTGGTTTTAAGTTGCGCTGTTTCCGTAACCAAATCCAATGACTTCCAAACGTCTCACGCCAAAGTCATCTTGACATAGAACATTTGGTCATAAGGTATGGAGACCAAAATGTCATAGTATTAACATGCACACAATGCGAATTATTGTGTCGTTACACTTTTAAAATATCTTAACCCAATTTTCATTCCAACCAATGTATGTCCAACGTTTTTCTAGCGCCAATATCAGAAAACAAATTCAAATATCCATCATAATTCCTTTAGCCGAAGTCAATGTTGATTTGGTCAACAAAAACTTTAAGTATTTTAAGTATTTCACACTGCAGTTTTATATCATGACTAAATTTTAAGGAAAACGTAACGTAAAAAACAAATTAAAAAAAATTACGGCAAAGTCTTTATTCATTACACAGAAATATTAAAAGTACCACTACGTCTCTGACATAGGAGCAAGATACCACACGACGACTCTTTTTTAATTGTTGTTTTGCATCTTTTTGTGATATTGTGCCACTTTAAGATAATTTTCTGTGGGTTTTTGGCTGTTTTGTGTCTCCTTGTAGTTATTTTGCGGCTCTTCGTAGTTCCTTTTCATCTCCTTGTGGTCATTTAAGTCTCTTCCTGGTCAGTACATGTTAATATGAGTGACATTTTGCAAGTGAAGGCCAGAAGGACCCCTGACTGACAGGAAGGGAGCCTGGGCTTGTGCCTGGCAGGCGAATTTGCGTTTCCTAGGATGGTGAAGGCACGATCTACCTTACTATCCCTCTGATTGGCTAGTACTCATTGCCTCCATTGCTTGGGTCATTTAGGTTTAGGAAAGAGGAGTGGGATTGATCAGAGCCGGTCAGAGGCAGCGTAAGGTAGAGTTGGGCTGGTCATGCCTTTACCATCCTAGGAAACACAAATTCAAATCCATCCAGTATTCCATCCTTGTAAACATTTACTCTTTCTAAGGTTAATTTTGATTTCTTACAACATATAAAGAGACCCTCACTCATTTGGCAAACATTTAACATATTTTCATATCAATTTCAGCTCTGTGTAAAACAAATAAACGTGATGTTTCCCTCATAATGCTCCATTCGCCTGCCTTAACGACACAGTTTACACATCTTTATAACTGGTGATTTATTAAATCAGAGTTCTACTGAGTGAAACACGATGCCGAATTTAGCATAAGACCTCAGTAATATCAGTAACATAAAGTGGTAGCAATAAAAAAACCTTTGGGCATTCATTTTATACGAGTATCATGAAACTGTCGGAGAAAATTATGAATTAAACATTGACTAAAAATTAAAATTCAGTTCCACTGACTAAATCTTGACTGAAACAAAGCAAAACAGACTAAAATGTGACTTCACAACAAGTAGAATTTTCAATAAGTGGCTAAGAGTGAAACTAAATTTATGATTCTTGTAAAAATTCACACTGGCTTGCGGTGATGTGTTCAAAGGTATGTCATGTAAAACTAAAGGAAGCAGCAAATCCTCACAAACTAATTATTCTGTATTATTGTGATAGTATTCTTTTAATGGCGCTGGTGTGCAGATCATACATGAGAACACATGCATTCAAACTCATATATTCCCAATCTGAGCTGTCAATAACATGTGAACACAAAGGGGTCATGCGCGGAGCACCACCCAGCTGTGTCTCTGCAGCCTCAGCGAGCACACAGCTTCCCAAATGAACTGAGAGGCTGTGTACCACTCAACGCCACACAAAGTCACACACACACACATGCACTCTAACCTCCACTTACCGCCACCCCCCCACGCACACACACACCCACCCACTGCTCAGTGCACCCTGCCTCCTGATAAGCTGGTTTGCCAGGCTTGCCAGCGTCGCTGATGGCTCCGTTTGCACAACCGCTCCATTGTTGCCGTGCAGAGTGGACAACTGCACTTTGGACCTTTCAGTGGGGGAAAGCCTTCTATTTTGTTTCCCTTAAGGGCATCCACTGTGGTTTATCTGCAAGCTGCCAACCACACACACTTTAAACACTGCATTAAGGATATCTAAGGATAGAAAACATAAACAGTAGCCGCTGCGTATCCGGCGCTGCCTGCTGCTGCTGTTAAGTACTGTACAGTCAGTTTGCCTGGCAGCTGATTTTTCCGGAGCTTAAAAAGACTCATAAAAAGGCAGCTGAATTATCTGGGTTGCTGGAACCTGATCCACTGCCGGCTGACCTTTTCCGCAAAGCAATATTAAACGTAATAGTTGGGCTGAGTTAAGTGATTGCAATTTATGAGTCCATTTAACTAGATTCAATATTGGATGACAAATGATTACCTCGGTGGAGTAAAGCTTACATACACGGGAAAAAAAAAAAAAAAAGCCTGCCACGCACAACACAGAGCTTTATCAAACTTAACAATCAGCTCAGTGTCTGTCTGCTGCGAGTCTGGCTCGGCGGAGGGCTGAACAGAATTTTAAAAATGCATGACAAGACTAGAAGAAGAAGAAGGAGAGGTTGCATATTAAATATCCACACATATCTTTGCGTTTTTGGCTCAAACTCCATTAAGCTAAAATTGATGTGCATTGAATAGATGTTGCCTCCGAATCTGGTCAACTGGCCAAATGGATTAAGTGTATCAAATCCATTTTCCTGAGTGCATTGAGGAAGTGTCAAAATGAAACATTTTCAATTTAGCCCCTTAAGGTCCAAGATTTCTTCATCCGGCTGTAGAACAAGCTGCTTACCCGGCAAAAACAGGCCGCAACACATCGCTTAAACGTGGCCCGGGCTTTAAATTAGCCCGACACAATCCACATATTTGATTCACTGTGCAGCCAGAAAGGAGCGACATGACTTTCAGGCATTCAGCTCAGACTATAAAGAAACAATGTAGCCTACTTTGCACACTCCTCACTGCTCTCTTTTCAGCCACATCCTCTTGGATTTTATGACTCTGGTTAAAATGCAACCATTAAATATTCATGTGCGAGGGCTTTCACCCGTGAAGCAGCCCCCCCCCCCCCTCCCCTCTCTCACTCTCTCCCTTTCTCTCTCCGAGCTTCAGAGAAAGTGCGAAACTTTTTTGATTTTAACTGACAGGAGCTAAATATTAAAAAAGAAGCTTTGGGAGTTCAGCAAAGAGTAGACTACTCCTCGCCAATATCCGCTGATACGAGCCTCGCCTTCTCGGCTTTCATCCTCATTGTACTTAAAATTTCAGACTGCAGTGAGACTCCTGTAAAGTAAATTAACATGACAATACAAACTGTGGAGATTAATGAAAACAAATAGTCACTGAACAATGACACTGTGAAAATTGATGGTTGACAATCACTTCAAAGAGAATAGTGTGTGGGATGGTTTATATATATATTTTTTTTTTTCAGCAAACACGCATCATAAACTATATATATTGCTCATTAATTTTTCACTTGTTGTCTTGGCTGTTTATTATGCAAAACATTTCCTATCAGCAGCAAAAGTAATGACACAAATAATTCATACTTTGCCTCTCAGAACTCCCGGCATGCTAAAATCCATAATATATAGCAAGTTAGAGCGTCTATAAAAGATTAAGGATGAAATTATGTCTTCAGGTATAGACAGTAGCATAAATAAGGCTGAAATGTGATTTTGCTGCAGTGAACATTAGGGAAATTTTCAGAAGCTTTATTTGCGTTGATGTGATCCGCATACAAATCGAGAGCTGCAACATTCGGGGCTTCTCCAAACAAGCGATTTTGTAGACAAATGAAGCAACTGCTCAGAAGCGCGGCTCCAGTGTTTGGCCCTGTTTACACCTGCTATTAAAGGTATACTGTGCAGGATTGTCGGTTACGGTTTATAAAAATGCTCGCCAGTAAAAGTGAAAGTAAATCCAACCCTAGGTTCACTTATGATTGGCGTTCTGCCCCACTATATTTGCATATCTTCAACACTGTGCCTCTTGGATAACTGCTGCCTATGATCTCACACCTGGTTGCCACCATTTCCCAACTTCACCTGAGTGCTGTGTGGGTACACGGAAAAAAGAAGACAATAAGAAAACATATGAGCTTTAAATGGATTGCATATGGCCACATTCTGTCCGCAGTGTGTACGCTAATGGACCGCCTACTGAGATGGCTCCTTGCTTATTGACTCACACCGTTAGACGCAGTGTTCATCAGTTTATGTCTGATTTATAGTTGTGCGTACACTCTATGCAAGTGGCCTACGCTGTTGTGAGTATTTATACTTGTGCAATGGTGTCTGTGTCGCTCTGCAGTTATACCTCCAAAATGCTAGCTGCAATGGGGTTTCTGTAAAGTGCTGTAAACTTGAGCTGATTCAAAACACACCCAGAGAGACAGTTTCAAACACAAGTACACAAATCAGCTTCACTATAACTCGCAGCATTCACAGACAAACACTTGTCTTTATCTGGACACATTTTCCCCACAAATACAACATGCTAACGTTATTAGCACAAGTCTATGGCACTTTACATTGTATAAATTAGCCTAGCAGCTAGCGGACTTTCCCTCTACTCACAAGAAGCCAGGGACAACAGCAACATTTAACAAAGGTAACGTTACAAAATTTGGCTCAGTTACAACTCACAAGTTTCACTGACAAAACAACTGTCTTCTACTTAACACGTTTTCCAAACAAATATAACATGCTAATATTATTAGCACAAGCCTATGGCATTTTACATGGTATAAATTTGCCCAGCAACCAGCAGAGACTTCCTCTGCTCATATGAAGCCAGGATAAATCACACACAAGACTTAAAATGCTATTTTTGTGGAGGCTTTATTGTCTTAATTAAAGTAAATAAAAGCTTCGTTTCCACTGAGGTAAATGGTTTCAGCTTACAGAAATAGACAGGAGGTCTGCATCGCCATGATGTGTAGTTACATTTCTGGGGAGGTGCACGTCAGACTATGCCATATGTACGCCTTTGATTCCACGCAGAAATATAAATCCCGCATTAGAGCTGTGACTTATGACCAGAGTACTCATGTTCATACCCAGTGTAAACAGGGCCTTCATATCCAGGGTAGCAGAACACATGTGCGACATTTTGCCGCCACAAGTTGGTTTAACTGCTGCAAATTTCAGCAGGGGAAAAATAAAATGAAGCCTGACAACAATGTATTTGTGTGAGAGCAGTGGCAGTGCGAGCGGCGAGAAAAGTTCATTCATTCTGAACTAATCTTTTTAGTGATTTGGGAATGCCGATTCGTGCCACTCACTAATGAATGACTAAACTAATCATTAGGATTTTTGTGAATAATATCAGCTGCTACAAGCAAGTGTTCAGTCAATCACTATCTGAGTTTGGACAGCGAGTGTATGAGAAGCACGCAGAGGCGACTGCTCTTTCATCAGTCATCAGAAGTCTGTCCTGTTTCAGCACTGAGCAGCTGATTGAGATGAATCCATTTTTTTTCTCTCTTGCTGCACCAGTATGAAAGACGCCACTTGCCAGAAACAGTCAAACTTTCCATCGCTGCTCATCGCAGTCTTTGATCCCAGACAAGTAAGAAAACAAAAAGTGGAGGACGGCTTGTGAAACGGAGGCTTTCACAGGCATTCTTCCTCTCTTGGAAAGCTGCCCGCTCTTTTGAAAAGGGGGTTTTTCTTCAAAGCAAACGCCGGTGACATTACCCATTCTCCTCCCAATTAAAATTTATTGAAAACATCCAGGAAACACTGTACTGCTAATATCATCACAACCAGCTTGTCAAAAACAAACAAATACAGCGATCACAGGGACAAAAAAGGAGCCCTTCCCCGGCCTTTTGAGTTCATAACCAGCATTTAATCCGCTGTAATGATTTACAATATGACAAGTCAGGCAAAATTTACTGTGACAGATAGAATGGGACCCAACATAAATATAATTACAGCTCACATGATCTTCTCCGCCTCCCTCCTCCAAAGGAAGTGCCTGCCGATGCCACACAAAGAGGATGCAGGATACGCTGCCTCGAGTGATTTGCTTTTTTTAATTTGCTCCTCAACCAGCTGATGCCATGAAAATAACAAGAAAGCCACAAAGTATCAAGGACTCATCAATGCTTCAAGTAGCAAGGTCCTGATAGCAGGTATGTCTTATGAATCAAGGTGGTCGACTGGGAACAACTGTTTTACCAAAACTAAAACGTGCCATTTGACCTCCAGTGTCAAAGGTCAAGCGAAACCACAGAGTAACAGTGTGCAGTGTGTCTTAAAGAAACAGCTGTGGCTAATTGAGAGTACATTCTAAGGATGGGTGCTTCTTAAATGGGGCTGAAACGATTAGCATCAGAAAATCAATCTGCAACCGTCGTACCTTCTGTTTTTTTCAATGTACCAAAAAAACAGAGACCAGTTCTCGCTTCTCAAATGTGAAAATTTGTTGTTTTTTTTGGTCCACTATTAGAGCAAACTAAATATCCTTTGGTTTTGGGACTGTTGGTCAGACAAAACAAGAAATTTTAAGATGTCACCTGGGACTCGGGTTGAATTTTGACTTTTTATAAATTGGCAATCAAGAAAATAATCAAGGACGGAATAATCAGTAACGAAAATAATGATCAGTTGCAGCTAGGAATGGGACGATATGAAAATTTCATGTATGATTACCCAAAATAACTGCAATTAATATTTTACCAATAATCATCAAAATGTGCTTAAAACTTTAGATTTTTTTAAATTGAGAAACAACCAAATAATCTTAAAAAGCCAGGTTTTTCAACTGTTTGAAATGGCATCGTAACTTTCGATATGAAATACGCTGATGGTGCTTGGTTAAGCTATTCGATTTTTGAGGTTGCTGTCTTTGCAGGGCCTCATTTATTATACGTCACAATTCGTTCTGCTGGGTCTAAAAGTTTGCATTAACTTGCAGCAGCTGCTCCTCTTGACCATCAAAGCCCTATTAGTCTGAAAAATCTCCCATTGACAGCCCAAAAACAAATCATTGCTCCACAATCCCATTTCTTTGAAAACAACACACTCCCTGAAGTTAGTTTTAGTGTCCTATCAGCATCTGAGCCACCAAACCCAGGTGTATTTCACCAATCTGCCGCTTTCCCAGAGATTTTTGTGCCATCAAACGTGAATGTTGTAAGTCAAAATATGATAATTTCCTAACCACACATTCACCACAGGGCTGTTGACAAATGTTACATATCCGTATCTTAGAGACGTACAATGCCAACATCTTTTCTGGTGACTTGGTTGTCTAACTGCAGGGAGTGTATTCCGAAGTACTATATCGTAGGCAAATGAACGTTTCTTGAGGATGTGTCAACTCTCAACCACGAGGCTTCTTCAGTGCTGAAATGAAAAAGTCTCTTGGATGAGGAGTGAACTGTCTTCAAGATTACCATGACCTGGATGGCTGAGAATCTTCACTAACATGCAGGGAGTGTGTATTTTCGGAGAAACAGGAATTTGGAGCAATGGGCATTTATTTTAGGGATAATGGGCTGTCGGAGAAACTGGATTTTGGTCCAAAGGGACATTTTTCAGAATAATGGAGCTTCGAAATGTTGGCCTATCATAAAAATAGGCTGGACAAAATATTTACTGTTAATCTAATAATGGCAATTCACCATGAACAACTTATTTTGAGTGGCTTTTTATTGCAACCTGCGGTACAACTGTATATCATCCCATCCCTGGTTGCAGCCGTACTTTTAAATATAGTTTAAAAAGAAAGAAGAAAACAGAGAAATAAATTAAACAAATCTGAGTCCTGGTTCTGACTGACACTTAAAATAAGTAAGCAACTTTGTCAGTGAAGCCAGAATACTTCTACCTTAACTTGTTTAAAAAAAATGTTGGGTTAGAAGTGTTTGTATCTTGAAAAAAAGGATGACTAAAACAGGTCGCTGCACTTGAATCAAGAAAAATCAAACTTTTTTTTTGATTGATTTTCCAAAATATACTTGAAACAAGTTGATTTATATTAGAGTCAGGTTGCAATAATGCTACAGCACTGGCAGATTTTTGCAGAGGGGACTTGAGAGGCAGACAAAAATGACTTGATAGGGGGATTATCTGCTCGCACTCTGTCGGAGAGATGCACTGAAAGAACTGAATCATAAAGATGGGCATAAAAAGTCAATATAACACAAACAAAAGTGTCAATATGAAAGTCGTGGAGCAGCCAGGAAAAAAAAAGTCATAAACTCTGTGAGAAGTGGCAACACATCAGCGTAATTCTCCAAAAGAAACCCACTGTGCTCAACCCCCCCTCGGCCAGCCCAGATTAGGTTTCACATTCCTACCTCACAAATAACACACACACACACACACGGGAGAGAAAAGACAGAGAGGTGAAATGAGACACAGACACTTTTGTTGAGACATTTCTGACCTCAGACTATTTCATCTCACTGACGATGTTTACACCGTAAGTCAAGCACAGACATCTCCTCTCTTGTTCTTCATCCAAGATGAGGAGGATCACCCCCTCCCTCCACCTCCATCACTCCTCATGCTAATGTAACACACATTAGTGAAACCAGCCGCGCTCTGTGTACGTCCATGGTGACACGAAGGATGCTGGGCCCTCGGGTGAGCCATCTCTCTCTCTCTCTCTCTCTCTCTCTCTCTCTGTTTCTCTCTCTCCACATGCCAGGCACATCACGGGCGCAGCCTCACACCACAGCGTCTGTGACTCAAACATGCCCTCCTTTTAGAGCAGATGGTCAAAAATAGCGTCCGCCGTCAACATTTTTGTAAGCCGTGGGACCCGTTGGGCCACACACCGTTTGCCAAGAAGGAGTAGGGGGTGCAATATATGTGTGTGTAAAAATAATCTGCTCGGTTACAGCTTCTCTCTCTGTTTGATACTGACAAAGTGAGAACGCCCTGTTGTTAGAAAAGAGCTTATGCAATCTGCACCTATAAATAGGAGTGTGAAGTGTGTCTGCATATGTGTCTCGCTGTGTGTTTACATCCAGAAAACCGAGCCGGTTCCAAAACTCTGATTACAAAAGGAGTCATTGAGAAAATTAAATTTCTGTTGTGCTTATCGGCTCGGGAACAGGTAGACGGCGGCTCTCTTTTTGGACTGGACGACGCTGTTTAAAGTGATACGCAGGGAAGATCAATAGCAGTTGCGAGGATACGAGTCTGGGTAAGACCATGTGACGGACCACAGGTTTTCCTCTCTGCTCCGATTGCTAACACCTGTTTGCTGTTGGAGCATCCACCTTCTCTATCGCTTGACCACAAACTTGAAGACAGCAAACGTCCACCTAAAAATTTGTTTGTTCATTTTTGAAAAATGCGTCACAGGCAAAGTAAGCTGAGCATCCCAACACTTCACACTTAGCCATACTCTTAGTGGAGTTTGCATGTTCTCCTTGTGTCAGCGTGGGTTTTCTCTGGGTACTCCGGCTTCCTCCCTCAGTCCAAAAACATGCAGGTTAACTGGTGACTCTAAATTGTCCGTAGGTGTGAATGTGAGTGTGAATGGTTGTCTGTCTCTATGTGTCAACCCTCTGTGTCCAGGGTGTACCCTGCCTCCCGCCCAATGTCAGCTGGGATAGGCTGCAGCCCCCTCGTGACCCCTAACAGGATAAGCAGTTACGGAGAATGAATGAATTAATTAATTAATAAAAACAAAAAATAATTCAAGCACTGGTCTGATCAGGAAGCTTCACTGGCTCGACTTATGTCAAGCACAGTGAATAATAAAAGAATGAGAACAAACTAGAGACAGCGGCCAAATCAGACTAAATGAAATTAATCTGCAGGTTCCATAAATTGTATAAAGGTTATTGTGAATATAAATGAATATGAATTGTTTTTATATGTCCATTTCTTTCAGTGAAATAAGCATGTGACCTCTTCTCAAAGAATCTAAATCATTAAAAACCAAAACTGAATCAGAATCATTAAAAAAAAATGAATCAGTATTCATCATCATCAGCACTAGTGGTTGTTCGGATATCTGTGATCACTATTAGAGTGTAAAACAATCTCTGTTCATTTTCTGAAGGCCACCGCTTAGGACGGGACGACCCGCCAGCCACCGGACGAGGGAACATAAGGAAACAGACAAGACGTGTTTACAGAAGAGTTATTTAAAGTCACCGCTGGGACGGCATTGCACGTGGCTACGAGCCATATTTCTACACGCTGTGGCGATACATAAACACACGTTTCATATCCTGAAAACCCAGGTCATTCAGACACACTCACTGGTAGCTGTTAACCCTTCGAACCCTGTCATAAATTACTATGTTCAGGATAAATGACTACTCAGAAATACTATTCCTTGACATGACAAGTGTATTATACATGTTTTAGGACACAAATATTGTACAGTTTTAATCAGATTTAATTATCTTTATCTGCTTCTTATTTCCATTTCTGATGTACATGCTTTGGCACCACAGTTCAGTTGGGTGGTGTAAACAGGAAGTATTATGTTGCCATGGAGATGCCGAGTTAGCTGTGGGCTACAACTGAGCCCATTTTTTAAGTCTGTCTGTTTACATTGTAGCAAATCTGCAACATTAAAACGTCACACTGCTGTTCACACTACAAACATCAGCATCACCTGACACTGAAAACGGGGTGTACATTTAATGATTATGAGGCAAGATAAGGGTGCAATGTTCAATTTATTCATCCATAAAAGTATGGAAGCTAAAGCGCTCCAATCCCAAGTAACCAACGCTGCTTATAAAACATAAAAAACAAGTTAAAATCTAATGTTTTCTTATGATTTCAAAGGCAGATTCATGGTCGTTCATCCAAAAACGACAGCAGAAATATCGCAGTCTCTGTAAAGAATAAGACGCAGAGCAGAAAAGCTGTGATTTCTGACCCCATGATGCATCAATCAGATCAAGCTAAAGGTTTAATGTATTCCAGCCCGTCCAGCAGCGTTGAGACTTCTGTCATGCTCTTCTTTCACTGCCCACAGCTGTCACGTTAGTGTATCAGCTCTGGTCTGTGATGCATGGCGTGCACCTGGGTAACCGACCGCACACAGACACCGTGTTAGATTGAAGGTGCAGTGTAAGCTGACACACAGTGTGCTGTGGGTGTGGTGTTACCGCTGTCTGCCCTTCATCATCAGTCAGACGGTTTTGTTGGAGCAGGTGAGACTAGTGAGAAATCTGAACTTCAGTACACAGATGTTGTCACCGCTGGGTGCTGAGGGCAAATTTCCAAGGGTTTATGGGTAAAATTACTGAACAAATACTAAAAAATAGGTTATAGATTAGGAAAGTAATTACTGGCATGTAATTCTCACACGGCTGCTAAACAAACTAAAGGGAAACTGCTGCTGTGTTTTTATTTGTCAGGGAGGAGACCAAACCTGGAGCATTGAGTGAATTAAATTAATGAGGTCTAAATGAAGGGACTTGTCTCTCTCATCGCTGCGTAAGTGTTTCTCAAGCATTTGTTAGCGTAGTTACGTCAGCAAGGCACCGTGATTGAATGCCATCTTAAGTTTGTATTTGGTCAATTTGTTTCATCAATGTCTGAGCCCAATTTTAACATCACATTTTGTCACCCCATTACATCCCAATATGCGCCACAATGAACACAGCAGCAGGCAGAGTTTTAATTTCATTAAGAGCCCTGAAACTTTTTTTAGCCAGTAAATATTTATATAATGTAGATGTATCAAATATTGTACATGTTTTCCTATTTTGAAAGTATTTTTTTCATGTTTATGTTTCTTGATTTCTCTTTAAATTCAGATAATCGACAACTGAGCTGTTAATCCAGATCGATGGATGAGAGGAGCAGCTGCTGCAAGTGAATGCAAACTTTTAGACCCAGCACAGCAAATGATGCCGTTTCACTTTCTGCTGCTCCGTCTCTGCCCCGGGTGCACCCTGCACTCCGACAGTGTGCTGCTATAAATAAGTAAACGTATATACATTCCAATACCGCTCCTAATGAACGGTCCAATAGATGTTTTAATCATGGCAGGCTGCCACAAATAAATTAATGTGTGGGAAACCCTGCTATGTTTATGTTATGCACTAATACACCAAAGCAAATTCCTTGTATGTGAGAACCTTCTTGGCCATGAATCGGACTCACGCACCGATCAGAATTCAAAATCACGGCAGCTTCATCTGTTTAAGTCTATGAAACATGGCAGAGAATAGTACAAAATGTCCATCTTTACTTCCCAGAGCCCAAGCTGACGTCCTCACATAACTTTGTTGCTCAACCAACATCCCTGAACCCAAAGACACTCAGTGTTCAGAAATATAAAACAGGGAAAAGCTGCAAATCCTCACATTTAAGAGGCAGAGAGTGAACCTGATGACAGTTGTTGGGTTGCTCTCGCACGCTGTGTCAATCAAATGTCATCAAATTGCATGTGAAGCAGATTTATGATTGGTTGGGTGTTTAAAAGTTATTAAATCAAAACTAGAGGCATACCGAGTTCCAAAAAGAACTGAGCGAACGAAACCAATTTAAAAAGGAGCGTCTAAGCCCTCTTTAACCTGGGTCACCTCAAGTTATTGTCACAGTGACTATGCAAAACGAAAACAAATGCAAAACGATATTTAAATAGGAGCCTCTCGTGTGTCGACATATGGCAACAGACGAACGAGAAACTGTGCAACGTGTCGGGGATTTTATCTGCTTGTGTTTTACATCTTGATAGCAAACTTGAAAGCATTTGACATTTGTGTTTGGGGTGGAGCGGAGGGGGTAGGGGAGGTATCAGGAGGAGGAGGAGGATGAGGAGGAGGAGGAGGAGGAGGACGGGGGTGTTGCTGGGGAAAGAGATTACCCTCAGACCTTTTCTTTGAGAGCGGGAGAGAATAGGGGGGAAGGACGTTCCCTGTGTATTAGTAAATCCCAGTTAATTTTCCCTGTCAGAGAACAATGAGATATGGACCCCTGCGGGCTCTGTTGAATGTAATTCCACCACTTGCTCAGAATCACCTTCATTACTCATCAGAGGTGTGGATCTCTCACTAGCTCCTAAAAAAAAAAAGACCTCCGGAGCACATACTAGACGAGATGCTTCACCAGAGCCCCCCAGGAGTCTTTCCGGCACCCTTTTTTTTTGCTGGTGAGATTACACCTCTTGAGACATTTTCACATTACCAGAGCAGCTGCTAGTTTCTCCGTCTACGCCGAAATTTGAAGGAGGGAAACATGTCTCCCGTGTTACACTATCCCATGCCGCAAGACTTGACAACCCTTCAAGGTTCCTGGGTTGGACCTTGTTTAATTTATAGAAGCTGAGACTTTGGAGGAGCCGGATGTTATTCATGATTCAGAGCCTTTCATTTACACTTAACACCGCGGTGCTGCGCTGTGACATCATCTGCGTATGTTTTCCACAGCATGTCACATTCAACATGCATGAGTCTGCGACTGCTGGGGGCCTCAAAAGCGCCAATTATATCCATCGTGGATTGAGACTCGCAGATTGGATCCACTTTTTTTCACAGCTATCATGTCACCGTGGAGCCCGCCTGTGCAAACTCTGCTGACGACAACAGACGTAAAGCAGTGTTTTTATTTTATTCACATTTATTTCCCATGTTGTCCAGATCCTCAGGAAAGATTATTTTCATCTTCAATTAATCTGCTTGAGTCTAAACATCCACAGTGTCTCAGAGCCCACGCTGATGTCTTCATTTACCGTCTGACATCCAGCAACATTCAATTCACACTGAAATAAAACAAAGAAAAACAGCAAATTTTTCAATTTTAGAAGCTGGAAACAGAGACTGATAATTAGCCAATTAATTAATAGACTAATTGTTTGATGTCATCCGTATCTTTCAGAACTCTGTCAGTCACTTTGAGCCCTAACAACAAATCCTGCTTGAGCCACAGTGATTAGTCAATTAAGTAGTCAGCCAAATGATATAAATTAAGAATAAAATTATATGTCTTGTTCATTATAAAGCAGCCACAGTGTTATATAAATACTGTGAAAGCATCAAAATGCTCAATCCATAGAGAAATGCACACAGTCCTTATTCAAAAACTGTGCCCTCAAACAAGCCGTCACGACTTCCAGGAAGTTGTGATGTCACAACAATACTTTTTAAAAGGTAGATTGCGCCACCACAGCGCTGTTGCATTCATTCCCAGGCTGCAATGATGGCGCAGAGACACCAAGAGCGCAGATTTGGAAGACCTAGAAACGCCAACCACTCAGAGCAGACAGGGCTTTTTCAAGAAGAGTTCTTAAAGAGACAGGCGCTAAAACGGAGCGTTTCAGACAGAGAGGGAAAACGAGTATATTCAGGCAAACAGTGTGAGAAAAATTATGTGTTTTTCAAACATTAAAGCATATAAACGTGTTCTATTATTAACCCAAAATACAAGTATGGACCTGATAATGAGTATGATATGGGACCTTTAACGCGAAAATATGTTTGTACATTTCATCAAATTATATCAACATATCTAAAGTGACGTCGTATATGAGCTGACTTTGGGGTATGGGGAGTCTGCAGACCACTGTTCAAGACCAACAAACAACAAACTCTGTTGGGGTTTAGCGAGTCATTGCTGTGTTTCCAGCAGCTTATTAGGCACCAAACTTGTGTGTTTTGTAGAAAATCGATGCTGTGTTTTGAGCTGTTTATCAAGCATGAAAAACAATTGTTTTTTACCAAAACATTGCTGCTTTTCCTGCCGAGATAGCGACATGAATCCAGTTGTTTTTTGCTGAAATATCTCTGTATTTCCTGATGTATAGTGGCATGAAAACTGACTGTGTTTTGCCAAGACATCGAGATCTTTTCCTGATTATAACCAATTGTTTTTGTGCTTAAACCTAACCACACATTAATCACAGCATTCTTGAAATGTGAGATTTTAACATATCTGGTACATAAAAACGTGCACATGTAACGTGTGTTTGTAGAAAAGTACAATGCCAACATTTTTTGCTGGCGATTGAGTTGCAATTTCATGCTTTTTTTGGGCTTACACGACAGTAAACTGAACATATATGGCTTTGTGCTTTTGGTCATCCAAAACCAAACATGTGAAAATGCCACCTTGGAATGTGGGAAATCATTAAGCTATTTTTAATTTTGCCTTTTATAGACAAAACGATCGATTATGAAAATAACCATTAGCTGCAGCCCTAAATCCTGCACGTAATTGATATTTTAAATAAGGAGGGAATTTTCCCAGAGTACCAAGCAGGCGTGGGATCAAGCCAAAAATACAGTATTTGGACCTATTAATCACGAGATGTGTGTTTTCTGTTCCGGCTAACTTCCCCTCCAGCATGGCTGCAGCTGTAAGAGGAGGCAGGCCTATTGTTCAGACTAACAAGGGGCGCAGAGGTCACTTGCATTTTCACAAGAGCTTTGCCAGAGGGGTTTGGGGAAGTAGCCCGGCACACAAGTCTGTTTGGTATGGATCTACACTAAAGCTTTTTCTATAAAGTCACATCATTCCCAGTCTATTATAAAGGGGGATAGATTAGATTAAGTGAGATTATGCGGAGAGGGGCTCCCTAAAAAGAGCAAAAATAACACACTCAGTACTTAGCAGGCGAGTCAACAGTGGGATTAAGCCAAAAGGACACGTTCAAATCCAATGCTAATATGCACAATGGTCATCCTTCCACAGGCTCAACTTTTAAGTGGTCTCAAACGTTGTTGCTCCACATTTCTCAACACGTTTCACAAGCTGCAGCTGCAACAAAAATCTGACTTTTATTACCATATTTTGGTCATAAAGCTGAAATTAATCTGCAGTTTGACAAATCTCAAAACCTCAAATAAGGCCTATATTTCTTCTCCCCATCAAACCTTCCTCCCTCCTGTCAGGCCCTCTCTCTCTCTCAGCGCGTACAGTTTGTACAATAACAACTCCTATCACCAATGCAACCGAAAATATGCACAAAGTGGTTGCACACTCTAACATGATTAAATGATGTGTGGTCTGGCGTCACTCCCAGCACCTCTCCCATCCCTCGCCTCGCTCTGTATCTCCCTCCTGCATGAACGCAAACACACACACACACACACAGATTCCCTTTCCCTGAGCTGTGTTTTGAAAATAGAAGCTTCATATTAACAGTCAACAGTCAAGCTGACAGGTACAGTCTGACCATTCTCTCCATCATAAAACCCCTCGGTGGATATCTCGCGCGGTACACGTGTTACTGCGGCTCCGTGTCACCCAGGTGGAGCGGCACAAATCGTCACAATCACACACATGAGGAATGCAGGATAACGCATGTGGAGAGATTACGATGGTATGATGTAAACGAAATGCTTGGTTTGTTATTCTGAGGGTTGGACGAAGTGTTCAGATCCCTTCCTGGAAAAAAAACAATACCACAGTGTGCAAATACTCTGCCACATTACAGGTAAACCTACACACACATCAGCAATGAATCGTACTTAACAACAATATTTAATGCTTCTTTAAAACTACTTTATACTGTTTCCTGCTGGGGGGTTTATTTAGTGGTTCCCAATCTGGGGACAGGTGAGATTATGTGGGTGTCACAACATCAATTACGAGACAGGAAAGAAGAACGGATATTTGCTTTCTATAGCCTGACATCCATTAATTAGTAACTAAGGGGTTAATATTTAAGGGAAAAAAATTAAATGACTTTGTAGTTGTAATGTTTTGTGTTATAAATGTTAATTTTCTGTTGGCTTTTCTGACAGCTAGCTGTGTTAACAAGTAGTTATCCACTGGTGAGCTAATGTTAGCCTTAGCCGCTTTTCACTGCGCACCACCTAAGTCAGGTAGGAGCTAGCTCACGCCGCAGTTACTGCTGTAACTTGCCGCGGACGCATAGTAGTCACCGTCCGGTTTCCCGCCAGTTAGCGCCATCGAGTTAGCCGCTTCATTTTGAGCGACAAACCCCCCTTTAGCATTGTTAGCTATGTTAGCACCACTAGCTGTGCTGACACTGCTAAAAGTGCTAACAAAGCTAGCAGTAGTTAACAATGCGAAAAGGGGGGTTTGTGGCTAAAAATTGAGCCGCTTACTCAAAGGGGCGACCTAGAGGGTGATTGTCTTAACTTAATTTTCTTGTAACATATTCCACAGTCACGCTCAACCGTCTGAAGTCGGAGAACAAAATCACTCTCTGTGAAACTCTTCGGGCAACTTGTGACAATGGGTTGCAAGTAAGTCCAAAAAGTCTTAAGGACTAACTGCGAAAGAACCAACCCCCTCCCAAAATACAGGATTTGTTCTTCCACATGGGACACAAGCCAAAAATGTTGGCAACAGTGGTTTAATCTTTAAAAATGCAACATATTCACCATCATCATCAGCTTTGCAAGTCAAATCTTCATCTGTAATGTAGCTATAGTTGTCAAACCCCACAATATTTCCCTCTGAAATGTGGTGCAGCACATCTACTCAAAGTGTTTGAGTAAACTTAGTTTCCAGCTCTAATTATTCTAAACAATCTCACTACTAGAGATGTTACAGCACCAAACACCCCTCCGAGATGTGGTGATTGCTGACAAGTAATGCACTTACAGGATTATTGAAGACAACGTGCCGCTTGACACCAAACTGAACCTCATGATTAAGCTACTACAATTGCCCACTGACACACTTTCTGCAGGGCGAGCACCACGCTTTGCCCTGCACTCTCCTCGCTCATTGAAAATAGCCACACAAGCACGGTGATTCATCCCAGGAGTTTATTCTCTCGAGCAAAGACAACACACACAACAACAACAAAAAAAAAAGGACCTTGAGCGAAACCTCCACAAACCTCCCACAGGCTCTGACCGCGGAGGAAGAGCAGTCGGTCGCTTACACTCGCTCGCCTTTTTCCTGTTAGAGTGCTTAAGAGGGCACTCGGTACGCAGCGGAATTCCCAAGAAGAATCAATAACGTTATGACATTATCCAGCATCTAACGGCCCTGTTTACCAGATGCTGGTAAAAAAAAAGGCTGCTAACTGTTTGCAGATATGATGCAGGAATATCTGATATGACACTGTGCACTTTTTTGTGTGGCAGGAGTATCTCCAAGTCAAAGGGAGCATGGGATGCAGCAGCGTGCAGATGATATTTCAGGAGGTGCGAGTGGCTAGAGGAGACCGCGGGCTCTCCTCGCAGGCTGGCCGGCATGCTGCTGGAGGTAATGAGGCCTCTTGTGTGTCCTCTCTGATCTGAGAGTTGAATAATTTCCCATGTGGCACAGCCATTTCCAGCTTCCGCCTTTACTCTCACCTCATCGGGGTGGGTGGAAAGGCGAGAGCGAAAAACTCCCACCCTGCTCTGCAAACGTGTTGCCATTGTCAATCCACAGAGCCACACACACACACACACACACACACACACACACACACACAGAGAGAGAGAGAGAGACCTCAGGCTGGCTGCGGTCCAGACAGAGAAGAGATTTTGAAAGATATATGATTTAAAAATAAAAAAAGCTTTGTTTTCTTTATCTATTTTTAGGGTTTTGTTGAGTGGATCTGTGTCAGCCTCTGCGTGCGCTCCTCATTGGTCAGTAGGGAAACTCGGGAGTTGATAAATGGTCTACTTCAGCGCCCAGACACACGTGCTGGGTTGCAGATCTCTGTTTCAATGTGGCTTTTGTTTGACGGCTGGTGTTTCAACATCCTCAACTTGAATAGAAGAAGGTCAGCCTGGTGGGGTCTGCCCCATGGTTATTCACAAGCCCAACCTGGGGGCCCCCATATTGGTGGGGTGACTGGGAGGGAGGAGACAGGACGGAGAAACCTCCCTCCTGCGTCTGACACCAAACTAATCTGTGAGGGAAAGTTTAATCACACGTGTGCCATCCAGTGCTTGGCGATGAATTAAAAGATGCAGCGGTCTGGGTGACGAGCATCATCTTGAGACTGTAGCTGAAAGTTGGACACGGCGTGGAAATGTAAACAAGCGACTAAAGTTTTAACATGACCCTCAGAGATTCGGATGCAGCGGCTCAACGCAGTCCGGAGGAGAATGAACTTTCCAGCAGCACAACAAAAACAGGAAGAGAAAAAGACGAGGAACATCTGCACGTGTGTGTTTGTTTGCTCTCCTGATGCCCCTCACATGCAAGAATACACACTCCCCTCCGTCCCACTGACAAAGCCCACGTAGGAGGCGGATCAGGGGGGCTTACTTTTTCCACTTGGCCATGCTTTTTGCATCCTGGTCCAGATGCAAGTGAGAATGAGCCCACTTCTATATGAGAGGGGGCCCCTGGATCCATATTCAGACAGTAGGAATTTGTTTTGGGAGGTGTGGGGGGGTCAACTTGTGCAGCATCCACGCTGTGACATAAATACACTGATATTTAATAGTATGCACATGTGCAGCTGGCAACAAAGTTCAGGAATAAACATTTAGCGTGACATTCAATGGGAGAATCTGCAGTGAGCGCTGCTGCAGGCTGCATGTACTGTAGCACCCATGGAGCCACATTAGACAAACCATGTGCACATCAGGAGCCAAAAGGTAGAAATAAAAAAAGCATGCACACGCACACACACAGTGAGAGATACAGACACACACATGCATGATTCATTCAGCGAGCAAAATGCATCCAGGCTGCCACAATGTCGCCTCCAAGCCCCAACGCTTTGGAGATCAACGCGGCATCTGTTACTAACGAAATGCACAACCTGCTTAACAGCCCGCCGGTTCAATCCCGACGGCACCGGGCAGCGTGGTAGTAAATAAAAAGCTGCGGTTTCTCATCACAGCCTGCGACGTGCTCCTCGGTGCCACTTCAAGTGGTCACTCTATTGTTGGGAAACAATCTGAGCCAAAGTGGAAACAAAAAGCCCCTTTTCCCCGAGACAGGAGGCTCCGCAGGCAGCGCGACACACCGGGGGAACAAGCAGCGTTAAGTTTGCACTTACTCACCGGGTTATTACGCGGAGAAAGTCCTCGGTAATTTTCGGGCTCTTGTTTTTAAATCTCTTCCCCCCTCACGGCCACTGAGAATGGGCTCAACGTCAGTGGGTGAGTAACTGAATAGACTCGGAGAGAGCGCAGTAAGTTGAAGTGTCAAATTACATCGGCTATTCTATTACCAAAGGGACCCTCGCTCGGTGGCTGCTGACAAAATGTGTCGCGGATTTGTTTTGGACGCGGAGAAGACGCCATGAGGAGGAGAGCCGGGAGCTGGAGCCGGAGCCGGAGCCGGACTGTCGCTCAGCTCAGCTCAGCAGCCATCTGGTACCCTGGGTCTGCAGGGACGACCCGCTCCCGGAGCGGTACCGACCCGGTCCGGAGCTCTGTGTGCGCACTATTTACACTATGGGAGGATTTTAAAAGACAGCGCACAAGTGGTTTCACATATTAAAATGGACACTGGGCATCCTGGGTGTTTTATTGTGTGTGTGTTTTATTGATTAAATTAACTTAACAACACCTAATGGTTATTTATTGCAATTTAAAATGAATTATTTAACATAATGACATCTATAAAAGTAATGTTGATATGAGTAAAGGGGTGATTAGCGATTAATACGAGCAGTCACTGATAATAAATTAAAAATAATAGATTTTTTTCTCAAATCCAAAAAAACATACAGTAAAATAATATTTATAACAAATAAATAAATAGATAAATAATAATAACAAAGTAAAATAAAATATAAAAGATTGAAAATATCTAATAATAATAATAATAAAATAGAAATAATACTAGCAGTCAATAATAACAGATTAAAAATAATAGATTTTTTTCCTCCAAAGCCACAAAATGTAAAAAAATAAAAATAAAAAATGAATTTACAGTAAAATAATATAAATAACAAATAGATAAATAAATAGATAATAATAATAAAAACTATAATAAAGTATAAAAAATAACAATATTATAAGAATACTGATATTATTAACAAAAATAATAGAAAATAATAATAACAGTCAATAATAATATACAGTAAAATAATAGTAATGATTATAATAATAATAAAACATGTCAAATAAATTTTAAAATTTAACAATTTTATAAAAAATACTTACACTAATAAATATGGATAAAATAATAAAATAAAAAATGTATACGCAAAATAATGATAATTGTAATAATAATAATAATAATAATAGCGGTTGGTAATAATGTATTTTCTTTCTCAAAAGCCACAAAAATGGGGAAAAAAATCAATATACAGTAAAATAATAACATTATAACAACAAATACATAAATAGATGAATAATAATAAAATGTAAAAAAAATTATTTAAAAAAAAAATAACAATACATTATAAAAACACTGACATTAATGATAGTAATACAATTATTATTATTATTATTAATAAATCGATTAAGATGAACTGTGTTTATACAGACTGTTAATTCATTGTCTGAATATGGTCGTTATAAATATTAATATCAACTCTGATCCCTATTATAATACATATAGTAGCCTATTAGACGACATCAATCACGCGCACGCCCTCTCGCACCAGCGCATTGACGCATATGGCACACGCACACGCGCGCCTCCGTCCCGTGATCCTCCTCGGAGCTGACGCCACCCTCCGTGTTTTGCAGGTCGCCGCTCTCTGATGGAAAGCTCTGAATAACAAAGACATGTTTGAGAGCAGCAGCGGCATCAGCAGCAGCAGCAGCAGCAGCAGTCTGGGCTGAGCGCTGACGTCAAGGAGCCATGACTGTGCCAAGCAGCATCCAGACTCCAGTCCACACACACACACACACACACACACGCACGCACGCACACACACGCACACACATAAACACACTGACCTGCTGCTGCCACTGTGGCCTGTTTGGAAGCACCCCATGTCAGAAGTGAGACTCACACCACCCCGCAGTGCTGTGATTGACTCTTCAAAGTTGGGATGTGATTAGGGTCAGAGTGGAGTTTTTACTCTGATAGCACAAGTCACCACACCAGTGATCCACTGTGCTGGTGAGCCCCTGCTTTCTGGCCTGTGCATCCACCCCAGCTGTCTAAGTTAGGGGGAGGGACAGGCTGGAACAATAGGCGCCATTTGTCCTGCTAAAAGGTGACAGGAAGCATTGATTTCAGCCTGTTCCATGCTTGTAAGCCATCCCCGAATTGGCTAATGTGAACATTTCCCTCTAACGGAGATTGGAAAATTTTAGGTAATTGTGATTCACAGTAGTAGCATTGGGATGCAGGAGGGAGCGTTTGATTCCAGGATACCAAAGCCCCATCAATTTTATTGAGCTGTTCATTAAATAAAGCAATAAAGTCCTCTGGTGTTCAATAGGTGATCGCTGCAAGGTGCAACGTAAACAGGCTACTATATTAAAAGATAGAAGGAAACAAAGAACAAACTGGCAAACAGACAAAAACTAAAGTTATACCTAAATCACTAACGATTCAGTCTAATCAAAGTCCAAGTTACTTTTAAGAGTCTGCAGCTGCTGAAGAGCACATGAGGTAAAATCTGTTCTGGCTTCTAATTATTACAACTGTTCCTTACACAGCCACAAACCTGAGTATGAGCATGGGTGTATTACTGGATAGGTGTGCGGGAACAGGCACAGGGGCCCAAAGTGTCAGGGGCCCCCCTCGCCTTCATCTGCAAAATGGCACTCAAATTAATACATGTCGACCTTAAAGAGAATCCAAATGATCTAAAACAGGCACAAAAGGCTGACAAAGACACGCAAAGGAACTACAAAGAGACACAAAACAACCAAAAAAGAGCCACAAAAATATACATCAAAAACAAAATGACTTCAAAGAGACAAAAACGACTACGAGGAGTAAAAGGAACTACAAAGAAACACAAAACAACCACAAAGAGATGCAAAGGTGCTACAAAGTACAAAAAAGACATACCTTAAAGGGAAACAACATGACTACAAAGAGATGCAAAAGAACTACAAAAAGACAAAATGATTACAAAGAGACACAATACACCTTCAAAGAGACACTAAAAAGCTACGAAGAGACACCAATTGACTACAAAGAGATGCAAAATAACTACAGAGACAAATATACCTTAAAGAGAAACAAAATGACTACAAAAAGATGCAAAAGAACTACAAAAAGACCCCCCAAAAAAACTAAATAGAGACACCAATTGACCACAAAGAGAGACAAAGAAACTATGGAAAGAACTACAAAGAGACACAAAACAACGACAGGGAGACAAAATGACTACAAAGAGACATAGAAGACTACACAGAGATAAAGGAACTACAAAGAGACACAAAACAACTACAAACAGACACCAAACGACTAAAAAGAGAGACAAAGGAACTACATAGAGACACAAAACAACAACAACAAAGAGACACCAAATGACTACAAAGAGATGCAAAATAAATTGTGATTTAAAAACAACTAAAAGAGGCTACAAAGAGGCACAAAACATTCAGTGTAAACAAGATTTAGGGGTATTTGGTGGCATCTAGTGGTGAGGATTGCAGATTACAAACCAGCTGAAACTTCTCGGTTAGAATTGCTTCAGCGTTCATTATTTGTTTTGTTTTTTTAATGTGAGCCGAATCATCTGTAGAGGCATCCTCCTCTTAAAAATAAACAGATCCATAACTTAGATGTAGGTTTTAAAGTGAGCTGAATTATCCACAGAGGGCTTTTCCTCTCCAAAACAAAAGGACCCATTGATTTAAACAAGTAAAAATACTGAATAAAGTAGTTTCATGTTAAAAACTAGTGTTTTTCTGACGTTGAGGGGTTGCTAACTACAGTGGCCGACGCAAAAACCTGAATGGCCCTATCTAGAGTCAGTGTTTGGTTTGTCTGTGCTGGGCTACTGTACAAACATGGTGGCGGACCAAACCAGTCTCACTCCAAAGTCGTAGAAATCTGGCACTTTGGCAATGACTTATGGCATCAGACACCAACAAAAAAAGACATCCTTAAAAGTCGGCATGATACGCGACCGGTTGCCAGGTAGTGTACCGGCGCCCAGCGGTGTCAGGGGAAAATGCAGCAGGACAAGAACAAAAGTTAAGAGAGAGTCAGAGGAGGGTGGGCAGAAGGGGTGGTGGATGGGTCCAACAAACACCGACCTTCACCTGAGAGAGCTGTGCTTGCGTCCCGTAAGATTATACAGCCAAACCCTGTTCTTTTTTCCTAAACCCAACCACATGCTTTTGTTGTTGAAGAAAAAAACCCATCAATTTGCCTTATTGTACTGACTTCGTGCATTTATTTTGAAATTTCCTGTGAAAACAGAAGTGTATTGTGAAAGAAGACAATGCATGTAACAGGCAGAACTTGACACGGTGTACCAGAACGTCAACAACCAACACACCCAGGGTACCTTTTACATCGTACATGGACATAGAAAGTCCATGACCAAACGTCAATATGTGACGAGGTCGGAGTGAGTGAAATGAACAAATGAAATGAGGTCCTGCTCCCTGTGCAGATACAAACGGCTCATTCTCAAGCAACAAAAACACACTGATTTTTTATTTTCAGGTGATTGTACACTAAAGTATAATCAAAGTATAGTAAAGTATAATACATGCTGGACCTTTCGGCATGTATGACTGCAAAAAAAATAAAATAAAATACATAATACAGGAAATAAGATGCTAAAAATTCGACCAAATTACCAGTTTTACACTGCAGCTACTGCGCTCACTATGGTTGGGAACCGCTGACGTAGATGATGGAGTAGTTTAGATCTATATTTCATACCATACAGCTAATTTTAAATGCAGTCAGGCAGCCGTTTGGTGCTCTTTCACTAATAGGAATTTCCTAAATTGTCCTCTATTAGGTCGCTTGAAATAGCTCCCATTCACCAATTTGTCTGAGGCCACTTAAGCTTGTCACACTCAGCTGGAAGAACTACAGGTATTCATGTACGTGTGAGTCACCAAAGTACTTTTCCTTTTTCCTGGGCTGAGCTGCGACACTTAAAATTCAGAGTCAGTGCAGTCACACGATCCAAAGTCAAGGATGTGATGACATAAAAAACACGACTTCAGTCTTTATAGTTAAAGTTTTTTTTTACAGGATAGTCGACCGTGATGATGTAAAATCTTCCCTGCAGTGCTCCACTGGGACGTGGTGAGAGGGATCACCCTGTCAGACCTGCGATCACAGCGTTGTGACGCCTTCTCTCTCAAAATGATTGCGATGTTCAGCGTGAGACAGACACACTGATCCAAATATAGATGGGAATTTTCTTTATCACAACTGGGTCAAGGAGACTGAGTGAAATGTTTTTAAAAATCATACACAAAGTGATGTTTAACAGTTCAGACCAAGTGTGACATCAGATTTAGCCAACATGCTTTACTGCCAGGGGCGTGCTGGTCCAGTGGTTAACACTGTCACAACACAGCAACATGAACGCAGGTTTGACTGTCAGTGTGTTTTCTGTATTCAACCATGTTGACCTCTCTTGGAAACAGATGGATCAGACAACTGAATCAACAGACAAAATTAACTATGTGTAAAATAAAAGGAGTTGCTTGTGATAATGAACCCACAGAAAATCCTCACCCTGCTCTGCAATTTCCATCAGCTGCCCGTCTGTGGCAAATTAAGCGTGATAACACAAGTGAAAGCACTTGTTAAAGACAGGGTGGGATTGTCGTTTTTATACAAATTCAAAATATCAACATGGTGACACAAGATGATCTTTAATTCAAAGGGGATCTATTAAACTCTCTCGTATTCTCTGTCTTATACATCATGTTGCAATGTCAGATGTTCACATAGTTTCAGAGTTTCAGAGATTGGAGTAAGCATCTGCTCCAGGCACGTCACTGCAGGTGTTTACATCATGTACGCTGCTACATGTAGCCACATGCTAACGTCAGGGAAACATTCTCAGCCATCAAGGTCAAGGTGATGGTAAGTGCTATATCGTAGGCAACTGGACTTGCTTACGTTTCTTGAAGACGTTTCGCCTCTCATCCAAGAAGTTTCTTCATTTCTAAATTTTAAAGTCTCCAACTTCCTTTAGAACTGAAGAAACTTCTTGGATGAGAGGCGAAACGTCTTCAAGAAACGTAGTCCAGTTGCTTATGATAATCTTGGTTGCCGTTGCTGTTCATTTCTGCCTAATTTCCGATCTTGGAAAACTTTTAAAAAACGAAATCGGTTCCGTCTTCGTGTGGATATGGCCTAAGTTAATGCTTTTTTTTAGCATTATAAAACAAAACAAAACAAGAGCGAAAAGGCGTAGGCTGAAGCCTTAGCTTATTACACCTACCCTTTTAACATTCATTGTTTTATTAACTCCCCTGTTTTATTAACTGGCCTGTTGTCTGCCCAAATATCCCAAACGCATTTCATGCAAACTTTGGTGTTCATACTTAAGTTTTATATTTGTTATCATCTTGTGTTTAGATATTTTTTTAAATGTAATGTGTGTATTACACACTTTCATTTCTGTTTCTAATCCATTACACATATTTACTCCACACACTGAAACACATCTTTGTTTTACTTTTGTTCCGGTCGTCGTTTTTGTGAACATACACTTCCCTCTCAGTTTATACTGACGTTCTCTCACTTGAAACAACCTCTGGATACAGTCTGGTAACATGCTGTTGTACGCTTTGTACATAAGCGATGCTAATACCTTGGAGAGTTTTACATACATTAGTAAACTACAATCATAAGATAAAGACATTGGGCATTTTTAGGAGATATTAAAGAGACAGGCGCTAAAATGGAGCGTTCCACACAGAGGGTGAATACAGGTATTAAAGCACAGACAACATGAGGGAAATAAAGTAAACATGTTCTGATAGAAACCCAAAGTAGGAACCTGAAAAATGAGCACATTAGGTCACCTTCAATGTAAACCACAATGTTTCCCCAACCTTAACCACAATGTTTCTGTAACCTCGGGATGCAGGATGTAACGTAATCTGTAGGAAGCAGGGTTGACCCATAACTCATCCTGAGTGTCTCCCTGCCTACATTCCTCAAAGCATGCTGGGTGATTGCATCACAGTGAAACTTCCTGTCTGTCACTATCCATGGTTTGTTACATTTCAGTGTGACTAGCTGAGTAGACGCAGAAACAATTATGCTGCCTGATTTTGATCTGAATGACTTACATTTCTTCATTAGTTATTTTCTTGTTTTAATTTTTGCACTCAGATTTTATTTGCCACACGTAAACAAACCCTCTCAGAGCATCAAAAAACACATCGATCGATGCCGAACCCGCGCCCGGCACGTCCTGCTGCTCCTTATATAAAACACAGCACAATGTGATCTTTGAAAGTGTAGGCAGGGAGGAGATGTCTGTGTTTTCATTTACAGTTCCCACCTGGTTTATGAATGAACAACCGACAGGCTCCGGAGAGCAGCCCACATCCTCCGCAACCAACCAACCGCTGGCTTCCTTCCAGTCCAAATGTGTTCACAGTGCACACACTTTACTCTGCTGTGGACACAGAGCTCATGCTGCTCGGTGGTATGTCCAAAAATATGGGGAGAGATAGTGTTGGAGTCGTGCGTTCCCAAGAGTCTACTTACGACGATGTCCAAGAGCTGCGCTGGCACATTTTGCTTCACTTTCTTTCGCTGAAACATGAAAATGTGACTTAAATTATAGCTGCGGACGACAGCTTTTGTGCTCTCATTTTACCGAGCCCCTTAGGTTCACGCGCGTCCCTCCCCTAACAACTGTGTTATATTGGGGGTGTGTTGTGTTATGGGATTGTGTGCGACCTGGGTGACAGCACTGCAGACTGAGCAGGAGTCTGGTCAACAAATAGGATTGCAAAGGATGGAGGGAATCAGCAGGAGGAGGAGGAGGAGGAGGAGGACAGGGCTCTGCAAACAGGAGACAACTATTGCACTCCATTTGACACAAAGACATGAGGGAAATGTGATAAACCCCATTGATTCTCATTACAGCAGGAGAGGCAGACAGAAAGAGAACAGACATACCTAGACAGGTTGTGCTGAAGCCTCCTGATGATTTCCTCCCCTTGTTTTTTTTTTTTTATTTCTTCAGACTTTTTTTGAGCAGCACCAGCAGAAAGCTGGCTGCCGGCACCCCATGCTGCTCTGCTTTTGGGGGAGCGGAGAGCCAATCAATGTGTGCTCACAAAGGGGGAAGAGCATTCAGAAAGCCAACTGTTCCCTCAGGCCATGGGCAATGAAGAAGTGGGAGAGACAGAGGGAGACAGTGCAGTGAGAGAAAGAGGCGAGGGGGTTGACAACATGTTTCCTTTGCTGCGAGATACTGAGAGGAATAACGTGATCACTGCAACACTGACAAGAAGCAAATACAATGCTGTCTCTACTTCACTGAAACACACCAGCAGAATAATGGTTGTTTAGAGAACACAACAAGATTAACATTTATTATCTAATTAATCAGTTCATTATTTTTGTATCGACTTTTTGTTGCAAACAGCATTTAGCACAATACACATCACCACTGCCTAATTATTTTTGTTGATCAATCAATTAATAGTTGAGTCCACAGGTGCCAAAACTACAGTGACAAATGCCAAGGTGATGTTGAAAAATTGCAGCCAAGACCAATTAATAATGTCAATTAACAAAAATATGAAATGAGGTAAAGAAGCAAATATTTCAGAAGCTGGAGCAAAGAAAGGTTTTATATTTTGGTGAATGAGTTAAATTAAAACTGTATTTCCATCACTATATAAGTCTAAAACTAAATGTCTTCTAAAGTAATGTATATTTTGAGCCCAATGCCCAGTATAAATGTTGGCATTGTTCATTTCTGCAAACCACAGATATGTTACATTTGTACATTTCATTTGTAGTGGATTTGATGGAACTTTACTTTTCTCTACATCCTGATTTTCAACTTTATGTTGTGATAGCACTGTGGTTAACTTGGGGTTAAGTTTAGGCACAAAAACGACTTGGTAAGGGTTAGGAAAAGATCATGTTTTGGTTTAAAAAAAAAAAAAATTGGTTTTGTTGCCACACATGGCTAAAAATGTCCCAACATCTCACTGAAAATACCTACTTTTGTTGTTTGTTGGTCTCAAACACTGGTCTGCTTCTGTGTGCTTGGCAGCCATCTCGCCGAGGTGACACATAATCCACCCTCTTACTCCTGATGAGAAACTCAAGCTCATATACAGTACATGGAACCTGAACTAAATCACTTTCGGAAAGCAGATATGATATGTATGAAATGTACAAATTTAACATGTGATTTGCAGCAATGGCAACATTTTATTCTGGTAACTGGGCTGCAATTTGAAAATGTGATTAAATTATTCTATGTCTTTCTAACTTCATGAACTCACAGTGAGCTCAATACAAGTCCGTCCAAATTAAAGCTCTAATTAATTGTTCATAATCCTAATTAATATTCTTTTGCAAATACAGTCTTTAATTTTAACCCATCAGTGACAAAAAGGTTTAAGGTTTTAACAAAAATCTTTTCACTTTCCTTTTCATGATTGATCTTTTTTTTTTTTCCACCTCATACTCAACAACAATGATGGCAAAGAAATATATATGTTTTTATTTAGGCTCAGTTATTTGTTGTCTTTAAATTGTGCGGCGTTGAGCCAGTCTGTAGGTGTGTGTTATAGATGTTTTGTCATGCACTGGGAATTATGTATAATTTGCGTCAAACAATCTCTGCGTGGCAGATTGAGCTCACAGTGGGTGTTCCACTTAATAAAATCACTTAGTGTAACAATTCCCACCTTGACATCCCTCTGTTCCCTCTCAGAGGAAAGGGTTTAGGTATATTGCAGTGCTGCCGAGACTTTTTTGTTTTCCTTTTATGTATTACCTGACAGGAGGTTAACTAGCTATTTCCAGCCCCATTATTCTCCTGTAACTCCAGGGCAGAGTGAAAAGTCAATTATAGTCAAAGCATACTGTGTTTGTCAGAATCCCGGGCTTGTGATCTCCTCCGCCGAATCATTTTCTACTAAATGTGAGTGTGTAATTATTAGCAAGACATTATAGGGCTTAATGAGATACCGCAGTAAATTGCATTGCGGGTTCATATGCACTAATAAGAAAAAAAGCGTCTCAATAAGACGGCAGTTCCTCCACAATATCAGAGCTAGTCCGTCCGTCGCTGTGACATTTAAGTAAGATGCTCTCCTTTTCTTTATCGTAGAGGATGGGTTCCAGCTCCTCAGCTGGGAAATGTCACATGTTTTTTAAGGTCACAGTGAATCTCTTCAGTTATTTTTCATCAAAGGAGCTTAGCTTAGTGATTCCCTCTTGTGATAATTTACTTCTACCACTGATATCACCATACATGATCTCAGATAGCGTAGTTCTTCAGAGTAATTCAAAGGCAGAAATACAACCTCAGATACTCATGCACTGTTATATATCATCAGGCTCCCCACGATTGCAGTTTCTCTGTCTGTCCACTTTCCTCTCAGCCGTCAGTTACTGATTTCTTACTTTTCACAGAATAGCTCACCAAACCCCTGTAGAGCTGGTGTGAACCTTGGTCTTGCTTGTAGAGCAGAGCAGTAGCGATAGCAGTGTAAGAACTGCTCTCCTATAATTCATCATGGTGCACTGAGATCTCGTCTACGATGGGTGTCTCTCGTGTTATTGTTGGTGCCAACTGATGAATGCCGAAAGATGCAAGAAACTGACACTTAAAGCTGCAAACAATCTCTTTAGCTGCAGCCTCAGAGTTCAGCCAGTTATTCACAGGAGCAAGAAACATAATACTAAGGAACAACAGAAATGTAACTCCAGGATGGATTTTTCTTGCTTGTCTGCTGAGCTCTCACCTGCCTGACAATCACGAATACCTCTCAAATCGATCGATATCTGTGTCTTGTGACACGTTTGTATGAAGGATGTGAAAATGTGCAAAACAGAAGTCGATGACCTGGTGGAAATCTTCCCATAGACTGTCTAAAAAAAGTGGATGTAGCCGCCATGATGTCACCCATTGGTTTGTGGTTTTGAGGAATACAGGTTTAAAGGAAATGGCCACTTTAGAATGAAAATACAGACAGTACTGACCCTCATGCCGACAAGAAGTCCAGTGTAGTTTTTTAATCCACAAAAATTGTTCGGGGTATCGGAGGATAACAGCTAGCCGGAATAACAGCGACACTTGAAGTGAATGGAACCCACATTTTGAATGTAATGTAATAAAACGCTGCTAATGCATTTCAAAAACGTCAGAACGGCTCGTCCGTCGTAATCCAAGTGCCCTGAAGCCGCAGCATGCAAAATTGACTTGAAAAGACGTAATTTACTCCACTTTTCTAGCATCATGTTTACACGATAACTAGCGAGACTAGCTGATGGCTAGTGGTGGTGCTAGTTCTCGAGTCTTGCGGAAGTTGCTATGTAAACACAGCATGCTTGCAGGCTAACTGACCACAATGAGAAATTATGCTACAACAGTGGAGTAAATCAGGGCGCTTAGATTACAACTGACGAGCCGTTCTGACGTTTTTGAAATGCATTAGCGCAGTTTTATTACATTTTCAAAATGTGGGTTCCATTCACTTCAAGTGTAGCTGTTGTCCTCCACTATCACAGATCACAAATTGTAGCCTGTTGAGTTCAGTGATGTAAGCAAATAAAAGCCTGGGCTACTAATTGAAGTTTTACGATATTCTAATGTCAGTGTAATGTATAAATAAGTTCATCTTGTTTTTCAGTTTTAGGGAATGGAAATCAAAGTGCACGAGAGTCACTTTGTAACCTTTTAAACTATATAATTTGACAAAGACCCTCCTTGTGACCTTGTGTCAGCAGCCATAACTCTGACTCTATTTATTCCTAAAATACTTTGCCTGAACGTTACGTAACAAGAGCATATACAACCGCAACCAAACCCTTTTGACCTTTTGATGCCGTAAACTATTCCTAGAATCAGTCACTGCCGTATCAGACAAGAGGAGGTTAATAATGGAAACGGTGCAACACCTTGTCAGGCCCCGTGGAGGGCAGCAGCACTACCTGCTTGCGCACATCCACACACACACTCACACAGTTGCACAGACACCCTCACGACGACATCCACCTCGTCTGCTTTACAGCGTCCCTCATCCACCAGTCTGTTTGGCAGGGGTTGCCGGGCAACAGGCTGCGTAAACACGGCACCTGACATGTCGAAAAAGAGAGAGCAGACAGGCGCTCAGGCACTTGTCTGCATAGCTCTGTCGACTCCACTAAAAACATGCACTTATCACGCACGACATAAAAGCACACTCCTGCATGTGTACACACAATAGTTTAAACCTCTTAGGAACATAAGCAGGTTTCTGAGGTACCAAACTAGGCATTTTTCGGGGGGGTCTCCTTGTTGAGATGGTATCTATTAATAAACATTTAAATCAGCGCAAGTGGAAAAAAGAGCAGCGTCTCACAATAAGTGTTTGAATACAAGGACTTTATCATAATGTGATTACATTTATAAAAGATGAACACGGGGAACATTTTTACTGCTGCAAAAGAACAAAAGTATTACAGATAATGACTGTCAAGTATTTAAAAAAAACAATCATATATATATATAATAATGTTTTTAAGGCTTTATCAGCGCCAGTGCTTCCAGTGAGTGCTTCACTGCTGTATTTCCTCCACTGTTTTTTATCAGGTCAAACGCTTTCAACATCAAGGTCAAGGGCGACTTTATTATCGTGTAAGCAGTGCAGGACGGAGTAGCAAGACGCAGACGGGAGTAAGGGTGAGAAATGTACCATAGCTGTTTTTAAAAAGCACTAAAAACAATACAGATACAAACCTTGGCTGCTGTAGTGTCACATTATAGTGTCATGTAAATATTGTGGCACTGAATGAACATGATTCCGCAACATCAGACCCACGCTGGTAAAAGATATTGCGGTGTGTGTCACAGGGCGCCGTGTTTATTCTTGAATTCAAAGGGGCAACAAGGGAAATAAATATCCAGGTAGTTCAGTGTTTGCGGTGCAGCATGTGGAGCACTGGCACAACGGTTGAGACTCGGTCCTTGTTTGTGTTGCCGAGGAGGAGTTCAAATGGAGTTTAGGAGTCTCACGGCCTGAGGGAGGAAGTTCAACCGCAGCACACAGTTTGGGATCGCTTTACAGGTGGCCACGGTTACTCTCCTTGAACTTCGTCTCGGAGGTGTCATATCATTGGGTGTCGAGGTGCTGATGATGTTCTCAGTGGTCAAACTTTGTGGTCTGAATGAACATAACGTACAACTAGAGGTCATGAAAGTACACTGTTTATAAAGATGTAAACACTAAAGGGCAAATTAACAAAAAGATTTCGCAGCTTTAGTCGGCGCTAAACCTACGTATCGCGGGTATTTTGAAAGGCTGCAATCACGTGACCAATGCGCTGATGGGAGTAAACAAGGAAGTAGTCCTGAGACGTCTTGTAAGGAGGCAGGTTTTAGACACTGTCTTTTCCTAAACCTAACCTCAGCAACTTTACGTTAAGTATATAACGTCATAATTTGTTATTGACGGAGCATTATATGTGCATTTTTGTAACATACCATATGAACCATACTTCATATTTTATTTATATTTCGTGAACAGGACCTTGAGACGGAGGAGATCGCGGGTGCAATCCATTCTTTGTGAATTCGCACTTGAGACTTTTTTTACAAGCTTGACTGTAGAGTCCACAGCTGGTCCTCTTTAACGCTTATTCCCATGAATCTTTGGCTCTTCACCCCTTCCACCTCAGCTCCACTGATGTTGCCGTCGTCGTACATGCACCTTCACTGTGTGTTACCTAAAGTCAACTTTTTTTTTTTTTCTCCCACCGATTTCTGTGTCACTGTGGGCAATTCAAGGAGAGGCCTTCATATTGATCTGTTTCCTACAAAGGACATGAGTTCAGAAACAAGATGGATTTCATATATCTATTATTTGATGTGACTCCCCCTCTTTAAGAGGATATAGATTTTCTGCCACTGATTCGAGGAGTTAGGTCGGGCTGAGGATCCCCTGCCTCTAAAGGTTGCACCCAGTGGATTTTCTCTGCTCGGTGGGATCACAGACTAAAAGGTTGCACTGTACTGTATAAACTTTAAGCTGACATTTATCTTTGTGGTAGCCCCGAAATCCTGTTTTCCAACACTAAAACACTGTGCTAATGATTTGTTTGGTCTTAGGTGAGTGACTGCAGCGGCAGGAAAATCTCCAGAAATATTCAGCAGGATTTGTTGTCTATGTTTTCCATTTCAGCCTGATCAAATTGGATGTGAGCCCCCCCCCCCCACCCCATCCTATTTCCACAATATATTCTGCAGTCACAATGTGGCCAGCATGCAGCGTTAGCACCATTAGTGTGCTAGACTGTCCACAAATCATCTCCTTAGTCCTTCCATCTAACTCCCTGCATTTGGCCGGCGCTGATAAGGCTCCGCCAAAATGACCAGGGGGTCACAATTTCACCACTGAAGTCAACGGCAGAGATAGACTACTGTGTCCATCAAAGTGTAACTTCAGGCTGTCTGTGCAGTGTTGTCATTTCGCAGGCAGTGGGATGCTTTGAATTAATCTGAAAAACATGGAGTGAGAGATAGCTCCAGCAGTTGTGATGGCTGAAAGTCCTCTTGGCCTCTATTTCTGACACATTGTCAAAACATTCATGAGGTCTAAATGCATTTATAGCATTTCACGTCTCAATAGAGTGACAGTAGTGATTATTCTGTGTTGACGGAGATCACCTGCAGATGAACTCCTCACTGAATGTCATGAATATCTTCATTAAAAATGAGAATAACAGCCGCAGTGGCTGGTAGGTGCTGTCTGCATTTATGATTCAAAGTGTGTATACAGCCCAGTCATAAGAAGAAAATAATGGCATTGTACTTTTCTGCAAACCACGATACATTCCATTTGTTCATTTCATACCTACATTCAAATTTAACTCATATCAACGTTTCTAAAGAGACACAATTCTGAAGACAAATATGAGCCGACTTTGTCATCAGGACGTGGAGGGGATGATGGATGATGTGACACCTCAGCAAAAGAGCTGCCAAGCTGCAGACTACTGTTCAACACAAACAAAAACAAAACTGTTTGTTTTTTAGTGAGTCATCGCTGCATTTGAAGTTAAAAACTGGGTGTTTTTCAATGAGACATCACTGCATTTCCAGATGTAATTGAGCCACCAAAAGAAAATGTTTTTTACAAAATCATATCTGCATTTGTAGCAGTGATTCAGCCACCAGAACTGGGAGTTTTTTAGCGCAACGTACCACTAAAAAGTAAGTCTTTTGTAGCGAGACATTACTGTATTTCAAGCCATAACTGAGCCACCAAAAGTGGATGTTTTATACAAAAGCATAACTGCATTTTCAGCAGCAATTTGGCCACCAAAGCTGGGTGTTTTATGGCAAGTCATCACTGCATTTCCAGCGTTGATTGGGCCACTAAAACTAGGGCCACCAGAACTGGGCATTTGCTGCATTTCTAGAAGCAATTTTACCACTAAAAGTGGGTCGTTCTTTGTGAGACTGCCGTGTGTGCCATTTAAAGTGTGTTTTTTAGGGCAACATCACTGCATTTCCAAATTGTAATTGTTACATATCCATGGTTTACAGAAATGTACAATGCCAACATTTATTCTGGTGATGGGTTGATGTATATGATATATGTCTGCATATCTCTGGACCATTGTTAATTATGTGTTTAGTTTTTATTGCACTGTTGTTTAAAACATATTGAGAAAGTCTGTTAATATTACTGAGGGCTCCATCACACCAGCATTTATAACAGCAACACTTTGTGCAAAAATCTATTAACTTCAATGAAATTATGCAATTAGCAGATTTCTGCCATTAAACAAGCGTTCTTTCCAACATGTTGAATTATTCCTTTAATGAATGATTTACACTGAAACTAAATGGACAGTTATGTTTTGTCCCAGAATGTCTTGCAGTGATTTGCCTTCCCAGAGTGGAAGATAATATGTTAATGCTGCAGTGTATAATACATTTTTCAGTTTAAGCACTTAATCATTTCCTCTTAATAAGGGATTAAATCTACTTTGTAACAATTCCACCTCAAACATCATCATTACTTTAACACTCAGAATTAAACACAATGTACTAAATTACTCTGCAAATATTCCGACACTACAGCACATTATGTTATTGATGTGATGAACACAGTTTCAAAGAACATATTATTACATCATTACAGCATCTGGCATGAAAGGATTGCAGTGATTTTGCAGAAGTTGCACCAGTCATAGCGGATTAAACTGTATTAGAGCTGTGTGTGTGTGTGTGTTATCATACAGTAGATCTCCTGTGTGTGTGGGATTGATTTGTAAATAAATTCTTGACAATTCCTTTCAAACTCAGTGAAATAAATCCCATTCAGATCAACAAGCTGCTGGCACAGCCTTTTGTTTGTCCATGACTAAACAAACAGGGGCTGGAACATTGAATTAGCCTCTGTGGGTGTGTGCGTGTGTGTGTGTGTGTGTGCAACAAAATGCAGCTATTACTGTCATGTGAAGACGGTGGAGGAATTCATCTGGAAGGGATCTTTTTGTTATTTAACGAGAAGTAAAAAAAAAAACTGGATATAAAAAAATATTTTAAAAACTGGAGGTTAAAAAAATGCAAATAAAAAAATTCTTCCTTAGTCCCTAAGTCCAGTAAAACTGCGAATGGACTGCATTTCCTGTGTATATAGTGCTTTCCTAGTCTTAGCAACAATTCCATGCACATTCAACACACATTCATACACTGGTGGTGGCCGTGGGTACCTTACATAAACATTCACATCCACGCACGCAATGCTCTCTAGACATGTAGACTGCAGGGCCAGGGATCGAACCATCAACTTTCCTCTCTTCCTCGTGTGCCACAGCCACCCTGATGTAGACATGCAGATAGTTTGGGTTTGATTGGTCCAAGCTTTAAGACATCTGTCTCTGAGGTCTCTACCTCCCGTCCACTTAAATGATAAATGGTACTAGTCCCTAAAACATGTGATGCATGAATATGGTTATGGAGAGAGCTCAACACACTGCAACAGTGCAGACGAGCACATGCAGACGAGGAAAACATCTTCACTTCTTTGACAACACATTGGTAGCATTTAGAGGAAAAACACTGCAAATAAATTAAACTTGAGTAAATAAATAAATATATTCACTTTTACAGAAATCCAGAGACAGATTCTCAGAATCCATCCATCCATTTTCATCTGCTTATCTGGGGTTGGGCCGCGGGGCAGCTGGACGAGCAAAGCACCCCAGACGTCCCTCTCCCCAGCAGCACTTCCCAGCTCCTTCAGGGGGACCCCAAGGTGTTCCCAGGCCAGATGAGATATATAATCCCTCCAGTGTGTTCTGGGTCTGCCCCGGGGAATCCTACCACTTGGACCTGCCTGGAACACCTCCAACAGGAGGCGCCCAGGAGGCATCCTGATCAGATGCCTGAACCACCTCAACTGACCCCTTTCAACACGAAGGAGCAGCGGCTCTACTCCGAGCTCCCTCCAGATGTCTGAGCTCCTCACCCTATCTCTAAGGCTGAGCCCAGACACCCCACGGAGGAAACTTATTTTCGCCGCTTGTATCTGCGATCTCATTCTTTCAGTCACTACCCAGAGCTCATGACCATAGGTGAGGGTTGGGATGTAGGTGGACCAGTAAATTGAAAGCTTTGTCTTCCGGCTCAGCTCCCTCTTCACCACGACGGTCCGGCCGCTGATCAATCTCACTCTTCAGTCAACGCTCACTCGTGAACAAGACTCCGAGATACTTGAAGTCCCTCGCTTGGGGCAGTAACTCACTCCCAACCCAGAGGGAGCAATCCACTGGTTTACGGCAGAGAACTGTGGCCTCCGATATGGAGGTGCTGACTGTCATCCCAGCCACTTCATGCATGCTGGAGGTCACGATGTGATGCAGCCAACAGAACCACATCATCTGCAAAAAGCAGAGATGCAATTCTGAGGTCCCCCTTTCTCCAACCAGCTGTGCCTTAAGATCCTGCCAGTGAAAATCACAAACACAATCGGAGACTACCCATAGTCCCATTAAATCATCTTTGTGTTGGATATCTGTGTTGTTTTGTTTTGTCTTTTTCACGAGTATGTGTTGTGTTTTATGACAGAAAAAACCAAACCAGTGCCAGTACCAGTGAAACAAAACATAAAGAAAACAGCAGTTAATTAAAGTGATATTAGCAGAAACATTATGATGAAGTGTTCAAATAACAAGTGCGAACAGCAGAAAGCCACTCATGCTTGAGGTCCAGCAGGACACTTGACACTACACAAGGACAACCTAAGGGCACTGCGACAACCAAAGCGCACACACAAATACACACACGGTGGTGCTCCGAACCTTAAGACCTTGGAGAAGCTAAACCATCCTCATTTCAGCGTTATGTCGGTGCCAACTGTCAGAGGTGCCTCTTGTTGTTCCATAATGATGATCAAGCGCTTCAATCCGAGAGGCTTTTCTCTTTTTTCCCCTCAGCCGGGAGCCCTGTTTGCCAAATGATAAAAGGCTTTTTATGATCCTACTTTTCTCTTCCTATATGTATTGTTTGACATATGTTGTCCCCTATATTTCACTGACCCCTCCTTGAACTCAACACATCCATTTAATGCAGTGGATAAATGGCGGGGAGCGGGTCTCTGCTCTGGGACCTCTTGGCACTCGGCTCGGTGCTGAAAGAACACTTATCCCCACTCACCCACATCAAATTCATTTTCTGGCATTGACGCGGAGCAGCACCGTGGTCAGATCATTCCGAGTCAAGGTAAACTGCCAATAGTACACGCCATGAAACAAGATGAAACATGAAATATGCTTGGCACACAATGAGCAGTGTGTGTGTGCGTGTCTCCTTCGCAAATCTTCCCCTCACTTCCTCTCATTTTCTCTCACTCTCAGTCACTTGAGCTTTAGTGGCGCCATAACCCCCCGAAAGGCAATTACCATGACAACAGCAGTCAGGATTTGCACCACAGTAATTAGTGCGGTTAAGAAAAAAAAAAAAAAAAAAAGAAAAGGAGGGAATTATGCGTTTTTGTCTGGGAGTTGATATGACACACATCAGAGTGTAAGGTGCAGCCCTGGGGAGGAACCTGTGGGGAGAAACGAGGAGGAGAAAGAAAATATAGGAGCTCCAGTGGCACAAAAAGAGGAAAGCAGAAGGCTAGCTGTATCAGGTCACTGTATTAAGATCTCCATTAATCACTATGATACAGTGGAACCAATGAATAGAGCAGCCACGTCTCTGTGGAAGTGATGTCATGTCCGTAGTAAAAAATGATGCTGGAAAAGGGCGCTGCTCCGAGTCTCAGCAGGGCTGCAAAAAAAATCATAAAACATCATCTGATGAAGAGACTCTTTCTTCAAGTATGTAAACAGCGGCTGTGGCCCTTGATTCCTCGGCGGGGAGAGAAAGTGGGAGGGCCATTTGTTTTTCTTTTTTTCCTCCTTCTCGTTGAAATTCCCAGCGTAGTGCATCCTGAATCTCATTGCCCTGGATAGCAGCTTGTTGGAGGTGTGTGCAGGCTCACCTCCAGCCTTGCTCAGCCCGCTGTAATAGATGTGTTTGTTGCTAAGTGGCGGTTGTAATGGGATGCTTGTTTGCCTTGCTCGGTGCACTTTCATCCTTCACTGTAGTGCTAATGCCACGCAGCAATTTGTCTCACGGCTGCACAGCTTTCTGGTATAGGCGAAGAAAACAAAGCTGCCGGGAGTCGGGCGGCATCTTACACTCTTTGTGCTCATTTGAATGTGTGTTGTACATGTGAGTATTTGTAGTCATTTGCCACCAATGAGCGGGTTGTTTCATGCTGCCTCTGTGCAGCGCCGGGCCGAGCACATTCAGCTCCCTGCGCAAGCTTTCTCTTATATTATATGAGCTAAATAGATAAACAGTTTAGCTAACCATGGGCAGATTATGAGACGATGGGGCCCTGGGCACAGATATGCAAAAGGCCCCACCACCTCTGCCACATAAGGTCAAGACACATTGACTGTGTGGTGGTTTTGCCTCTTGTACTGTGTCTTTTTGGTCCTTTTTGTGTCCTTTTTGGTCATTTTGTGTCTTTCTGGTCCTCTTGTGTCTCTTTGAGATCATTTTCTGTCTTTTTTGTTCATTTTGTGCATCTTTGAAGCTGTTTTGTGTCTTATTTGGTTCCTTTTTGTGTCTCTTTGACATCATTATGTGTCTTTTTTGGTGATTTCGTGTCTCTTTGAGCTCATTTTGTGTCTTTTTGGTCCTCTTGGCATCTTTTTGAGGTCATCTGTGTCTCTTTTAGATCACTATATGTCTCTTTGATATCACAATGTATCTATTTTGGTTCATTTTGTGCATCTTTGAGATCAAGGTATGTCTTGTGGTCGATTTATGTCTTTTTGACATCATTTTGTGTCTATTTGAGGTCATTTAGGTTCTTTTTTTGGTCCTCTTGGCATCTTTTTGAGGTCATTTGTGTCTCTTTCAGATCACTGTGTGTCTCTTTGATAACACTGTGTATCTTTTTTGGTTCATTTTTGTTTCTCTTTGAGGCCGTTTTCTGTCTTCTTGGTCATTTTATGCGTCTTTGAGATCAAGGTATGTCTTTTGTGTCTTTTTGAGGTCATTTTGTGTCTTTTTTGATCATTTTGTGTGCCTTTGAGGTAATTTAGTGTCTTTTCTGTCCTTTTTGTGTCTCTGTGAGATCATTTGGTGTCTTTTTTGGTCATTTTGTGTGTCTTTGAAGCTGTTTTGTGTCTCATTTGATAATTCTGTGTCTGTTTGAGGTAATTTTGTCTCTCTATGAGATCATTTTATGTCCATTTGTCATCATTTTGTGTCTCTTTGAGGTAATTTTGTGTCTTATTTCATCATTTTATTTCCTTGAGGGCATTTTGTGTTTTTATTGGTTGTTTTGTGTCTCTTTCAGATCGTTTTGTGCCTTTGTTTGGTCCTTTTTGTGTCTATTCTAGACCTTTTTGTGTCTTTATTGGACTTTTTGTGTCTCTTTGTGCTTTTTCGGCCCTTTTTGTAGTTCTTTGGTGTCTGCAGTTCCTTTGCATCCCTTTGTGATCATTTTAGGTCTGATCTGTACATGTTAATTTGAGTGACATTTTGCAGGTGAAGACCAGCGGGGCCCCTGGGCCCGTGCCTAGTAGGCCTATTCATTTATCCATCCATGGAGCTAACAAACAATAATAACAAAGAGTAAATCTTGCCAATTTCATCCTCCTGTTTTCTTTTTTGTTGCTATGCCCCGGATGGCTTTTGTTGTTTCATTCTCTCTTACTCTAATGCTCTCCATATATACTCCACTAAACCATACTCATGAGGTCTAGTTGCACTAGATCTTTGAATCATATTTCTATTATGTTTGATTGTTTTTAACATTAAAAAAAATATTCTAGAGGGGTGGGGGATTGGGTATAGGAGTCCCTCCCTAGCTGGCTGCCTATATTGCCTTTAGGAAGATCCGTCACTGCCTTTGTGCAGAGAAGGAGCAGGTTGTTCTGATGGCGAAGAGTCCCCTGTGGGCTGCAGTCCAGTACTGAGCCGCCATATACACTGCAGTGCTCCATAAATAGAGGAGAGTGAGAGATGGGCAGAGGTGGAGGGAAGGGTAAAGATAGCACCAGGTCTCATCCCACACACTCAGATTGTCACTGGCCTCAATGAATCATCCAATCGTGGATAATCTCCATCGCCAGCCTCCAAAGAAAAGTCCCTGCTGCTTTCTCACAAACACCCCACGCAGTAATTCCAAGAGGCCCCTTAATGTCGTGCACAGTTATTGCTGTTGTCAATGCATCATTTATATGTCTGAGTATCTTGGCTTCAACACAGGCTGACCCGAGGTCAGCCCGTGGTGTCATGAAATATTCAGCGTCTCGCAAAGCAGGGACGGGCTGCTTTAGTTTTTGGTATGATGAAGTGAAATCCTTTTTGTTGCAGCATCATTAGAGACTCTGGTTTGTCAGATGCTGCCGCCATACTGGTGCAGTCACTGCAGCAGAGAGTGTGTGTGTGTGTGTGTGTGTGTGTGTGTGTGTGTGTGTGTGTGTGTGTGTGTGTGTGTGTGTGTGTGTGGAAGCACTCCACATTGCCTGTAAGTGACATTTAATTTAATTAGACATAATCATCGGATGGTGCATTCTTGTGAGTCGCAGCCACGACCTGGATATGTGGATTTGTGTCGAGAAATCCGGAGCATTACAGAATGTGTAACCTTGTTTGTTCAGGACATGTGCTGTTTGCTCCTCACATAATACGTGTCCTGATCTCAGGGGGAGACGTATTTAGTGTATTTGCACATGATTATTATCATGACAAAATAAATCATGTCGGAGCTCAGGCAATGTCACGGAAGCAGCATGACAATCAAAACGTTCACTTAGCTCAGATTGTAAACGTCTCACCTTCTATCATCCGCTTCCTTTCCTACCTGTGTAATTACTATTTAAGGCTAAAGTGAAAATGATTTCACCACCTCCCACTATTTCTGCGTTCTGTATCTCTTTATTTTACACATGCTGACTTGAAACGTAGCCAGCGACGAGGCTTAAGTGGATTCCATGCTGTGTTTTGATAACTGGGCAGTGCAAGAGTCCTCACAGTGGACTCTGAGGAGGCTCTGATTTCATGTCATAATGGGACCCAGCTGTCAGAGGCAGAAACCAGACTCTTTGTCAACAAGTGTATTTTCACCTCTCCTTCACAGTAAATCACACCAATGAGCGCTAAATGTACAATTTATGTAATTGGTAAATACGTTTGATAATTGGCTTGAAAAGTACATTTTAAGTATCTGTTGCCTGGGTTACACGAGTAAAAAAATGTTAGGGTGACATTTTGGGGGAAATGCTTCAAACAAATCACCAATTTGCAGCTCTTTATTGCCAATAGAGTTAACACAACAGATTTGAATGTTTAAATATTTCCTACATTGGCAGATTTAACTACCTGGTAGTGGGACAAATGGTCTGGTGCTAAAGACCCACAGTTTCATTTTACCAAGCAGCTGCCTACAACAGTACACATCCGGCAGACATGTATCATTCATTCTGAGCTGTGTCCCTCTGCCCCTAATAAACATAATGTGGAATTTATACTTCTGCGTTGAATCGACACCGTAGCTACGGCATAGGCTCCACAATGACGTAAAGCCTATGCCATAGCCTGTCATTCACCTCCCCAGAAATGTAACTCAATAAAGCCTCCACAAAAATAACATTTTAAGTCTTGTGTGTGATTTATCCTGGCTTCATATGAGCAGAGGAAATCTCCGCTCGTTGCTAGGCTAATTTATACAATGTAAAATGCCATAGGCTGGCGCTAATACTGTTAGCATGTTGTATTTGTTTGGAAACGTGTTTGTTATGACAGTAGTTTTGTCGATGAACCTTGTGAGTTGTAATGGAGCCACATTATTTACCATTACCTTTGTTAAATGTTGCTGTTGTCCCTGGATTTATATGAGTAGAGAAAAAGTCCGCTAGCTGCTAGGTTAATTTATACAATGTAAAATGCCATAGGCTTGTGCTAATAACATTAGCATGTTGTGTTGGGCAGGAAAATGTCTCCAGATAATGACAAGTGTTTGTCTGTGAATGCTGCGAATTATAGTAAAGCAAAGTTGTGTACGCACTTTTCATATTTTGGAGGTGTGACTGCAGAGTGACACAGACACACCACGCACAAGTATAAATTCTCAGGTGCAGAGGAGAGGTGTGGGGTGAAGGCTCATGAGAGTAGTACCAGGTGAGCTGATTGACACAGCTGCTGCTGGTGTGTTCTGATTACATCTCTCCCTTTTTCATGCAGCAGTGTCCTGGCCCTCAGACGACTGCAGCCCAGACCAAGGAGAAGGACACTGCTTGAGTTTTTGGTTTGAGACTGAATGGACTGAGAGACATGTGCTGGAGGAGCCGACAGCCATGGCCACATGTTGAAGACTGATTTTGTTGCTGTGTGCTGGGCAGTAGTCAAAAAAAGTATTGCATCCACTAATGAGCTGTAGGCACAGAAACTTCAGTTTAAATGAATTTGTTTAATGAATTTTGCATGATATTTAAATGAACTTATATTGTATTCACACATTGTGGCTCTTATATCCAAATGTTATTTAGGCCCACTTCCTCCTTCTATTGTTGTCACCATGCTTCTTTTCCTAAACCTAACCAAAGTAACTTTACGTTCAGTATGTTACGTCATTTGTGGGCCACTAATCCGTTTTCGTACGAACTTTTGTATGAGGCCACGTTGCCACTGACTAAGTCTTGATTGAAGCAACAGACTAAAATGTGGCTTTAAACCAATTACAATTATGCACACTACAGTGAGCGACTAAGAATGAATTTAAAAATCTTGTCAAAATTGAAACTGCAGCTAGCCACTAACTCTGTCCCTCTGCCGTTTGGCACTGGGCAGGTAGCATACAGTAGTTTTTCAGTGAAACAGCTCATTGCTTCTGCAGATGAGTCTCATATGAGCAGTGAGACTGGACTCTACAATAAATGTGCTGTAAAACCAAAAAAAAAAAAAATTAATTAGTGAAACTGTAAGGGCAAACACCAGGGACAAGTTTACTCCTCGATGCTTCCTTGGCTTATTTAGAGGGATCTGTTGCATGGCAGTGAATCTCCACAGCAGGCCTATGTGCCTGTGCACTCCACAGGACATTAACGTGAAGCAGACTCAATATCTGAGGTTCACTTAGCACCACATGCAAATGGAAACTTATCTCCAAATGGTGCTTGAGCCAGAGCGGGCGAGGCAAGGTCACAGCCCGCTGTGGTAATTAATTTTGGCAGTGGTGGGTTGCATGCTCACCAAGGTTGGGATGTGCCATCCCTCAGGGCTCACATGTGTGGTCAGATACTCCAAGAGTAACGCCACAGTCTGCAGCCCGGGGCTACAGGAGCAACGTGATGCTGTAGTGGTGACAAAAGCAGAGGGGTGGTCACAAATTAGATGACTTTAGACTTGACTTGACAAAGACCTGCAACTTGAACTGAACTTTAAATCAAGTGACTTCACTTGGACTTGAGCCTTTTGACTTGAAAATACACAATACCTTCATCCAAGCCCAGAGGATAAAAAGTGTGCCACAAAGCAATTTTGTTTCCCTTCATTTCCTGAACCAACTAATGTTACTGCTATTTGTTCCCAGCAAGTTGAAACTTAATTCTCCAGATCCACTTAAAGAGGATTTATGGTTGTGCTTGTCTGGCCACTGGCAAGCCAGTGCTAAGCTAACATTAGCTTAGCAGGTTGCAAAACGCGAGGCGCACCACACAGCCTTTTTTTCTTTAACTGAATGCCACTTGTAAGAAATATTGCTTGCTGTGTCTTTTTATTATTGCAAGACAACCACGCCATTGCATCCTTACGCTAACCTTCCTGTGTAATCAATGTACCATTTTTTTTTCACAGTAATTAATATCTGGTTCCTAAAGTGTTCAGGCAGAGGGTGCTTGCTGTAGCTCTGGTTGAGGGTGAGAGGCTGTCAGAGACCCTAAAAAAGAGGGTGGATCATGGGGAGTACCACCAGTTGGTCCAGGAGCTTCCCCTCAGTGATTGAATGAATGATATTTTCGGATGACTCAGGAACAGTTTGACAACCTGCTGTCTATTGTTGGGCACAACCTGGTCCCTCCTCTGATCACAAGAGGCAGATAGACCATGGAAGGGTTCATTCGGCAGCTTCAGTGTAAGTGGTTGGGTTGTACCTCTGCACAGAGCTGAATGGAACAGCGGAAGAGGAATGCATTTCCTTGGGTGACCTCAGTGCCAGTAAAAAATGTCGAGGTACAGCTTGACTTGGTGGTTTGCATAATAATATTACAGAGAATTTCTGAAGAGTTGGAGTTCATTTTCTCTCTAAAGTTGTGAATTCATCATCGTGAAGTGAGTGCAGGATGAACTCCTGGATGTGCGCTCAAGGGCACGAGCAGGGATCCAGCGAGAGGAAAGTGTAATCTGCCAGCACCGACACTGAGCGCTGACCCACGACCGAGGGCTGATGGGATACAATTTCAATCGACAGGCTCAGTCATTGGTAGGTACGGACCTGAAGCGGTCCAGGTCATATTTCTCTGGCCTTCATTAATTGGTATTTTGACTACAGTGCTCTCTCTTGTGGTAGACCACCAGTCCACCCACATGAAGTCCTTGAAGTGTGACATTGCAATTACACTCACAGTGACACATGGGAGAAAATCCCAGTCTGCTAATAGAGATCTGGCCGGCCTCTTCCCCCTCTCTGCACTGAAAGGAAAAAGGAATTTTCAATAACATGGCCATTTATAGCTGCTACCACATGGCAGAGTGAAGCAGGGAGCAGACGGAGGACTACTTTTCACTATTGATGGTTGTGTAAATGCTAATGGTTTGGCAATCAATACAGCATTACAGTGCCCCCGGTAAATAGAATTATGATCCGGACATACTGTATAAATGATCACATGATTGATGTGTTAAAGCACTAAAGCAGCACATTATGGTTTGACCGTATATTCAGCACAAAGAAAAGGTCAGTGGAATGGAAAGAAAATAATCAGACTGGGTCAATAATGCTGGTGCTACATTGTATTCGTCAATGGCAACGTTTTTCTAACCAATAGCATTATTCATTAATTGGCAAAGTGTCTCATCTGCATCGGATAGAAGCCTCTGTAATGAAAACACACTTTTTCTGCGATCAGCAAAATGAATGCAGAGCAGTTTGTCTAATGCAAATACCGTTGCCATTATTCAAATGTGATGCCTGCATACAGGAAATACAGTACAGACTGGATGCTCTTAAAAGAGCAGTGTGTAGGATGTAGGGGGATTTAGTGGCATCTAGCGGTGAGGATTGCAACCAGGTGAAACTTCTCTGTTTTAGAATCCCTTCAGCGTTCTTTGTTCGGGAGGTTTTTACTGGTAGCCGAATTATCCTCAGAGGTCGCTTCCTCTCCTAGACAAACAAACCAGGTAATTTAAAGTGGGGAAAAAGAAACCCAGCGATTCAAACCAGTAAAATTTCTGAATAAAGCCGTTTCTCATTACAAATCAGCATTTCTCCGATGCTGTTTGGCACGTTGCAGACAGGCTGCTCGTCCAGCACCTGCTAATGTGTGCTCACCTTTTTTTCTCTGATAACTTCAGGCAGATCCAGATGTTCAGGAGATTTTTACCAGGAGCTGAATTATCCACAGAGGTCTCTTCCTCTCTAAAACAAACAGACCAGGTGATTTAAAGCGGTAAAAACACTGAATAAAGCAGCTTCAAATTACAAATCAGCATTTCTCTGATGCTGTTTTGCATGTTGCAGACAGGCCGATAACCCAGCACCTGCTTATGTGTGCTCACCTTTATTCCTTAATAACTTAAGATCCAGATGTTTAGAGGGTTTTTACTGGGAGCCGAATTATCAGCAGAGGTCTCTTCCTCTCCAAAACAAACAGACCCAGTGATTCAAACCAGTAAAATCACTGAATAAAGCAGTTTCCCATTACAAATCAGTGTTTCTCCTATGCTGTTTGGCACGTTGCAGCCAGGCTGCTAGCCCAGCACCTGATATGTGTGCTCACCTTTATTCCCTGATAACTTAAGGTCCAGACGCTCAGGAGGTTTTTACTGCAAAATAAATTATCTGTCTTTTCCTCTTCAAAACAATCTAACTCTGTGATTTAAACTGGTAAAAACACTGAATAAAGCAGTTTCATGCAAATAAATCAGTGTTTTTCTAAAACTGCCCTTGATGCAGCGAGGCTGCTAACTATGGTGGCCGACACGAAAACTCAGATGGCCCTGTCTAGAGCCAGTATTTGTTCGTTTTGGGCTACTGTAGAAACATGGCAGAGCAACATGGCGATCTCCGTAGACAAGGACCTGCTCCGTATGTAGATATAAACGGCTCATTCTAAGGTAACAATTATTTTCGGGTGATTATACACTAAAGAAAACATACTTACTATATTATATTCTATTCCTGACAATTTCTGGCAATTTCTGCCCCCTGATTCTTGGACACACTGGACCTTTATTAAGTTTAGTTCGACATAAACTTTCTCATGCACATAAATCAACAAGTTTTATATGAGATATTCTATTAAATTGTTTGAATAAGTATCTCTGTGTATGTAAGTGTCCACAAGCTGATATAAAACAGATAGAAAGACAGTGTGTGTGTGTGTGTGTGTGTGTGTGTGTGTGTGTGTGTGTGTGAGCATGTGAGCAAGTGAGAAAGAGAGAGAGTGTCTCCATAAAAATCCGACTTTAGCTCGGAGGCACAACTTGAATTGCATGACTAATAATATTTAATGACTGAAAAGATTCTCTCTTATGCAAACTCAGACAAATTAATTATGTTCTCATTAGGAGAGGTACTGCAGTTCACATACATGAAGGAAGTCTCTCATACTGTATCTACACTGTCCAGATAGTAAATGACTTGTTATTCTCATCATAATATGTCTCCGACAGCTAAACAGGCTGTGCAGCGAGATAGCGGGCCTGTCACTCTGACGTGCTGCAGTCTGCTTCCAGTGGGGTTGATTTGAATTGATTTGCAGGCCATGTTGTTTTACAAGTGTTCAGGTGCAGGCGTCAAGTGGCCGCCCAACAAGCCCTCCAAATTAAATGTCAAAATGACTTCTTTAAAAACACTTAGACACACCAACATGATTTCTGTATCTATTTTTAGATTTTCTATTAATCAGATGTGTCTAATGATCAATTAAACTGCGCTGATTAATAGGCCTGCACAGACCCCCCTACATCTTCCTGGGGTTACAGGACATGGCAACCTCCAGGGCTTAAAAACGAAGCCAGCTGCAGTTCCTCTAATGGCCACTTGAGGGTGGCTCCAAAAGTGAGTCAGTCCCCACAGACCACCAGGTTAAAACAGCCATCTTTACAGCAGAAATAAACATGTTTACAGTCCACATCTGTCTTGTAAGTATTAGACAGCTTGCTAGTAATGGTATAAGAGCTACCAGATCTGCTAGGAGTCTTCCCAACTCAACTGAGCCATGATGACCTCAATAAGCTTCCCAGTTACCTCTAACAAACCAGAGTCCAGTATAGTTAAACACCCACGTACACAACCGAAATATATGCACATGGGTTGCAGGTGTTTGATGACATTTTTCACAAGTGGGGTCAATACATTCAGAAATCTTTAAACTCCCGACTTTGGACCAATGAGTGTGGTGAACAGCTTTACACTGATTGATTGCAGACAGATTAGGTACCCACACAAAGCTCCTCAGAGAAATTCGCCTCCCAAATAGTCTATCTTCAATTAGCTTTTGTGATTTGAAAGAATCCAGCTGTTTCAATTTCCTATAATTTTGCACCAATTTATGTGAAACTGTGGGCCATCTGATGGGGAAAACCTTACCCAAGCCTTAGCGTGTGAATAATTGATAAAGGTATGAAAAAGAGTAGAGCTCTCTGGAGAGTGTCTCAGAGAAGTAAATCAGCGGTGTCAAACACTTTAATCAAGTTTTCATCTAAATTAGGTGCATTTTTTTTTACCAAATCACCAGAAAATCTGCAAAAGGAAATGAAAATTATTGTGCGTTTCCATCCTCTATAGTTAAACAAATTTTTAGGAGCATGGCTCTTCAAGAGGCACGACGAGATGAAGAAGTTAAAAGAGTTTCCATCTATCATCAAATGATGGAAAACTCTGTGGAAATTGATGCCAATGTTGCGTTTATGTTTGCCTTATGTGTTAATTTAAGTTTACCAACACATTCTCCCTCCGACCTCGTCACATATCGATGTCATGGACTTTCCATGTCTAGATACGACGTGCAAGGTACCCTGGTTGCGTTGGTTGTTGGCTGTTACATGTATTGTCGTCTTTCAAAATACACTTCACAAATTGATTGGTTTATGCATCCGAAGCACGTGATTGGGTTTAGAAAAAAGAACAGGGTTTGGCTTTACAAACAGTGGCCTCCTGAGTGAAAGTTGGTGGTTGTTGATCCCATCCGCCACAACTTGTGAAAATGTCCCTAAATACAAGTCAATGGAAATGTACTTTATGAAAGAACAACTTTAACATGCACATTCATCATCATGAATCACGGAAGAAGAGAAAAAAGGAGATGAAAAGAGAGGACATGACATCTGGGGATGTAATTTCTTTTAAAAAAATAACCAATGCAACTTGTGAGTATTGTTTTAACAGGATAACGTGGTGTTGTGTCGGTATGCTGGGTGCCGTAACCCTCGCCATCTGAAGTCTAATTTTCAAACAAGTAATATTCATACTGGTTTAAATAAACAACATGATTGTGTTGTAAGGAATTAAAGGCCTGTCCCAAATAAGGCCCCACTGATTTCAGTGATTTAAGCAAGTAATAGCCTGGGCTACTAATTAAAGTTTACGCTATTGGTGCTCCCTAAATTAGTGCTAAAAAACATGCAACGTCCATCTCTGCTTTTCCTCTATTTGATCTGTTTGTGAGAAGGTTGCTGTATTATCTGAGTGAACAAACTTAAACGCACGTTTGCATGGGTTTCTCATACTACTCTGTCCAATTTCATTATTGTCACAACAAATACAAGACACAAGTGGACCTGTGGGACCCCACCAGGTCACACATTGACAGTCTCTCAATACACTCTCATCCCACACAGTTTTCCTTCTCTTTTTCCTCAGAGGAGTCATTCCCTCCTGCATCTTGTAAGCTTTTTTATTTCCTGAGGAGGGGTATAAGGGGGGACCCCATTTCTCTCCACCCCCTTATCCCTAAATCCAGCCTGGTTTCCATGAGAAACCGGCAGGAATGTGTTTCATTAACATTCTTTGTGGAATGCATATGCACTTCTTGTTCATCAAATCTAAAGCAGCCCACCGCCTCCCTAATCGAAAGCAGCCCATGACGCCTTTTAAGTGGGGCTCAAGTGTCTTCTAAAGAAGCAGCATGTCCATATGAATGCCACAAATGACCACATGTTTGAGGGTGTGATCCCCTTCGCTGGGAAGAAAGGATACAAATCAGTTTGGCAAGATTATGGGACAGGAACGACGCAAACGTGTGCCGCCATATCGGCTCTTTAGAGGTGATTAACTGATCATGTCTCCAAATCGCACTTCAGCTGTAATTTTTGTTTTTTGTTGTTGTTTTTTTTTGTGGTGTTGCAGGCCTCACTGTCATCTTGTTCCCTCTTCTGTGTTTTAACCCTTCTCATTGCCGGAGCAGAGCCAGGGGGCCCTTTCCTCATTTAGAACCGGGAAGGAGCCCAGAGGTCGCGGGGACCGCTACACTGACCTGACCTCTGGGGTCAGAGCACACACACACACACACACACACACACGGATACAGAAAGTAACAGCTCTCATACAGCTGTCTGTCATCTGAACACTTGACGTATTTTGAGTAGTGACATGCAGCTCAACAAACATGGATGCCTCAGTGACAGGAGAAGGATGAAGCCATTATAGTGGTAGATTTTTTACCGCAAATCCAATTGGCTCATGGGAAATCTCTGCAGTGTGATGGATGTAGTGATGTCTTGTTACTAGGATGTTGTTTTTTATCTGTGATGTTAAATCCCTTTGAAGAATTTCTTTGAGTGCCTTTAAAGGGGCCATTGACCAAAACTGCCAAATACTCTTTTTATCACTCAGCCCAAGATGTGTCTGGGCCATGTAGATAGTTTTGGTGCTATATGTCAAAGGTTTTGACATATCTGTCTATACTGTCTCTAAAAAGAGAAGCAGTTGAGTTTTTTTAAATCATTAAATAGTGGTAATAGTTTGAGAGTTGCACGAAATATGGAGGTTAATTAGCTTTGCTTAGCATGAAGACCTAAAGCAAGAAGAAACAGCTTTCCTGGAACGTAACACTTTGGTTTTTGTACGTGTTAAAACAAACAACCCGAAAGATATAATTAGTGAGCATCAGCTGCTAATAGACACATTTCGGACAGAGCCAAGCTAACGTTAGCTGTTCCCCCTTTATGTTAAGCTAAGCTAGGCTAAGCCAAATGGCTGCAGGCTGTAGCTTGAAATACAAGAATAGTGTCAATCCTTTTATTTAACTTCAGGAAAAATGTGCATTTCCCAAATTGTTGAACTACGTCTTTAAGCTCAACCAGGGGGACTTAGTGGCCCATATGCTAGCAGGAAGCCTACTTTTGCAGTTAGCAGAAGTTAAGTTGAAAAAACTTATGTAAATTTGATTAGTAAATTCAGAAAATGTATATATATACAGAAATTCAGATGAAAACATATGGAACCTGATGGCTGGTGTTGATGAAGGAGTACTTGAGTTCATGGGGTGCAGGGATTGTCTTCAATAAATGGCTGGGAATCATTGCCACCCAAATAAAATCCCAGCGACCTTCACTGGTTTGGGCTGGCAACAGTAATCCTACAAATCGATATCTCTAAACCTGGACACATTAAACTATCCTCATGGCCAGATATCACCACAGGTAAGATGAAAAATCTTGTATTGCAATTTGGGGGAAGTAACCATTTAAAGCCCCGTCACCTTTGCAACAGCTCCATCACACGCTTTACCTCTTTATGACGAGGTTTATGACTCAAACACACGCCGCAGTCGGTCTTCGAGGAGATGCTGTGACTCGACTGGCCGCTGACACACTGACTAGAAGGCACTTGGCAGCAGGAAACACAAAGCAGATCAAAACAAGCTCTGGTAGATCTGTGTGGTCTCTTTGTGGCGCGGCGGACGTGGAGAGAGGCAGCAGGGAGCGAAGGGGGAGGCCGCCGTGTTTCACCTCCTCGAAAATCAGACAGAAAGTCATTGATTTTCCCATGACATACCCAACCCCCCAAAACACACCCCTTTAGAGTCAGACGGCTGGCGTGGTGAGCATACACACCATCTCACATACAAACACGCTCCTCAAACCCGGAGCCCTACCCCCCACCTCGGCCCGGCGACCACCCCCTCTTCCCCTATCTCTCCCTGGCTGTCTCTCTGTCTCTCTCCCCCTGTCTCATTTATGCCTTTGCGGAGCAGCTGCTGCCCAGAGAACTGAGGGAGCAGCATTCACATCTGAGCACATTAGTCACCAGATGTCACCTTTTGCTGCCAGCCCATCGAACATCCAGGCAGACAATGCCCCATGCATTCTGAACATCTGACTTACGACGTCTCCTACAAAGGGGGCTGGGTGGCGCTCTGGACTCCGACAGCCACGGCTGGTGGAGCTCAAAGCCACGTCGACAGTGACACCTACAGCTTGTCCACACACACTTGAAGTGGAAAAGCTGCTCATGAGGCATTAATATCAAAGAACACACTGATAAGGGATGAGATCTCTGCAGGATGGATGACAGCAAGTAGATTTCACACCAAAAAACTGCTACTTTTTATCTTCACACCAAACATTTTATTCAGAAATGTGACGAGAATTTTGAGTGTTTACCTGTTTTTTTTTTGCTGTATCCTAAATATGTCTGAGCTGCTCAGAGATCTGAGTCAAGTGGCGAGATGCTTTCTGACAACCCTGATGTTGCCTCCGACACCTGCAACAGATCTGCCGCTGTCACCTTGAGGGTATCAAATCTGTGCTCAGACTGAGAGGCGGCAGCTCGGCGCGCTCTGCACTACAGACATAAGGAGAACAGACATCGGGACATAAGGAGAAGGCCAAGTAGAAGGTCTCGCTCAGGGTAAGTAAACAGCGGTAGGAGCACACAGAAAAGCAAAAAAAAAGCCCAGAGGCATGAAATGTATGAATTGTAGAAATGCATTAACTGGCACATGTTCGTCTTTAAGCCTCAGGTTGATGTGACAGTTTTCTATTTCAAAATATGCATCTCTTTCAATCAGGTTCACTCACACTCTTAAATAATTCATGGCAGTCTGAGAGCTGATGACACGCTTATATGACTTCAGTGATCTTTTACTTCTTGTTTGCATTCAATAGTTATAAAGATTAGTTTAAAACAGTTGTGTCCATCCTGGGGGTCAGGACCCTTTGAACGATCACAAAGTGAGATGATTAAGACTCCATAATGTAGCATTGCACTCCTATAACATTGTCGGACTCATGATGGACAGTGTAAAAAATAATGTAGCAGAACCAACTCAATACAGTCATTTTCCTTGTCAAACTGTTACCCACAATGCAAAGTAAACCCCCAGGAACAGCGCCAAGCTTTGAAGCTAATTTTACATAGTGGCCAAAAGTGGAATTACAACAACAGGATCCGTCATGTGATGCCATGGGGCCCAAAAAGACGTTTTCCCATAGATTTATATATATATATATATATATATATATATATATATATATAGACGTGTGTAAATCAGTAGATACATTTTTTGAGCATCACAACCATCTGCAAAATGACTCAGTTTTCTATCTGGATTTCATCTATTCCGTCCAAAAACATTTTGAAAATCTAGACAAGTTGCAAAATTAAATACATTTTTTCCCATTCTAGATAGTTAAACATGAAAGCTTAGGCTGCACTGGGCCCTGCTTGGCAGCCCTAAGTCTCTAGTGCGCTTGCTCTATGGGCCCCACAATGTGGAAAATCCAGGTAATTCCATTCCATGTAAACAGAGCCGTTTTGGCTCCATGCACCACTGAGCTACTTATAAAGGGATGAGTGAAGCGTCGCCTCCAATGCTGTATCCAGGTCTCTTTAAACATCTAGATTCTTTAGATGTAATACATAAAATTCAGTTGCGTTAAGCTAATAGCAGCTAATGTAACCGAGATAAACTGCCTCAAGTGACATTACTATCATCTTTATCAGGTTTCACGCATCTCCTCCTGGAGACACTGAAGGCTTTATACAACTTTAGCCCTGTTTCCACTGAGCAGTACAATACGGTTCAGACCTTTTTTTCCATTTCCATTGTGTAAAGTTGTGGATGGTACCAATGGAACCGTCTCCACCGTCCCCATTTTTGGTCCCCCCTCTGTTGGGGTACCTAGCACACAGATCTGGTACTAAAAGGTGGAGCTGTGAACACTGCAGTCTGTTGATTGGTCAATAGAGGACGGTCACTCTGCTCAGGGCTGAGTTGTGGCTGGTTTTGAGGCCCACTGTTCATACTGTGGAGTTTTATTAGTAGACTGTAAATACAATGAAAGGACTTTCCTCTCTGTCACTGGTAATGAAGAAATACAGTGAGTGTGGACGGAGCAGTGAGTGACAATAACTCCGCCCACATTTATGGGTTCTATTTATCAAACTGTAATTCAAATACGACCGGGTGGCTAGTGAATTTAATCACACTCAATTTGCCATTACCATGTTTTTCCAATAGCCTAAACAATACCTACTGTGTGGGGTTTGCAGAATCGTCAGATACTGACGTTTATTTCTGATGATAGGGTTGGTTTTCCTGTTCAGTGACTGATTATTTGCAAGGTGCACTTACTTTGTGTTTTAATCCGACTCAACTGTTGGTTTGTTTACAGCTTGTCAGATCGTTTTCTCATTTCTCGCCCTGTTTAGCAATGTCATCCTGTTCCCACATCCAAACAATTACTTTGGTGGGTACATTATCATAACTGTTAAAAAAAAATGGCCAAAATTATGAAAATAAATGCTAGGAAATACTCACTAGAAATCATTTTGGTTTCAGGTTTCACCAGTCAAACCATTTGGAAACCACATATGACTTTATGACACAAATAACACGACTGTTTCTGCTCATGACTTCACGCTGCAGTCATATATCCACAGATCGTTGCCCCGGATCAGACAAACAACAATTTAAGTGCTCTTTTACTCCCATTGTTTATCCTTGTTACGCCTTATCAGCAGAGTGATGCTTCCTCCTCCACCCTCCCCGCCTCCCTCTCCTTCCTTCTCTCCATATATTAAACGATGGGTGGCACTTTCCCCTCACAGCGCTATCTGCTACGTCGAGTCACCTCCAGACACATTAGCATATTTATCATCAGCTTCACAGACTTCAAAGTCAGTGCTTGCTTCTCAGAGAGATGGGGAAGCGCCACCAGGAAGCCGGCGCAGATTGCAAAGCACTAGGTGTTCCCCAGGGATCAAATATCCATTTAGGTAAGAGGAGGGGGGAGGCTATAAGCAGACTCCAATTCATTTATTTGCAGTGGTGATGATGTCTTTAGCAGTGACTTTAAATATTTGCTCAGTGCTAACCACAGCTTTCACCACAGTTTTGTGATGTTAACACGCAGCTAATGCTGGAGGGAGGATTTTTCAAGGTTTTACTGGATGTGTAAAGAAGGATCCTGTCAAGAAGATTATTTACATGCCACGCAACATACACATACATCAACAAAACAAACAGAATTTAAGCCTATTTACACAAAATATCAAATCATAATGCAAATTAGCACCCCCACTGTGCACTTTTTCGCGTCTATTTGTCAATGAATCCTCTAATCTGTAGATCCGTGCTGGCAGGAAACTGGATAAACAGTACACTAAATCTCCAGTAAACAACATCAGTCTTACCTGCACTTTGTCCGCCCATGAAAGCAGCTCGGGTCAGGCTGCATTTGTCCTCACTCAGTGCACACTTGATGGACAGCTTGTCCCAGTGTGTGGCCGGTGAAACAGCCACTCGGGTTAAAGAGAGGTCAGTGAGCAATGGGTAGCCTATTGCATTACTGTACTGCATCGCTGTATGACAAGCTTTAAGTTCAAGGACTAATGTGGACATTGGCTAGGAGAGGCGATACAGTCAGGTACAGTACACGATACAGGATTCACCCTTTAATGTTCTCACAATATTTTAACAAGTTGGGAGCATGCATGTACAACATTTATTAATTTTCCCTCCTTTAGGCATAGCGTGCAAAAATTGTGGAGTTTTTAAAGTGTCACTAGCTGTTTTTAATTGAGTCTATAAAACCACTGTAATGAAAAATGAAGTGTCGTTTGTATAAGCAGACCTTAAACTAAACTGAGGTGTAAAAATGTCTCAACTGCTTCTGCCTCACCCTTTCACGTCGAGTGGTCACTGCAGTAGACAGCTATTCAAAAGCAATTTTCTTGTATATGCATGCGTTTTGATGCTACAGTTGCATTTAAGTCACTACAGTGGACCCGAGTGCGTCATGCACTGGCAAGGTGGTGTCAGTGCAACACAAATCTCTCAAAACCAAGATGGCTGACAGAACGCAAGACTGTTGACCTGCATAAACCCCGAAGTCACCCGAATGCCAGACACTTTTTAGGCCAAGTGAGCTATTCTCATTGGACTGAAAATGTGCCATCTTTGGGTCCAGTATCCATTTCTATTGTACATCCATGGACACACTTTGTTTTGCTTCCAGAATGCCGTCATGCTATCTAAGGGTTCTTTCAGACCTCGAGTTGTCTTGCTTTGGTCCGAATCAGAGTTGCATAATCGCCTAGAGACATTTACCTGCATCTTTGCCCTGTGCTTCACCTATGCAGCATAATGATGTAGTCAACACTGACAGGATGCTATTTCTGTCTATTCGTCACATGACACTTGGCTTACACAAGGCTTACTCTTGTTTTGATCCCTTTTAATGTGTACAGACACTTCCTGTGAACCACCACCGTGTGAAATGCCTCCTCTTTTCTCACACGTTCTCGCTTGATTCTTAAACATACATGCTCTGTTAATAATGTGATTTGAATCATTAATACGCTACATTGTAGGCACCCATTATAATTGGAAAATTAGTTACAGCACAGTGTCTAACTGCTTCCTACAACATTAATGCCATCCCTCTCTCTGTGTCATCTAAACCCTATGCTAATGAGGCCTGGGCACACAACATGCAGGAGGTTGAATATCAATTTAATCAGGCCCTCCCTGCAGGGGCTTTCAGAGAGAAATGACAGCCAAAGTGCATTAGTAATTCTACTGCTGTCACTTCTCATAGCTGCTTACCTTGCAAACAAACTGCTCTAATGGCACCTGCCTGCTGGGCAATTTAGACACTGTAGAGGCAACAGAACATGAAATGGACTGGAGACCACTGACCTAAATAGGAGAGGGCCAGCTCTAAACAAGGAGTGGCCGTCTTATCGTTGGAGTGGAAAATATGTGTGCTATGTGTGTGGACAATTAAAATACCTTACTGTGAGTGTGTTTTTAGCAGAAATGTGATAAAAGAGGGAACACATACATCAATCAAAAACCTGTCTGTGCAACAAAAAAAGAAAAGAAAAAGCCTCTTCATGTGAAATTTCTGCCAATTTGTTTGTCATCAAAAGTGTCTTATCCTCACATCCTGATTAGTATCTACAGATAACAAGCACAAATAAATACTTTAATACGCAAATGAATAGATAAAAGGAGGAGTTCATTACCTCCACTCATACAATTGAATTGCATTGACATAATCCCCTCTTATTCCTCAAGGGGATGGGGGAGGGAGAGTGCATGATGGGATTGGTGGCGTGTGTGCATGTGTGTGTGTGTGAGTGTTGGGGGTGGCATGGCTCATTTCAGTGTCAGCCTCTGTACATCAGCAGCAGGGGAAAATATGTCGTTTCTCACTGCAGCCAGTGTAGCAGCCCATGTTTTCATTCACTCTCTGTCATCATAACACACTGATGCTTCCCAGTGTCAGCTCTGAGGCCTGGTTTGAACATGATGACTGGTGAGCTAGCGCCACCTGTTGTTAGAACTCACACACTGACTGACTGACTGACCGACCTGCTGCAAGTGTGATATTTTGTGTTCTTCGGCTCTCAATTCTATCAGGCTGCTTTTTATTTGTTGTACAGTTCGACTGCAGTGCAAGACCCCTCCTCCAGCCGACTGCATGCTCAATATGCTACGGCCAGATGCCTCTTAGCAGCCAGGCCCCTTCACATCAATATGTCAGGTCAATAGTGTTGGGTGGTATTGAATGTGTCAGAGAAAAGAACTTAACTCGAGGAGGTGGGCTGGTAGTGGTGGGGGTGAGGATGGCGTCCAGGTCTCCTCCAGTCGAGCAGATCCATTCCAAGCCCGCAGAGAAAGAATAAAAAAATCAAGGCCAGGATCAGCTGGACAGGAGGGAGTAAGAATTTGTCAAGAGTATGGATGGGTCAAGTGGTGGCATCGGATCTATAGAGTCATCTGACTGTAGAGGGAAGTGCACACTGTGCTACTTGTAGCTTGCTGCTTATAAAAGTATCGTTCAAGCCACACTGTTGTGTAAGACACTGTTGCAAACAGTGGGCCATAATCAAAAGTCATAACTGATATTCAGGAATTTCGTCAGTACGAGAATTGACCTTCGGCTAAGCCCCGCCCCTTTGTGATGGTCCAACAAGCTGTCGGTGTAAGCATGGAGCCCACACTGTAACCAGCTGCACTGCCTGAGGAAATATTATCATATTTTGGGGAAACTGAAACAGTGATTTCAGAGAGAAGCAGACAGAGGGGTCTACAGTCTGTGTGTGAAGGATATATCCAGGATGTCAAACTGACTCAGCAGCAACAACAGGTTAAAAAGACAAAGATAGTTAGAAGCTAAAGCTGAACTGTAGACTGCAGATCACAGTGTAAAAGTGAACCACAGCGTTCATCAGCGCACAATGGGATGACACACAGTTGGTTGAATATCAGTAAAGTTTCCCTGCTTCCATTTAGCTAGCTAACCCTACACTTTTTAGGGTTTGATTTTGGTTTTGGAACAGGAAAGAAACGTATATCTTTTTCCAACCTCTCCAGGTAACGAGTATCATTAATACACGACAACATTTAGCTCCAAATCCACAAAACCAGCCTGAAAATGAAGGAAATATGAGACGATTGCATGAGAGTCAATGGAGCACAGCTGTGTTGTTGTCGGACCCCTTTGAAAATCGCCATGCCAGTTGTTCCCTCACCAAAATTTAGTCCAACTTGAGGACATTATCTGACCGCCTTTCCAACCAAGCTATGCTGACATGGTTGGTACTAATAATAGGTGGATTATGCCACAAGGGGCCCCTGGGCCTGGACACAGAAAAGACCTCCCTACCCCCCAGGGCAGGTACAACATGCTTTGCTCTTGTTTATCCCCACAGAACTGAAGGGCCCAAACTGCAAAGAGTACTCACTAAAGGAAACAACGTCGAACATGCAAAGGCTCTGGCGACGACAATTGTATCAGGGTGGACATGGCCCCCTGCCTGCCCCCTCTTGAGGATGTCATTGATTGCAGCGTGCACCCAAAACATGACTCTCATTACATGATGCACAAGAAAACTTTAATCACCGCCACTGCCACACAGCAGCATACAGATCTTTGAACATATGCGCTTGTCGATTCGCTTTTTGTTGTTTTCTGCTCTTAAACATAGAGTTCTCTATGTACACCTACAATGAGGGGCAGCCTGGCGTGATTAGTATTGTCTTGGGCACACATTAAATCCTGATAGGATGACACAGAGCAAGACTAAACATTTCCCATCCAGTCATGACGACTGCTCGTTTAACCGTGGCAGATACCGAAGCAAAGGGGGGGGCGTTTGTTTGAGCACCGCGGCTGGTTTCATTTCTCCCTTAAGTATATGCATGAATATTTAAGGTGCCGCATGCAGTCGATGAGACTACCTGATGGTCTGTTTAACCAAGGCCGGCTGCTTTTTCACTAGACTCCCTCTCGTCTTTAACTACTACAGCGCCCCAGTGAGAGTCCCCTTGAAAACAATTGATTCATAGTCATCTATCTCATAGCCGAGGGCTGGGTAATCACAGCCAGAGAATCGAATCTACCACACTCCTGTTCCACCAGGGAGAGGAGTCTGTAATGAAATAACCCTCCTCTCTGCCTTAATTGTCTTTTTGGCCAATGGCATAAAGATTCAGGAGTTGGGTTGTTTTTTTTTGCTTCGGTGGAATTAGGAAAATTATTTAATTAGGGCGTGCATTATCAAGCTTCTGATAAAGCAAAGCAAAAATGTGAAGGCTGGATACTGTCAGTGGCAATGAATGTGCTTCTTTGAAGGTTCAATATGCAACTTTTAAGAAATCCTTGTTATCAGTGGCACCTCTCTCTGAGGCCGTTGAGTGAACTGCAGTCTGCTGAAAAATGTACGTACATACATTATATTTACATTTATTTGCATAATGAATCACAGCATTTGTGAGTTTAGTATTGTGATGGGTGCCGGTACTTTATTGACATTAGTGAACTCCATTTCTTAGCTAACATTAGCCACTGTTGCACACTAGCGGAGTTGAAGAGAGGTGCAGAACATTTTTGGAAGAAGTCTGCCTGGAGGTCTTTCTGCCAGAAATGGATTTCTTGGTTAAGGTTCACCACATTTTTTGAATTTTCACGGATAAATCGGCCCGAGTCTTTTACATAAAGGTCCGTCTGCAGTCTGTTGTAGGCAACTGAGAAAGTCGGGGAAGGTCTCAGTTTTTAAACTACGTTACAACTTATTCACCCACTGTTGATACAAAACCGCATGTAAAAAGTTACATACAGTACTTTTAAAGGGTCACTTCACCCAAATTATATAAACATATCTTCTTCTATACTTGTGTATCTAGGCATGCAAATCGTTTTGTTTTTCAGTGCAGACATTTTAAGATATCTGACTCTGAATATTCTGCCACTGCCCTAATACAATAGAGCTGAAGGGCTTTTATAAACTCAGCAGCAATATGTTTTTTTCTATAAACTATGTCTTGGTTCACTGGATAATTCACACATTTCACTATCAGCCATCATCAGGAGGGCTTTTTCTTCTGTAGAAACAAGTTTCAATGAAAGTTTTCAACAGCTAAAAGCCACAAATCTTTTTGTAATATAGGCAAATTGACCCTTTATATATAAATATAAAAAACAGGATTATAGGAGAGATGTGCATTAATACACACACACACACACTTTCACACAGCTCTGATCTCTCAGATTGTGCAGTATGCAAATGTTTTGCCATCAACTCAGCCTAGCGGAGAATGACAGGAACATTTGATGCAGCGCGGCTTTTTAGTGGAGTCCCTGCAGAAAGCTATTTTCACAGGATGTTATGTATGCATTTTTCAGACAGATTGCTGCAGGAGACAGGAGCTCAGGAGGGAAGCAAACACGACTGGAATGAAACACAAGCCTTAGTCTGCTGAATGAAGCCAACCACAGCGCCGGCCGTAAAGAAAGCCGCATTCATCTCACATTTTCGCAGAACCAAAAAAACATGTTCAATAAATCTTTGTAATCTTTAAATAAAGCTACGTACAGATTGCATGTAATGACTTTAACATTTTTTAACATTTCATTCTCAGAAGCGTGACTGATTTGGCTGTTTTATGACGTGACTGCTTATTCACACAAATGAACATGCAATACTTGTTCATTTATTGCATACATTATTCAACCAATTATACAATAAACTGTGAATCCCCATGCATCTTTGACTCCTTAATCTGCGACTGTACTTTATTTGCATAATATAAATGTAAAACCATTACAGTGAGTGTCATGCTATCCCACATGGGATTAGACAGTGAGACACCTTCACAAAACATTAGTAATATTCACAGTGTGCCATTCTCACCATGCAACTTCAAGCTGTGCAGATTACACACTAGAGTCTTAATTGAAAATTAAAAACATAAACAAACAAATGGCACACACTTAATTGATATTACAATGCTTTCTTCATCTCCTTTCTGTACAAAACCTGCCAGTTTCAATAAACAAAATAGGACAGTAACAGATCAGAATGACACACATTTGCAGCAACTTTCTTGTTTCAATTAAACATGGCAGCTGTATGTGCCTTTATTTTCACAGGATAGACTGGCTGGATAAAATAAACAGGAACAGACCTGCCATGTGGAGGAGCGGCGTGCAGGAAATAAAGCAATGCAACTGTATTCTGATCACAAAGAGACCTACCTTCCACAGATTATATAAGAAATGAATTTTAAGTTAAGGCATCATCTTAAAGCCCCCGTGTGTAGGATTTAAACATTTGTAACATTAACTCCAGCGACACTCTGCCAGGAAGCGTTGCATGCTAATACCTCCCTCAGAGATCCGACTTGGGAACGTTGTGAATGAACGGCAGCCAACAACACTCAGACAAGAAATCAGAGTAATTTGAAAGGTGATATATTCATGTAAAACTTAAACAAGTAGCTGCTTTAAAGGGACAGTGCACACCCAAATTAAAAACATATGTTTCCTCTTACCTGTAGTGCTGTTTATCAGTATAGATTGTTTTGGTGTGAGTTGCCGAGTGTCGGAGATATCAGCCGTAGAGATGTCTGCCTTCTTTCCAATGTAATGGAACTAGATGGCACTCGGCTTGTGATGCTTAAAGTGGCAAACAAAAAAATATGTTTGACAAACCCATGTCTCTTTCCAGAAATCATGACCTGGTTACTCAAGATAATCCACAGACCTTCTTGTGAGCAGTTTCTTGTAGGAGCTATTTTCTTTACCACACTGTGCAGAAGGAAGCGTGCATCTACTGCTACCTCACCTAGCACCACTGAGCTAGCTAACATTACAGCTCATCCGAGGAGGACACCATTAATGTTTACATTTTGCTGTCAAGAGCATGAGCCCCTCGTCAATGAATAGATGCACGCTTCCTTCTGCACGGTGACCTGATGGCCCTTAGGTCGTGATTCTAGGCTGTTGAATAGTTTGCTGTGTTACACTTTTTCTATGCACTGCTTTTCCACCACGTTCCTTGCTTGACTCTTTTACGTGCACAAAGTTTTGTTTCAAGAGAGGTGTGTGTTTATGCTTGAGTTCATCAATACTGAGAGTGGATATGGGATAGGATATCTGCAGCTCAGAAACTCTGCACCACATCACGGCAGTTTTAGCTGCTCTGCACTGACTTCCTGTTACATTTAGAATTGATTTTAATGTCCTCCTCCTCTTTGTATACAAAACCCTAAATGGGCTAGGACCAAGCTACTTTGCTAACTCCCTTGTTAACGTATGTGACTGTACAATGATGAAAACTCAGTCTGTGTGTGTGTCTGTTCCATGTTTTTCTCCTCACTGACTTGGTCAATCCATGTGAAATTTGGCACAGTGGTAGAGGGTCATGGGAGGATGTGAATGAAGCAATATTACATCAGTTGGCCAAAGGGGGGCGCTATAGCAACCGATTGAAATTGCAAACTTTGAATGGGCATATCTCATGACCCGTATGTGGTAGAGACATGAAACTTTGCACAGAGATGCCTCTCCTCATGAGGAACAAATCTGCCTCAAGAACCCATAACTTCCGGTTATATAGATTTTCCACCGTTTTGAATTTTTTGAAAAACACTTCAAATGGATCTCTTCCTAGGAAGTTTGACCGATCTGCATAAAACTGGGTGAACATAATCTAGGGACCAATATCTAATTTTTCTACTCACTGACGTGATTGATCTATGTGAAACTGCACATAGGCTTTGAGGATTGGCATAGGTAGAAGCTGACAAAGCTACCAATGGGTATGGACTAGTACTGTATATTTTTGGAGGTCGCAGGGGAGCCTATCCCAGCTGACATTGGGCGAGAGGCAGGGTTCACCCTGGACAGGTCACCAGACTATCACAGGGCTGACACACAGAGATAGACAACCATTCACACTCACATTCACACCTAGGAGAACATGCAAACTCCACACAAATGGGCTCCGAACCAGGAACCTTCTGGGAAGTCTGGCTCTCATGTATACTTGAAAATGGGGTCCCACGTCAGTGAGCCCTTCATTAGGCATCTAATTTGTTCCACTTTGACAAAATTCAACTTATCTTATCCATAGAGAGTGCAAAGCAGGTAGGAGACTTCCATCTGAGCGTTACCATACGTCTGCTAGTGGGTGACAAAAGCTGCAGAAGCTGCTTTCTGTCTGACACGAAGCACACAAACTTTTTAAAAAGGCTATTAGCTTAAAGGTTTACAGACGTAGCAATAGTAACTAAGAGGTGTGGGGTTAAGCAAAGCAAACGGAGAACTGTGATGTTTATCTCATTTTTTGTATCATCTTTATCAAGTAACCTTCAGCACAATAGAAAGTGTCCACTAATCCACACAGGCCTCTCGTATCCCATTATGGCTGAAATGAGTGCATATTCATGCCTAAGAAACAGCCTCATAATGAATACCTTCACACCTTCATCATGACTCCAAAAACCTCCAGTGTAATAAATAGCTGCTCAAATTACCATAGTGGGCACATCACACAGATCACATACATTAAAATACTTGTATATCCCTCCTCTTACATCATGCTGCTATTTATCTGTGCTGGATTAAAGCAGAGCAGCCAGTGAGTCAAGAAATGTGACTGTTTTCTTGGCTTTCTGCTGTCTTCTCCCCGAAGAGGCCCAGACCCAACCCTGCCATCTGCTGGCTCCAACCAGGTGAACAAAAACTCATACCGGCAGATGACCCGCAGCACCCTGCGTCCCCACTGTGAGGAAAAGATGTCAGACATCCTCATCCTCCAGCAGTGTCCCTCCTTTTGTTTTTTTTAGGGGAGTTTAATTTTAAAAGCATGACACTTGTATGAGCAATAACAAGTGCTCTTAAATAGTCTTGGCATAAAAAAAGCTTCATTTATGGAGGAAGGAGAGAGCAGGAGGGAGTGTGTGTGTGTGTATGTGTGCGTGGAGGAGAGACAGAGAAGTGTGGGGAGGGTCGTTGGAGGGGGTTTCAATGCTTCTGAGAGGTGCCTCATTTTCCAGCACCATCTGTTCGTGGGTCTGCGAGCTGGAAGCCTCGTTTGTGTCAAACACCTCCCACATGCTCCGAGCAGCCAGACACCAACAGCAAGGACTTCATCACCTGTTTCAAACAACTGCACAATGTGACCCGCTGCATCCGTTAACTACTAATCACACTGTGTTTGATGATGTTGTTAACCTGCTGGTTGAGAGGTTCCTTCCCTCAGGCTCCTTACAAAAGTTCCAACACGCCCTGAGCCACTGCTAATCTGTGCTTCGGTGGAGGACGACAATGAAAAGGTTGATGGAGGAAGAGAGAAGGAGGACCAGACCGGACCTGGAGGCTGGAGTCGACCCCGCTCCCCCCTCCACCCCCCCAGGAGGACAGAGATTGAAGGAAGACAGAGGCGCATGAACAAGGCCATGCTCCTCCATTTCAATCAGCTGCTGCCGTCTCACATGGCAGCAGAGCATCCGGAGGGGAGGCGCCGCCATGAATCCTAATTGCTCCCTTTTCACCATATTGCAGGGTGTTTCTATGCAAATCTGTCCAGAGAGGTATCTAGTTTATGCAAGGCCAACTGTATGAACTGAAATGTGAGCAGGAATCTCACTCAGACAAAAGCCTTGGTGGGGAGATGCTGGTATTATAATTCATTTGGATAAATTATTCATTTTGCACATGGCTCTCCTGAGTGCAGGACAGAGTGCGGTTTCACACACGTTGCTAATGTTTTGACATGTATGTATTCCACCGCATCGATGGGCACTGGCCTCAAGTTAAGATATATGGCTTTAATAAGAGTGACGAAGATGCAAAATAATGAGATGTCTGGGAGGAGAGCGCTGGGGTGCCTACGGAGAGGCAGAGAGAAGCGATAACATTATTCTTCAGCGTGTGGACTTGTGTGGCTGTTACAGCAAATTCTGCCACATTTTTTTTATACCTTTATGAATACCCAGTGATGCACATTTGAAACTCCTACAGGCGCGAGGATTAGTAAAAGCACAACTGTGTAAATCATTAGATTTGCTCACAGTCAACACGAGTGGCCAGTCGGGACCGCGTGCTGACATGATGGAAATATTTTATGTTTAATATTAATCACGGTGTTTATTTCTACAGCAGCTCAACATGCACTCAGGGATCAATAAAAGTCGTGATGATTTTAAAGCTGTCATGGACTTCTGAACGTGCCAGAGTATTATTTCAATTAATTCAAGAGCTGCAATGTGTTACAACTGATTCATTTGCAAGGTTATAAGTCAGCTACATACTGGAAGTTTTGGACTTCCTGTAGCTGCGGTGTCCTCCTGTTTGTGCTGTCACTGAAACTGAAGTAGCAACAACAGGTTAAAAAGACAAAGATAGTTAGAAGCTAAAGCCGAACTATAGGCTACAGATCACAGTGTAAAAGTGAACCACCACATCACTGCTGATCGCCACACAAGACAATAAATATAAAGGGAAACTTTCAACGTTCATCTGCACACACTGCGATGACACAGAGCTGGTTGAATATCAGCAAAGTTTCCCTGCTTCCCTTCACTGGTTCCTGTACAGCAGGGTCGCTCTATTTCACTGTTACAATCATTACAAAGCAGACGCAGCATGTGTATACATTCAGTAGGCTATATCTCCAGTAGCTAGCTAGCTAACCCTACACTTTTCAGGGTTTGATTTTGGTTTTGGAACAGGGAAGAAACGTATATCTTTTTCCAACCTCTCCAGGTAACGAGTATCATTAATACACGACAACATTTAGCTCCAAATCCACATGCTACGCTATGATTGGTTAAAATAATCCAGAATCTGTGTCTTCTCTTATTGTCCGTACAGTTGCATGTGTTAAAAAGCTCACAACACAACAATCAGGAAGTGCTGATTGATCACCAAACAGATCTTATAGATCAAACATTACCGTCTGAGCCCATACACTGCTCCATATGCATTGTGCTGATCAATACAAGTTGTGAGAAGAATACAATGAAGCCCATCTCCATCGCCTCCATCACAACATACATACCCACACGCATAAATGCTCTCTGACACTGGGCTCTTATTACTGTGCCGTCCATCACAAATGACCATAATCTATACCGTGCTCCCAATGGCTCTCCTGGGAGGCTCCCCTCATTTCATTTTTCATCTCATCCTCTTTCACTTTATTTCCAGTAATTCAAACCCACTAAATCAAAATATGAGGAGACAAGGAGGCTCGCTGTTTTGACAAGTTAAATGACTAAAGGCAATGATGTGCTTCCCAGCCAGTCTGTAAGCAGCACACGTCGCCAGCCACCGCCTCGCTGTGCAAACGCGCATGTGTGTGCGGACGTGCGTGCTCTTTCCACGTGCACGGTGCTCCTTATTCCTGCAGCCACCCGACCCTCTGCAGCATCTTTTTGAGGTGAAATTGAAATGGATTGTGTAGCTCAATATTTTATTGACATCAACTTCACAGAATGTTGCTACAGTGACACCGGGGATAATTATTTCACCACAGATTTCTTCCTCTCCGCATTTCTCTCTCTCTCTCCCTCTCTCTTTCTGCCTTCCTCCAAGCCCTTCCATTCCTGTAGAGAATTAGTTCTGCATAAATTACCCAGTGGAATATTGAATCAGTCTCCAGCCACCAAAGGCGAGTCTGTGTGGCTGATTACCGAGCAGTGCGCACAACACGCATGCAGACAAACACACACAGAGCGAGAGGGAGAGGGGCCTCTAAGCGAGGAGCTGACACCATTGCAGAAAACATGGTAAGAGAAGGAGGAGGAGGATGAGGAAGAGGTGGGGAGGAGGGGGATCAGCCAATCTGGATATAGAGAGCGAAAGCTGTATTAGCCACCCCAGCTACACACTATATCTGCTCATTACTTAGTCATTAGCAGGGGCATGGTTTTAAAGGAGGAAGGGATCAATCAATTGTCATGGGTCAATGTTTTGCAGCACCATTATGAACCTTGGGTGGCTCTGTAAATTAAGCACAGTAATTACTCATGTTAATTACACAAAGATGGTGGTCACATTGATCTACAAATACGTTTTGCATAATGTAAATGGTATGATGAGTAAACACTGGGTTGCACTTGAGTATTTAAAAGGACGGTCCCGCACTGAGCATGATGAAAGAAGGAGAGAAAAGAGCATCATCCTTTATTTATTCTGGTGTGTAGCTCTGAAGCCATTAGTCAATCGATCAGTCGGTTAACTGAAAAATATTTGTGATACTTTATTAATCAATTATCAAGCAAAATATGCTAAGTATTCCTTTATTCCAGCTCCTCAAATGTGAGATTTAGGCACTTTCTGTGTTTAATTTAAAGCAGCTCAGCAGCTGCTTTAAACACCAGGTGTTAAGCAAGTTTTTACCAGGAACCAAATTATCGGCAGAAGATCCAGGGATTAAAACTAGGGATTTAAAACTCTGAATAAAGCATTTTGGCTTGTTGCAGATGTGTCACTAGCCCAGCACCTGCTAGTGTATGCTGACCTTTTTTCTCTGATAACACATGATCCAGATGTTGGGGAGATGTTTTCTGGGAGCCGAATTATCCACAGAGGTCTTTTCCTCTCCAGAACAACCTGATCAGGTGATTTAAACCAGTTTAAACACTGAATAAAGTAGTGTCATGTTATAAATCAATGTTTCCCCTATGCCGTTTGGCTTGCTGCAGATGGGCCGCTAGTCCAGCACCTGCTAATGTGTACTCACCTTTTTTCTCTGATAACGTAAGATCAAGATGTTCAGGAGATTCTTACCGGGAGCCGAATTATCCACAGAGGTCTCCTCCTCTCCAAAACAAACTGATCAGATGATTAAAACCAGAAAAAACACTGAATAAAGCAGTCTCATGTTACAAATCAGTGTTTCCCCTATGCTGTTTGGCACATCACAGTTGGGACGCTGGCCAGCACCTGCTAATTCATGCTCACCTTGTTTGCGATCCAGATGTTAAGGGAGTTTTTACCAGGAGCCAATTTATCGGCAGAGGACCTAGGGATTAAAAACTATGAATAAAGCAGCTTGTACTTTACAAATCAGTGTTTCTCTGACATTGTTTGGCTCGTTGCAGACAAGCCACTTGCCCAGCACCTGCTAATGTGTGCTCACCTTTTTTCTCTGATAAAATAAGGTCCAGACGTTCGGGAGATGTTTACTGGGAGCCGAATTATCCACAGAGATCTCCTCCTCTCCAAAATGCACTGATCAGGTGATTACAACCAGTATAAACACTGAATAAAGCTGTTTCATGTTATCAGTCAGTGTTTCTCCAATGCTGTTTGGCATGTCACAATTGGGATGCTGGCCAGCACCTAATGTGTGCTAACCTTGTTTGTGATCCGGATGTCAAGGAAGTTTTTACCAGGAGCCAAATTATCTGCAGAGGACCTAGGGATTAAAATTGGGGCTCATTGCAGACAGGCCACTAGTCCAGCTGGGAGCTTGTGAGGGGCACTTCCCTTTATTGTGTGGCTTAATAGACTAAATGATTAGTCAGTTAATTGAAAAAATCATCTGGAGATGGCTGTAGCTAGAGTTTATTATTATTGATTAAACTCCAGATTTGGTGGAAATTAGCTGAAGGCATTATATGGTCATTACATACCCTCGGGCTTCAGCACATATGTACATACATATTCTGCATAATTAATCTGAGAGCACGTCTCCGGATCTAAATCTAATACAGTATTGAACAGGGACTGCGACCAAATCCCTGGATCCCAAGTCCTGAGAGAGACCCAGTTTCCCTCAGTCTAAGATATTCAATTCCTCCTCAGGGTGTGTGTGTGTGTGTGAGCGAGTGTGTGTTTGCTCATGATTGGACGATTAGCCCACTGCATTTGATACATAGTTTATACACAGAGATGCTCAAGAGGCATTTTGAGGGGGGATCACTGAGCTGCCTCTCAAGCTGAAAAACATTGTTAGCAGCGGTCCCACAAGTGTTTTTGAGGATCATTTCTTATGCTCTTTATTTACACAGACCGATACATCTGTATATCCCAAAGTTACGTGTCCCCAGATGTGAAGATTTAGACACACCAAGGTCTTTAGGGGGGGATGCGTTGCCTCCAGAGGCAGATTTAGAAAGCCCACACCACGTTGAACACTGCATCAGAGGTTTAATTAGAGGCCCTTCGTGATGTAAGTGGCAGCAGAATTATAAAATGGAAAATCAGATTCAGCCAGGCAATTTTCACCGTCGGTGGTTATCAGTTGACAGAACAATTAATCAGCACAAGCATGTTGTGGAAGGAAATCCTCATCAGGAAGTCATCAGTCGCCATCAGCGCTTCCACGCCAGGGCATCAAACAACTCAGGTATAACAGGTTTATTTTGCCTCTCTGCACCTCCTCTGTGTCTGCAGCTGTTAGAAATGCATTTGGTGCCATCTAGAGGCAGGGTGTAAGACTGCAGCACAGATGACCCATGGGCCATCAGTGATGTCTTTTGAAAGAAGAGATATTCCTTTAGAAATAATCCTCATAATCCTATTAGTGCCGCTTCACCACTGAATAATATGAATTCAGATATATAAGCACATAAAATGTATGATAACACACATGCTGTTATATATTGTTGTATGTGAGAATACTTACTACCGTACATTCATACACTGATCCTCACCCCAAGCATAAACATAACCCTCACAATAAACTTGACCTAACTCCAAATCACACCTCCGGCTGTATCCTGACACCTGAGTTTCAAAATAACTGTTTCAAATTTCATAAAGCACCAAAAAAGATGCTTTGCACTGATCTTCCTTTGCAATTTTCTGCATAATTTTTAGGATGGATGGATTTTAAGGCAAAGCGTTCTGACGAATATATCTTTGGTATTAAAAATGACTCTTTTTTCAGTCGGGTTCGGTCTTACTGACATTTTAAATCTACTTAATAGAAATATTTCTTTCAAATTTTGGTCACAAATTAGTTCAAATCAATTTCAGTGAGCATTTCTGCTTTTCCAAGATAATCCATCCACCTGACAGGTGTGACATATCAAGATGCTGATTAAACAGCTTCATTTCTACAATAAAAGTCCACTCTAAAAATGTACAGTTTGATCACACAACACAAGTTTCGAGGTAGTGTGCAAGTGGAATGTCCCCCAGAGCTGTTGCCCGTCAACTGAATGTTCATTTCACTACAAAAATCTGTCTCTAATGTTGTTTGCATGAATTTGGCAGTACATCCAACCAGCCCCACAACTGCAGACCACATGTAACCTCCCAGCTCAGGACCTTCACATCCAGCGTTTTTACCTGGAAGATCATCTGAGACCAGCCACCTGAACAACTGATGCAATGAATGGTTTGCACAACTGAAGAATTTCTGTAGCAAATTGTCAGAAACCGTCTCAGGGAAGTTTGTCTGCATGCTCGTCATCCTCACCAGGGTCTTGACCTGACTGCAGGTCATCATTGTAATTGACTACGGTTGCAATGGAGATTTTCAAAGTACAGTAACTGTCTCAGAAAACATTGACGTTTCACTGTATCGCAGAATTTATATTAATACCAGTTTGAGTGACCCTTAAAGGGTTCTGGTTGGTTGATCAGAAGTGTTATGGAAACTTGAAACCATTTTGTTAATTAAAGTATGTGTGAAAAGTCTTACCTTAGAAAATAACTTAAATAAAGGGGATATTCAATATCATAGATAAGCCACTGTACAATTGATAACCATCAACTTTTATATCACGGTATATCTTGAAACCAGTATATCGCTGCAACCCTGTAACCAACTTGTGTGGTTGTGAGATCGGTTGGATGTACTGCCAAATTCATGAAAACGACATCATAGACAGCTTATGATAGTGACTGCTCCCTCAGGGGATAGGTCAAATGCGGAGAGCAAATTTCACACACTCAGGTGTGTGACAATCAGTGGGACTTTAACTTTATTGTGCTCACTAACATGGATTTCAACAAATTTGTGGCCAAAATTTAAGAGAAATTTATCTACTGAGTGAATGAAAAAAAGTATTAAATCTTTAACTTTAACCTGTGAAACCAAAAATGTTATTTTTTTTACTGAATAAATAATTGCCCCTCAGCAACATTGGATCATTGTAACTACACTGTGTGTGAGTGTGAGTAAGGATAATACATTATTTGAGCAACACAACTCAGCAACCATCACAGCTGTATTGTCTTTTCATTCTCTTGGCAAAAAGGGGCAAACAAATTCACACTTGAGTACTAAAAATTTAAATAACTTCCCATAGCGTATTCTACTTAGGATTATTTTATTAATTTATAAAGTTATAGATGAAAGTTATTCGCCTTCTCGACAAAAGATGATCATCATCTTCCTATATTTCTGACTTGTAGAGGTCAATTTTCAATAAGATTTAGATTAAGTATTTGTATTGTTCTTTATCTTACCACACTTTTGAGTTTTTAATAACTTTAAATGTTATTACGTGGAGGCTTCAAAAAAGCCATCTGGGGTATTTTTTCCTCTCTTTGCACTGTGTTTCATTATTAATTTTCTTGCTTTTTTTTGTGTTTTAACTCTGCAAAAAAGTAATCTATAATATACAATATTTAATACCATTGAAAGCATTACACATTTCAGCCGCTAGGCGTCAGCACTCACTGAGACTGACTGCGCTCGCGCTCCTGTGGCTTCTCTTTCCTGCTGTTGTTGTGCGTAGGCTCGTGCTGCTTTCAAATACCTCCTGTAAACTCGTATTTGCTATAAAACATTCATACATACTAGTTTTCGTTTTCTTGCCAGCAGATTCAACTTTGCGCTGTCTGTAAATGTGAATACAAACAAAACAGATGATACGATGTGTCAGCACACGCACTTTTTGTTCAAGTTGTTGCCACCAATTGGGATTAAAGTCTCTAGATTACCGATGAACCGTGAAGGCAGCACTCACTGTAGCTCGCATGCTATCAACACATTGCATTGGATTGCATGTTGCTGGCTGTTAGCTCTCCCACAACACGGGAAAGTAATGTGACAGCGTGCAGGTGATAAGTGAAGCCTGGCCCGCTGATATGAGGACAGAATAACAGTTTAATTAGTCGTGTTGGTATTTGTTTAGGAGACGCTGCCAAAATGGTGAAGGAGCAGTTCAGAGAGACAGATGTGGCCAAAAAAATGTGAGTGTAACAGACTGCTAGCTAGCCTGTTAGCTAGCTCGCCGGTTAGCTGGTGCCAGTGTCAGTTTGCAATGTGGCTAGTATTGACAAGTTGTTTTAAGACGATAGTGTTTAAGAAGATACAGTGGCCCCACCACACAGCCAAATAATTTAGTTGTAGTAACATAAAGTAGTTGTTCTGACACGTAAACGTCATCACATTTATATACCGACAGCAGAGATGTGTTGTGAACATGCAGTCACCAGGATTTGGAGCCACTTAAATATGCTGATACGCTTTGTTCCTGATCTCCTCTCAGCACTGCCTATCATCTGCATACTTGTTGAACAATGTGTAAGAAAACAGACATTAACCCTCTCATTGTCTTTGCTTGACTCTTTGTACCTGTCTACAGTAGCCACATCTGCTTTGGGATGAAGTCTGCTGAGCAGATGCGTCAGCAGGCTCACATCCAGGTGGTCAGTAAGAATCTGTACAGCCAAGACACCAAACACACTCCACTGCCCTATGGAGTGTTGGACCACCGCATGGTATGACATGGACACAGTCTTTTCACTCACTTCACATGCAGTGACACAAGAAAACACATCATAGAGTGTCCAAATGCCTCTACAAAAGGTCCTGCACAGTATTTATGTAGATCTGTTTATTTTCATGGCAAAATATTTATGGAGGACCTCTCAGCTTTATTGCAGATCTGCCAAAAAGGCTTTATTCCAGTACGCTTACACAGTCTTTAACCCCCCATAATTTGTTTAATTTTTGAATTGATTTCCTGTGTGTTTAACTATTTGCGTGCATGTAGTTCACGCACACGTGTCAGTCACATCTTTAATACTGCTGTCAGGTGGATGATGTTGATCATCTCGTCAGCTCTGCTGGGAACCTTTGGTCCTGGCATTCATGTGGATGCCACTTTACTCGCACCACTCACCCAAACATCGTTGCAGACAAAGTGCACCCCCAAGTGAAAATGACACTCTCTGATCAGGAGTACAATGCTTCAACCACAAAACTGCTCAGGAATGGCCTGAGACATGTGACAAAGTGAGAAAGGCATCGACCTGGTTTCTAAATTCACCAGATCCCGATCTGATTGACCATCTGTGGGACGTGGCGGTACCCTAAAGTTAAGTCCGGTTCATGGTAGGGCCTCCTTGGATCGGACTTGTCTCTGACCTGTCGAGGCATGGACACAGGACTTCTGGGGGATGTCCTGTGGTGTCTGGCGCCAGGGCGTTGGCAGCAGATCCTTTAAGTCCTGTTGGCTGTGAGGTGGGGTACCAACACATCCCACAGATGCTTGATCAGATTGAGAGCTGGTGAATTTCTAGGTCAGGTTGATGTACATTGTTCCTTGTCCCTGGGAGCGCCCTGCCCATCTAGGGAGGTACTTGGTATGAAAATGTGTTTGGGTGGGTGGAGCGTGTCAGGTGGTATCCACATGAATGCCAGAACCAAAGGTTTCCCAGCAGAATGTTGCATTGCAGCGACATGATCTATGTTATTTCCCCTCACCTGTTAGTGTTTACATTGTTGTGGTTGATCAGTGTATATAGGTGACGTTGTCTCCTTAAACTGTCAGACATCAGCATAATCAAACTGATGCAGGCATAACTGCATAGGAACATAACACTTGTTGCACTTCATGTAAATGAGTTTATGCATGTGTTTTAGTAAAAAAATAAGGGGTAAAGAGGTATTACATCATAAAAAGTTGTCACCCATTTCAGATATAATGTCATGTAGCTGTAGTCCATCCTCATACTACAGGCTCATCCCTCTGCTCTTTTGTTTCTGGCAGGGCACCAGTGAGAAAGACAGACCATGTTTGACATGTGGGAAGAATCTGGCAGATTGCCTGGGACACTATGGCTACTTGGATCTGGAGCTGCCGTGTTTTCACGTCGGCTACTTCAAAGCCATCATAGGGATCTTACAGGCAAGTTCAGAATTGGAGTACGGTTTAGTGACAAGGAGGTTTTCACATGAAAGGAAATGGCTGTGGAGTTCTGGGGCATAACATACACACAGTAAGAGAAAATAAAATTGAATGTAAAAACAAGTATTGCAAAAATCAAGAGACATCAATAAAGGATAGAATAATTTTATAATGAAAATATGAGTCAGAGTCCCAGTCCTTGTTGATGAGGCCATCTACAGTCGGGAAAAAACGGTTCTTGTGGCCTGAGGGTTTGGTCCTGATGGACTACAGCCCGAGACTGTTTGAAAGAGTTTATTTCCTGGGTGGGTGGGGTCGGCCACGAAAAAATTACCGTCTAATTTAATAAAAATGGTAAATTAGATGGTATATATTTTTGAAAATATTGTGTAACATTGTGGGACTCACATTGTGTAAGACAATATCAAATGGTTATTATAATCAATAGGGAGATCGGAATTCAGTCAGAAGGCCCATACTGTGCACCGTGCATGAAGAAGAATTGAAATTAAGTGAAGTTAAATTAAACAAGATACCTCTGTCTGGTATGCAGCACGCAGAAATATATTTTTCCTTTAGGTGTCACTAGAGCATCAAAATTAGAACAGGTTAAATATGTTGTTTTTTTTGGCAAGTCTGTCTGCATGCTCATCTCTCAAACAAGTAAATATGTGATTAAGTCAACAATAAGATCACGTAAATCAAGCAGTCATTACAATTTAACCCCCCTTTTTTATTGTAAATTCCTGAAGTTATGATTGTTTTCTGCATTTTTATATCACACAACAGTTCAGTCACAAGTTCACCTTTGCATTTGTGTGAGGTAGTGTTTCACCTCCCTCATTGTGATGTGGTATTTTGTCATGTCTCCAGATGATTTGCAAGACATGCTCGAGCATTATGCTGACAAAAGAGGAGAAGCTGCAGTTCATGGATTTCTTGAAAAGGCCCAACCTGGCCTATCTCCAGAAACGAGGGCTGAAGAAGAAGATCTCTGATAAATGTCGCAAAAGGACAATCTGTCTCAACTGTTCCGCTTTCAATGGTGAAAAAAAAAGAGACATTTTCATTTTTGACATTTACTTGTTGACACCGACTTTTTGTGCCATCCATCCCGATGTAATAACTGGAAAAAGCTAAGTCATGTGTGTTTTTAACTCTTCAGGACCAGTGAAAAAGTGCGGCCTGCTGAAGATCATCCATGAGAAGTATAAAACAACTAAGAAGGTGGTGGATGCTTTCGTGTCGGAATTCTTACAGTCCTTTGACACCGCCATCGAGCACAACAAAGTGGTGGAACCTCTGCTGACCAGAGCTCAGGTGAGCTTTTTACACTTTCACACTTCGCAGTAGGTGTCACCATGCTGTGGTATGGCAAATGAGGAGCCTGGGTAGTGTCAGTTACATGTTTCAGATGATACGTCATGTTTGTAGTCGACCAATGAATATGAGTTTACATATCACCTTGGGTTCGTCCTTCACCTTCTCAAAATGATCCCAATCCCAATTTCAGAGCTCTGTACATTTTGTCTGTCCAAAAATGCACAGCTCTGGATGTAGAATTCGCCATGTTGTTACTGGCTTCTTCTTCTGTTATGCATTTAATGCTGTTCGACCTCCTGGTCAAAGCCCAGGGCGGAAACTGTGGAGCATGCGCGAAGCACCTCAGCCAGTTTGGGCCCCATTGAGTGTATACATCCAGCGGTAATTCAACTCCCACTGGCATTGTCTGGGTGTGTTAGTCTGACTTTGAGAATTTCAATTTAGTATGATTTCAGTCAGACTAACATGTTTACATGTATTTTAAAAGTCCAGTTTTAGTCGGACTAACACAATAAATAGATTTTCTCTAATGTCATGTAAATGTGCTGAGTGATAATGCTGTCCCATCCCACAATGGCTAGATTGTACTGTTACGGAAGCTTAGCATCCACCCTCCATTAGCTGCTAGCTGCCGGCAAGGTCACCTCCACGTCAAGAACCATGTGCACTCAGTCCTGCCCCAGACTCTGAATCATAAATATGCTATGAATATCGCATACAGCTCCTTATTGGTGACATATTTTCTTGTGTAAATCAGGAAAAATTTAGAATTTCAACATAAAAAAACTGATTTATTGAGAAGCTTGGCTTATTTTATTTAAGTATTATCAAAAATCTTCGAGCAAAACTTAAGGCCTTTGCTCACCAAGTGCACAGTTAAAAACAATACAACCGCATGCTGTGTCAATCATATTTACGCACGGACTCTTGCAACTTTTGTCCATCATCAAAGTTTCCACAACAAGTTTGAATTTCTGATTCTCAAGTCAGTTAAAAACTTTGTTTGACCAAGATGTAGTGAAGAAAATGTGGTGTAACCTACATCTACAACGAGAGGGACAGGGAGCCAGCAAGAAAAAGGAAGTGGAAATATATATGGAAACAATGTCCTTTTTGAAATCATCCATAACAAAGAGAAGATAATATTGACCTATGTAGATATGCACAACAGCGATGATGATACTTACAGCAGAGTGCAATTTACAGAATTGCACACTAGGCCTATCATAACTCGGGTAGCTGAATGCAAGACGTGGACAATGAGAGGCAACAGCCTGGGTAGCTTGTGTGGAGAGAAGCAAGGGTGCGAATCTGTCATTACACTGTGCCATGTATTGCAAAAAGCATCCGACAAAACTACAGACATGGTGTGCAAAGTTCTGTACAACCTTGTATTTGCCTCATGTTGCCTTGATTATGATTCCCTCTGTAGGAAAACCTGAACCCTCTGGTGGTGCTGAACCTTTTCAAGAGGATCCCCCAAGAAGACATTCCCCTGCTGCTGATGAACCCTGAGGCGGGGAAACCTGCGGACCTCATTCTCACCCGCCTCCTGGTGCCTCCTCTCTGCATAAGACCCTCTGTGGTCAGCGACCTGAAGTCAGGCACCAACGAGGACGACCTCACCATGAAGCTCACGGAGATTATCTTCCTCAATGATGTCATCAAAAAGGTTGGTATCTGTCACTGACTGTGGCTAATTACCTTCTGTCCGTTCAGGGTATCTGCAGAGACTGAAAAGATTTGGACCTCTTGTTGAAAGACAGTGAGTGGGATCTCATTTAGAAATAATGAGCTGTGGTGGGAAAGTGGCCATTAGCCCCTGATATCGGGTTTTAGAAAAAGCTTTCAGATTCTAGCAGCCTACAGCTACAATAAATTCCATGTTCCCGAGCCTACAGCGTCTGAACAGTAAGGGCAAACTCTGGGTCTAATAAATGAGGAAATCTCTCTCCTACACCTTCAACCCTGCCTATGTAGAGTTCTTTGTTTCTAAAGCGACTCACTTAACAAAGTTTAACAAACTAAACAGTGCTCAGAGTTGTTGAAGGATGATTGTTAAGGCCTTCATTTTTAAGCTTATCATCTTTACAACTTCAAAATGTCTTAAATTCAGTCATGTTTAAAAACATTCTGATGACACTCTCAGAGAGCTCCTAACATAGCCTACAAATTCTGAGCAAGGAAGAGACAAACTTCTACCTTTGTCAGGAGGTGTGGTTGACCCTGTTGCTGGGTATGATGCATTCTTTTAAAAGGTGTGATTGGTTGTCACACAGTACATTTACATGCACAGCTTAATTGAGCTACGCTCAAAATTCGCTATCCCTTGTAGTCATGGGGATTTCAAGAGGCAGACAGGAAAGCCGTATGCTGTTGGAGGGCTACAACAATAGCGTGTCTTGTCTGTTCTGGGGTCATAGGCCAGCGCGGGGGGTGTGGAGCATGCGCACATGCATCGTCTAATTTAACTCCAATTAAGGCGTATACATGCTGGAGAAAATCGAATTCCAGTCGCATTATCTGGGTGTCTTAATCGGAGTTGGAGAACTCCGATATTAGTCGGAGTAGCGCGTTTACATGCACTTCAGTTGTCCAGTTGTAGTTGGATTAAGGCAATAATTCGGTTTTTCAAGTGTCATGTAAACGTACTGACAGTTCCTTTTGTGAGCCTGCAAGATGTGAACACCCAGTGGAAATGAACTGCCACAATTTGATCTGATTGCAATTTGACACTGAAAGAACTGTAATTGTTTGTGTGATCACTCTGCTGCAAACCCAAGTCATCACTGAATTAGTCCAAATTTATGGCACATGAATGAAGCATGTTATCAGAAAATACTAGAGGACATTTGCATTCATCAGTCTGGAAGCTGTGCTTGGGATGGACTTGGACCTTCCAGCATGACATTGATCCAAAAAAAGGTCAAGTCGAACCTTCAGTGGCGACAGCAGCAAAGGTTCTGAAACAGTTCGAAGGCTCCATACTAAAAATGTACGTATGGAAAAAAATCGCTGAAAATTATCGAGAATTTCTACAATCAGGCTTCCACCTCATCATCTGTGCCACCAATTTTCCATCTCTGAAATGTTCGTTAGCTGGGGTCAATGTTTCTCCCATCAAGTCCGTTTTTATACGTCACAACTTTTCCGTGGGAAGTGACAAAAGCCTCTTTCAGGCCTCGTTTTGTGTGTATGCAAGGTTTATAAATGAGACCCCTGGAGTGGCAGTTACAGTCTCCTGACCTCAATACCGCTGAGCCACTTTGTGGATATCTTGAAGGGGCAGTTCATGTAAGAATAAGAATAGAATTTTCCAGACCTGATCCACCTAATCTGAAGAATTTTTTTACTCGCTGTCATTTAGTGTTTGGAGGAATTTCTCCTTCTGTTCCTCTTTGTCTTTCCACCAGTTTCTTCTCTGCTTGAGAAACTCTTAAGCCTCTCTAAAGTCCTCTTACCTACTCCTAACAGTATTTCACTTTATAAGCTCTCTTTGTGCTTTGTGAATAACTATGATCTTCACTTATCTGCAAAGGCAAATTCTTTGTAAACTTTATAATTCTAAGAGTTTCCTTCACTAGGAGCAGCTCTTTTTACAAGGACGCTGTATGAATATGCCCCCAGATGTCTTTATCTTCGTGGAGGCAGCCATATTAACAACTGCTTGTATCATTTAGCATCGTATGACAGGGGCGAAGACCCAGATGATCATGGAGGACTGGGACTTCCTCCAGCTGCAGTGTGCTCTTTACATCAACAGCGAGCTCTCTGGCATCCCCCTCAACATGGCACCAAAGAAATGGACCAGAGGCTTTGTGCAGAGACTCAAGGGGAAGCAAGGTATAGTGTGTTCTAATGTTTTATTTAATTTTTCTGTTATTTGGGCCCTGTGTTTATAATGAACTCCGTGCACCAAATGCCAATAGCTCCTTAATGGAATAAAAAAGTTCTAACCCATAATACCAATTGGTTAAATACTATTATTTATTTTATTTAGGGACATTTTTATGCTGGCATTTGAATTTTATTGTCTCAAATGTTAGTTTCTTGTGTGAGTTGTGACAATTGATTTACAGTAACTTTCACAACTCTGAAGAAAACAAAGCACACATTTTGGATTACTGACTGATTTATGTGGCGTAAAAAAAAATCAGGTCGATTCAGAGGAAACCTCTCAGGAAAAAGAGTGGACTTCTCCGGCAGAACTGTCATTTCTCCCGACCCGAACCTGAGGATCGATGAGGTGGCCGTCCCCGTGCATGTGGCCAAAATCCTGACATACCCAGAGAGGGTGAGCTTCACTTGACGCCTGCAACCAATACACCAAATAACCTTTCCAGTGCTAGAACTAAATGTGACACCATGTTACAGGTGAACAAAGCCAATCTGGAGCTCATGAGGAAACTGGTCCGCAACGGTCCCGATGTTCATCCCGGGGCCAACTTTATCCAGAATCGTCTCATTCAGATTAAAAGGTGAGGCTGGCTGCTTCCTGTGCTGATTAAAACCAGTGCTCACCTGATGTGATTCACCACCAAAAATGTATCACTTTTGCTCTGTCAGGTTTTTGAAATATGGAAACCGTGAGAAGATCGCTCAGGAGCTGAGGATTGGTGATGTGGTGGAGAGACACCTGATTGATGGAGACATCGTCCTCTTCAACAGACAGCCCTCACTGCACAAACTCAGCATCATGGCCCACATCGTGAGTTTAGTTTTTGACTATAAATGAAGACCTTAACTAAATAAAAGTCTATTAAATGCATCAATATGCTGTCACAGTAACTATCTACTAAACAAAAGTGATTGGCAGAAAATAGGTAGTTGAAGTAATACGACCCACAACCCTGTCATTTTTTTTTTACGACTAAACTTAATTGAATTTCAAATTTTCAACAACACCAGAGCACCTCAAAAGGAAAAATACCAGGCAGAAAATAAATATTAAATGATAAATTAACCATTTCTGAGATCCATTCATGAAATAATTACTTACTGTGATATCTATGGAAACCTTCTCGGTTACCCCAGTGACCTTCCCCCACTCACTCTCCCGTAAAGGTGGTGCCCAAGTCTCTTTGTCACTGTATTTTCACAGCTGAGGTGAACTTGTGTCCAGACTTGTTTATAAGCATATAGCAGTAGAGAGGCCCCATGTCCTGTCTCTGCAATGTGCAGTATCATCTTAATGTGGTCCAAGCCCAAAAGGAGGACGATTATGTGCATAATCCTGTCATTTAAAGACAATGACAAAAAAGATATTGCCTGGTGAGTCGCAGATCTAGAGTTTGGCTCCTCAGGTAAGGAATCAAGTTTAAATCGTGGGCGTCCACACTTTATTTTAAGCTGATGTAGAGCCAGACAAAGTTCAAACCTTTTAGTAAAAGTGGTAATACTGCGTGTGGTCTGCTGTTGACGTGCTGCAGCCAAGCGATAACCACCAGGGCTAAAAAAAAAAAAATCCAAATTACAGCAGAAATAAATGTGTTTACAGTCTGGTATATAAAACTGTTGAAGTCTCTAAAGCTAATTTACCTGTTCATGACAACTCTGCGGGGATGAATTTTTATACAACTCACCAGTTTACATTTTATTAGGGTTAAAGGTATGGAAGCCTGCCGACAGTGTCCTTGGCTTCTCAGCCAGATATATTCCTTACTCCTTAACAGCTCCCCCCTCTCGCCCAAATGTGGTCACTTCTGGCTCCAAATAAACCAAGATGGCGACCGCTAAAATGCTGAACTTGAGGATTCAAAACAGGAGTCTTCAAACCAATGGGTGATGTCACAGTAGCTATGTCCATTATTATATAGAGTTCACGGCTGCAGCGCGGCACTAGCTTTTAAAGTTTAAACTGTTCATGTGCAAACATAACTGTTCTTAAGCTAAACATTGTTTTAATCTATTTTTTGTTCTCATCAGATTCAGAAACCAAAAAGTTTATTTCGATGTAGGGTTTCACATAATTTGCTTTTGTATTTTGGATGCCTAACCATCACAATAAACATAGTAAGGGAAAAGGAAAAGGAAAAAGAAGTACAGCAAAAGGCGAGAATCAAAATGTAAAATACAAATTCACATTAAAAAATAAGAATAATATGTGAAATACCGTAAAACTTTAATTAATAGACAGGTCTTTATTTGTCAAAATGTGTCGCCAAACGAGTGGATGGGATGTTCAAAGTATTGAACAGGAGATGTGCAGATGTTCACAGTATGAAGAATATGTTCAATGTGCAAAAATCTAGAGGGTAGTAGATCTTTGTTTAGTTGCTTCTTTATGTGTGACACTGATTTTCACTGTTCCCAAACTCACAGGCCAGAGTCAAACCTCACAGGACCTTTCGGTTCAACGAGTGCGTGTGCACCCCGTACAATGCCGACTTTGACGGTGATGAAATGAACCTTCATCTACCTCAGACTGAAGAAGCCAAAGCCGAGGCCCTTGTCCTGATGGGGGTGTGTATCATCACATGTGGTCCATTCAGAGCACACACACACACACACACACACACACCCACACACACACACACACACACACACACACACACACACACATGGTGATGAGGTCAGCTTTGAAAACATATCTCGTCCTCTATTGTGTTGTGCTGTCGGTTGAAAATTGACTTCACGTTGACACAAATTATTACCTTTCTTCCAGACAAAAGCCAATCTCGTCACTCCAAGAAACGGCGAACCTCTGATTGCTGCTATTCAGGACTTTCTGACAGGTCAGTCGGCGCTCTCTTTATATATGATGTGAGGCTCCAGGTGCGTCCAGTCATAATAATAAAAGGAAAATGGTTACTGATGGCAGAGGGAAATGTCCATTAAGTTCCTTTTCTTAAAATACTGAATAATCCAGAGGCATTAAATCATTTTCTACCTGATGGGGGAGCACTTCAGCCATATTTGAAAACCCACTGTCTTTCATTTTTTCTGCCTTTTAGGAGCCTACCTCTTGACGCTGAAGGACACCTTCTTTGACAGATCAAAAGCCTGTCAGATAGTTGCATCAATCCTTGTGGGCAAAGATGAAAAGATCAGGGTCTCTCTCCCCCGCCCTGCTATCATGAAGGTACTGCACTCTGCTGAGCTTGTTGCATAACTCTTTGTGTGTAGCCTGGCACTAATACTTTGTCATGTGTCCGTCAGCCCATGGCTCTGTGGACAGGGAAACAGATCTTCAGCCTCATTCTGAAGCCCAGTAAGGATTGTCCTGTTAAGGCGAACCTGCGGACCAAAGGCAAACAGTACTGTGGCAAGGGAGAGGATCTCTGTTTCAATGACTCATGTGAGTTTCTAAAGTCAAAATGTCCACTAACTACACACACGTGGGGTGGGTGATACGGCCCTTAGATTACATCACAATGTTTCGGGGTGTTTTTTTGCAATAATAATGTTTTTGATGATGTTAAAAATACTGGGAAAATTTTTAGTTTTTAATTTCAAGAACATACAATTGCATTAAAATAAGGCTTATAATTTTGTACATCAGCATAAATGTAACAGTTTGCCTTCAGATATTCAGTAAAACGAAAATAATCTCTTAGACTCTCAAACATTATTATTATTATTTCACACAAACTTTCTCACAGTTAACCAAAAATGGAGTAGGCTGAAGCCCCAATATTATTTTTTGCCTATCCTATGTTTATTAACCAAAAGATAAGTCAGAATATCAACTATACCAAAGAAAGGAAGTAAATAGATTAATATTTAAATCCATTATACTCTAATTTATAATCCACTTTTTTTTTTTTTACATTTTGATCATTTTACTTAATAATCCATAATCATTTTGCATTTCAACGCTTTTTAAAATCTCAACAGAGAGCTACACAATTTCAAATCAGCACTGAGTCCATTCCATAACTTCACTCGGAAAACTTAAACACCTCTGTATTTTACATTGGTTCTCCTTTTACATGTTTCATAAATAAACAACACTGTTGAATTATAATTTCCTTCTCTTAATTAAAAAAAAATTATACAGACAGGAAGCTTTCTGTTGACAACTTGAAAAAGTATTTCCAATGTTTTTAAATACACAATGACCAACGGCTTCCAACATAGTTTATGACCTATAATCACTCCCAAAAATTTTGTTTCATATACTCTTTCAATTTCAACACCATTTAAGTTCAGTTTTATTTCACAATTAGCCCTAATGCCGCCGTTATTTTCATTTAGTGATGACTTATTAACAGCAAACCATTTTTTCAACATGATCAGTTCCCTTCCAACTGTTTTTGATAACTCTTTCATGTCATCATTTGAACAAAATAAATTTGTATCATCAGCAAATGTTACAAATTTCAACATATTAGATACCTTAAAAATATAATTTAAATAAAGTATAAGTAACATAGGTCCCAATACCGAACCTTGTGGAACACCACGGGTTACTCTTCTTAGATTTGATTTAGTATTATGGATTTTTACAAACTGATACCTGTTATTTAAATAACTTCTTAAACAATGTTTTGCAACACCTCTTATACCATAGCGTTCACATTTCTGAATAAGGAGGGAATGATTGATTGTGTCAAAAGCTTTACGGTTACGTTACAATTCTGTATAAACTATCCATAGTACAACAAAATAAATATGTGTAAAATAGATCAACAGGCAATTTCAACCATTGTGAACCATTATTACATAGAAGGACTGTCCTGAATACCATTTGTGGTGCTTCAAAGCTTCAGTAATAAGTGGTTGATGATTTGAACCCAGGGTGGGGGGTTTGAACCAGGAACTCAGGGTGGGGAAGCCCGTCTGTGTGGAGTTTGCATGTTCTCCCAGTATTAACGTGGTTTTTTCTCCGGGTTTCCTCCCACAGTCCAAAGACATGCAGGTTAATTAGTGACTCTAAATTGTCACCAATTGTGTGAATGTGAGTGTGAATGGTTGTCTGTCTCTATGTGTCAGCCTTGTGATAGTCTGGCAACCTGTCCAGGGTGTACCCCGCCTCTCGCCCAATGTCAGCTGTGATAGGCTTCAGCCCCCTCAGGACCCAGGATAAGCGGTTATGGAAAATAAATGAATATACATTAATTAACCACCCAAACCTGATCCAGCTTTGGTAGGTGTTGGTGTGTCAGAGAATGATAGTGAAGGGAGAGAGAAGGAGGACTATTGCACACAGTGTTTCTATACGCCAGCCGCATATAACCATTTGCAAATTCGTCTCATTTAATCCTATTCCTTATGAGACAGCCAATTCAGAGTCAATCTCCCCGCCAAGGACACCAGCCTCATTAGTGCCTGACAGTTGCCACCTCCACTGAATTTCCTCCACCAGTTTACTGGCGAAAAACAAAACAATACACAGAAACATTGGCATACTGATTAAGACAATTATGATGTCAACAATTGAAGCTTCACAAAACTGAAAAAGGTTGAGTTGTTTTTTCCCACCTAGACCTGTACAGTCTGTCATTTCTCCTCTACTCAGTCTGCTGAGTAGACATTTCCGGGAACTTTTATTACCAGGAATTTATCTACCTGGGTGAAAGAATTCCTGGTAATCTGTGTGGTGTGCGTTTCCACCGCACGTCAAAGTTCCGAAAAATTTATTCAGTTCAGTGCCGGCACAAAAGAACCAACACCGTTAGGGCTTGTCAATACTACGGTCTGTGATGATTTAGCTCTGGGGCGAATTTAGTACCAGGTTTCAGTGCCCATCCTTCAGCAAAACACAAACGAAGTGAAGCTTGTAGAAATGAAATAAAGTTTGCAGCGGCTGCCCGTGCCAGGAAGTGCGGAATGCTGCAAGTGTGTGTTCCACCAATCAGCGTTCTTCAGCACACAGGCCCGCCCCTCAATAATTCCGGGGAATCTGAGAAGTCCTACCCCCCTACTAGGTACTTTTTTCAGGGAAAGTTTGGGGTAATTTCGGTGGAAACGCGCCAAGGTTTTTCAAAATCCCGGGTAAATGATAAAAGTTCCTGCGGTGGAAAAGGGGCTCTAGTCTTGCATAATGAGAGGCTTTTGACAAAATGACACCAATGCCTGTGTGCTCAGGGTGAGAGAGGAGAGGAGGAGATGCTGTGCTGCTGCCAGAAGAGTCTAAAAAGTCCAGGGCTACTCATAGAACATTAATAAAACACTGGGGGCTGAGGTCTCAGACGCCCAGGCCTAACAACGCCACTGTTGCTGTGTGTAACGGTATGATATCATCACAACAACAAGTCGGAATATTTCATTTATCACAATATGACATGTTTTTTTGTTGTTTTAAAAGTTAGACCAGTATTATCGTGCTAATGCTATGGTCAATACAAATATTTTATTTTATCATTTATATTTATTTATTATTTTTATATGAATATGAATAAATAAAAGCAAAATCACATGAACAAATTCATGTTTAATGCACTTGTTCTAAAGCCATGTGTTACAGTAAATAAAAATCAGAGCAGCTCTCTACACAGGCTCGACTCCATTAGCAACATCTCACCGGTGTCACTGTGACCTGAAGCGTTTATTCATGCTACACTTTTGCCTAGCAGCTGGGAAACAACACAGCAGACACAGGAACTTCTTGGGTATTGGGTACCCTTGAGCTTCGGTCTTTATTCATGAGCAAACTGTACCATATATTGTAGATTTAACGCCACTACTGCACACAAAGTTTAGCCGCTCCTTTGCTCCTTTCAAAGACGAGAAGAAACTGGCATAGACGGCTGCTTCAGTGCCGCGTGAAGGTTGTCGTTAATTGTTGCTGATGTGACGTTTGTGGTCTAGACGTGGACTTGGTTTTGAACAGTTTTATGGAATTGTCAATTTGGGCGAGATACTTCGGTGAAAAGCAAGCATCATTTTCAAACTAGTGCTATCAAAAATATCGATTTATCGATGCATGCTGATTCTGAATATTTGAAACTTTTTAATTTCTAATTTTCCGCAGTATCAATATGACTTTCTTGCTCTCTCTTCCCTCTACCAGTGAGTTGACATATACACACAGTGCCCCTAACAGCTCTGCCTCCTCTCACTCTTTATTCAATTCAATTCAGTTCAATTATACTCAATTTAATTCAATTTATGTCAATTAAGTTCAGTTCAAAGGAGCTTTATTGTCATTTGCATTGCCAAAGCAAATGTAAAATAAAAACACAAAAGTAAATAAGATCCACTAGAAGAAAGAAATGTGGAAAAGAATTACATTTTATGCCCTCAATGACATTTTACCCATTGTATTGAAAAATATACTGAGTATCGATGATTTTTAAGGTTTTGCATCAAAGTGAGAAATTCAACACTAGTTCCTACCACCACAAGGATCCCAGTGGAAGATAAATGACAAAATAGAATTAAGGCCCATATAAAGGATTTTTTTCTGAAGAGGGTCAACTTACTTTTTAAATTATTGTAAATATTGAATTCTATAAAATTATTATTGAAAACCCTTATTTTTTTGCCGAAACAAATTCTCAAAATTCTCTTTCTTCTTCTTCTTCTTCTTCTTCTTCTTCTTCTTCTCCAAGCTGAATGTCTTTCACCCATTATTCACCCTCTCAAACAGCATCAGGTGTCTCCAGGCGAGCACCATGCTGTGTTTTATTTACCTTGGTCGTGTTTCTATTCTGGTACCTAATGATGTCAATTCTTGTCACATTCTCTTTATACATTTCCAGTCGTGGTGATCCACAACAGCGAGCTGATGTGTGGAAGCATGGACAAGGGCACCTTGGGGTCTGGTTCCAAGAACAACATCTTCTACATCCTGCTGAGAGACTGGGGACAGCTGGAGGCTGCTAACGCCATGTCCCGCCTGGCAAGACTCGCCCCGGTGTACCTCTGTAGGTGGCTCCTCCAGGGTCCAAACAACTTATAAAAAAATTGTGAAAATTGAGATGTCTGTCAATCACAGCAGAAATAAACCTAGAACATTAATATAGAATTAGTGCCTGTGTTGTAATTAGAAAAATATTAGGTCATTTTATATTATTTGTCAATGGTAAACAGTTCAGCAAACTGGATAAGCTCTAGAGATATTGATTGCAAATTCAGTTCATGTTTTTATTTATTTTTCTAACTCCCAACCCTCAGCAAACCGTGGCTTTTCTATTGGAATTGGTGATGTAACACCTGGTCAGGGTTTGCTGAAGGCCAAACAGGACCTGCTGGATGACGGTTACAAGAAGTGCGACGAGTACATCGAAGCACTACAAACGGGCAAGTTGCAGCAGCAGCCTGGTTGCACAGCGGAGGAGACTCTGGAGGTAGGAAAATATATATATATATATATGTATGTATGGAAATAGTAATTATCCAGGTGAATCACGTTCATACGTCATGAGATGCACACACCACATCACATCAAGATTTTTCATTTAGCGCCCCTATTTATAGCGACAGCCTTCTCACTTCGTGGCTTTTATTCATATCGTGAAGACCTTGAAAGGAAATTAGACATGAATTGAAGTTGGAGAGCTTTCTAATACCCTTTCAGCAGAGCTGAGCTGTTTACAGAACGGGCAGGCTAATAATAGAAATGCCACCAAGACAGGAGCTCTTTACTGCACAATACAAAGTTTAACAGAAAGCTCTAAGAATAATTTTTTTAAGGGAATGTTCCAGATATTTTTTAAGTGGGTTTGCATGGGGTGCCCTGACATGGAAGCTGAGCAATGTACTGCTGTGGATGGGGCATAGCAACAAAACAAATTTTACCCACCTAAAAAAAAAACAATATCAGTTTAAATGTGTGCTATAGTGAGTGTGTATTCATTGCTTTCACTCACATTCCAATGAGAAAGCTGTAAGCAGCTTCAGTTCTTGTGTGCTCTCATCAAAGCCACCAGACTCCTTTGACAAAAACAGCAATTTTAGCTCGCTGAAAACGGGAGCTGCTGTTTACTGCTGCTTCGATAAGTTAGTAAGTTTGTGTTATTGTGTGACTTTGGTGAGTCCGAACTAAACCTCTTAAATGCCAAAGTCACTCAATAACGCAAATGAATTAACTGTCGGAGCCAATCATAGACCAGCACCTCCTGTTTTTAACAATGTTCGATCACGGTTTTTCTTAATGGAGTCTGGCTTTGTAGAGAGCAATATAACAGCTCCATTTTCCCGTTGGATATAGCCGTCTGACATTAAGGTGAATCGGTGAAAATACTCTCAATATAGCGTACACTTAATATTATATTTTGTTTTTAGGTGGCTAAAATACATTCTGCGGCTGCCCCTCCACAAGAGTACATTCGTTAGCTTCCATGTCGGACCCCAGCCTGATTCACCAAACCGAGGGTCTGCCAACTGACATCGGGCATTGGACTGCCGCGTTTCCCAGATCGCTCTTAGTGCTAAGAGATTCTTAAGAACACCCTTAGCACTAAGAAGATCTTTCATTAAGAACGAGTTATAAGATGTTTGGCTCTCAAACTCCTGCTACGTCTTTCTCACCACCACCCAGTCTCACAGGCCGCAGGGGCTGGAGGCAGCCATTTTTTTAGCGATGGCGTGCCAAATGCAGTTCTTGGCCACTCAATTTTTTTTTCCCTTTTGTTCCGCCAAAGAGTGTGTCCTGCTGCTGCCATACTTCATCCACCAGGATGGTCATCTCCTCTGGGGTGAATGCAAGTGACCACTTGGACCACGCGCCCTGCTTCTGCCATTCTGTCTTAATGTGTGCACCTATACCCACAGGTCATTTTAGATCTGCGTAAATGGATGTAATTGCTACTTGGATACACCTGTTACCTGTAATTGCACACACGCGCAGCAGGGAATTGGGTAGCAGCTGTGTGTTTTCACATATCCGCACATAACTGTCACTCTTTCACAACTGTCAGCGTGCTGCCTCTGTTTTTTCATAGTTTATACCTGGCGTTTTATGCTAAGAAGGGCATTAAGAAGGCATCTGGGAAACACTCCTATCTTAGCGACCCTTCTTACCAATGATGTTCTTAACTGGGAAACGCAGCCATCTACAGTATGTATCACTCTGGAAGGATATCTGTGGATAACCCCTATACAACCCTACTTTAATCAGTCTGAACTGTCTCTTTAAATTGTAATTTATGCAGAGCTCTTGTCTGCTACATGTTAAAATAAGTCACTAAAATATTAAAATCAAGCCTATATGGATATAATCTAGATGTGTAATAATTTTGAAAAGACTGTTATAATAGATGTCGGGATGTCTTTTCAGCAGCAAATTGCCTAAGCAGCTCTGACAGGGTAGTGCTGTTAATACCTGCCATGCAAGGAGCTTTATCCCTATCTTTATTCAAGACAGTGGTCTATCAGTTTTAGAGCGTTATTTATTGATTTCCCCTTCAAAAACCCTGCCCTCGCTTGGATCTACTCACTCTACGCACTCAGATACCATGTTGCTCGCACAGATTTCCTGCTCGAGCTTCGGCTTTTCTCCTCGCGCTCAAACTGTTTCTGTGCGCTCGCAGAATTTCTTCTCTCAGATGTCTGCCCTGCGCTTGGATTTTTTTGTGTAACAACCCTGTCAAAATCCCCCAACCAATAGAATGCCAGATTTACTGTTGACCAATGAAAGGATCCTTGCCTCCTTGTGGGCGCACTTGCTTTAGTTTTAGGGCGGGTACTCTTTAACCAGGTTCATCCACTCCCACCCTCTTCCCCTGTCGGGAGTTATTTTTCAACAGTCACCGGCTCACTATACATATATATATATATACATATATATATATATATATATATATATATATATATATATATATATATATATATATATATATATATATACATATATATATATATATATATATATGTATATATATATATATATATATACATATATATATATATATATATATATGTATATATATATATATATATATACATACATTTAAGCAATATCACACGTGAGGGAGTGATGTTGTAGGCCTACTGTACATCGTCACGGCTGTGATTCTGTCATAGACGAAGACAGTTACAGCCGTGACGATGTACAGTACAACATCACGACCTCGAGTGTGATATTGCTTTTATACAACAGTTGAACAACAGCTTAAAGAGCAATGCTGAGTAAGGAGATGTTAACAAAAGGTGATGAAATAAATTATTTCCCCAGTCTGTTGCCAGGCAACACAGCACACACGCCAGGAACTCACATGCTACTTTGTATTTACATTGTATGTGACAATGAACTCCTCATTTGGAATAATGAAAACAATCCACAGGCCTCTTTTTGTTTTTTTTATTGTAATGCATTTCCTTGAAATCCTCATGGTCTGTCTAAAAACAGAGGGGTAGTTATGCTTCAAGGCCAGAAAGCATAGAAAATTCTGTTGTAATATTTTCGATATATTTCAGATATTTTTTGGATGCTGTATTTCATCTGGTCACAGTGCAGTCGTGTTTGCTCAAGTTATCACAAATGTGGTACCTTAACATTAACCAATTTAGGCTGAATGACATCTACACTCACAGACTACTTTTATCTCTCAAGGGAGCTTCATCTTCATCGATCCACACATTAATGCTTTCACATTTGCTGAAAGTGCTTTATGTTTCATTACATAGTCAAGGGACCATTTTTGCCCTTTTATGTGGGATTCAGGGGGGTTATTATAGACATGTACAGAGGGTAGTGTGACATGAGTGGTTTCCCATAGCAATTCTGTTGTACTAGGAAGAGAAGAAAAGCTTCTTGGCATTTTGAAAAGACGCTGCAGTGAACTGAAACTGAAACGTCTATGGAAGCTGTTTGAAAAGGCTACAGACGTGCCTAAGAACACGTAAGTTGTCTTATTTTGTGTGTCTTTCTCAACAGGCTCTAATCTTGAGGGAGCTGTCTGTCATCAGAGACCGAGCTGGCAGTGCCTGCCTCAGGGAGCTCGACAAGAGCAACAGCCCTCTGATCATGGCTCTTTGTGGCTCCAAAGGTAAACTCGCTGGAAAGGAAACATGATAATACAAAACAATGAAACCTTTTGTTCAGAAGATCTTTTTGATAATGCTGAGGTTGGGGTGGGCAATATTTTGATTACACTCGATGTATTATGGCTTGTTCCACGTGGGATATATGAAATGACTATCGCGAACATAGAGACATGTTTTGTAAGCCACTGGCATGAGACTTGCTTTGACGTTTAGGTTCTCTCCCTCTGTCCAATGGATCTCTCCCTCTCACAAACACAAAAAGAAAAAAATAGACCACTCTCTCCTGGGTGATAGTGTGTGAGCAGATGAGGCATGTGTTTCTGTGTCTGCAGGGTTCCCGACTGCGACCATTTAGTCGCATTTTGTGACGATGGAGCACCAGTGCGACTTGCAAATATAATTAAGACAGAAACTGGAGAGCTGTTAGTTTAATTCCAGCTCACAGTAAACAAATCCTCAAGTTCAATGTCAGCGCTGTAACAGTTTAACTTTCCGCTAACAGCTAACTGTAAACACAGCAAAAATATCAACACTTCCAGCCTGAGATGAGCCTGGTGCTTCAGAATAAAAGCACTCTCTGCTTTGATTCTATTAATTATAACAATACTTTATATAACATTATTATAACAATACTTTATATAACATTATTATAACAATACATTATATAACATTATTATAACAATATTTTATTTAACTTTTTTATAATGGGACTTTATTCAACTTTTTTATGAAAGTATTTTATTCAACTGTTATAATAGTACTTTACTTAACTTTATTATAATTGTACCTCATTTAACTTTAACATAACAGTATTTTAATAGTACTTAATTCAACTTTTTTTTATTATCGTACTTTATTCAACTTTATTATAATAGTATTTTAGCAGTACTTTACTCAACCTTATAATAACAGTACTTTAACTTTATTATAACAGTACTTTAATTGGCTTTATTGGAACTGTTTATTTAGTAGTTTAATATTTTAATAGTTTAAAGTAATTTAGAGGAGATTTTAAAATATTGAGACATATATCTTTTAAAGCAATACAGCCTAAATAGTACTCTAATAGTGCAGTCAGTCTTATTAATAGATGATATTGCCATGTAATGGATTAAACTGGGAAAACCACAGCAGAAGCTCCATCAGCAGTCATTTTAGCCTAATTACTGCCTAAACCTTTAAAAACTTCGGTACCTTGACAGTGACCTCTGAGTTCAAGCAGACATGTTGCTCTTCCACTTAACAATGTGAACATTGTTTCTTAATGTAGATTTACTTGGGGAAATATACACTCGGTGTATGACCAAGCAAAACCCTTACAGACCAGAAGTTTCTTTTATTCACAAGTTGACCTTGGACTCTGTAAGGTCTTAAGTATTGAGTTGCAATGAAATATATGAGTCTTAAGTGTTGCTGGGGAACAGACAGTCTGGCTTTCACTGTAGTCTGCAGATTCACAAGCAAGGAAGTGCCTTGATTCTCATGGACTTTCTCACACAAAAAGAACTGAAAGATCAAGGACTTTACAGAAAGGGAACGTGCAAGACAGGAACAGAAAAGAACAAAAGTCTGGGTTCATAGTCTGGCATTACCAGTACAGCCAAATGTCATCTGGCTTTCAGACTGAGAAAGGACAACTTCCTTTCCAGAAAAAAGGTGGAGTAAGAAATAGAGAAATTCCTGGCCTGTCAAAGTCTCAGAGAAATCAATATCTATATGGCTCAGCAAGGTTGTACATAGTACGTGTCGTGAAATTCTTTTGTCCCAAACTCCAGCAAGCAACTAAGTTCTAAAAAGTCAAGTTTTTGAGGTAGATTAAATATTTAGGATATGTGAGTAGTCATATACGCATGGTGTCAGTAGCTCATTTAAAGGGCAGCACACCCACAAATCAAAACTACATATTTTTCCTCTTACTTGTAGAGCTGTCTACAGTATCAGTCAAGATAGTTTTGGTGTGAGTCGTTCTAGGTGAGCTAGCGGTAGATGCCTGAGCACCAGACTCACCTGATTTCACTTCATCTGCCCCCTGAGGTAGGTGGCACGGGGCTGCAGTGGTTAGCATTGTCGCCTCACAGCAAGAGGGTCTCTGGTTTGAACTCGTGTCGGGGGTTCAAACCTGAGGGTGGGGCGCCCCTCTGTGTGGAGTTTGCATGTTCTCCTTGTGTAAGCGAGGTTTTTTTCTGGGTACTCCGGCTTCCTCCCTCAGTCCAAAGACATACAGTTTAACTGGTGACTCTAAATTGTCCGTAGATGTTAATGTGAGTGTGAATGGTTGTCTGTCTCTATGTGTCAGCCCTGTGATAGTCTGGTGACCTGTCCAGGGTGTACCCTGCCTCTCGCCCAATGTCAGCTATGATAGGCTCCAGCCCCCATAACCTCTAACAGGATAAGCAATTATGGAAAATGAATGAATGAATGTCCCCTGAGGTCTGACAGGTCATCCATTTTCCCTAAAACCTTCTTTTCTCCTCAACCATATAGCGGTTATTTTCATAGTGGCTTTTTCATCTCATGTCCACATTTAACTGCAGAGCAATCCACTGTAATTGCTAACTTTAGGTAACAGCACAAGCTGTTAGCCACCAGTTTCCATGCAACCAGTAGCTTTTTACAGGTTGTCATTCCTCTGACGGTTGTTAGAGGGGTGCAGTTTGAAGCATTAGTCAAGAAGTGTGTAAAGAACAAGCTATTGAAATGGATCACAGATGATAAAATATGGCTTAATGCTAGGGATGCACCGAAATGAAAATTTTGAGAACCGAATATCGAATATCGTTGTATAGTTTTTCATTAGTTTTTGCAGATGAACACCCTCCAGATTAGTGTACCAAAATTGGGACCCACTGTACGATACCAATGAAAATATCACGGTTCGCAGTGAAAATGAGACAGATGTGCCTTTTGTCATTTATAAAAAGATAAATCACTTTTCTAAAATACATCAGTGACATTTCAATGGAATAAATTATTTATTGACTTATTCATACTTCAAAAACAGCATCAATAAGTGATTAACATAGGGGGGATCAAAATAAAATAAATAAATAAAATAAGAATCAAACAGCCACCCTCCTCCCCTGACAAGTCCCTTCATAAGTAAAGAACAGTCCCTTCATAAATAAAGAACAGTCCCACAACCGGTGAGATTCGCCTATCGTTTCTGCTGGTGGTTGAAATCTGTACTCACACAGCGTGCTGAATGATTTAAGCCTATTTTGCTCGCTCAAAACTATTTTTAGTCACAAATGCGAGTGTGGTGACGGATGGATCGCCACACTGCCAACATTTTACTCCGCCCGTCACGGCACGCTGTTTGATTGCGTTATCAAAACACGCCGCTATTATTCGGCCTTGCTTTTAATTTATTCCACCGAATACGAATGTGTGTTTTTTTTGCAATATTCGGCCAAATATATTCGGTGCATCCCTACTTAATACATGTATTTCATGTCGTATTCAAGGGCTGCACAAAATGTTTCTGAGTGCAGCCATTGTCCCGGCAGCTGCACTTGGAGCAACTATGATCTAAAACTACAAATAAAATTTACTTGGCTCTTCTGCTCAATTATAAATTATAAAGGAATCTATGCATATACTTTGTTCACTGTATTTCCAATATTATTTTTTGTGCAGTGTTATTCACCCTCTCATCTGTCCTTTCATACAGGATCTTTCATTAATATCTCTCAGATGATTGCCTGCGTGGGTCAGCAGGCCATAAGTGGCTCTCGAGTACCTGATGGTTTTGAGAATCGCTCCCTGCCTCACTTTGAAAAGCACTCAAAAGTAAGATTCAATTATTTATCTTACTTATCCTGCTATCTTTGCCTCAAAGGGATCATGGGATATACAGTCTTTGTATTGGCTTAATCAAAAAGCATCAGTATGTTTAATTACCATCTTGTCTCTATTTCTGTCTCTGTGGCGCTCATAGATAGAAAGAAAGAAAGAACTAATTAATTCCATGATAACATGAAAACTGGAAAACATCAATAACAACTGTAGGCATGTCTCACACCTTACTCAAGCCTGCCTAATGGTTTGAAATGATTGTTCTACAGCTGCCTGCTGCTAAAGGCTTTGTAGCCGACAGCTTCTATTCTGGCCTGACACCCACAGAGTTCTTCTTCCACACCATGGCCGGCCGGGAGGGACTGGTGGACACTGCAGTGAAAACTGCAGAGACTGGTTACATGCAGGTAATGCCTTAGGACTTCTGTCCTCAGTCGACCGTTTGTTCAGTCGACTGTGGTGGGTTCATGCAGGAAAGATTTGGATGGAGCTTATGAGGTATTGAGCCGCAATTTTAACTATTCCCTACTCCCCTCTACCAACTGTGGATATTTCTGTTAAAAAAATCCCCCCAAATTCTGTTTTGGAACAAAACATGTCTCAAAACATCAAATACAGGCGACTGTTTGGGGGTTGTGTCAGACTTCTTCAGGCCCCGTTCACAGGGTAATCAATCATGTCATCAATCTTTATTTATTTATTTTAGTTTTTTGACAGTAATTGGTATCTAGTTGAGGCAGAGGGTACTTGCTGTAGCTCTGGTTGAGGGTGAGAGTCTGTCAGTAAGCAGTTTGTTGGGCGCAGGGAAACGGAGATCTGAGTGGGTACGTGAGACCCTAAAAAAGAGGGTGGATCATGGTGAAGCTCCTTGAACTAGGCTACTTTGCTACAACCATTAATTCAGCTATAGTCCTACTTCACACAAATTACCAAACTGAAATCTCTAGAACATGCGCTCTTCAATCATTCAGCTGACTTCAGCTCATCTATGTTCCAGACTGTCTTCTAGTTTAGCTAGCAGAATTATTTTTTTAACCACAGAAGCTAGCTAGCTAGCTAACTAACTAGGCAGACTCATTCCCGGCTACAATCAAATTCAATGTATTTGCATGTTAAGGCTTTACTCAAGTATACTTATATTGGTGGCGTTTCCCAGATGGCTCTTAGCGCTAAGAGCTTCTTAAGAACGCTCTTAAGCCTTCCGTGAAAGAAAAACGCATTTCCCAGATCGCTCTTATATCTTATTAAGAAGATCTTTCACTTAAATGGAGTTGTAAGATCGTGCTTACCCACTCTTAACAGTCTTCTTAGTAACCAAACGCTCACAGATCCGGCCGCGGCAGGCAAATTAATATTACACTAAGCAAGGAGATATTAAAACAGTGTGCACCGTATATATTTTGATCTATTTTATACTTCAGATTTATATTGTTTAGCATTAATTGGTGACAGAAAAGAACGAATTTCATTCTGCAGGGAAACGCGTGTCCTTGCTGTGCATATCTTGAATCTACATGTTTTATGAAGACCCTGTGTGCGCTCAAAGCTGTGGCACAAGTTATGATAATTTGAGAGCTTATCCGCTGTACTACAAGGCCAGTCCTTTTTTGTTGTTGTTGTTTTTCCGGCCCTTCCTGCAGCCTCATTGCCGCAGCCTAGATTCACCTCCCACATTCAGAAGCATAGAAGGAGCTGTTTTATCGCTTCAGCGCTTGATTTGATGTGAACGCAGCCGTAGCCATGAAGCGAGCATTAACATCCCAACCACGTTCTGGAAGCTGAAGCGGGAATGGTTAACAACATGTTTACAACAAGGCTTTGAGTCATCTAAATATTACATTACTGTTACTGATAAGAAATCAGTAAGATTCATGTTTACTTTTCAATAATAATAATATTACAGATAAGGAAGAAGATAGAGGAAGATAAGGAACTTAAATAAATAGCATACTAAATTGTAATCACAATATTGTTCAAACAGTGACAATTAGATTATTCTCCCATGACGTTCAGCCCTGCATCTCAGAAATGCCCAGCACAAACTCCCAGAGTCCAAGATGACATCCTTATATTGCTCATTGTCCAACCAGGGTTCCAAATTAGCACCAGCCTCCTGCCAAATGCTGGTAAAATATGCAGGTGACTGCAAGATTTGTTTCACTCACCAGCCAAAAATGGTAATTAATTGAGTGGCTGGCAGAATCCTGAATAGCAACAAATCCTCACATCTGGACGCTGGACCTGTTGAATGTTTGGCTTTTTTAGCAAAATAAATTACAACCTCAATTCCAAAAAAGGTTTAGACACTGTCTAAAACATGACGTAACGTAATAATTTGGACATTGAATGCAGCATGAAGACAAGATAATTGGGGTTTCAAACTGCTACATTTTGTTTTTTTGTAAATATTTGCTCATTTTGATTGGATGCCTGCAGCATGTTACAAAAATATTGGGACAGGAGTCAACAAAAGACTGCGAAAATTGTTGAATGCTCACAAAACACTAATTATGCAAAGTGAAAGCCGTTTATCAACAACATCCAGAGACGCCACCGGCTTCTCTGGGCCCGAGCTCATCTGAGATGGACTGAAGTGGAAAAGTGTGCTGTGATAGATTGTTTTTGGGAATCATGGGCTAAAGAGGAAAAGGACCATCCAGATTGTTACCAGCGCAAAGACATTATTTTTGATAGCATGGGGTGTGTTAGTGTCCATTGCATCATGGGTAACTTGCACGTCTGTGAAGGCACCATGAATTGTAAAAGGTACATGCAGGTTTTGGAGCAACATATGCTGCCATCTAGATGATGTCTGTTTAGTGATGTCCCTGCGTATTCCAGTAAGACATTGAGACATATTCTGCACGTTACTACAGAGTGCTTGTACTAACCTGCAGTCCAGACTTGTCTCCCATTAAAAATGTGCGGCACATTATGAAGCAGAATCAAAGGCGACGGAGACCCCGGACTGCTCAATCATAAAATCGTGCCGTAACTTGGCCGACAGACGTGACACACTTCACGATGGTACTCACCAATTATCCCTGGTTGACTTTCACGACGTGTGTGATGTCATCGGGTTATTCTACCGGCTTCATGTGAAACAGACTACATGAACGGGCCGTCATTTATCATTCCCTCTGTATTTTTATATTTTTACTCTTTATCCGCTCCTGTTTGCTCAAATAATAGTAAAAGCAATAAAAATAGAACAAGAATAACCCGATGACATCACACACGTCGTGAAAGATGACCGGGGATAATTGGTGTGGACCATCCTGTAGCGTGTCGTGTCTGTCAGCCAAGTCATGGCACAATTTCATGACTCCACAATTGCCTAATCTGACATAGTGACTTTCAGAACGGACAGAAATGTTGTGTAGTGTGAACCAGGCATAAAACCCTGGGGTGCTGTTGTCATACAGTAGTCTACGGCAGCAGATATCTCTGTCTTTCTATTGGTCAAAGTGACGGCTGTGACGGGAGCAGTCTTGAACGACAAAAAGAAAATTAAACATGCAAGAATTTCTGTTGTAACATCGTGAGGCGTCCCAGACGAGGCTTTGGTTGTCGTCAACTATGACACACTACACGTGGTGAAACAATGGATTATCGCGTACGACACTTATTGTTGTTCACGATCCATGCCGACACCGTACGTTGCTGCGTCGGGCTATAATTGGGCTGATATCGCGTATCATCCAGGCATTAGTATGTCTTGTGTTTGTACTGCATTGAATATGTGTCAAAAAGGATTTGCAAATCATTGCATTCTGTTTTACACAATGTGCCCGACTTTTGTTGGAATTTTGGGGTTGTACTTAAATGGTTAGTTGGTCATCACCCTTTTTTTGTCTTTCAATTAATCAACATATGTCTCCACATGCAAGATAGATGCATAAAAGTCTGAGCGCTTTTATCAGAGTTAATTGTATTCTTTCGCAGATGTATTTTCAGAGGCAATGCCGAGAGTGTGAGAACATTATATTTCAGGTCAGTGCAGACAGAGTGTGCTTGTGTTTTGTGTCTGTCGCATATGTCACTGTAATATTTCTGTGTCCCTGCCTGTGTTTCCACAGAGACGACTGGTGAAGTCCCTGGAGGATTTGTGCTCACAGTACGACCTGACAGTGCGCAGTTCCACAGGCGACATCATCCAGTTTATTTATGGCGGCGACGGTCTGGACCCAGCTGCCATGGAGGGAAAGGATGAGCCGCTGGAGTTTAAGAGGGTCCTGGACAACATCCAGGTGAGCGGACAGTTTGTGGACCTGCTTGGCTCACCTTTTGTTTCCTTCCTCATCCTTAGACACATCCATGCAGTTGCGTCCCTGCCTCCCTGCACACACACCAACATGAGCAAAGCAAAAGAAAAGTTAATTTATCTCACATAACCTTTACATAACCCTTCCTGTTTGTACAGTCGCATTCCTCTTAAGTAATCGTCTTTCATTTCTGTTACGTTTGGTCTCTTGTGTTTGTATTTTAGCTTTCATGGACGGTGAATATGCTCCACACAGTATTAAACAGTTGGTATGCCAATGTTTAGTCTGTTGTGTTTCAGTTGAATAAAAATCCACAGAGGTGGCTTCTTGTGACCAAAAGATCATCGGTTAATTTCCCAGAGTTTTTTTGTTTAAGAGGAAAAAGCCCTATTGCCTACATTTATGCAGGCTCAGCATTAGCCTGGATAAATAGAGCTTAAGTATATCACTGCTGGAAAGATGGCATTTTCATTAAACTGGGCTTTCTATGCAGTAGACAGAAGCAAATACTTCTAAAATTGGTACTATATGACTGGAGAAAATGGAGAAAAAAGACGGTGGCATTTGCTTTTGCTTAAGAGGAAGAAAACCTAATACCTGACCGATATACTCTCCCGCTGATGGATGACATATGCAGCATTCAAATCGGGTTGTGTTCACCTTGTTCATGAGAGGAATGCACATGAACGCCCCCCACTTGTGGTACTTACAACCTCGTAAGTGGAAATTTTCTGAGAGCTCAGAATTCATGAGTTGGCGCGTTTTCTGACATTTAGAGAAATCTCGAAGGCCATTAACATACATTTTTAATAATAATAATAATACATTTTATTTATATAGCACTTTTCAAAACACTCAAAGACACTTTACAAACACAGAAAAAACAAGATAAAAACAACACAAGAGCAGCAAAACACAGTTAAGAGAAGGAATATGGATGGAATGCAAGCCTGAGCACGTGGGTTTTGACCAAAGATTTGAAGGAGTTTAAGTCTGTACAGTTACTTGTTCTGCATAAAAAACTTTTCTGGCCTTTACTCATGCCATAACTCAGAAACAGAGGAGTGGACGCTTGGTCAGATACTGAATTGGTGACACTTACTTCGGGTGTTCATCTTTAAACTGTGCAGGTTGTATAGATCCTCTGTGCTGTCGGAGGGAAGATGTGTGTGCACAGTGTAGATATTGCACATGATTATTGTTTGTTTAGTGTTCTTACTGCCCAGGTAAAGAAACTGTTTGTTAGTCAGGAGGTGCAGGCTTTCAATGTCAGACCTGCCTGAGGGCATCGGGTCGAGCGGATGATGTGCTGGGTGGGAGGAGTTATTCATGATAGATCTGACCTCCTGAGGCAGCGGGAGCTGGAGATCTCTTCCAAAGAGGGCAGCCAATAAACCTCTGAGCTGTGTTTATGACCCTCTGCTGAGCCCTCCTGTCTGCAGCCGAGCTCCCAGCGTACCACGCCATGATGCAGTATGAGAATACACTCTCGATCGTGGAGCGATAAAGGTCACCAGCAGCATCTGATCTAGTTGTTTTCTGTTCTCCAGCTCTTCAGTGGCATTTTTGATCTTATTTAAATGCCGTTTTATAGTGTGCTTTGCACTTTGTCTTGATGCTTCTATGTAGAGCATCTTGACTTGCCTTGTTGCTGAATGGCACTATATAAACAAATTGGCCTCGCCGAATGTGAAAGTACAGTCTGTGGATCGAGAAACGGCTCTAGAGCCGGCGGGAAATCCACTGGACGATGCATTATTTGAGCTGGGAGATAAGCAGGGAGATCTGGCAAGGTAAGTTAAGTTTATTAATATAGCATATATCAGCAATAAGGCAATTCAAAACGTTTCACATTCAAAATGACCATTTAAAGAACTGCATAAAAGAGCCAGAGAATATAAAATAAAACCAGGCTAAGGCATACTAACACAGGTATACAATACAGGAATAAACGTCACAGTGAAATGTAAGAAAGGAATAAATGTTTGATTCAAGAGAAGAACTGAGAGTCGCAGCAGATGGCAGATAAATGATAAATAAATGATAAGTAAACGCTGCTGCTGAAGTTTACCATAGTTCATTTACACATCGTTCATGTCATATTTGTGTTCCAAAGACATGCAGGTTAATTGGTGACTCTGAATTGCCCGTAGGTGTGAATGTGAGTTGTCTGTCTCTATTTGTCAGCCCTGAGATAGTCTGGTCACCTGTTTGTTGAAGTATCCTTGGGCAAGATCCTGACGCCCAAATTGGTCCTGATGACTGTTTCATCGGTGTGTGTGTGTGTACTGAGTAGCAGGTGGCACCTTGCACGGTAGCCTCGGCCCCCGACAGGTGCTTTACAAGTGCAGTCAATTCACCACATACAAAACGGACAAAGATCGGATGTGTATTCAGCCTTGTACATCATTCAAGCCAAGCCTCACCGTCTCATAGCATTCAGTGGGGGTTCAGTGTAGCCTAAGGTAAGCCTTCTAAATGTGTCTAACACTGTTGTATGCCGGTGCTCTGGGAGAATGAACAGCAGATTTGAGTGTGCTCCCACTGCGAGAAACCGACTGGCAGCCAGAGAGGCAGCTCATTAGCACAGTGTGACTCAAATTACAGCCAGTTTTTTTTTTTTAAGCTGGAACACGTTTTAACATTTCAGATCTCAGGCCATTAAATATAGTTGCATCTTCTCTGCGGGGAAGTTGTTCACTTGGCTGAGTTAATTGATCAATAGTTCAGAATTGAGGAGATCCATCTCCAGGTCTTGTCTCATGTTTACTCAGTCTGCACGCTGTTGCTGCACACTGAAGCCACATCAACAGCAAACTGAGTTATTGTTGTTTTCTGATGCTGTTTATGGGGTTTTGACCTCTATCAAGCCACCCCCCTAAGTTATGTATTTGAATCCGTAATCCTTAGTCGTCGCTGTAGTTCCCAAGCCTTTCCTTATTTTCGTGTTCTTACATTGTGATAAGCAGTGTGTCATCAGTGTAAAATGCCACCCGTGTTCACCGCCGTGAGAGTGGTATTTTAGCAGAGGCATGCTTGCGAAACAAGATTGATCCCGGAGATGGTTAGTTCTGCAGGAGACCATCTGCTGCATGTTGATTTGTAATTGGCAAGGCATGTTTGTTTGTAAGGCAGTTCATACACAGTATCGATTCGAGGTGTTGAGCATACGACATTAAATATGATAAAAGAGTAGCAGAAGACATATCAATCATAGTAAAGAACATCTGTTTTTATCAGTGTTTGCTTTGTCTGTCCTCCATCTGTCTGCTTTATCGACTGACAGTAAGGCGTTACCATCCATCTCTCAGGAGGTTTGATGACATGTAATGGTGCGAGCACATGTTATTGGAAGAGCACAAATGAGATCCATGTTTCTGTTCCAGTCAATAGGTGATTTTCTTGTTGCGTTGAGGTTGTAGTAGATGCAATGAGGAACAGTTATCAGGGGCTTTTAACCCTTGAGTGAGCCATCAGGAACCATTGACCTGTATGTGATTGCTTCTTAATTGCTCTCCCCCAGGCGATCTACGCGTGTCCAGACGAGCCTGCGCTCAGTCAAAACGAGCTTGTCCTCACTGCTGACTCCATCATGAAGAGAGCGGACTTCTTGTGCTGCAAAGATGGCTTCTTGGAGGTAACTTCACCACAGTACCGTGTTGTCTGTCAAGGTCATATTTCTTGTTTTGATATGAGAAGCACTTTGTCAGGAGGGTTTTGAACTTCAGTTTCTTTTTATTTTGATTTGGTAAATAAATAGTTGTAGAGGTGGTGTGCCTATTGAAAGAATCTATCAAGCAAACAACAAAATGCATTGAAGAGCTCAGAACTCCTATCAAGGTTGAACATTTTCAGAAATGTTTTCAAGTGTTCATGAAAGACCTATTTTGCTTAAGAAGTTCTTTCACCCACTGGCCTGTTATACACTCAGTGAGGTCCTTTCTAGGCTACATGCACAATAATACTTTTCTTCTTTTAAAATGCATAACTATTGATTTGTTTACACCTATTGTTCAGACCACCCCTAAAATGGAGACCTTTGACGACCTTATTTCAGTCTGGACATGTTGAAACCTTTGGAGAGGATGACCCAGATGTTAACACTCACTTCTTGATTAGGTTTTGTTCGTCACAGCTTGTCAAGTTAAAACAATATAGCTATGTCTTGTCTACATACCTTTGCGGGATTCATCCTTCATGTGTGGGTCCTGTTTTCCCATTGCCATGGCTTCCTCTGGTCATGGATAATGCTCCTGGCTGGTACAGCTCTGATGTGTCGCAATATTTTATCTTGTAACGACTTCCAATCTGTTGTCCACCATCTTGACTACCTTATACTCATTTTACTTTCAGTAACAGTTCCACCCCCTATTTGGTATAAGACAAGTAGTCTTCAGTCTCTCGCCATCTCCGTAGTATTTTCTGTAACTTGGCAACCAACTGCAGAGTAAACAGTCTGCTAAACGCATGCCAAATGTACATGGAAGGTCACGTGAAAGTATTTTTAGGTGTGTTAGTATTGACAGAGATTATTTCTGAAATGGTGCCAAAACAGACCTTGGGGTTTAACATGGAGATGTGGGGTAAAGTAATTATTACCAGGGATTTTAGTCCCGTCCGAACACGCCATGTCTCTTAATCATTACGGATAATGTCAGTAAAAATTACTGCAACTTTTACCTTCTGTAAAACGGTCCAGAGAAGATACCTCGGGTAATATCAATCCTGTGCAAACGCGATCCTCTGTAAAAATGTATGTAAATAGTTCGTCACGTCCTGTTTACAACCATTTTTCCACATTTTTTCGATGATGGATGCACTTTAAGAAGCATTCGGTGTTGTTGGCAGTCATGATCGTGGACATTCTTCTAATGATCGCATAGCCCTATGTGGGAGACCAATCAAAAAAGTTGAGAAGAAAGCACTTTTCAGAGCAATGAGACTTCTGGTTGTGTTAGGTAGGCCCTATATAAATCCATACTGCTAATCTTTGTATACACACAATCCTGATCATGGGCAATATTATTATCCTTCAGCTGATGCTTACAGGAAGCGACTTAGCATGCACATACTGACAGGGACGTGACGCCGAGTTACCACTCCCATCTCTGGTAGAATTATGGAGATTTCTTGCCCCGTGCGAATTGGACATTTATATTACAGACATGCTGTGGTAAACGAACATTAGTCCACATCCCTATGTGAAACTAATCGTGTCCGAGAGAGGATGGGGACGACATGTAGCAAAGGGCTGCAGGTTGGAACTGAACCCGGGCCACTGCTAAGGACTCTGCTTACATGGGGCACACGCCTACCTGGTGAGCTAGAGGTTGCCTTTGAGACTGTTTTTGTGTGGATGTGGTCTTAAAGGAACACTTGACCCCCCAAATGACCTCACTTCACAGTGAACAAAAAATGCAAAAACTGAAAAAAATTCAAGATGAACTAAAGTATAACGAGTCTGTGTTTAAAGCCCAGTCCAGACCAAAGATCTGTGATGAGATCAAACAGTTTTAGAACTTTGCAGAGAGAAGTTGCAGCAGATGTTGTCACCTGCAACTCTTGCTTGTCTTTTGCAACTCCAGCTTGTCAAATTGCCAGCAGTCCTGCTGAGCATGTTTCGGTTTCATTTACATTCCTGCAGTTGTCGTAGCGTTTGTCGGCCCTGTCCTCAAGATGTATCAGTGTTGGACAGTGGGTCGCTGCTGCTGCTCGCTGTATGTGCACATCACACGCACACATACATAGGACCACTCATTGACTGATTAATCTGTGCAGGTTATTTACATTAATGTGGCATATTTATTACAAAGCTCAGGTTTCATTTGTTGTTGTATATTTTTTTAGCAGCTACAAATTATATTCAGCTGCAAAATAAGCCTGAAAAGCTGGCACACATTGTTGAATGTAGTCGCATTGGCCTCAACTGGCAGGTTTTTAGAACATCGCAGACCAGGCCGACAAGAAATTTCAAGATTTAACTTGTCTCGTTGTAAATCTTTGGTCTGAACTGGGCATAACAGCAAAACTATATCAAAACATCCATTTGCAAACTCTCATGCATCTAATGTGGTGTAATCCAGTTTATCCAGTCATGTGCTCAGTACTTCCCAGACACATGAAATTTTAATAAAACCTTATAATGAAAAATTAAACAAGAAGTGAAGTTGATCCGTGCTTTCTTCGAAGGCAGTCTCCATCAGCAAAAACAGTAATTTAATTTTACTGAACACAGGAGCTGCTGCTCTACCACTGCGTCTATCAGTTAGTTTGTTTGTGTGACTTTGGTGTTAAGTTCAGAGTCATCATCATCTTAATAGTGCTGCAACTGCCAACTTGTGTGTTACTCAGTGTGTTTGTGTACTTTTTGGTTAATTTGAGTCATTTATTTTTTTTCTGGACTGCAGTAACCGTCAGTAAACGGTGCAGAGAGAAAATCATTACACTTTTCTCTGGTTGTTGAGCAACACTACGACATACAGAAATACATAAGAAAAGGTGGTTTAAAGCGTATCCTTGACTTTTGACACTGTTATAATGAGAAATAACTTGGGTTGAGCTGGCAGTAACACATGTGAACCTTTCCCCTCTCTTGTGAAGGAGTTAACTGACACAGGCTCAGAGAAGTACCTGGAGGTACAGTGACCAAGCATGCAGAATTGTTTTTTAGCTGAATTGAGAATGGTGTGTCAGCGAGAGCTGGAACAGTTTAATAATTTATTTAACAACTCCACTGTTGCTCTCGTTGGTGCTTAGATTCGTGCTGTGACATCTGACTGCTCTCTTTGAAGCTGGAGATTTTTTAAAGAGATTGCTTAATGTGATTTACTGGGAGTTTGCATTTATCACATTGTCACTGTAATATCTAACAACTGCATGACAGTGTGTCATGTGTCAAAAACAGCACTCAGTTTGACCAAACTTCTTTGTTCTGATGAATGTTAATGAGCCTTTTGAGTATTTCTGAAACTGTTGAAATCTCTTCCCTTAACTGTAGGAGATAAAGAAATTCATCAAGAGCATCGCAGAAAGGATCAAGAAGACCAGGGACAAGTATGGCATCAATGACAACGGCACCAGCGAGGTAGGCGGCAAACATGGTGGATTAATTTGCCGAATGTAATAATATCCTTAAAAGCCCCTCTTCAGCTGGGGTTACTTTATGTCTTACGGTTAACATTCTTTCTCAAACAGAGATTGGGGGTGTGGTTATTAGTCAGACATAATCCATCAATTTACTATGACAACCAGTGTGCTGTTGTAGCATTTTTGTCAAGGTCAACATCACTAGCAAGGATAGCGATGGCACATAAGTTATGATTAGGAGCCTCCTTTACCTGGAAATAAGGGCCCCAATGAGCCGGGGGTCATCAGACCACACACCCCAGCTCTAGATGTGCGCTGATTGCACACACCTCATCATCTGGGAGATTGCTGAGCAGCCAGTTTGCTACGTTCCACGAGCCCTGGTAGTTTTATATGCCCCCATGCTGGTGATAGCCATGGCCGGAGGCATGTTTTCGGGTTAACCATCAGTCCCATTCTCATGAATACAATATCTCAAGTACACTTTAAGGGAATTTCTTCAAACTTGGGACAAACATCCTCTTGAGGATGAGCTGATTAGATTATGGTGATAATAGGTCACTATGACCTTGCGCCCAGCTTATTCTGGTGAGTGCGATATCTCAAGAACACCTGGTGGGAATTTCTTTAAATTTGGCACAAATGTTTGTTTTGGACTCATTGGACTGGGGCTTCAAGCTCAGCCATATCTCAAACCTAATGATTGTCTCTCTTCATTTGTGTTGCAGCCAAAAGTTCTCTATCAGCTGGACCGTATAACCCCCACCCAGCTGGAGAGGTTTCTGGAAACCTGCAGAGACAAGTACATGAGGTACAAGACTCTCATTTTATGCCAAGGCTCAATGTTATTGTTACTTATCCATTCTCAGCAAAAGTTTTTGTTTTTCTTGAGGGAAGAGCTTTTGATTTTGTCCCTGCATACTCAAAAACTGTGACTCTAGCTGCAAGAACAAGACCACTGTGGTTACCAGTAAACAACATCCTCTTGCAATTAGGTCGCTCAGAATGTTTCTCTTGCAATAGACAGTAAGAAGTTGGGCAAAAATATTATAATGAGACAGACTCCAACTAAGCAAGGAAAAGTAAGGCTAAGGGTGTAGTGGGGTGACGCTGGAAAATAACTACTTTGCTTTTCCGAAAACCCACACTGTACTGTGCACAGGTTCGAAGGCCTTTGCACACCAACTTCATATTTTTTGTCTGGAATTGTTGCACCTTTAAAAATGAATACAGCCTAAAGTTGTGTCAATCACATTTACTATTAAACTTTTGTCTGTCAAGAGATGTTGGAACAGATTTGATTTTCTCGTGACCAGTTGTTTGGCCAAGAAGCAGTGAGGAAAATTTGGTGGAGAAACATTCACAAGTATCATTTCATAAATCAGACAGCCTGCTTTAAACAGGTCAGATAGTAATATTCAGGTGGATGATGGTGATGAGGAAGAAGATAAAATAGAGGGTGAGGACCACAGAGGGCTTCAGTGTGGAGACAGAGTGAGGACAGCTCAGCCCCAACATTGATCAATATATTATATTATAAATGTTTTTCTTCTTGCAGATTGTGTAGTAGTTGTATTAGATTTTCATCTGGTCCTCAGCTTGTTTTATTCCCACATTCATGCTCATTTATACGCTAATCAAAAGGCCATTGAGATGATGATAGTGTTTGTATAATAGCCGCCAAGTGTCCCTTAAGTGTCCGAAGCTGAGTCAGTCTCTTACGTGTTCACTCGTATAGAGCTCAGATGGAGCCAGGCTCGGCAGTTGGGGCTCTGTGTGCCCAGAGCATCGGAGAGCCTGGTACTCAGATGACCCTGAAAACCTTCCACTTTGCTGGCGTAGCGTCCATGAACATCACTCTGGGGGTGCCTCGCATCAAAGAGATCATCAATGCCTCCAAGAACATCAGGTATGATATATAATTACATGATAATAGTGGCACATCATCAGCAAATAAAGGCCTTGAAATGAAATGTCGGTATCTACTGATGCAGGCTGATAAGATCACCTCACCTTAGAGGTGTTTCGGGCATGTCCAGCTGGTAGGAGGCCCGGGCAGACCCAGAACATGGTGGAGGATTGTGCATCTCTGCACCCTAACTTAAGAGAGAACAGATCTGATGTCTCTGAAATTTGTTGAAAAAAAATAAGTGCCTATGGCAGAAATCCAATGTTGAGCATTTCTAATAATTACAGAGGTGTTTCTTTATGTTCCCTCTGTCATATGAGCAGAGGAGGAGGAGAAGGATGGAAGTAGTTCTCGTCCTTGACATTTGCTGCTGCCTTTTTGGCCCAAAGCACTGTTAATGAAGCATGTTGATCCCTTGCCTGACTCCATAGTTTAGACACTGCATTAGTCTGTTTAGCAAAATGAGCTCTGCTGGGCCACAGAAACCGTCTCTTTGTGTCACAGTAATGAACACATCCCTAATTAGTTTTGAATAATCTGTCTCCACTCAGTACCCCTATAATCACTGCTCATTTGGATGTGGAAGACGACGCCGACTTTGCCAGGCTGGTGAAGGGAAGGATCGAGAAAACTCTTCTCGGCGAGGTAATCAAAATGTGCAGCAAATTTTAAACTTGTGTCTTTTTTCTCCTCTTTCATTAGTAAATGAGTGACATTAAATTGAAGGACAGTAGTGTTTCCAAAACTGTCATTGTGAGAGTCAGGAACAAGTTGAAGAGTTGTGCTGTAATGAAAGTCTCTCGCTGTTCTCCACAGATTTCTGAGTACATTGAGGAGGTTTTTCTACCCGACGACTGCTTTATTCTGGTGAAATTGTCTCTGGAGAGAATACGCCTGCTGCGACTGGAGGTACCACAGCTTTCCTTCTTTTTTACTGACACAGTCCCAGCTTTCACACCTACCCTTTGATTAAAGATTCATTATAGTTTGTTACAGCTTGGCTGGTATTTTTGGAGTTTGGCCATCATTGCTGTCAGTCATGATAACAGTGTTTAACAAGGTGTTTAGTAGTAAAGTAATTGCTGACATCTGAGAATCTGGAGGCATCACTGTCGCTCACTCTCCCAGACCTCTTTGCAGCAATTAACTTGGTTAGTACTTGTACTTTTTTTTCCTTTTTATTAACAACGTGAACACAAAGTCATTAAACATATGAACACGTTTGTAATAACGTTAATATTAATTACAATGTGGTTTGAAGTAGATCTGTTTTGTTTGGTTTTTTTAACTTCCGTACTTTTGATACTATTCAATGTATCATTCACGGAGAGTGTATGTGTTTAAACATGTGGTATCAAAAAAGTATTGATACTTTTGTTCATGTTGAGAACAAGTTATTACCAGTACAAAGGATGGCCAAAACAATGACAATTAGTCCATCCATCCATTTTCATCCACTTATCCGGGGCCTGGTTGTGAGGGCAGCAGGCCAAGCAAAGCACCCCAGATGTCCCTCTCCCCAAAAAATGCTTTCCAGGAGGAGCTGGCTCCACTCCGAGCTCCCTCCTGATGTCTGAGCTCCTTACCCTTTCTCTAAGGCTAAGTCCACCCACCCCACGGAGGAAACTCATTTCAGCTGCTTGTATCCCCAATCTCATTCTTTCGGTCACTACCCAGAGCTCCTGACCATAGATGAGGGTTGGGACACAGGTGGACCAGGAAATTAAAAGCTTTGTCTTCCGGCTTTGTTCCCTTGGAATTGCTGCTGAGACTGTCAGACGATAGACTTTATTCATTATTTTATCCACTTTGCTTCAGCCGATCACCACCAAAATTTTATCATCTGTTCCTTGTCCCATTATCCTGACAATTTCATCAAAATCCGTTCATAACTTTTTGAGTTATTTTGCAGACAAACAAACAGACAAACAAACAAACAGACCAATGCCGGCAAAAACATAACCTCCTTGGCGGAGGTAAATATGTTGCTGGCTTTTATCCAATGAAATAAAAACAAAAACATCTGAACAAACTATAGCTCACTCTATGAGTACAAGAACAATCAGAAGAACCTACTTGAAATCACAGAGTTATCAAAATTAACAACCCCAAACAAATTCTAATTAACATTTAATATTTAAATTAAAATGTTTTTATTTATAGACATAGTTTTATCTGTTGTAAAGTATAACAGTAGGACACAGTTCAATGTCTGTGCCATTAATTTGATTAATTTATGATCAGTCATATGCAGTGTTAATTTTGTTGACGATGACGAGTCAGAAATAGATCTTGATAATAAAATTTATGTTTCATTTTTGCTGGTGAGACAAGATGTGACAAAAATGTTAGTGGTACTATCCGACATCGAAAGCCAAGAACGGCCGTGCTTGTAGTTATCTTCAAAGCTGCATGAGAGACAGGCTGGTAAACTCCAGTAAATAGTCTGCACCAGGATGTTTCAGTAGCCAGCAGATACACTCACACCAGAGCAGCATCAGCAGTTGGTGCGAGTTGCGAGCTGTAATTCAGCAGTAAATAATCAGCTGTGTGTGTCTGACTGTGGATGGTGGAGCTGCTGAATGGATTTGTTGAGTTCATTAGTTGCAGCAGTGGCTGTTAGCAGCTCTGCCTGCCGCTTAATGGCAGCGGAGCAAGCGGCCACTGGACCTCACAGCTGATCTCCGCAGGACTCCAGTCAGATTCGGATTGTATCGGGAAGGTTTATGGTTTGATGCTGTTTGACAGGCAAGTGGAAGGCTCAGTTGTCTGTGAGTGTAGCTGTGCTTAAGTAAACAGTCTGAACTCAAATCAGTTTTCTCTGACAAAAATGAAAGTTTAGTTTTAATCACCATCTCTGTGAGAGGACACTAGCTTAAATCTCCAGACTGACATGTTGCAGATTGAAAAGAATTCAGGCTTTAATTAAGTTATTTTTTTCTTCTTCTTAACAGTGAGATCGATGAGTCAGAGTTTACAATGAACCTGGCTACAAACCTTAGTTGTCATATTAGTTATTTGTGATGTCAAAATTTTTAGACCATGAACAGAGATGTTGAGCTTTTCAAATGATGATCAGTGTGAGCTCACAAATCAAAAACTGCTGGAGAAATGACAGTTTGTAAGTGTAGAAATTATTTGTAGTTGTAGAAAAAAAATTGCCTCAATGAAATTTTTATACAGCACTGAAGAGGCACTTAAGTCTTTCTTTTATCACATAATGCAACATAAAGTTTGCGCTCCGTTGCTCTAACAACAGCAGCTACATCATGGGTTTTGAAGTGCTTCGTTTTAGATAAGTGGTGTTGTGTTGTGTTGTAAGAACAACAAATTTCTTGTTTTTCTTTCAGGTAAACGCAGAAACGGTGCGTTACTCCATCTGCATGTCTAAGCTACGAGTGAAACCAGGAGACATCGCTGTGCACGGCGAGGCAGTTGTGTGTGTGTCTCCACGAGAGAACAGCAAAAGCTCCATGTACTACGTGCTGCAGTCATTAAAAGAGGAACTTCCTAAGGTCATTGATTATTTGGTTGTCTTTGAATTGGTAATAAGACTAATTACTAAGTGAGGCCCAGAATACTGTTGGTTCTGTGGTGCTCTTAAATTTGTGCCCCTACATAAAAAGTAAAGTGTTAGTTTCTTTGGTTAACTGTTCTCTTTTCTCTCTCTGGAAGGTGGTGGTCCAAGGAATACCTGAAGTGGCCCGCGCTGTCATTCACATAGACGAACAGAGCGGCAAGAACAAGTACAAACTGCTTGTGGAGGGAGACAACCTGAGAGCTGTCATGGCAACACATGGAGTGAATGGAAACAGGACCACTTCAAACAACACCTATGAGGTAACTCTAAAAAGAGATTTAAAACAAGTGTTGCTGTAACTCAGATTAGAGCCCTGTATACATCTTTATTTTGGTTCCACATCTGTCGCATGAATTCTGAGACTGGATCTGATACCCGTGACAGATTGTGTTCTGCAAACTGGCCTGCTTCAATAATAAATACAGGTCAAGACAATTTGAGTGAAATTCAGTTCCATAACGATATTTGGCTGATAAATGTGGGTTTTTTTTTCTTTTTTTCTTTTCTCAGGAAAAATTGACTGAGCAATCTTCACTCTGTACTCTGTAAAAGCTCTTTTACAGCAATGCCCTGAGCTCACATTCAATGGGCTTGAAGGACACACATATATAATAGCAATTGCAATTAAGTGATGAGTCCATAAAAACAAATAAGTAGCAGCAATGTCTATTGGGAATTACAAAAAAATATTACTATTAAAATAGTATTAGACAAAATATTAGAAACTAGCCAACTCACTCTGAAATCAGCATTCCATTTCATGTGCATGCTGTCGTCTGACTGCAGTAAGATTTGCCATAACACGCTTTGTGTCAGTGACTTTGAACTGTAATATGAGATGAACAGCCTCAGAGAGTAACAGAGAACCAGCTAAGACGACCTACCACTGAAAGAAAAGAGGAAAAAAAGTCAGTAGACAGCATCACGAAAGCTACGGGTCTTATTTTTCTAATTTTTATTGTCCTACATCATGATAAGAGTGATAACACACATTATTAGAGGCTATTGTGCACAGATACAAATACAGGTATGCTTTGAGATTTTGGCCCTTTGGTGTGCCTTGAAAACAAAACATTTGAAAACCATTATAGACTGAAATGTGTAACCGGCGAAAAATATCCTCTGCAGTTATCCAATTAATGGTTAACTGTTGACATCACTAGGTCGGGCCCAATCGGGTTGAGGCAGAGAAAGCCTGCTTGATTTACAATCTTCTCTGTATTTTTCCAGGTTGAGAGGACTTTGGGTATTGAGGCAGCCAGATCCACCATCATCAACGAGATTCAGTACACCATGGTGAACCACGGAATGAGCATTGACCGGCGCCACGTGATGCTTCTTGCAGATCTCATGTCCTACAAGGTATGACCATCACAATCTTGATGTTTCTTAAACTGAGCATAGCGTTAGTTCAGGCAGGACACAATGTCAAGCTCAGCTCACATCCCAGCTACACCAGCTGATCTCAAACAGTCCAATCAACTGATTGATGGAACAGAGTCAGCTGATATATCACATTCTTTTCTATGCAGCCAATTGGCGAATCTCATTCAAGGCGCCCAAACTGCTCTGGCCTGCCTACTGTTGCTGCTTCCTCTGCGAGCTGCTTTGTGACCCGCCTCCACCCCAGCTCCTCCTTTTCATGCTGTGTCTGACTTATCAATGTCAGTTCTGTTTGTCATTGATGCTGCTCTGTTCTGTTCCCGGGGGGTCTTTGCTGCTGTTCTCCCTGCCTTTGACTTTCCATGTGGGCGCATGGAAGGGCAGGGAGGTTTGCTCTCTCTGCCTCAGGCTTTTTTCATTTGCATGTGGAAGGGTAGAGAGGTGTGCTTTATCTGCCTCAAGGTTTTCTACGTAAGCGTGTGGAAGGGCAGAGAGGTGTGCTCTCTCCACCTTAGGCTTTCTGTGTAGGCTAGAGGAAAGGCAGAGAGGCCCCAGAACAGAGCCATATGGCCAAATATAATACTGCAAAAGGAAATAATGTTCTCTTTGACTTAAGTGTTGCTGACCGAATTGTGTTTCTGCTGTATTTCATCTATTGTATTGTCCTCTGTCCATAAAGGGGGAGATCCTTGGAATCACCAGATTTGGCTTGGCCAAAATGAAGGAGAGCGTCCTCATGCTGGCGTCCTTCGAAAAAACAGCCGATCATCTCTTTGATGCCGCCTACTTCGGACAAAAGGACTCTGTCTGCGGTGAGCTGATGCTTCATCTCTGTAGTGAACTTGAACTCCACTCTTGATTGGATCATAACAAGTCTTGTGTTCTTCTTTCAGGTGTGTCTGAGTGCATCATTATGGGGATTCCAATGAATATCGGAACAGGACTGTTTAAACTCCTACACAAGGCGGACAAGGATCCCTCTCCAGTCAGAAGGCCTCTCCTCTTTGACTGCCCAGACTTCCATATTCCTTTGATCACATAGCAGCGAGGAGAGAAGCTGCAGCAGTAGGATTTGTGAAGGAGGATTTTTCTTCCTCAGGACCTGCTGTCTACATTTTGAGACATTTAGAGATTATCTTCAGCAAATACAGAAGTGCCTGCAGAAGTGTCAGATGATTTCCTCTGTGGGGATCTAACAGGAAATTGGAATACAGCCTCTTGTTGTTTTGGCTGACAGACTATGTGGACGCTGTATTTCATCTTGCACATCAAGTTCTTTAGCATGTAAGAGGAAGTGGAATTGCTTATTATTTCAGTTCAAATCAGGTAATGTGTGAAGAGAGAACAGAACAGTTCAGATGCTATGATGTTCTTTTTGGCTTTTTATGTGTTTGTAAAACAGTGTGTTTCCTGTGTTATTAAGATGTTACATAATCTTACGTTCCCTCAGTGTAGTAGCACTGAACAAGCGTACAGCAGACTTGAGAAAGATTACCTCTTAATCATGAAGCAGATTTCATTACTTTCGGTTAAATATACAAGTCTTGTTTTTAGCATTGCAGCTTTGAGACTTTTCATTCACACTGCAAAACCCACTTCAGGTTATCTTTTCTGAAAAGTGCTTGTTTTCGTACGAGATTCACATCATTAGGGGTTCATTGAGGTAGAGCATTTCCATCCTGTGTGAAGCCTATTCCTAAAATGTATATATAATGTAATAAAAAAAATATGACCCAGTACATCATGGTTAAGTATTTTTTTGTGTACATACAATGAGTAGCGCATCCTGTTGGCCAATCAGTTTCTAAATGCAGTAACATAAAGTTAAGAAACTTTATTCACCAGATGTCAGATATCATCACTTTCCAATCTTTTTCAATTGTGGCATACTAAACTATAACTTTATTAAAAAAAAATGTATTAAAAATAATAATATATTATGACTTTGTAAAAGACATATGTTACTATGACTTTTTATAATTTTTTCACAGACTATATGAAGATATAAATGAGATATATAAGGTTTTTATGAATGAAAAACTATAATAGCATTTTTTTTAAATAATATTTTGTGACATTTTTTTTTTAACATTCTTTACCATGACTTTTTGTAACATTTCTCACATACTACACTATGACTTTAAATGACAAACTTTACCATGACTTTGTCTGAATTATTGACACATACTATACTATGACATTTTTATGCAATTTTGAACAACACTCTGTGCTATGACGTTTTTAAGCAATTTTTAAAGACATACTATAGTAATGTTTTTATGCATTTTTGAAGGACATACTATACTATGAATTTTATGCAATTTTAAACGATGTACTATACTATGACTTTTTTATGCATTTTTAAAGGACATACTATACAAGGACTTTTTATAAAATTTTGACAACATACTACACTATGAATTTTATGTAATTTTAAACGATGTACTATACTATGACTTTTTTATGCAATTTTGAATGACATACTATGACTTTTTTATGCAATTTTGAAGGACATACTATACTATGACTTTTTTATGCAATTTTCAACGACATACTATATACTATGATTTTTTTTTCATGGTTTTGGGCGACATTCTATACTGTGATGTTTTTATGCAATTTTCAACGACATACTATACTATGACTTTCTTTATGCAATTTTCGAACGACATACTATACTATGGTGTTTTTATGTAATTTTGAAGGACAAACTATACTATGACGTTATGCAATTTTGAACGACATACTATACTATGACTTTTTTATACAATTTTGAACGTCATACTATACTATGACTTTTTCATGCAATTTTGAACGACATACTATACTATGACGTTTTTATGCAATTTTGAACGACATACTATACTATGACTTTTTTATACAATTTTGAACGTCATACGAAACTATGACTTTTTTATGCAATTTTGAACGTCATACTATACTATGACGTTTTTATGCAATTTTGAACAACATACTATACTATGACGTTTTTATGCAATTTTAAACGACATACTATACTATGACTTTTTTATGCAATTTTAAACGACATGCTATACTATGACTTTTTTATGCAATTTTCAACGACATGCTATACTATGACTTTTTTATGCAATTTTGAACTACATACCATACTATGACGTTTTTATGCAATTTTGAAGGACATACTATACTATGACTTTTTTATGCAATTTTAAACGACATACTATACTATGGTGTTTTTATGCAATTTTGAAGGACATACTATACTATGACGTTGTTATGCAATTTTGAACGACATACTATACTATAACATTTTTAATGCAATTTTGAACGACATACTATACTATGACTTTTTTATACAATTTTGAACGTCATACTACACTATGACTTTTTTATGCAATTTTGAACGACATACTATACTATGACGTTTTTATGCAATTTTGAACGACATACTATACTATGACTTTTTTATACAATTTTGAACGTCATACTATACTATGACGTTTTTATGCATTTTTGAAGGACATACTATACTATGACTTTTTTATGCAATTTTGAACTACATACCATACTATGACGTTTTTATGCAATTTTGAAGGACATACTATACTATGACTTTTTTATGCAATTTTAAACGACATACTATACTATGGTGTTTTTATGCAATTTTGAACGACATACTATACTATGACGTTGTTATGCAATTTTGAACGACATACTATACTATGACGTTTTTATGCATTTTTGAAGGACATACTATACTATGACTTTTTTATGCAATTTTGAACTACATACCATACTATGACGTTTTTATGCAATTTTGAAGGACATACTATACTATGACTTTTTTATGCAATTTTAAACGACATACTATACTATGGTGTTTTTATGCAATTTTGAACGACATACTATACTATGACGTTGTTATGCAATTTTGAACGACATACTATACTATGACTTTTTTATACAATTTTGAAAGACATACTATACTATGACGTTTTTATGCAATTTTAAACGACATACTATACTATGACTTTTTTATGCAATTTTCAACGACATGCTATACTATGACTTTTTTATGCAATTTTGAACTACATACCATACTATGACGTTTTTATGCAATTTTGAAGGACATACTATACTATGGTGTTTTTATGCAATTTTAAACGACATACTATACTATGGTGTTTTTATGCAATTTTAAACGACATACTATACTATGGTGTTTTTATGCAATTTTGAAGGACATACTATACTATGACGTTGTTATGCAATTTTGAACGACATACTATACTATAACATTTTTAATGCAATTTTGAACGACATACTATACTATGACTTTTTTATACAATTTTGAACGTCATACTACACTATGACTTTTTTATGCAATTTTGAACGACATACTATACTATGACCTTTTTATGCAATTTTGAACGACATACTATACTATGACTTTTTTATACGATTTTGAACGTCATACTATACTATGACTTTTTTATGCAATTTTGAACGACATACTATACTATGACTTTTTTATACAATTTTGAACGTCATACTATACTATGACGTTTTTATGCAATTTTGAACGACATACTATACTATGACGTTTTTATGCATTTTTGAAGGACATACTATACTATGACTTTTTTATGCAATTTTGAACTACATACCATACTATGACGTTTTTATGCAATTTTGAAGGACATACTATACTATGACTTTTTTATGCAATTTTAAACGACATACTATACTATGGTGTTTTTATGCAATTTTGAACGACATACTATACTATGACGTTGTTATGCAATTTTGAACGACATACTATACTATGACGTTTTTATACAATTTTGAAAGACATACTATACTATGACGTTTTTATGCAATTTTAAACGACATACTATACTATGACTTTTTTATGCAATTTTTGAACGACATACTATACTATGACGTTGTTATGCAATTTTGAACGACATACTATACTATGACTTTTTTATACAATTTTGAAAGACATACTATACTATGACGTTTTTATGCAATTTTCAACGACATGCTATACTATGACTTTTTTATGCAATTTTTGAAGGACATGCTATACTATGACTTTTTTATGCAATTTTTGAACGACATGCTATACTATGACTTTTTTATGCAATTTTCAACGACATACTATACTATGACTTTTTCATGCAATTTTGAACGACATGCTATACTATGACTTTTTTATGCAATTTTGAACGACATGCTATACTATGACTTTTTTATGCAATTTTGAACGACATACCATACTATGACGTTTTTATGCAATTTTCAAAGACATGCTATACTACGACGTTGTTATGCAATTTTGAACGACATACTATACTATGACTTTTTTATGCAATTTTGAACGACATACTATACTATGACTTTTTTATGCAATTTTGAACGACATGCTATACTATGACTTTTTTATGCAATTTTGAACGACATACCATACTATGACGTTTTTATGCAATTTTCAAAGACATGCTATACTACGACGTTGTTATGCAATTTTGAACGACATACTATACTATGACTTTTTTATGCAATTTTGAACGACATGCTATACTATGATTTTTTTATGCAATTTTGAACGACATACTATACTATGACGTTTTTGTGCAATTTTCAAAGACATGCTATACTACGACTAGTTATGCAATTTTGAACGACATACTATACTATGACGTTTTTATGCAATTTTCAAAGACATGCTATACTACGACTAGTTATGCAATTTTGAACGACATACTATACTATGACTTTTTTTATGCAATTTTAAACGACATACTATACTTTGACTTTTTGCTTATTATTTCAGTTCAAATCAGGTAATGTGTGAAGAGAGAACAGAACAGTTCAGATGCTATGATGTTCTTTTTGGCTTTTTATGTGTTTGTAAAACAGTGTGTTTCCTGTGTTATTAAGATGTTACATAATCTTACGTTCCCTCAGTGTAGTAGCACTGAACAAGCGTACAGCAGACTTGAGAAAGATTACCTCTTAATCATGAAGCAGATTTCATTACTTTCGGTTAAATATACAAGTCTTGTTTTTAGCATTGCAGCTTTGAGACTTTTCATTCACACTGCAAAACCCACTTCAGGTTATCTTTTCTGAAAAGTGCTTGTTTTCGTACGAGATTCACATCATTAGGGGTTCATTGAGGTAGAGCATTTCCATCCTGTGTGAAGCCTATTCCTAAAATGTATATATAATGTAATAAAAAAAATATGACCCAGTACATCATGGTTAAGTATTTTTTTGTGTACATACAATGAGTAGCGCATCCTGTTGGCCAATCAGTTTCTAAATGCAGTAACATAAAGTTAAGAAACTTTATTCACCAGATGTCAGATATCATCACTTTCCAATCTTTTTCAATTGTGGCATACTAAACTATAACTTTATTAAAAAAAAATGTATTAAAAATAATAATATATTATGACTTTGTAAAAGACATATGTTACTATGACTTTTTATAATTTTTTCACAGACTATATGAAGATATAAATGAGATATATAAGGTTTTTATGAATGAAAAACTATAATAGCATTTTTTTTAAATAATATTTTGTGACATTTTTTTTTTAACATTCTTTACCATGACTTTTTGTAACATTTCTCACATACTACACTATGACTTTAAATGACAAACTTTACCATGACTTTGTCTGAATTACTGACACATACTATACTATGACATTTTTATGCAATTTTGAACAACACTCTGTGCTATGACGTTTTTAATCAATTTTTAAAGACATACTATAGTAATGTTTTTATGCATTTTTGAAGGACATACTATACTATGAATTTTATGCAATTTTAAACGATGTACTAAACTATGACTTTTTTATGCATTTTTAAAGGACATACTATACTAGGACTTTTTTTTATAAAATTTTGACGACATACTACACTATGAATTTTATGTAATTTTAAACGATGTACTATACTATGACTTTTTTATGCAATTTTGAACGACATACTATACTATGACGTTTTTATGCAATTTTGAAGGACATACTATACTATGACTTTTTTTTTCATGGTTTTGGGCAACATTCTATACTGTGATGTTTTTATGCAATTTTCAACGACATACTATACTATGACTTTCTTTATGCAATTTTCAAACGACATACTATACTATGACTTTTTTATACAATTTTGAACGACATACTATACTATGACTTTTTTATACAATTTTGAACGTCATACTATACTATGACTTTTTTATGCAATTTTGAACGACATACTATACTATGACATTTTTATGCATTTTTGAAGGACATACTATACTATGACTTTTTTATACAATTTTCGAACGACATACTATACTATGACTTTTTTATACAATTTTGAACGTCGTACTATACTATGACTTTTTTTATGCAATTTTCAACGACATACTATACTATGATTTTTTTTCATGATTTTGGGCGACATACTATATATACTATGACTTTTTTTATACAATTTTGAAGGACATACTATACTATGAATTTTATGTAATTTAAAACCATGTACAATACTATGACTTTTTTATGCAATTTTGAACGACATTCTATACTATGATTTTTTTTCATGATTTTGGGCGACATACTATATATACTATGACTTTTTTTATACAATTTTGAAGGACATACTATACTATGACTTTTTTATACAATTTTGAAGGACATACTATACTATGACTTTTTTATGCAATTTTGAACGACATACTATACTATGATTTTTTTTATTGGTTTTTTGGCGACATTCTATACTGTGATGTTTTTATGCAATTTTCAACGACATACTATACTATGACTTTTTTAATGCAATTTTCCAACGACATACTATACTATGACTTTTTTATGCAATTTTGAACGACATACTATACTATGACATTTTTATGCATTTGTGAAGGACATACTATACTATGACTTTTTTATGCAATTTTCAACAACATACTATACTATGACTTTTTTATACAATTTTGAAGGACATACTATACTATGATTTTTTTTCATGGTTTTGGGCGACATTCTATACTGTGATGTTTTTATGCAATTTTCAACGACATACTATACTATGACTTTTTTATACAATTTTGAACGACATACTATACTATGATTTTTTTTCATGGTTTTGGGCGACATTCTATATTGTGATGTTTTTATGCAATTTTCAACGACATACTATACTATGACTTTCTTTATGCAATTTTCGAACGACATACTATACTATGACTTTTTTATACAATTTTGAACGACATACTATACTATGACTTTTTTATACAATTTTGAACGTCATACTATACTATGACTTTTTTATGCAATTTTGAACGACATACTATACTATGACATTTTTATGCATTTTTGAAGGACATACTATACTATGACGTTTTTATGCATTTTTGAAGGACATACTATACTATGACTTTTTTTATACAATTTTGAAGGACATACTATACTATGACTTTTTTATACAATTTTGAAGGACATACTATACTATGACTTTTTTATGCAATTTTGAACGACATACTATACTATGATTTTTTTTATTGGTTTTTTGGCGACATTCTATACTGTGATGTTTTTATGCAATTTTCAACGACATACTATACTATGACTTTTTTAATGCAATTTTCCAACGACATACTATACTATGACTTTTTTATGCAATTTTGAACGACATACTATACTATGACATTTTTATGCATTTGTGAAGGACATACTATACTATGACTTTTTTATGCAATTTTCAACAACATACTATACTATGACTTTTTTATACAATTTTGAAGGACATACTATACTATGATTTTTTTTCATGGTTTTGGGCGACATTCTATACTGTGATGTTTTTATGCAATTTTCAACGACATACTATACTATGACTTTTTTATACAATTTTGAACGACATACTATACTATGATTTTTTTTCATGGTTTTGGGCGACATTCTATACTGTGATGTTTTTATGCAATTTTCAACGACATACTATACTATGACTTTCTTTATGCAATTTTCGAACGACATACTATACTATGACTTTTTTATACAATTTTGAAGGACATACTATACTATGACTTTTTTATGCAATTTTGAACGACATACTATACTATGATTTTTTTCATGGTTTTGGGCGACATTCTATACTGTGATGTTTTTATGCAGTTTTCAACGACATACTATACTATGACTTTTTTATACAATTTTGAACGGCATACTATACTATGACTTTTTTTATGCAATTTTGAAGGACATACTATACTACGACGTTGTTATGCAATTTTGAACGACATACTATACTACGACTTTTTTATGCAATTTTCAACGACATACTATACTTTGACTTTTTTTATGCAATTTTGAACTACATACTATACTATGACTATACTATAATGCAATTTTGAACGACATGCTATACTGACTTTTTTATGCAATTTTGAACGACATACTATACTATGACGTTTTTATGCAATTTTCAAAGACATGCTATACTACGACGTTGTTATGCAATTTTGAAGGACATACTATACTATGACTTTTTTATGCAATTTTAAACGACATACTATACTATGACGTTTTTATGCAATTTTCAAAGACATGCTATACTATGACTTTTTTATGCAATTTTAAACGACATACTATGCTATGACGTTATATGCAATTTTGAACGACAAACTATACTATGACTTTTTTTATGCAATTTTGAAGGACATACTATACTATGACTTTTTTATGCAATTTTGAAAGACATACTATACTATGACTTTTTTATGCAATTTTGAAGGACATACTATACTATGACTTTTTTATGCAATTTTCAACGACATGCTATACTATGACTTTTTTATGCAATTTTAAACGACATACTATACTATGACTTTTTTATGCAATTTTAAACGACATGCTATACTATGACTTTTTTATGCAATTTGCAACGACATGCTATACTATGACTTTTTTATGCAATTTTGAACGACATGCTATACTATGACTTTTTAATGCAATTTTGAACGACATGCTATACTGACTTTTTTATGCAATTTTGAACGACATACTATACTATGACGTTTTTATGCAATTTTCAAAGACATGCTATACTACGACGTTGTTATGCAATTTTGAACGACATACTATACTATGACTTTTTCATGCAATTTTGAACGACATGCTATACTATGACTTTTTTATGCAATTTTGAACGACATACTATACTATGACGTTTTTATGCAATTTTGAACGTCATACTATACTATGACTTTTTTATGCAATTTTGAACGACATGCTATACTATGACTTTTTTATGCAATTTTGAACGACATTCTATACTATGACGTTTTTGTGCAATTTTCAAAGACATGCTTTACTATGACTAGTTATGCAATTTTGAACGACATACTATATTATGACGTTTTTATGCAATTTTGAAGGACATACTATACTATGATTTTTTTTCATGGTTTTGGGCGACATTCTATACTGTGATGTTTTTATGCAATTTTCAACGACATACTATACTATGACTTTCTTTATGCAATTTTCGAACGACATACTATACTATGACTTTTTTATACAATTTTGAACGTCATACTATACTATGACTTTTTTATGCAATTTTGAACGACATACTATACTATGACATTTTTATGCATTTGTGAAGGACATACTATACTATGACTTTTTTATGCAATTTTCAACGACATACTATACTATGACTTTTTTATACAATTTTGAAGGACATACTATACTATGAATTTTATGTAATTTAAAACCATGTACTATACTATGACTTTCTTATGCAACTTTGAACGACATTCTATACTATGATTTTTTTTCATGGTTTTGGGCGACATACTATATATACTATGACTTTTTTTATACAATTTTGAAGGACATACTATACTATGACTTTTTTATACAATTTTGAACGTCATACTATACTATGACTATTTTTATGCAATTTTGAACGTCATACCATACTATGACGTTTTTATGTAATTTTGAAGGACATACTATACTATGACTTTTTATGCAATTTTAAACGACATACTATACTATGACTTTTTTATGCAATTTTCAAAGACATGCTATACTACGACGTTGTTATGCAATTTTGAACGACATACTATACTATGACTTTTTTTATACAATTTTGAACGTCATACTATACTATGACTTTTTTATGCAATTTTGAACGACATACTATACTATGACTTTTTTTATGCAATTTTGACCGACATACTATACTATTACTTTTTTATACAATTTTGTACGTCATACTATACTATGACTTTTTTATACAATTTTGAACGACATACTATACTATGACGTTTTATGCAATTTTGAATGACATGCTATACTATGACGTTTTTATGCAATTTTGAAGGACATACTATACTATGACTTTTTTATGCAATTTTGAACGACATACCATACTATGACTTTTTTTATGCAATTTTGAACGACATACTATACTATGACTTTTTTTATGCAATTTTGAACGACATACTATACCATGACTTTTTTATACAATTTTGAACGTCATACTGTACTATGACTTTTTTTATGCAATTTTGAACGACATACTATACTATGACGTTTTTATGCATTTTTGAATGACGTACTATACTATGACTTTTTTATGCAATTTTGAACGACATACTATACTATGACGTTTTTATGCAATTTTGAAGGACATACTATACTATGATTTTTTTTTCATGGTTTTGGGCGACATTCTATACTGTGATGTTTTTATGCAATTTTCAACGACATACTATACTTTGACTTTCTTTATGCAATTTTCGAACGACATACTATACTATGACTTTTTTATACAATTTTGAACGACATACTATACTATGACTTTTTTATACAATTTTGAACGTCATACTATACTATGACTTTTTTATGCAATTTTGAACGACATACTATACTATGACATTTTTATGCATTTGTGAAGGACATACTATACTATGACTTTTTTATGCAATTTTGAACGACATACTATACTATGACTTTTTTATACAATTTTGAAGGACATACTATACTATGAATTTTATGTAATTTAAAACCATGTACTATACTATGACTTTCTTATGCAATTTTGAACGACATTCTATACTATGATTTTTTTTCATGGTTTTGGGCGACATACTATATATACTATGACTTTTTTTATACAATTTTGAAGGACATACTATACTATGACTTTTTTATACAATTTTGAACGTCATACTATACTATGACTTTTTATGCAATTTTAAACGACATACTATACTATGACTTTTTTATGCAATTTTCAAAGACATGCTATACTACGACGTTGTTATGCAATTTTGAACGACATACTATACTATGACTTTTTTTATACAATTTTGAACGTCATACTATACTATGACTTTTTTATGCAATTTTGAACGACATACTATACTATGACTTTTTTTATGCAATTTTGACCGACATACTATACTATTACTTTTTTATACAATTTTGTACGTCATACTATACTATGACTTTTTTATACAATTTTGAACGACATACTATACTATGACGTTTTATGCAATTTTGAATGACATGCTATACTATGACGTTTTTATGCAATTTTGAAGGACATACTATACTATGACTTTTTTATGCAATTTTGAACGACATACCATACTATGACTTTTTTTATGCAATTTTGAACGACAACTATGACTTTTTTTATGCAATTTTGAACGACATACTATACCATGACTTTTTTATACAATTTTGAACGTCATACTATACTATGACTTTTTTTATGCAATTTTGAACGACATACTATACTATGACGTTTTAATGCATTTTTGAATGACGTACTATACTATGACTTTTTTATGCAATTTTGAATGACATACTATACTATGACGTTTTTATGCAATTTTGAACAACATACTATACTATGACTTTTTAATGCAATTTTGAACGACATGCTATACTATGACTTTTTTACGCAATTTTGAACGACATACTATACTATGACTTTTTTTATGCAATTTTGAACGACATACTATACTATGACTCTTTTACACAATTTTGAACGTCATACTATACTATCACTTTTTTATGCAATTTTGAACGATATACTATACTATGACTTTTTTTATGCAATTTTGAACGACATACTATACTATGACTTTTTTATGCAATTTTAAACGACATACTATACTATGACTTTTTTATGCAATTTTAAACGACATGCTATACTATGACTTTTTTATGCAATTTGCAACGACATGCTATACTATGACTTTTTTATGCAATTTTGAACGACATGCTATACTATGACTTTTTAATGCAATTTTGAACGACATGCTATACTGACTTTTTTATGCAATTTTGAACGACATACTATACTATGACGTTTTTATGCAATTTTCAAAGACATGCTATACTACGACGTTGTTATGCAATTTTGAACGACATACTATACTATGACTTTTTTATGCAATTTTGAACGACATGCTATACTATGACTTTTTTATGCAATTTTGAACGACATACTATACTATGACGTTTTTATGCAATTTTGAACGTCATACTATACTATGACTTTTTTATGCAATTTTGAACGACATGCTATACTATGACTTTTTTATGCAATTTTGAACGACATTCTATACTATGACGTTTTTGTGCAATTTTCAAAGACATGCTTTACTATGACTAGTTATGCAATTTTGAACGACATACTATATTATGACGTTTTTATGCAATTTTGAAGGACATACTATACTATGATTTTTTTTTCATGGTTTTGGGCGACATTCTATACTGTGATGTTTTTATGCAATTTTCAACGACATACTATACTATGACTTTCTTTATGCAATTTTCGAACGACATACTATACTATGACTTTTTTATACAATTTTGAACGTCATACTATACTATGACTTTTTTATGCAATTTTGAACGACATACTATACTATGACATTTTTATGCATTTGTGAAGGACATACTATACTATGACTTTTTTATGCAATTTTCAACGACATACTATACTATGACTTTTTTATACAATTTTGAAGGACATACTATACTATGAATTTTATGTAATTTAAAACCATGTACTATACTATGACTTTCTTATGCAACTTTGAACGACATTCTATACTATGATTTTTTTTCATGGTTTTGGGCGACATACTATATATACTATGACTTTTTTTATACAATTTTGAAGGACATACTATACTATGACTTTTTTATACAATTTTGAACGTCATACTATACTATGACTATTTTTATGCAATTTTGAACGTCATACCATACTATGACGTTTTTATGTAATTTTGAAGGACATACTATACTATGACTTTTTATGCAATTTTAAACGACATACTATACTATGACTTTTTTATGCAATTTTCAAAGACATGCTATACTACGACGTTGTTATGCAATTTTGAACGACATACTATACTATGACTTTTTTTATACAATTTTGAACGTCATACTATACTATGACTTTTTTATGCAATTTTGAACGACATACTATACTATGACTTTTTTTATGCAATTTTGACCGACATACTATACTATTACTTTTTTATACAATTTTGTACGTCATACTATACTATGACTTTTTTATACAATTTTGAACGACATACTATACTATGACGTTTTATGCAGTTTTGAATGACATGCTATACTATGACGTTTTTATGCAATTTTGAAGGACATACTATACTATGACTTTTTTATGCAATTTTGAACGACATACCATACTATGACTTTTTTTATGCAATTTTGAACGACATACTATACTATGACTTTTTTTATGCAATTTTGAACGACATACTATACCATGACTTTTTTATACAATTTTGAACGTCATACTATACTATGACTTTTTTTATGCAATTTTGAACGACATACTATACTATGACGTTTTTATGCATTTTTGAATGACGTACTATACTATGACTTTTTTATGCAATTTTGAACGACATACTATACTATGACGTTTTTGTGCAATTTTCAAAGACATGCTTTACTATGACTAGTTATGCAATTTTGAACGACATACTATACTATGACGTTTTTATGCAATTTTCAAAGACATGCTATACTACGACTAGTTATGCAATTTTGAACGACATACTATACTATGACTTTTTTATGCAATTTTGAACGACATACTATACTATGACATTTTTATGCATTTGTGAAGGACATACTATACTATGACTTTTTTATGCAATTTTCAACGACATACTATACTATGACTTTTTTATACAATTTTGAAGGACATACTATACTATGAATTTTATGTAATTTAAAACCATGTACTATACTATGACTTTCTTATGCAACTTTGAACGACATTCTATACTATGATTTTTTTTCATGGTTTTGGGCGACATACTATATATACTATGACTTTTTTTATACAATTTTGAAGGACATACTATACTATGACTTTTTTATACAATTTTGAACGTCATACTATACTATGACTATTTTTATGCAATTTTGAACTACATACCATACTATGACGTTTTTATGTAATTTTGAAGGACATACTATACTATGACTTTTTATGCAATTTTAAACGACATACTATACTATGACTTTTTTATGCAATTTTCAAAGACATGCTATACTACGACGTTGTTATGCAATTTTGAACGACATACTATACTATGACTTTTTTTATACAATTTTGAACGTCATACTATACTATGACTTTTTTATGCAATTTTGAACGACATACTATACTATGACTTTTTTTATGCAATTTTGACCGACATACTATACTATTACTTTTTTATACAATTTTGTACGTCATACTATACTATGACTTTTTTATACAATTTTGAACGACATACTATACTATGACGTTTTATGCAATTTTGAATGACATGCTATACTATGACGTTTTTATGCAATTTTGAAGGACATACTATACTATGACTTTTTTATGCAATTTTGAACGACATACCATACTATGACTTTTTTTATGCAATTTTGAACGACATACTATACTATGACTTTTTTTATGCAATTTTGAACGACATACTATACCATGACTTTTTTATACAATTTTGAACGTCATACTGTACTATGACTTTTTTTATGCAATTTTGAACGACATACTATACTATGACGTTTTTATGCATTTTTGAATGACGTACTATACTATGACTTTTTTATGCAATTTTGAACGACATACTATACTATGACGTTTTTATGCAATTTTGAAGGACATACTATACTATGATTTTTTTTTCATGGTTTTGGGCGACATTCTATACTGTGATGTTTTTATGCAATTTTCAACGACATACTATACTTTGACTTTCTTTATGCAATTTTCGAACGACATACTATACTATGACTTTTTTATACAATTTTGAACGACATACTATACTATGACTTTTTTATACAATTTTGAACGTCATACTATACTATGACTTTTTTATGCAATTTTGAACGACATACTATACTATGACATTTTTATGCATTTGTGAAGGACATACTATACTATGACTTTTTTATGCAATTTTGAACGACATACTATACTATGACTTTTTTATACAATTTTGAAGGACATACTATACTATGAATTTTATGTAATTTAAAACCATGTACTATACTATGACTTTCTTATGCAATTTTGAACGACATTCTATACTATGATTTTTTTTCATGGTTTTGGGCGACATACTATATATACTATGACTTTTTTTATACAATTTTGAAGGACATACTATACTATGACTTTTTTATACAATTTTGAACGTCATACTATACTATGACTTTTTATGCAATTTTAAACGACATACTATACTATGACTTTTTTATGCAATTTTCAAAGACATGCTATACTACGACGTTGTTATGCAATTTTGAACGACATACTATACTATGACTTTTTTTATACAATTTTGAACGTCATACTATACTATGACTTTTTTATGCAATTTTGAACGACATACTATACTATGACTTTTTTTATGCAATTTTGACCGACATACTATACTATTACTTTTTTATACAATTTTGTACGTCATACTATACTATGACTTTTTTATACAATTTTGAACGACATACTATACTATGACGTTTTATGCAATTTTGAATGACATGCTATACTATGACGTTTTTATGCAATTTTGAAGGACATACTATACTATGACTTTTTTATGCAATTTTGAACGACATACCATACTATGACTTTTTTTATGCAATTTTGAACGACAACTATGACTTTTTTTATGCAATTTTGAACGACATACTATACCATGACTTTTTTATACAATTTTGAACGTCATACTATACTATGACTTTTTTTATGCAATTTTGAACGACATACTATACTATGACGTTTTAATGCATTTTTGAATGACGTACTATACTATGACTTTTTTATGCAATTTTGAATGACATACTATACTATGACGTTTTTATGCAATTTTGAACAACATACTATACTATGACTTTTTAATGCAATTTTGAACGACATGCTATACTATGACTTTTTTACGCAATTTTGAACGACATACTATACTATGACTTTTTTTATGCAATTTTGAACGACATACTATACTATGACTCTTTTACACAATTTTGAACGTCATACTATACTATCACTTTTTTATGCAATTTTGAACGATATACTATACTATGACTTTTTTTATGCAATTTTGAACGACATACTATACTATGACTTTTTTATACAATTTTGAACGATATACTATACTATGACTTTTTTTATGCAATTTTGAACGACATACTATACCATGACTTTTTTATACAATTTTGAACGTCATACTATACTATGACTTTTTTTATGCAATTTTGAACGACATACTATACTATGACGTTTTTATGCATTTTTGAATGACGTACTATACTATGACTTTTTTATGCAATTTTGAACGACATACTATACTATGACGTTTTTGTGCAATTTTCAAAGACATGCTTTACTATGACTAGTTATGCAATTTTGAACGACATACTATACTATGACGTTTTTATGCAATTTTCAAAGACATGCTATACTACGACTAGTTATGCAATTTTGAAGGACATACTATACTATGATTTTTTTTCATGGTTTTGGGCGACATTCTATACTGTGATGTTTTTATGCAATTTTCAATGACATACTATACTATGACTTTCTTTATGCAATTTTCGAACGACATACTATACTATGACTTTTTTATACAATTTTGAACGACATACTATACTATGACTTTTTTATACAATTTTGAACGTCATACTATACTATGACTTTTTTATGCAATTTTGAACGACATACTATACTATGACATTTTTATGCATTTGTGAAGGACATACTATACTATGACTTTTTTATGCAATTTTGAACGACATACTATACTATGACTTTTTTATACAATTTTGAAGGACATACTATACTATGAATTTTATGTAATTTAAAACCATGTACTATACTATGACTTTCTTATGCAATTTTGAACGACATTCTATACTATGATTTTTTTTCATGGTTTTGGGCGACATACTATATATACTATGACTTTTTTTATACAATTTTGAAGGACATACTATACTATGACTTTTTTATACAATTTTGAAGGACATACTATACTATGAATTTTATGTAATTTAAAACCATGTACTATACTATGACTTTCTTATGCAATTTTGAACGACATTCTATACTATGATTTTTTTTCATGGTTTTGGGCGACATACTATATATACTATGACTTTTTTTATACAATTTTGAAGGACATACTATACTATGACTTTTTTATACAATTTTGAACGACATACTATACTATGACTTTTTTTATGCAATTTTGAACAACATACTATACTATGACTCTTTTACACAATTTTGAACGTCATACTATACTATCACTTTTTTATGCAATTTTGAACGATATACTATACTATGACTTTTTTTATGCAATTTTGAACGACATACTATACTATGACTTTTTTATACAATTTTGAACGATATACTATACTATGACTTTTTTTATGCAATTTTGAACGACATACTATACCATGACTTTTTTATACAATTTTGAACGTCATACTATACTATGACGTTTTTATGCATTTTTGAATGACGTACTATACTATGACTTTTTTATGCAATTTTGAACGACATACTATACTATGACGTTTTTGTGCAATTTTCAAAGACATGCTTTACTATGACTAGTTATGCAATTTTGAACGACATACTATACTATGACGTTTTTATGCAATTTTCAAAGACATGCTATACTACGACTAGTTATGCAATTTTGAACGACATACTATACTATGACGTTTTTATGCAATTTTGAAGGACATACTATACTATGATTTTTTTTTCATGGTTTTGGGCGACATTCTATACTGTGATGTTTTTATGCAATTTTCAACGACATACTATACTATGACTTTCTTTATGCAATTTTCGAACGACATACTATACTATGACTTTTTTATACAATTTTGAACGACATACTATACTATGACTTTTTTATACAATTTTGAACGTCATACTATACTATGACTTTTTTATGCAATTTTGAACGACATACTATACTATGACATTTTTATGCATTTGTGAAGGACATACTATACTATGACTTTTTTATGCAATTTTCAACGACATACTATACTATGACTTTTTTATACAATTTTGAAGGACATACTATACTATGAATTTTATGTAATTTAAAACCATGTACTATACTATGACTTTCTTATGCAATTTTGAACGACATTCTATACTATGATTTTTTTTCATGGTTTTGGGCGACATACTATATATACTATGACTTTTTTTATACAATTTTGAAGGACATACTATACTATGACTTTTTTATACAATTTTGAACGTCATACTATACTATGACTTTTTATGCAATTTTGAACGACATACTATACTATGACTTTTTTTATGCAATTTTGAACGACATACTATACTATGACGTTTTTATGCATTTTTGAATGACGTACTATACTATGACTTTTTTATGCAATTTTGAACGACATACTATACTATGACGTTTTTGTGCAATTTTCAAAGACATGCTTTACTATGACTAGTTATGCAATTTTGAACGACATACTATACTATGACGTTTTTATGCAATTTTCAAAGACATGCTATACTACGACTAGTTATGCAATTTTGAACGACATACTATACTATGACTTTTTTATACAATTTTGAACGTCATACTATACTATGACTTTTTTTATGCAATTTTGAACGACATACTATACTATGACGTTTTTATGCATTTTTGAATGACGTACTATACTATGACTTTTTTATGCAATTTTGAACGACATACTATACTATGACGTTTTTGTGCAATTTTCAAAGACATGCTTTACTATGACTAGTTATGCAATTTTGAACGACATACTATACTATGACGTTTTTATGCAATTTTCAAAGACATGCTATACTACGACTAGTTATGCAATTTTGAACGACATACTATACTATGACGTTTTTATGCAATTTTGAAGGACATACTATACTATGATTTTTTTTTCATGGTTTTGGGCGACATTCTATACTGTGATGTTTTTATGCAATTTTCAACGACATACTATACTATGACTTTCTTTATGCAATTTTCGAACGACATACTATACTATGACTTTTTTATACAATTTTGAACGACATACTATACTATGACTTTTTTATACAATTTTGAACGTCATACTATACTATGACTTTTTTATGCAATTTTGAACGACATACTATACTATGACATTTTTATGCATTTGTGAAGGACATACTATACTATGACTTTTTTATGCAATTTTCAACGACATACTATACTATGACTTTTTTATACAATTTTGAAGGACATACTATACTATGAATTTTATGTAATTTAAAACCATGTACTATACTATGACTTTCTTATGCAATTTTGAACGACATTCTATACTATGATTTTTTTTCATGGTTTTGGGCGACATACTATATATACTATGACTTTTTTTATACAATTTTGAAGGACATACTATACTATGACTTTTTTATACAATTTTGAACGTCATACTATACTATGACTTTTTATGCAATTTTAAACGACATACTATACTATGACTTTTTTATGCAATTTTCAAAGACATGCTATACTACGACGTTGTTATGCAATTTTGAACGACATACTATACTATGACTTTTTTTATACAATTTTGAACGTCATACTATACTATGACTTTTTTATGCAATTTTGAACGACATACTATACTATGACTTTTTTTATGCAATTTTGACCGACATACTATACTATTACTTTTTTATACAATTTTGTACGTCATACTATACTATGACTTTTTTATACAATTTTGAACGACATACTATACTATGACGTTTTATGCAATTTTGAATGACATACTATACTATGACGTTTTTATGCAATTTTGAACGACATACTATACTATGACTTTTTAATGCAATTTTGAACGACATGCTATACTATGACTTTTTTATGCAATTTTGAACGACATACTATACTATGACTTTTTTTATGCAATTTTGAACGACATACTATACTATGACTCTTTTACACAATTTTGAACGTCATACTATACTATCACTTTTTTATGCAATTTTGAACGATATACTATACTATGACTTTTTTTATGCAATTTTGAACGACATACTATACTATGACTTTTTTATACAATTTTGAACGATATACTATACTATGACTTTTTTTATGCAATTTTGAACGACATGCTATACTATGACTTTTTTATGCAATTTTAAACGACATACTATACTATGACTTTTCTATGCAATTTTGAACGACATACTATACTATGACTTTTTTATGCAATTTTGAACGACATGCTATACTATGACTTTTTTATGCAATTTTGAACAACATGCTATACTATGACTTTTTTATGCAATTTTCAACGACATACTATACTATGACTTTTTTATGCAATGTTCAACGACATGCTATACTATGACTTTTTTATGCAACTTTGAACAACATACTATACTAGGACATTTTTATGCAATTTTGAAAGACATACTATACTACGATGTTTTTATACAATTTTCAACGACATACTATACTATGACGTTTTTATGCAATTTTTGAAGGACATACTATACTATGATTTTTTTATGCAATTTTGAACGACATGCTATACTATGACTTTTTTATGCAATTTTCAAAGACATGCTATACTACGACGTTGTTATGCAATTTTGAACGACATACTATACTATGACTTTTTTTATACAATTTTGAACGTCATACTATACTATGACTTTTTTATGCAATTTTGAACGACATACTATACTATGACTTTTTTTATGCAATTTTGACCGACATACTATACTATTACTTTTTTATACAATTTTGTACGTCATACTATACTATGACTTTTTTATACAATTTTGAACGACATACTATACTATGACGTTTTATGCAATTTTGAACGACATACTATACTATGACGTTTTTATGCATTTTTGAATGACGTACTATACTATGACTTTTTTATGCAATTTTGAACGACATACTATACTATGACGTTTTTGTGCAATTTTCAAAGACATGCTTTACTATGACTAGTTATGCAATTTTGAACGACATACTATACTATGACGTTTTTATGCAATTTTCAAAGACATGCTATACTACGACTAGTTATGCAATTTTGAAGGACATACTATACTATGATTTTTTTTCATGGTTTTGGGCGACATTCTATACTGTGATGTTTTTATGCAATTTTCAATGACATACTATACTATGACTTTCTTTATGCAATTTTCGAACGACATACTATACTATGACTTTTTTATACAATTTTGAACGACATACTATACTATGACTTTTTTATACAATTTTGAACGTCATACTATACTATGACTTTTTTATGCAATTTTGAACGACATACTATACTATGACATTTTTATGCATTTGTGAAGGACATACTATACTATGACTTTTTTATGCAATTTTGAACGACATACTATACTATGACTTTTTTATACAATTTTGAAGGACATACTATACTATGAATTTTATGTAATTTAAAACCATGTACTATACTATGACTTTCTTATGCAATTTTGAACGACATTCTATACTATGATTTTTTTTCATGGTTTTGGGCGACATACTATATATACTATGACTTTTTTTATACAATTTTGAAGGACATACTATACTATGACTTTTTTATACAATTTTGAAGGACATACTATACTATGAATTTTATGTAATTTAAAACCATGTACTATACTATGACTTTCTTATGCAATTTTGAACGACATTCTATACTATGATTTTTTTTCATGGTTTTGGGCGACATACTATATATACTATGACTTTTTTTATACAATTTTGAAGGACATACTATACTATGACTTTTTTATACAATTTTGAACGACATACTATACTATGACTTTTTTTATGCAATTTTGAACAACATACTATACTATGACTCTTTTACACAATTTTGAACGTCATACTATACTATCACTTTTTTATGCAATTTTGAACGATATACTATACTATGACTTTTTTTATGCAATTTTGAACGACATACTATACTATGACTTTTTTATACAATTTTGAACGATATACTATACTATGACTTTTTTTATGCAATTTTGAACGACATACTATACCATGACTTTTTTATACAATTTTGAACGTCATACTATACTATGACGTTTTTATGCATTTTTGAATGACGTACTATACTATGACTTTTTTATGCAATTTTGAACGACATACTATACTATGACGTTTTTGTGCAATTTTCAAAGACATGCTTTACTATGACTAGTTATGCAATTTTGAACGACATACTATACTATGACGTTTTTATGCAATTTTCAAAGACATGCTATACTACGACTAGTTATGCAATTTTGAACGACATACTATACTATGACGTTTTTATGCAATTTTGAAGGACATACTATACTATGATTTTTTTTTCATGGTTTTGGGCGACATTCTATACTGTGATGTTTTTATGCAATTTTCAACGACATACTATACTATGACTTTCTTTATGCAATTTTCGAACGACATACTATACTATGACTTTTTTATACAATTTTGAACGACATACTATACTATGACTTTTTTATACAATTTTGAACGTCATACTATACTATGACTTTTTTATGCAATTTTGAACGACATACTATACTATGACATTTTTATGCATTTGTGAAGGACATACTATACTATGACTTTTTTATGCAATTTTCAACGACATACTATACTATGACTTTTTTATACAATTTTGAAGGACATACTATACTATGAATTTTATGTAATTTAAAACCATGTACTATACTATGACTTTCTTATGCAATTTTGAACGACATTCTATACTATGATTTTTTTTCATGGTTTTGGGCGACATACTATATATACTATGACTTTTTTTATACAATTTTGAAGGACATACTATACTATGACTTTTTTATACAATTTTGAACGTCATACTATACTATGACTTTTTATGCAATTTTGAACGACATACTATACTATGACTTTTTTTATGCAATTTTGAACGACATACTATACTATGACGTTTTTATGCATTTTTGAATGACGTACTATACTATGACTTTTTTATGCAATTTTGAACGACATACTATACTATGACGTTTTTGTGCAATTTTCAAAGACATGCTTTACTATGACTAGTTATGCAATTTTGAACGACATACTATACTATGACGTTTTTATGCAATTTTCAAAGACATGCTATACTACGACTAGTTATGCAATTTTGAACGACATACTATACTATGACTTTTTTATACAATTTTGAACGTCATACTATACTATGACTTTTTTTATGCAATTTTGAACGACATACTATACTATGACGTTTTTATGCATTTTTGAATGACGTACTATACTATGACTTTTTTATGCAATTTTGAACGACATACTATACTATGACGTTTTTGTGCAATTTTCAAAGACATGCTTTACTATGACTAGTTATGCAATTTTGAACGACATACTATACTATGACGTTTTTATGCAATTTTCAAAGACATGCTATACTACGACTAGTTATGCAATTTTGAACGACATACTATACTATGACGTTTTTATGCAATTTTGAAGGACATACTATACTATGATTTTTTTTTCATGGTTTTGGGCGACATTCTATACTGTGATGTTTTTATGCAATTTTCAACGACATACTATACTATGACTTTCTTTATGCAATTTTCGAACGACATACTATACTATGACTTTTTTATACAATTTTGAACGACATACTATACTATGACTTTTTTATACAATTTTGAACGTCATACTATACTATGACTTTTTTATGCAATTTTGAACGACATACTATACTATGACATTTTTATGCATTTGTGAAGGACATACTATACTATGACTTTTTTATGCAATTTTCAACGACATACTATACTATGACTTTTTTATACAATTTTGAAGGACATACTATACTATGAATTTTATGTAATTTAAAACCATGTACTATACTATGACTTTCTTATGCAATTTTGAACGACATTCTATACTATGATTTTTTTTCATGGTTTTGGGCGACATACTATATATACTATGACTTTTTTTATACAATTTTGAAGGACATACTATACTATGACTTTTTTATACAATTTTGAACGTCATACTATACTATGACTTTTTATGCAATTTTAAACGACATACTATACTATGACTTTTTTATGCAATTTTCAAAGACATGCTATACTACGACGTTGTTATGCAATTTTGAACGACATACTATACTATGACTTTTTTTATACAATTTTGAACGTCATACTATACTATGACTTTTTTATGCAATTTTGAACGACATACTATACTATGACTTTTTTTATGCAATTTTGACCGACATACTATACTATTACTTTTTTATACAATTTTGTACGTCATACTATACTATGACTTTTTTATACAATTTTGAACGACATACTATACTATGACGTTTTATGCAATTTTGAATGACATACTATACTATGACGTTTTTATGCAATTTTGAACGACATACTATACTATGACTTTTTAATGCAATTTTGAACGACATGCTATACTATGACTTTTTTATGCAATTTTGAACGACATACTATACTATGACTTTTTTTATGCAATTTTGAACGACATACTATACTATGACTCTTTTACACAATTTTGAACGTCATACTATACTATGACTTTTTTTATGCAATTTTGAACGATATACTATACTATGACTTTTTTTATGCAATTTTGAACGACATACTATACTATGACTTTTTTTATGCAATTTTGAACGACATACTATACTATGACTTTTTTATACAATTTTGAACGATATACTATACTATGACTTTTTTTATGCAATTTTGAACGACATGCTATACTATGACTTTTTTATGCAATTTTAAACGACATACTATACTATGACTTTTCTATGCAATTTTGAACGACATACTATACTATGACTTTTTTATGCAATTTTGAACGACATGCTATACTATGACTTTTTTATGCAATTTTGAACAACATGCTATACTATGACTTTTTTATGCAATTTTCAACGACATACTATACTATGACTTTTTTATGCAATGTTCAACGACATGCTATACTATGACTTTTTTATGCAACTTTGAACAACATACTATACTAGGACATTTTTATGCAATTTTGAAAGACATACTATACTACGATGTTTTTATACAATTTTCAACGACATACTATACTATGACGTTTTTATGCAATTTTTGAAGGACATACTATACTATGATTTTTTTATGCAATTTTGAACGACATGCTATACTATGACTTTTTTATGCAATTTTCAAAGACATGCTATACTACGACGTTGTTATGCAATTTTGAACGACATACTATACTATGACTTTTTTTATACAATTTTGAACGTCATACTATACTATGACTTTTTTATGCAATTTTGAACGACATACTATACTATGACTTTTTTTATGCAATTTTGACCGACATACTATACTATTACTTTTTTATACAATTTTGTACGTCATACTATACTATGACTTTTTTATACAATTTTGAACGACATACTATACTATGACGTTTTATGCAATTTTGAATGACATACTATACTATGACGTTTTTATGCAATTTTGAACGACATACTATACTATGACTTTTTAATGCAATTTTGAACGACATGCTATACTATGACTTTTTTATGCAATTTTGAACGACATACTATACTATGACTTTTTTTATGCAATTTTGAACGACATACTATACTATGACTCTTTTACACAATTTTGAACGTCATACTATACTATCACTTTTTTATGCAATTTTGAACGATATACTATACTATGACTTTTTTATGCAATTTTGAACAACATGCTATACTATGACTTTTTTATGCAATTTTCAACGACATACTATACTATGACTTTTTTATGCAATGTTCAACGACATGCTATACTATGACTTTTTTATGCAATTTTGAACAACATACTATACTAGGACATTTTTATGCAATTTTGAAAGACATACTATACTACGATGTTTTTATACAATTTTCAACGACATACTATACTATGACGTTTTTATGCAATTTTTGAAGGACATACTATACTATGATGTTTTTATGCAATTTTGAACGACATGCTATACTATGACTTTTTTATGCAATTTTCAACGACATACTATACTATGACGTTTTTATGCAATTTTTGAAGGACATACTATACTATGATTTTTTTATGCAATTTTGAACGACATACTATACTATGACTTTTTATGCAATTTTCAACGACATACTATACTATGACGTTTTTATGCAATTTTTGAAGGACATACTATACTATGATTTTTTTATGCAATTTTGAACGACATGCTATACTATGACTTTTTTATGCAATATTCAACGACATACTATACTATGACTTTTTTATGCAATGTTCAACGACATGCTATACTATGACTTTTTCATGCAATGTTCAACGACATGCTATACTATGACTTTTTTATGCAATTTTGAACGACATACTATACTATGACATTTTTATGCAATTTTGAAAGACATACTATACTATACTATGACTTTTTTATGCAATTTTCAACGACGTACTATACTATGACGTTTTTATGCAATTTTTGAAGGACATACTATACTATGACTATTTTATAAAATTTTGAACGACATACTATACTATGACTTTTTTATGCAATTTTCAACGTCATACTATACTATGTCTTTTTTATGCATTTTTGAACGACATACTATACTATGACGTTTTTATGCAATTTTGAACAACATACTATACTATGACTTTTTTATGCAATTTTCAACGTCATACTATACTATGTCTTTTTTATGCATTTTTGAACGACATACTATACTATGACTTTTTCATGCAATTTTGAACGACATACTATACTATGACTTTTTTTATGCAATACCCTCCTCCTGGAGAAGTAGCCCACAGCGATAGGGAAATATGTGAAGGGACCCTGGGGTGCTAGCTTGCAAATTCTTGTCTCATTTGCCGTCTGATGAAGTAGTCCATCAACAGCCATAGAGCTGACATCAGTTTATTCCTTCACTTTCGGTAAAAGCCAAAATTATAAGCAACATCAGTCAATGTGAAATTCAAGGGTAGGGTCCAAAGAAGTAGGACATGCTCCTGGATCAACATCCCGCATCGCATTCCTGGACCAACATTGCAATTAACCAATCACAGCCCACTGACATCAGTGTGCTGCTCCTGTGCTTCTTTCAAAAATGTCTTTGTGCTTTCTCAGAGTTAAGCTAACTTTCCAAACTGGAGTAAATACAAGTAAACAAAATCTTTTCAAGGTACTGCAGTGAAGGACACACTTCCCCTCCTTTATAATAGTTTATTTAAACTTTTTTTTTGTTGCAAGATTTGATCCAGGACCATTACAGCCATGTTGACTCTGGATAATTTGTTGATCAAAAACCATCATCATCATCCTTATCCTGCATAATTTGTTTGATCTGGGAACATGATTGCCATGTTGACCCTGGATAACTTTTTTATCTTGATCCAGGACCATCAGCACCATGTTGATCCTGGATCATTTGTTTATCTTGATCCAGGATTATCAGCACCATGTTGATCCTGGATCATTTGTTTATCTTGATCCAGGATTATCAGCACCATGTTGACCCTGGATCATTTGTTTATCTTGATCTAGGACCATCAGCACCATGTTGACCCTGGATCATTTGTTTATCTTGATCTAGGACCATCAGCACCATGTTGACCCTGGATCATTTGTTTATCTTGATCTAGGACTATCAGCACCATGTGGACCCTGGATAGCTTTTTTATCTTGATCTAGGACCATCAGCACCATGTTGACCCTGGATAGCTTTTTTATCTTGATCATGTTGATCTTGACCAGCAGAGCCGTGTGAGCATGGTCTCACTCTGTTGAAATCCAGCGCTTGGGCAGTGAATGCGGCATCAGAAATCAACGAAAAAGGTGTCGTTTAACATTGGCATGATACACAGCCGGTTGCGGTTATAGTTTAACAGCGCCCGGCAGCGTCAGGGGGAAACGCAGTGGGAAAAGGACGAAAGTTAAGGCGGTGAAAGTCCGTGACCAAAACATGAACATGGTGAGGTTAGAGTGAGAAAGTGTTGGCCATGTTGATCCTGAATGAAATTGCTGATGTTGATCCAGGACCATCATCGTTATGTTAATGTCGACATAAACAAATTATCCAGAATCAGCTTAATGATGATGATGGTCCTGGATAAACCTGACCAAATCTATCCAGGATCAAGATGTAGTACTCTTTGTTAGTGAACAGCTTGCTAGTTAGCATAGCCAACCTAGTTAGCAAGCTAACTCGCTAACCCCACAGGTTTTTGTTTAATGTTACTGAGGATTTTGTTCAATTGTATTAAATTCAAATTGTAAAATTAGCTCTGAAGAAGTATAAAGGAATTTTGAAAGAAGCAGAGGAGCAGCACACTGTGGATGTCCGAGGGTTGTGATTGGTTGATTGCAATGTTGATCCTGGAATGCGATGTGGGATGTTGATCCAGGACCATGTCCTACTGGTCAAATCACGCCATTCGGCATGATTTTATTATAAAGTGAAACATTAGGTTCAGTCCCTGTCTCCACTCCGATAATTTGATATAATCCCTAAATTAAAAGGCCCCATTTGAATTATGCTGGGAAAAAAAACAAGTTGTAACAGGCCGTTTTATTAAATGTAAAATTTAATATACCAATGGGATTAAGACCTCATTTACTGCAAAATCCTTTTCTTGCATATAGAAAGAGCAAAATCTTTACGAAATGCCACTGATACAGTCATCCAAGGACAACACTTGTTTGACACAAGCTGAAAAAATAGAGCCATTGGCACTCTGATCCAGTGATCTGCATTTTAAAAAACAAGGAAAGAAATCAATTTTCAATTAATTATCACGATTTGATTTTCCAAGCAACGTCTTTAAAAACAACAATCTGCACAGAGCATTGAATAAAAGCCAAGCTGCTGTTACAAAACATGTTACGAAACATACTTTTTTGTAAACACCAAATAACATTCACTTAAGTCGTGTGTCAATATCAACATTACAAAAATATTTCACAGTACCATTATTAAACAAACACATTAAAATAATTGTGTCCCCTTTGTGTGTGTAATGCTGCCATTCCTATCTCATTTATGTTTTCTGTTAATGTGTGTGAAATGGCCGCATGTTTACATCAAAAGGCTGCACTAGTTTGGTGCATGTGAATCAGACCTTTTTTCTTTCAATAAACCATAAAATGATATGTATTGTTTATTATCAAATTTGTTTTACAAAAAAAAAAGAGCTGAGTCTAAAACCGGTATGGTAAGTCCTCTTAACATTTAATAAGCAACACTGTTAGCAATTGTAGATATCAACAAGTGCTATTTGACTAGTTAGATTTCCAAGCCACCATGTCCATAATGTGACTGTGACTGGTAGCAACTGACCCCTACAGCTGCTCCATTTGACATCAATGTTTCCAGCAAGCTTTCTTCAACGTTCATCTGCACACACTGCGATGTCACACAGCTGGTTCAATATCAGCAAAGTTTCCCTTCATATTCATTGTCTTGTGTGGCGATCAGCAGTGATGTGGTGGTTCACTTTTACACTGTGATCTGTAGCCTATAGTTCGGCTTTAGCTTCTAACTATCTTTGTCTTTTTAACCTGTTGTTGCTGCTGAGTCAGTTTGACATCCTGGATATATCCTTCAAACACAGACTGTAGACCCCTCTGTCTGCTTCTCTCTGGAATCATGATTTCATTGCTTCAAAAGTAATATTTCTTCAGGGATTGCAGCTAGTTACAGTGTGGGCTCCATGCTTACTCAGACATCACAAAGGAGCGGGGCTTAGTGAAAGCTCAATTGTTCGCATGTGGATCAGCCTCATATACGGCCCTCTACACACCCACATTCAACCATAAATAGCCAATGCAAAGCACATCATGAATGGTGATCCATAGAAATGACCCTGCTGATCAGTCGTTCTTTATAGTGAATCATGCAAGAACAGAGTGACTGCAGTATTTATATCTTCACAGCATCAGACTGATTGCTTCACACCTTGAGCTCACTGGCACAAATAAAACTGCTGGACTGAATGTTTCTGATTAACGTGGATTTATAAGTAACGCACGATATGAAGTGACATTTAATGTGTTAGAAGAATCATTATAAGTATAAGGATCCCTCTCACATTTCATTTCTACAATCTGGCTTCAATTCACAAGTACAGTTTCCGTACAGGTGCGCACATTCTCCTGTCAAGTTGTTTTTTTACAGATCATAACTCTTGCGAGGGAAGTGGCGTTTACCACTTTGAGGCCTAGTTTTGTGCGTACCTCAAGGTTATAAATGAGACCTCAGGATGTCCTACTGCATCCAGTCATATGTTGCGGTATGCAAGCCATATTTGTAACGTGTCAATTGTTTTACAGATATCTTAAATTAATATTTCAACTAGTCAAAATGAAATTTTAACATTCTGAAAAGTCATCTCCACCAGTGAAACTACACTGGTACTTGTAAGTCCTGTTGATTAAATGTTAAAAGGACATGCGGTATGTATGGTGATTAAGAAGCACCCTTTAAATGGGCTCTGTGAAATTCAGAGAGTATGAATTGTCTGGTTCTCAACATGGTGGCTGAGCTGGTGGCTAGCAGCTAACAGTGCTAACTCCATAGATAGTGCTAACAACAGCAACAGTGCTGGCAGAGCTAACAGTGTTAACCACTGGGGCGCTGGAGAGTGGCTGCTATGCTTCCATGATACCACCATCCCGTTATCAGAGGCAACCGTATGAGCACAGTGCAAAGCTGCGGCAATGAGCTAGCCCCTGACATACAAACATGCACAAACATGAATGAGCGGCTGGACCTGTTCACCACAACAAACCACAGAGAGGCTCAGATTACAACACACACACAGAGGTAGCGTGACTTCATTTCAGCAGATAGTGGTTTGCTGCTGTATTTGAATGTTGCATACAGAAAACAGTACAAGGCTGTTGTTTTCGCAGGATCTATTTGGGCTATCTATATAGCAGTTAAAAAAAGTCAAAATAGTTTTTCATAAATGATATAAAATGATAAAATTGTTCAACTGAAAGAAGTGAAAAGTATACAGGGATGTTTGTTCCTGCTGGCAATAAGAGGTGTTTCATTATCAGACTGAATTTGTGTGAATCGTTGATCTCTATCTCCAAAAGATTTAAAAGTAATGAACAAATCTATGAAGCTGAACAGCAACCTTATAAAGATGATGTTTTGCAATTGAACCTGAACTGACTTCAATGCTGCCTTAAACTAATGCAAATCTAGCAGTGCAATAAAAGCTGAGGCAATGAGGCATCATCCTTTGCTTCTTAAAGGCAGAAAGTTTTTGAAGTCCTCTATGATGTTTTTTCCAAAGACTTCTCAGTGTAGCATACACAGTATAACTCTACAATGGTGACCGTCAAGTGCTTTTTTCAGATGACACTGAACGCAGTTGCATCTGACACACTTTTAAGCATTTACTGAGAGAGGCTGAATGTCCTGCAGATTTTAGAAATATCTCAACAGAAATGATTTCTCTAGTCAGAGAAATTATCTAACAAATTGGTTGTTCAGTGTCTGACTGCTGATCGTGATTGCTCCAGGGGTAGTCTTCACAGCAATTCCTTCATTTCCTTCCGTTTTCCAAACCAGAATGAAAAAATGCTTTTGCCTCTGGCACTTCAGAGACATGTTTCCAAGCTGCTGGACTTTTTGGGTCCTTGAACCACAACTGTGAGACCTGAAATCACATTTGATGCTCCTACAGCTGCTCCATCAACAGGGGGAGGGGGTCGACTTCAACTCCTGAACTTTGAGCCAATTCTCATTTGACTTGAGAGGAGCTGTTTGCGGGGAGCACTGTTTGGATGGTGGAGATTTTTTCTCCTATTATTTCCAGCAAGCTCTCTTCATGTGATGAACATGAGGGTCCTTTCCCTTCTGAGTTCGGCTTCGAGCTAGTGCCCTCACCAGAATCCATGAAGGCGTCTCTACTTTGGGGTTTGATAAACTGCACAGTCATTTCTGGCGCCACCATGGCGTTGCCGTGCTGGTTAGGCTTTCGGATGCAGCGGGAGAGGGTGGAGACGCAGCTCTTCTTGAAGTTCTCGTTCATGAAGGCATACACGATGGGATTGTTGAAGCTGTTGAAGAACCCCATGGCCTGAACAATGGCGATGATCATGTTCAGTGTGACGCCATCATACTTGTTCTCCAGGTCATCTGACAACAACACACAGGAAGTTTAAAACTCAAACTGATGAACTGCACGGAGACAAAACTAAAACGGCAATACGCACTTAAAGGTCCTGTAAGTTACTTTGTACCAGAACTATTCGGTTTGTAACACAATTTAAAAACTGCCACTTTCCCCGACTTTCCTGGTTGCCTCTAATGCAGCCTGTGGACTGACCTGCAGGCAATGGACTTGGGCCAAATTTTCTGAAAAGAAACGAAACAAAAAAACAACCAAAGGACGTGACCTCATGCACATTCCTGGGTGCCTTGATTTTCTTTGGCTCCACTACAACATTAACAGTGTGCAACTGTAGCTAAGGTTAGCTAAAAAATAGAGTCCATGAATGTCAACAAACAAATGGCACCTACCACAACACAGAGTCTGCAAATGCTGTTTCCGTTTTATAAATGTTTGCAGCGGCGACCCGACAAAGATGGACCACCACTTAGCCCCTTGTAGCAACTTAAATTCAGCCAGAGCAAGACAGACACCCTGAGCGCCAGGAGTATAATCCCAAACTGCCCTCTTGCCTCCAATCAGCACGTCATTGGTGTCCTTACATGGATTAGGTCCTCGCTGTGGCTGGCCATCAACTTGGCTGGCTGAACTTGAGCTGTCTGCTCCTGGGGGTAAATGCGAGGCAAATCCTAGAACAGCAATGACCCAAGGAATGACCCACCCTACCTTGACCGAGTAGGGTGGGTCATTCCTTGGGTCATTGCTGTGAGGTCAACAAGGATTTTCTTAAACTTACAGAACCTTTAAACTGTGTCGAGAAATAGTCCCTCTTTCCATTTCACATTCATACTTACAATACTCAAACAGCATGTGTACTGTGTGGAAGGGTGCCCAGCAGATGGTGAACAGCAGAACGATGGTAATCATCATTTTAACTGCTCTTTTCTTTTTCCTGTAAAAGATCACAGAAGACATGCTGACTCGTTCCAGTGGGAAATCAACAGGTACAACTAGTTACACTATTAACTGCACTCTTTGACTGAAGTGAGCCAGTGTACTACTCAGTCCGTAGGAACATATCAGCGCCCTGGCAATCATGCACCTGATCTATGAATATGCTATCATTTTTTCATTTCACTGGTGGTGTGGTGGTTAGCACTGTCGCCTCACAGCAAGAGGGTTGCCTTTACCCTTCGATGAATGTTTGACCTTGAAGAGAATCTAAAGTACAAAACACCTATTTATACATACCTCTATTTATACCAAAGGTGCCATACAAAAAGAAGCAGTCAAAGTACAGTAGCTATCTGGGATTTGCAGAATTGGGTGGCAAATGTAATAAAAATTACATCTTTTTTGAAGAGTTGATGTGCTTTAATGCCAAGACACTGCTGGGGTGTGTTGCCCCTTAGTTACTGACATTAACATGCTAATATCTGACATTTTGAAAGCTCACCTGTCACTTGTCCTCTAAAGAAAAACTCCAGCATTAGAATTTATTCAAAGTCAAGCTGGATGGATGGGTGTACAAAAGTGTTTATGGTTGACTTTATTCGCCTGTCCTATAATTTATTTGGCATTATGACGATCATTCCCGTCTTTCAGTGGCTTGAACTTGAGAAGTCTGAGAGACCAACATTAATTTTTGGAAGGCAACAAGATGCTTGTACACTGATCCATCCAAACTGATCTTCTTGCTACTTCGTGTCTTACTACTGATTGTAAACATTAGTTGATGAAAACCAAACTTTTAAAGGGACAATTCACCCCAAATCACTCTGCTCAGGGCTGGTTTTGTAACCACTGTTCATATTGTGGAGAGTTTTACATTAGTTTGTTTGCGGTGGAAACGCTAGGGTCTAGGTACCATGTCTGAAGGGTTACTTTTGGTTCCAAAGGTACCATGCCAAAAGTGTTTGGTGGAAACGAGGCTATTTATTCGGGGTATAATATTTCATAAATCTCATGGTTCCACTCGATACAACAGTGTTGTCATATCGAGTTTCCAATGCAAGAAATGCCAGAAAAGGAAAATGTCCCTGATTTTATTCATTTGAAATCATTTATTTATCAAAACTAACATCATAAGGTATGATCTGTTAAACTTTGAACAATGATGGAGTTATACCTGAGCGACCCATCTTCTGAGGTGTCTTCTTAGCAGCATATAAAAAATAACAGCTCCTTAGAAATGATAAAATATAACATTGTGGCTATAAAAAGCACAAAAAATTCTGAGTGTTGGAGATAATGATGTTTAGATGTCGGCATTCCCTTGAATATAATTGACCTTAATGGCACTCAGCTTGTTGTGCTCTGCTCATCGACGAGAGTCTTTTGCTCGTATCAGAATCAGAATTATTAATGCCATCCTTCTGAGCTGAGCTGTTACTTTATATAGCTCAGTGGCGCTAGGTAACTTAGCAGGAAAATGCATGCTTCCTCCTGCGTGGTGATATGGTGGGCAGGTGTAGTTCAATTGAAAGAAAATTGTTTCGACATGAAGCTGCTCACAACAAGGTCTGTGGATTATTTTGGGTAACCAGGTAATGATTTTCAAATGTATATTTGGTGCTTTGAGCACCACAAGTCAGACATCTCTACGGCTGATATATCCAACACTTAGCAACTCACACCAAATAGATCTAGACCGAAAAATAGCACCACAGGTAAGTAAAAATATGTATTTTCAATTTTGAAGTGATCTGTTCCTTTAACATATTAGCTTGCTAAACTAAACTAGTAACTCAAAAGCAACTGCAGTCTGCAGTCTCTCCATCCCCTTTTTGCAGGTGTAGGACAAAAAATAGGAATTGCTAGTGCAACTACAACGGCATTATCCCTAGCCAGCTTCCCACCCACAACCACAGCCGACTGTGTACACTGAAATGCAAAACAAAGTTAAAAACTCCACTCAGAGGAATTGTATCCATACTACCAGAGGGCATGATGGTGTCTAAACATTTCTATGTGATAAAAATGCATTAATATATAAAGGAGACACGTGCTGTCTAACCTACCGTGAGATCTTGTTGATCTCTCTGTGATTCATGGTGTTGAGCACTGAGGAGTCGCCCACCCTCTTGCGGATCCACAGCTCAATGCCGATGCGTGTGTAGAGGAAAAGCATGGCTGTCAGAGGGAGCAGGAAAAGAGCCACCATGATGAAGGTGGTGTACGCCTGCCTGTGAGCCAGAGAGCGCCAACTCTCCTGACAGCACACGTGGTAGTGATCATACAGGAAGTCGTACTTCACCTTTTGAGAGGAAAAGAGAAAAATTGTTAGTCCTGGAGGAATGAACCAGTCATATAAAGTAGATCGGACTTACAAGGGGGGGAGTTATGAAGCAACAGTTGTTTTTCGACCATTTTTATTTTCTCACTGTGTTCGAGTGCCCAGTCAACTCTGGACAGCAGACCTGCCACTGCCAGCACGTCTGTTTTTCTTATGTACCTGCATACAACATATACACCCATCTGCCAAAACATTAAAACCACTGACAGGTGAAGTGAATAACTCATGGCAACAGTACTCCCCAATGACAGTGGCCCCCCAGCAGGATAATGCACCATGCCACACTACAGAAACTGTTTAGAAATGGTCTGTGGAGCGTCACAAAAAGCTCAAGGTGTCGACCTGGCTTCTAAATTTCCTAGGTCCCAATCTGCTCGAGAATTCGTGTGACGTGCCGGTACCCCAGATGTACCCCTAATCCAAGGTGGAGCCTCCTTGGACCGGACTTGGCTCTGACCTGTCAAGGCATGGACTCAGGATCTCTGGGAGTGTCCTGTGGTGTCTGGCATGAGTACGTTGGCGGCAGATCCATTTAGTCCAGTGGGTTGTGAGGTGGGTGAATGGCACGTGCCACAGATGCTCATTCAGATTGGGATCTGGGGAATTTGGAGGCCAGGTTGACACTTTGAGGTCTTTGTCACATTCCTTGGGTCATTCCTGAGCCATGTTTGCAGTGTGGCATGGTGCATTGTCCTGCTGGGGGGCCACTGCCACTGGGGAGTACTGTTGCCATGAGGAGGGGTACTTGATCTGCAACAGTGTTTGAGTGGGTGGAACATGTCAGGTGGTATCCATATGAATGCCAGAACCAAAGGTTTCCCAGCAGAACAATGCATTGGAACAAAAGAATCAAAGTTATTCACGTCACCTGTCAGTGGTTTGAATGTTTTGGCTGATCGGTGTATGTTAAACATATTACTAAAAACTTTCTGTTCAAGGACCCATAATAGCATTTTCAAGGCCATTCACAGTGTGTAACACGAACAGAGCTGTATAGTACATTTTACTCCAAATGTTCATGACATTATAATTGGTGGTCTGCAGACATGGAGCAGTAGAGCTCCCAGAGAGGGGGAGTGACAGCCGACAGTTCTGTTAACCCACTGCTTAATTTCACTTGAAAAAAAGAATGCTACACCTTTGAGCTACCATGCTCGGCTTTCAGAGCAGTTAAAATTAAATCAGTGTGCACTGGTCCTCTGGGCAACAACTTTAAATAATCTCAAAAATGTAGTACAATATAAAAGCAGTAGTAGCAACAAAATGCACTTAATGGGCTTCACTGATAACAACACCTGGACACACTGTCCCTCTGCAATAGACAACCACTTCCATGCATTCTGGCTCTGCACACCTGTTGAACGGTTTTGGTCAGAATCATGGGAGAGCTTTTATTTTCATTTTGATAGCAATAACTTTGGCCAAACTTTGACTTCTAAAAGATGACTCAACTGGAAAGACAAAAAGAAATTAAATAACCCATTGTCACATCTGTTGACGGACCATGCAAACTTAGAAAAGCTCTCAGCGACCCTAAGACAACAGCCTGACCCCATTCCATAACACCTGGTCTGTGTTTCTGCAGTTCATTCAGAGCCGATTCCTCTTTATACTGTTTTACGCACTCCATCCTCTCAATACCAATATGACAGCTTGAGTTTCCTTTGTGTTGTTTCTATCATAATGTCTTTCTTCTTTGTTCTGTAAATATGTTTGTTATGCACAGGTGGTAAAATGTTAGGTATGGAAACTTTGGGATTCGTGAGCCTACATGTTGAATCCCACTTGCCAGCCATACTCAAACATCTATTTTCTAACCACTTGTCCTCTTGGGGGTTGCAAGGGGGCTGGAGCCTATCCCAGCTGACATTGGGCGAGAGGCGGGATACACCCTGGACAGGTCGCCAGACTATCACAGACTATACACCCATCTGCCAAAACATTAAAACCACTGACAGGTGAAGTGAATAACTCATGGCAACAGTACTCCCCAATGGCAATGGCCCCCCAGCAGGATAATGCACCATGCCACACTACTGCCTTGCAGTTGAATTTGACTGCAGTATAATCAGCAGTATTGCAGGCTTATATGACATTGAATAATGGTCAGAAAAGTCTCTCTGCAGAGCATTATGATGTCACAGTGAAGTTAACCATTAGCTATTTGGATAATGTCACACTTTAGACATTTCCATCAAATTTTGTCATAATTAGTGTATGAATTCTTGAGTTTTGGCCAAAATGAAGTCACAGTAACTTTGACCTTTGACCTTCGACCACCACCTTCATCTTTAAGTCCAAGTGGATGTTTGTGCCACATTTGAGGAAATTCCTTCGAGGTATTCTTGAGATATCATGTTTACAAGAATGAGATGGACGATGTCACAGTGACATTGACATTTGACCACCAAATTCTAATCAGCTCATCGCTAAGTACGTTTGTGCCATATTTTACGGAATTCCCTCAAGGCTTTCTTGAGATATTGCATTCACGAGATGGATCGAGGGACAACTTCGAAACCTAATGCCTCTGGGCACAGCCATCACCAGCCTGGTGGCATGAAATTGATTTCTGCATCCATGACATCCACAAATAAAACTGTTGCAGGTCAGCTTAAAAAGCAAATCACAAAGTTTGAGGGTGAGCATTTGGAGCATTTTAGGACATATCTGGAGGACTGAACAAGACGATGTTGAGCTGTCTTTCTTTGATTTTTAAAACCACTATATGCCCTCCTGTGCTGAATCAGTTTTTTTTAACCTTATGAAAGGAATTGTGTGACGTGGTGCTTTGAGTGCTTACCTCTAGCTGTTGCACAAACAGCATTGGAGAGCCCACCATCATCGAGGTGACCCATACCAGCCCTGCAGGGTACAGACAAGCAAAACATTGATAAACAGATAGAATCTGCAGATAAAACCTTACGGTTTAACACATACAGTAACTGCTGGTGATATTCAAGGATGAACCTTATGTGACCAATGTCAAACCATAGGCGCAGCTGCTGCATAATTAAATTCCTCTTTTACATAATTCACACACTATCAATCATGCCAAGTCTCTGCAAGGTCCATCCACAGAACAGAGAGCACACCTCTCTGCCCTTCCATGTGCAAACAAGGAAAGCCTAAGGCAGGGAGCAGCAGTAAAGACCCCTGGGAACAGAACAGAGCAGCATGAATGACAAACAGAAATGGCGCTGATAAGTCAGACACAGAATGAAAAGGAGGAGTTGGGGTGGAGGCAGGTTGCAAAGCAGCTTGCAGAGGAAGCAGCAACAGTATTTTAAATAGGGTGCCTTGAATGAGATTCACCAATTGGTTGCATAGAAAGAAATCATGTAATCTATCAGCTGACTCCATCAGATGATTGGACTGTTTGAGATCAGCTGATGTAGCTGGGATGTGAGCTGAGCTTGACATCCTGTCCTGCCTCAACTAACGCTATGCTCAGTATGTATTTCGGCATTCATCAGTATCTTAGTAGCTTCAATCTTTGTAGTTCCTAACAATATCTACACCTGCTTCTGACTGCTGGTGGCATCCTGGAGTGACGTTTCGAGCCACACTGATTAGATTGGTTCCCTATAAGCCCCACTTTCACTGCACTGTCTGCTATTCTGTCTGCCAACAGGTATGATCTGCTAGGAAAATGAAGGCTCCATTTACAGCTCAAAGGAAGTACATCAACGCTTGCAAAATAGGTAGCTATCTGTAGCTATTCCCGGTTATCAAAGAGTATGAATATAAGATAGAAAGCCCACAGTGTCATAGGTTTGATTGTCTTTTACATTACAAAGTTGCTTTCTTTGTTCTGAGATAGTAATTTACTTTGTCTCACCTCAGTGACGTCATTGGAGCGGCAGTGTTCAGGCAAGTTGAGGTTTAGTTTCCACTTCATTTGTTGTTATTAAGACAGCACTGTTTTCCTTTACCATTTTTTTGCCATTCACCTATACTTCCTTTATTTATTGCCATGTGTAAGTGTTTACTTAAATAGCCTCTGTCATAATGTACATGATGCATGTGTTCATCTGTATGCTGATGACACAGTTATTTATATCTCTGTTGCTGCTCAGACTCAGGCCCACTCCCAGCTTCAACTAGCATTCAGTGCTGTTCAACAGTTCCTGTTCAGTCTTTAGTTCATCTTGAACGCTGATAGAACAACGTGCATGTTATTCACAAATGCCAAGGTGAAGCTTTCATGTCTCCCAACTATTGTTACACCTTAGCACAAGAGCATAGAGTGCGTTTCATCTTATAAATATCTGGGCATTGTGTTGGATGGTCGTCTTTCTTTTAAGCCACACACTGAAATACTCGTAAAGAAAGAAAAAGAAGGCTGAACCTGAAACTGGGTTTTTATTTTAAATATAGAAACTGCTTCTCTTTCTTGGCCAAAACTGACTGCGCATGATTATGGGGATGTATTATATATGAATGCACCCACCCAGTGATTGCACGCTGTGGACTCTGTACCATGGTGCATTGACGTTAATTACCAACTGTAAGCCACTTTTTAATTGGCATTATGTTGTTTTCAAAGCTATTCTTGGCCGACTTCCAGCATATCTATGCGTGTATGTTGAGCAAAAAATTGAAAATGGCTATGCTCTCTGTTCTCAGAACATTTTTATTGTCTATACTGAGGATATGTACAGAGTTTGGCAACCAAACATTTATATCTGCAGCTCCTTATATGTGGAAGCCTCTGCAGAAGGACCTAAAGATGCACTCTTTGGTTCCTCTCGGCTGTTTCAAAGCACCGTTGCAGGATATTTGTACACAGTCCTCTATATGCCAATGTCAGTGTATCTTAGTTTGTAATCGTGTAGTTGCCCTTGTTTTTCTGCATTTTCTTGGTTAACTTCTAGTATACATTAACATATGAGAATGAGTGTGCTCAAGGACTGTCTTTATCATATGGTACTCAAGAGAATACGAACACTAGACCTTGTTTTCTGTTTTCTGCACGGATACAATTTAAGTACTCTTTCCTTTTAATTTTAGTGCATTACTTTTCGTAAGAAAATGTACAAACAGTGCATGAGAACAGCCTGAAATACTATATGACAATAACCCTGAACATATGTACAGCCATTGCTGACTTGCTTTTTATGAACATGCATGTGACACAAGCAGCACTGTTCACATACTCGCCTGTGTACTTTCTGTGTACCTGCAGTATCAAAAAGTGTAACCTTGAGACAGCAAATCAGGGCCAGATCATCTCTGGATATAAACAGGAAATATTTTCCTTAAAACCTTCCAATTTCACACAACAAAAATAAGACTAAATGAGTCAAGAGTCTTATGAGACTCTAATGTGGACATTATAGCAAAGAGAGAGCTTTCTGTCATTGTTGTTGTTCTCTGTTTGTTGTTGATCCCAACATCCCAACATCCTGCCCCCAACGTTCAAGACATTAAGACCGGAACATGCTTTTCCTTCTGTGTGTGGGTGAATGTGCACAGCAGTTATTTAGGATTTGAATAACTGGTTTCTCTTACATAGCTCCTCTTAGGAGTGCTGCATGAATGAGTCTTAACACCTGGAAATGAGTTCACAGTTTAGCACCTCTGGTTCCCTCGTCTCAAAGTGAATGGGCTTTTTGAATGGGATTTTTATTAGATGTCTGAAATAAGGTCTGTGGTTAACACAAGCTTATGAGATTTTCATGGTTTGCTCTTCATCATAAAATATGTCAGTAAATTTTGTGTTAAAAAAATGGTTGCTAAAGAGTGGCTAAGTGAGACTACAGAATGTCATCACGTCAAACATGGCTTTAGAGCCTTGATGTGGTGGGGGTGTTGAAGTGATGCGACCATGGTGTAGTTCAGTTATAGCCTAATATTAGCTTTTTACTTCACTTTTTTAGATTGCATTTAGGCTTCAAAAATTATAAAAGTGGTGTTTATTTGTAAATATTATCCTGCTGAACAAAACCTTAAGAAAAAGCCGATGGAAATATCCCATTGGCATTTGTTGCGGAAACCAGGGCGATGTTAACTTCCAGCCTGGCCTACAAATAAACGTCATCCCTGCACCACTCTATAGCCCCATGTCCACCAAACACTTTCAGTATGGTACCAAAAGTAACCCTTCAGACATGGTACCTAGACCCTAGTGTTTCCACTGCTAACAGTCCTCTTAAATGTGGGCGGGGTTGTTGTCACTCACTGCTCCGTACAGCACTCACTGTATTTCCTCCTTTATCAGTCTGCACTTTGTTTATCGTCCACAGAACGAGGCTGCACGCCAACATTTTCAGAACAAAATCAAACAGGCTGCAGTGAGAATCTCTCTCCATGGGATATTTAAAAATAGCAGCTTTGTGCATTTAGTCCTTCTCAGGCAAACTCAGGGGTTTAGTGTTGCTGGAGCCCACAGGAACTACGCTCTGCAATGCTTTTTTTTTCCCTCCGAGTGAGGATTAGAATATATGCAGGTCACATAATCCGGTTGGGTGTTTTTGCCTTTAATTGATAGGACAGTTATGCGTGAGGGAGGGAGAGAGGGGGATTGACATGCAGCAAAGGGCCGCAGGCTAGAATTGAACCTGGGCTGCTGCAGCAAGGACGAAGCCTTTGTACAGTACATGGGGCGCCTGCTCTATCCACTAAGCCAACGACGCCCCCTAGCTCCACCTTTTAGTACCAGATCTGTGTGCTAGATACCATAACAGAGGGGGACCAAAAATAGGCAGTGGAAATGGAAAAAAGGCATACCGAACTGAAATGAACAGACTGCTCAGTGGAAATGGGGCTTATAGTCTACCCGCTGATAATAAGTTTGATCAACCAGTCAGGTTTCAGCACACTGGGCTGGAGTACACACTAACCGAATCTCACATGTATAAATCCAGCTTTAATTGGATCTCACAAAAACAAAGTTTTAATTTGGCCTGCATAACAAGCAGAGGAAACGCAAGGTACATGAGGTAACTGTCATGCACACTTGTACTTAACACAATGGGTATTTACTTTTGATAAATCCGTGCAGCCTTTATTCAGCTCACAAAACACAGGTTTCCTGAAACACACAAAGACATTCACACCCCTCAAGCATAATAAGCCACTCTTGCAAACATGAAATACCTAGCATTTTGTATGCTCTTTTAGACGAGTAGTGCCTCCTCATCTTCAGTGGGAACACAATGCCCTGGTATCTCTCAATGGCAATGCAGGTCATGGTGAGGATGCCTGTCACAATGGCTGTAGTCTGCACAAAGGGAACTGTCTTGCAAACCAGAACCCCTGCAAGAAAAACAGAAGAAACAAAGAGGTTCTGAGAAACAGAAGAATACATTTCTATTAAATATCATATCATTCTTACTGTTTGATGAGAGACTGGAGGCGAGCTCTCCCTTGTCCTTCTTCATCTGCCTGTGCGGTTTCATTAAAATAGCAAAATGATCTCTAATTACTCTTGAACACACATATTTCACAGCTAATGAAGCAGAGCGCTGAAACCCAGGAGGAAATGCGCACCGTCTGTAAGACCCACATCACCCTGAACTAATTGTGACCAAGTCTAATAGGAGCACATGCTTTGAGCTGGCCCTCTATTGCCATGATACACTGAATTCCAGCTGTTAGCTACATCTCTAGAGAGTTTCCCTGTTGTATACTGAGGCATGGTGATAATGTTGTGAACTGTTAAATACAATGAAATCCACCCTGATGGCCATGTGATAATATACTATCTGCAAAGTTTCTGTTGACGCTGAGGCAAAGATGTTTTGACTCAACTCTTTGTAAAGGCTGTAGAAGAGTTGCTGTGCAATGTCAGGAGTCCACCTGGTGGACACAGTGACAAAAAGGCATCTGAACGTAATGTAATGCAGTCATTTACAGCAATTTACAAGAATCTACTATACTGTAATATGACAACAACTAAATTATATATAATTCCCAATTTACACAACTCAAATTCACCTAGGAGGAAAAACAAATCATGACAAGAATAAGTCATTACTTTTGAAGCAGTGGCAAAACCAAAGCAAGTTTTGTTGACTGAAATGGTGTAGTCTGAAGGTTTAGCTTGTGGGTGGCAGGGTGGTGCACTGGTTAGCTTTGTCGCCTCACTGCAAGAGGAGTTTGCATGCTCTCCACATGTCAGCGTGGGTTTTCTCCAGGTGCTCCGGCTTCCTCCCACAGTCCAAAGACATGCAGGTTAACTGGTGACTCTAAATTGTCCATAGGTGTGAATGTGAGTGTGAATGGTTGTCTGTCTCTATGTGTCAGCCCTGTGATAGTCTGGTGACCTGTCCAGGGTGAACCTCGCCTCTCGCCCAGTGTCAGCTGGGATAGGCTTTATATTTGTTAATTACCTTCATTTTGAATATATTCTAAATTAATTAAGTGTATATCACATTCTTAATTCCCTTTTAAACCCTTTTAAATTCTATGCATTTTGTCAGTCTAAACAACACATTCTCACTCCATCCTTAATCAAATATTGATATTTGGTCATGGATTTTCCACATCCAGATATGACATGAACGGTACCCTGGGTGCGTTGGTCGTTCTGGGCTGCCATGTCTAGTTCTGCCTGTTTCATGTATTGTCCTCTTTCAAAACACACTTGCATTTTCACAGGGAATTTAATGTTTACACACAGTCTGTAAATGCATTACATCGGTAAGTAGGAACTGAATTTTTTTTCCTTCAGCAACTAACGAATGTGGTTGGGTTTAAGAAGAATGAACAGGGTTTGGCTTTATAATCTTACAGAACGCGAACACTGGCCTCCCAGGTGAAGGTCAGTGATTATTACACTGACTTTCGACGCCTTGACTTTAGTTCCTGTTTCGCAGAGTTTCCCCCTGATGCCATCAAGCACCACTAAATTATAATGGCAACCAGCGGCGTATCATAATGACATTAAAGGATGTCTTTTTTCGTTGGTGTCTGACACTGCAAGTCACTGCCCAAGTGCCGGATTTGGACGACTTCGGAGTGACACCCAGTTGGTCTAAGATATACACCAATCAGCCAAAACATTAAAACCACTGACAGAGGAAGTGAATAACAGATTATTTCTAACAATATAATGTTCTGCTGGGAAACCTTTGGTTCTGGTATTCATGTAGATGCCACTTGATGCGCTCCACCCACCCAAACACTGTTGTAGACCAAGTACCCCTCCTCATGGCAATGACACTCTCCGATGGCGATGGCCCCTCAGCCGGACAATGCCTCATGCCACACCCCAAACACTGTTCAGGAATGACCCAATGAACATGACAAAGACCTCAAGGTGTTGACCTGGCCTCCAAATTCCCCAAATCCCGATCGAGCATCTGTGGGATGTGCTGGTACCCCACCTCGTAACCCACAGGACTCAAAGGATCCTCTGCCAACGCCCTGGTGCCAGACACCACAGGACACTCCCAGAAGTCCTGTGTCCATGTCTCTACAAGTCAGAGCTAAGTCTGAACAAAGGAGGCCCCGCAATGGTTCACGGGTGTATCTACTGTACCAGCATGTACCACGAATACTCAAGCAAGTTGGTATCCGGGGAATTTGGAGGCCAGGGTGATGTCTTGAGCTCTTTGTCACATTCCCCAGGCCAGAACAGCTTTGGCGGTGTGGCATGGTGCATTGTCCTGCACTGGAGGGGGCCACTGCCACAGTGGAGCGCCATTGCTCGGGGGTGTACTTGGTCTGCAACGGTGTTTGGGTGCATGAAGCCTGTCAGGTGGTATCCACATGAATGCCAGGACCAAAGGTTTCTCAGCAAAACATTGCATTGTAACAAAATGCTCAATGCTCACCTGTCAGTGGTTTTTATGTTTAGGCTGATCCGTGCATCTATGCTGTTGAGATGCTTTAAATTCAGATTATATTCAGTTTGAAGGAGCGACAGTGCCACCTGCTGTCAAAACTCAGTATCTGAGTGAAGTAGTAAATAGATGAGGATTATGGGAAGTTTTCAGAGCTACAGAGGATTTTCCGTGAGATAAAGCATGAGCGGGTTGTCCGCACTAGGCGACTTATCACTGTTGTCCTTTGCTATTTATCCCAGAGTTATGAGTGCTCGGGTTTTCCATGAGGCGAATAAACCTGGCTGTTACCACCATCCACCAGCTCTGAATGGTTCATTAGAGCAGAGGACGTCATTTGGTTTATGCTGTACTACCTGAAATATCATAAAACCTAAAAACATATTTACTCCAACAATACAACATGAAAGCATGTTATTATTTGAATTCTGAGTTGAAGGATCAGGGAAGAGAGAGGGGAGGGGTTAGAGGGGATATTTCACTAAGCTTGGCTTATGTTTGGTATTTCTTCAGTTTATCTGTATTAGAACTTAAGTCATTTGCATTGTGTATATTAAGTGTAAATAATGTTAAATTGCAGATATATGTTTTAAAGTTAGAGTGGGAGTGTCACAGTGATTTCATTGGTGTGGGACGAGACTCAGGGTAGAAAAGCCAGGTGAGAGATCAGTGTAGAGTGTGAGAAGGAGGGGGACAATTAAGTGTCTCCTCTGTTCTGCTGCTGCAATCGCTGGAATCTGCTGCACCTGTGCAACTCCTTTGTTACCCAGCAGTCTGCTGCACGTTTGGCGAGGGATGTGGGACTTTTTGTACTCTGTGCAATGGCAGATTGGCCATCTGGACGTTCGGGCCGAATACCAATGGGCCGGTCACCAAGTGGGCCAATGTGGGCCGGCCTAGTGGTCAAAGACGGGCTGAGGCTGCTGGTGTTGCTAACGATGAAGATGGAGCCAGAGCCGGTGTCCTGACAAATAGAGCTACCGCTCAGAATGACCTACCAACACGATGTGTGCATGTGCAGACCGAAAAAAGTTCTCCAGAGGACACGCCCATAATAAGGCAGATAGTTAAAGTGTTTATAAGTTGTATTGACTTAAAAGTGGGGCACGCTGGTAATTCACATGGAAAAGATGCGGCTAGCCCTTGTTGCAGCAGCATACCATACCATGACTTAGTCATACCAAAAAATGAGAAAACACAACAACATTGGTCCACAGGGGGAGCCACAGCGATCGGTCGCATTTTAGCCATCTTTAAGCATTTCTCTGTTGTTATAGCACCACCCAGTTGCCAATTAGAGTTAAATTTCTCCAGTCACCTTGAGGCGTCCTGTTCTACATATCTACCAAGTTTAGTAAAAATCGATATGGCGGTTAGGCCTAGATAAGAAATTAGCTCTCTAGCGCCCCCATTTTGTTTGATCATGTCAATAATGGAGGGGTCCCCTCAGACCTACAAGTGAGAGGCTTAGTTCATCAGACTAGTCTGATGAACTAAGCGGGTATCGCGGGTATCGCAAACTTTCAGAACATCGGCAGTGCCATAGCAGGAGCATTAACGTTGGCTAACATTCGTGAGTGTGTAATGTGCAAGGTTGGCTTTGGCAAATTGCGTATTTCTTCTATGTGTCCCGTTCAAGTGGCCAACTAGCCTACTAGGTATAGTAGGTGCATTAAGTCATTATAATTTAAACCTGTACTCAAAGAAAATATGTGCTTGCCTTGCGTAAATGATTAAGATGAGAAGCGGGCCATGTGTCATTTCATCAGGCTAGGCTACAACTTGTGGCAATGGTTAGTAGAGCATCAATTTCTTTTTCAAACATGAAAAATAGGGATGCACTATATCTGTACTCTAAACTGATACCTGGGCTTTGGGTATCGGCCAACACCGAGTACCGACCTGATACCCGTGTTTAATTAAAAGCTGTATGCCTCACTAGAAGTGACTGAGATCATTCTTTTGAGTGAGGCAACATCAGGCTTGACTTGAACA